>CM077153.1:55233679-55833679 GCA_039583875.1 Platanthera guangdongensis | reverse complement strand
TAACGGTCAGCATTGCTGACCCATTATAACGACCCTACCCCCTACCCGGGGTAGTGGTTCCTTCCCTGTATACAGTGCTTCCTTTCTCATCAAGCATCAACAAACATCACCAAATCACATCATAGCAAGATCATTCTCTTTATTCCACTAACAAACACATCACATCACAAACGCTGGAGTCCACCAACGCTCCGTGCACTCAGGGCACCTTCTTGGCGTACCGGAATCCACCGTCGTACACCGCTGTCTCTCGAGGTTTTAACTTGTTGGTTGACCGGCCCTAGTCCACCAGCTCGTAGGCTGGCGACATCCCGCCCAAGCCACTCAGAGGTCCATCCTCACAGCATCACAAACAGAGCAGACCGACCCACACTATGTGGTGTAGCAAGCCGGGTTTATCTAAGCTCCCCAGGCATTGTCTACCCATCGATCCCCCTCCTAGTCTGATCGACCCACCCATGTGGTGCAGCAACCCGGGTTTAACTCGGCTCCCATAGCATTGCCACCCATCGATCCTACCTTAACTGGATCAACCTACCCTAGTGGTGTAACAAACCGGGCGTATCTCGCACTAACCAGGCGTGTTACCAATTGATCATCTCATGTCCAGGAGCTTCACCAAAGCCTCCTCACAATCATCACATCCATACATTCATCACAACAGAAATCCGTTTTGCACAGCATCAAAGCCACGGAGTCTTCTCCGGTTTACCCATGAACATCACCAATCCAGACTACCGGTCCAGATGGGCTTCACACAGCATACCTACGCCGTACTCTATATTTCCGGCTCTAAATGCAGACACAACAAAGGAATCACTTCCGCGATCCACCTCTTGGTGGAGGATTCCAAGCATAGGTATAGAGAAAGGACTTCGATGTCCAAGAAGGAGATCGTTACCCTTGAAGATCGCTTCGGCGCCATGAAGTAGCCGGATGGAAATCACCGCCTCGGCTCTGCCTTCACGAATCCGCTCTCGGATCTTCGCTCCGCACTCTGCAGCTCCTACAACAGCTGGAAGACTCCTCCTTTCTCTCTCCCTTAGGCCTTTCCCCTTTCTTTCTTGGAATGAAGATGATGAAGAAGAAGAAGATAAGAGAATTTATCTTCTAATTCTCGGCCTCCTAGACACCTGGACAAAGCCCAGCCCTTGGATCCAGGAAGAGGGAAAAAAACGGCTCAGATCTGGCCAGAAAATCCTGAACACGGCCCGACACGCCCTGTGACACGCCCGTATCACAGGCCTTGTCCCCCTAAGCGGCAGACAACCGACTCAATCCAACCAGTACACGCCCGTGTGACACGCCCGTGTCACGTGCCGTGTACACGACACGCCCTCAGACACGCCCGTGTCTGAGGCCGTGTTCCTCAACAGAAATAATCCCAAATCAACCCGAGACTTCACACGGCCTGGCACACGGCTTGGCACACGCCCGTGTTCCTGGCCGTGTGCACCAGGACACACCCGTGTCCCGCAAACACGCCCTAACCCGAGACGTCGAGCTGAGTTCGACGACCACTGACACGCCCTATGACATGTCCGTGTCACAGGCCGTGTCCTCACTAGAAACTCGATACTCGACGATCGTCGCGTAACACTCGTCGAGCATTCGACACGGCATCCGACACGGCCGTGTGCCCCTCTCGACGATGTCGAGCGAAAATCGTCGACACCAAGTCCGATCGTCGACACAACCTCGACACGCCCTGCGACACGCCCGTGTCGCAGGCCGTATCAACTGACACGCCCTGGGACACGCCCGTGTCCCAGGCCGTGTCACCCATGCCTGAACCCGATTTTGCTCAAAATGATCCTCTTGACTTCGGGGTGTTACAATCCTCCCCCCCCTTCAAATAATTTCGTCCTCGAAATTTGACTCCAAACAGCCAATTGGTCACAACATCACAAAATCATAGCCTCCGCACACACTAACAAACAGACAACACAACAAACATCCCTAACTTCCACTTGTGCACATTCAGCCACATAAAACCTCAAAACAAAACAACATAATTGATTTATCTCGTCACAAGCACAAGTAGACCAAACTATTATAGAGATCTACAACTATTTCCTTTGTTGTGTCTGCATCACTATGGATGATTCATCAAGATCCGATTCCCGATTCAGTCAAAAGTGATGCACATCAGCGATTATTCATCACACCTGATATAGAAACATCACATCACAGTTCACTTCCGCTCAGCCTCCCGATTTTGAAATTCGCGATTTAAAGATAAATGAAATGCTCGAGGCTGAATTTCACCAACTGAGCTTTGCGGCTCTTGCACTTCCATCGCATGCAATCTAGGTTGCGTCCGGGGTGCAGATGATTCGGCCACTGCTTTCCCTTTTTCTTCATATGACGCACCTCAATTCATCCCGCAATCCTTCATAAAACCGATTTGTCTTTCGCGCTTCCTCCGCAAAGGTCGATCCCGCATATCTCCCCAATCTTGTAAACTCATGCAGGTAGGTATCAATATCTCGCTCACCCTGAACCAAACGGAGAAACTCATTTTCCATCGCAATCCTCTGCGACACTGGCACATACCTGGCTAAAAATAGTTGGGAGAATTCCTCCATTGCAACCTCCATTAAACCTCGACCTGCCAAGTGGTGCACTTCAATCTCATCCCACCACAACCTCGCATCTCCTTCCAACAGAAAAGTGGCCAACATCACTTTCTGCTCCTCGACCGTCCTGATTGCGGTTAGGATCCTTTTTACTCTTGCCAACCAATCTTCTGCCTGCGTTGGTGAGAGCGCTCCACCAAACGTAGGTGGATGAAAGTGCATAAAACGTGACAATGCGTCGTCACTCGCTTGCACTTCCACCACCTCGGCAGCATGCTCTTGTCTTCCACCAGGTCTTGCCTGTCCAGTTGGTTGTGCTTGTAACACTGCAAGCACTGTCTCCACCACCACCCGTATGGCCTCTGCCGAGGGAGGCATCGGCGCTTCCACGGGTGCTGCACTCTCATCCGACCGCTGGGGCTCAGACGGCCCAGCTCCATCCCTCTCCACCTATCAATGTACAGAACACCATTAAATTTTCCAAATCATAACGGTACTGGTACATTGACTACACACGCACGCACATCATGTGCATGACATACATTCCTAGTGGACATTCATGAGTTCAATTATGTTCTCTCCTCCCAAACAATCCAAACCTGGCTCTGATACCACTTTGTAACGCCCCCACCTATCACATGACATATAACGGTGGGTCCGGCCGGGGCCCCACGCCATATAGCACAGACAAGCGAAGGAATCACGTGTGGAAATCAAATCAATGCGTGTCCTTAACTCATTCCATTCTAGCGCAGCATTTTTCTTGTTAACATGAACTCAAACCAGAATGTCCACCAATATATAAATACCACATTTATATAGAACAACACCAGGAATGTATACAACTCACACACCCTGGCCTTATGGCCTTACAAGTTCCTCTTTCACATCAATGGTTTCGTACATCGGCACGCAGGCCGGCCACACATGAAATCCAACCATGATTCTTCATATAGCTCTCAAGGACTAAGAACACCAGGCTAGCCAATCCACTTATTCTTTCCAAACCGCAGCACCTGCAATTCATCATCCAAACCAACACAGAAAACAAAGTAACGGTCAGCATTGCTGACCCATTATAACGACCCTACCCCCTACCCGGGGTAGTGGTTCCTTCCCTGTATACAGTGCTTCCTTTCTCATCAAGCATCAACAAACATCACCAAATCACATCATAGCTAGATCATTCTCTTTATTCCACTAACAAACACATCACATTACAAACGCTGGAGTCCACCAACGCTCCGTGCACTCAGGGCACCTTCTTGGCGTACCGGAATCCACCGTCGTACACCGCTATCTCTCGAGGTTTTAACTTGTTGGTTGACCGGCCCTAGTCCACCAACTCGCAGGCTGGCGACATCCCGCCCAAGCCACTCAGAGGTCCATCCTCACATCATCACAAACAGAGCAGACCGACCCACACTATGTGGTGTAGCAAGCCGGGTTTATCTAAGCTCCCCAGGCATTGTCTACCCATCGATCCCCCTCCTAGTCCGATCGACCCACCCATGTGGTGCAGCAACCCGGGTTTAACTCGGCTCCCCTAGCATTGCCACCCATCGATCCTACCTTAACTGGATCAACCCACCCTAGTGGTGTAACAAATCGGGCGTATCTCGCACTAACCAGGCGTGTTACCAATTGATCATCTCATATCCAGGAGCTTCACCAAAGCCTCCTCACAATCATCACATCCATACATTCATCACAACAGAAATCCGTTTTGCACAGCATCAAAGCCACGGAGTCTTCTCCGGTTTACCCATGAACATCACCAATCCAGACTACCGGTCCAGATGGGCTTCACACAGCATGCCTACGCCGTACTCTATATTTCCGGCTCTAAATGCAGACACAACAAAGGAATCACTTCCGCGATCCACCTCTTGGTGGAGGATTCCAAGCACAGGTATAGAGAAAGGACTTCGATGTCCAAGAAGGAGATCGTTACCCTTGAAGATCGCTTCGGCGCCATGAAGTAGCCGGATGGAAATCACCGCCTCGGCTCTGCCTTCACGAATCCGCTCTCGGATCTTCGCTCCGCACTCTGCAGCTCCTACAGCAGCTGGAAGACTACTCCTTTCTCTCTCCCTTAGGCCTTTCCACTTTCTTTCTTGGAATGAAGATGAAGAAGAAGAAGAAGATAAGAGAATTTATCTTCTAATTCTCGGCCTCCTAGACACCTGGACAAAGCCCAGCCCTTGGATCCAGGAAGAGGGAAACAAACGGCTCAGATCTGTCCAGAAAATCCTGAACACGGCCCGACACGCCCTGTGACACGCCCGTGTCACAGGCCGTGTCCCCCTAAGCGGCAAACAACCGACTCAATCCAACCAGTACACGCCCGTGTGACACGCCCGTGTCACGTTCCGTGTACCCGACACGCCCTCAGACACGCCCGTGTCTGAGGCCGTGTTCCTCAACAGAAATAATCCCAAATCAACCCGAGACTTCACACGGCCTGGCACACGGCTTGGCACACGCCCGTGTTCCTGGCCGTGTGCACCAGGACACACCCGTGTCCCGCAAACACGCCCTAACCCGAGACGTCGAGCTGAGTTCGACGACCACTGACACGCCCTGTGACATGCCCGTGTCACAGGCCGTGTCCTCACTAGAAAATCGATACTCGACGATCGTCACGTAACACTCGTCGAGCATTCGACACGGCATCCGACACGGCCGTGTCCTGGGCCATGTGCCCCTCTCGACGATGTCAAGCGAAAATCATCGACACCAAGTCCGATCGTCGACACAACCTCGATACGCCCTGCGACACGCCCGTGTCGCAGGCCGTGTCAACTGACACGCCCTGGGACACGCCCGTGTCCCAGGCCGTGTCACCCATGCCTGAACCCGATTTTGCTCAAAATGATCCTCTTGACTTCGGGGTGTTACAGCGCGTTCTCTTTGACTCAGGTGCTACCCACTCATTTGTGGATAGGGCCTCTGTAGAGCGGTGCCAGCTGGTTCTTGATCGTGTCGGTGATGCCTTTTGCGTCAAATTCCCCTCGGGTGATTCCGTGATATCATATCAGGGCATTCTGGATTGTCCTATTATATTGGGGGATTTCCCAGCCAAGGCAGATCTGAAGTTTATAGACTTAGAAGATTTCGACGTCATCCTCGGTATGGATTGGTTATCCAGATACGATGCAGTGATCCAGTGCAGGGATAAGTGCTTGGATTCCAAGAAGGACAACGGTCAGCCTGGGAGTATTTATGGAGATCCACGCCAGGCCTCTCCGGCGATTTCTGCGGTATGTGCTCAAAGGTTATTCAGTTCTGATTGTTTTTCTTGCTTAGTCTCGGTGCTGGGGACTGTTAGCAGTGTGCCGCTGTTGGATGAGATTCCTGTTGTCCGTGAGTTTTCTGATGTGTTTCCTAGCGACCTTCCCGGTCTTCCCCCTGTCAGAGATGTCGAGTTCATGATTGATTTGGAGCCAGGTACGCGTCCTATTGCTAAGGCGCCGCACCGGATGGCCCCGCAAGAGCTGGAGGAGCTGCGTACCCAACTGGATGAGATATTGGAGAAGGGTTTCATAAGGCAGAGCTCGTCGCCCTGGGGTGCACCCATTCTCTTTGTGAAGAAGAAAGATGGTTCGATGCGCCTTTGCATCGACTATAGGGAGTTGAACAAAGTTACCATCAAGAACAGGTATCCCCTGCCCAGAATCGACGACTTATTCGATCAGTTGCGTGGTAGCTCTGTGTTCTCCAAGATTGACCTTCGATCAGGATATCATCAGCTCAGGATTCGGGAGTCGGACATTCCACGGACGGCTTTCCGATCGAGGCATGGACATTTCAAATTCCTAGTTATGTCTTTTGGGTTGACCAACGCGCCATCAACATTCATGGACATGATGAACCGGGTGTTCAAAGATTTTCTGGACAAGTTTGTGGTCGTATTCATAGACGACGTTCTGATTTACTCACGGAATGCTGCAGAGCATGATCAGCACTTGCGGTTGGTGTTATCTGCCTTGAGAGATCACCAGTTGTACGCCAAGTTGAGTAAATGTGAATTCTGGTTGCCTCAGGTGTCCTTCCTGGGTCATGTGGTGAACAAGGATGACATTTCAGTGGACCCGGTGAAGATTTCTGCAGTGATGGATTGGCATAGGCCGAGCATACCCAAGGAGATTAGGAGCTTCTTGGGGTTGGCCGGCTATTATAGAAGGTTTGTTAAGGGCTTTTCTACCTTGGCAGCGCCCTTAACTAAGCTGACGCAGAAGCATGCAGCGTTCATCTGGAGCGAGCAGTGCGAGGAGGCCTTTCTGGAGCTAAAGAGGAGATTGTGCACTGCTACTGTTTTGACATTGCCTACGGAGGGCAAGGACTATGACGTATATGTGGATGCCTCGCATGTTGGGCTCGGAGGCGTGTTGATGCAAGAGGGGAAGGTGATCGCATATGGGTCGCGGCAGTTGAAAACTCATGAGCGGAATTATCCTATGCATGACCTCGAGTTTGCGGCAGTGATTTTTGCGTTGAAGCTGTGGAGGCATCTACTCTATGGGGCTCAGTGCAAGATTTTCACAGATCATAAGAGCCTGAAGTACGTGTTTACTCAGAAGGAGCTGAATCTGCGCCAGCGGCGGTGGCTAGAGTTTGTGGCCGATTATGACGTGGAGATCCAGTACCATCCAGGCAAGGCCAACGTGGTGGTCGACGCCCTGAGCCGCAAGACAGGGAAGATCTTCAACCTCACGGCGGACCGTCTAGTGGAAGAGTTCTTGTTGATGGACATCTCTGTGGGATGCTGTTATTTGCAAAGCAGTTTGGCAGTGGCAGAGCCATCTTGGATTTCGCTCACCAGGTTGCACCAGAAGGATGATCCGGATTTGTTACACCTGTACCTTAGAGCTGAGAGAGGGGAGTTGCCGGATTTCCCCATCGATGATTCGGGTACCTTGAAGTACCGCGGCAGGTTTTGTATTCCCGCGGTTGGAGACATCAGGAGTATGGTATGCAAAGAGGCTCATGGATCGAGTGTTGCCTACCACCCAGGATCCACGAAGATGTATCATGATTTAAAGCAGATCGCCTGGTGGCATGGTATGAAAGGGGATATAGCTCGGTATGTTTCTGAATGTTACACTTGCAAGCGGGCGAAGGCTGATCATGGGAGGCCTGGTCGAAAGTTGACTCCTTTGGAAATCCCGACTTGGAAGTGGGAAAGTATCTCCATGGACTTCATTATGGGCTTACCGAGATCTCCAAGGGGATTTGACTCAGTTTGGGTGATCGTGGACCGATTGACGAAGTGTGCGCACTTCGTACCTTATACGATCGACTACCCTATGAAGAAACTAACAGAGTTGTATTTGAGCGAAGTCATCCGACTGCATGGAGTTCCCGTGAGTATCATTTCAGACCGAGACTCTAGATTCACTTCCCGTTTCTGGAAGAGTTTGCAGGAGGGTTTGGGTACAGACTTGAGATATTCTACCGCTTACCACCCTCAGACAAATGGGCAGATCGAGCGTGTGAACCGGATTGTGGAAGATATGATCAGGTGTTACATTCTAGACCACGATGGAGCGTGGGATGAGCGTTTGTGGCTCATGGAGTTTGCCTACAATAACAGTTACCAAGAGAGCTTGCAAATGGCTCCCTTCGAGGCATTGTATGGGAGGCGCTGCAGAACTCCGTTGTTTTGGACTGAGGCCGGTAAGAGGCCTTTGTTGGGTCCTGATGCTCTCGAGGAAATGGAGGTTGCTGTGAAGCTCATTCGGGAAAAGCTTCAGTTAGCTCAGGAAAGATATGAGAAGAACGCCAACCGGCGTAGGTCTGATTTGGAATTTTCGGTGGAGGATTTGGTTTTCTTGAAGGTGTCTTCGTTGGTTGGAGTGAAGAGGTTTGGCAAGAACCATAGGCTGGATCCGAGGTATGTGGGCCCATTCAGAATTTTGGAGCGTATTGGTGTGGCAACATATAGGTTGGACCTACCAGCCAACTTCCCAGGCATGCATAATGTCTTTCATGTGAGCCAGCTACGGAAGTATGTGCGGAGCAGTGGGCAAGTCTTGGATACAGTGCCCCAGTTGGAGCCCAACCTCTCGTATGTTGAGGTGCCGGTCCGCATCTTGGATACTCAGGATCGGGTGCTGCGTTCAAAGTCTATCCCGATGGTGAAGGTTCTTTGGAAGAATCAAGATTTGGAAAGTGCGATTTGGGAGCTAGAGTCAGCTATGAGGGAGGCTTACTCTCGCCTGTTCTCATGATTTGTCGGGTATGTTTTATTTCTAGTAACTTTTATTTTGTTACTTTCCTTCTATAGTAGAAGTAACGTGCGTAAAGTTTCGGGACGAAACTTTCTTTTAGGGGGAGTGACTGTAACGCCCCCGAATTTTTGGCAATTATTTAAATCCTCGTTTGGCGTTACGTTGGCGGATTTCCGGCTCGTGCCGTTATTAGAGTACCTCGTTAGGTGTTCTTAGTGCTCGTAGCCTGTTTGCATGGTTCCCCAGCTAGCCGGAGTCTGTTTTGGAGACTCGGCTGAGCCTCTCAGGGAATGCTTGTGCTTTGGTTCAGGTGAGGTTAGCCCGAGTGTGTGGTCATCGGAGGTTTTGTCCGACTTCGCCGATGTTTTTGTAGCCCGAGTGTTTAGCTACGGTGCAGATTTGTTCGGAATCTGAGAGCGTTATTTCGCGTCATTTCGATGGTCGCTAGTTAGCGAGTTGTCCTTTAGGTGAGCGTATTTACATGTTTACGCATTAAGGGCATAGTGAGCAACTTGGGTGTGTCGATGCGTAATTGCACGTGCACGGGCGTGCATGATTTTATTAGATTGTACGTGCGTGTGCGTGTGCATGCGTGCGGGGTAGAATTTTGTGTGCGCGGATGCATG
Source organism: Platanthera guangdongensis (assembly GCA_039583875.1). Taxonomy (NCBI): domain Eukaryota; kingdom Viridiplantae; phylum Streptophyta; class Magnoliopsida; order Asparagales; family Orchidaceae; genus Platanthera; species Platanthera guangdongensis. The sequence continues at coordinate 55,824,241 of CM077153.1, read as the reverse complement.
TTAATAGGCGTGTACATATAAATTAGTGTGGGTAACTAGCGTAGTTAGTGGCTCTCTTAGTTAATTAGATAAGTTTTTAGTACTAAGATTGGTCATGAGATTTTATATATTGGTTAAGGTTAGGTTCCAATAAATCCTTAGGTTCAATTAGTTAGAGTTACATTATGTATTAGGTAGTATAGATTTCAATTGGGTCTGATTAAATGTATATATTTATGTTAAGTTATTTAGGTTTTTCCCTTCCCCCCCCCATTCGGCCGGCCTACCAGCAAAAGGAAAAAAACCCGAGCGCCTCTGTCTTGCGGGAAGAGCGAAGAGGCGGAAGCCTGGAAGTGCTCCGACCGCCGTCCCCCTGCCCCGTGAAGCCCGGATCTCCAGTTCGAGGCCGGATTCGAACTCCTCTAGGCTAGATCTTCGTTCCGAGGTAACTATTTTGGGATTTCACCATCTCTTTTGCCCGATCGGTAGATTAGGTTTGAGGTTTTTTCTTGGTTTTATGGTGTTGTTCTTCCCCGGTTGGGTTGTCCAGGAAGTGTTGTGATCTAGGTTGCTTAAGGCCGGCGGTTTAGGAGCATAGGTGCTGCCCGTTTGCTTTGGTGGCCGGAGGTTTGGAAGAGGTTGCGTTGGCCGGCTCTTGCTAGCCCAGTTTTGTCCAGATTTTTCATAAGATTTTGTTGTGATCTTGTCCTACTGGGAAGATCATTGCTGGCCGAACTCCTCCATAAGCCAAGGCAAGTTTTCCCTTGCCAAAGTAATGTTTTCATGCTTAAATTTGGTTGCTTGATTCCATGAGTGGTTGGTTGTTCTTGGCTTGGTATACGAAATTAAGATCGGTGTTTTATTTCCCTCATTTGGTTTTCCATACCTTGTTAACTTGCGGTTTTCCTTAGGTGTAAATGGTAGTTATGGTTTTGTTTCCCTTTTTACTAGTTCAAGAGTTTATTAATAGTTGCCCCGTGGTTGTTCTACAAAAAAATCGGATCGGTATTAAACCACCCAAGTGGATTGTTTAGGGGTCGGATCTAGTTAAATTTTCATGGTGGTAGCAAGTTAATTATTAAATTTTCATTGTGGTAGCAAGTTAAATATTACATGTTCATGGTTGTAGCAAGTTAATTATCCGGGTTTGTACCAAGCTAACCGCTTAGGTTTAGTTGGAGACCAAACTACTTGGTTATAGTTAATATTACACTGTTGTTAAACGTTTAGTACCAAATTTCTTGCATAAATTTAGTGTCGTGTCGTTTCAATTTATTCGTGCCAAGCTACTTGGTTGGGGAAACTCGACGTTTAGCCGTCGGTTGGCACTTAGGGTTATTAGGTGGGGTGCTCTAATTGGAATAGGGTTGTGGTGACTTCTTGGTGGTTCATGGAACTACCAGTAAGGGTTTTCTCCGAGTCACTTAGTGCTAGAGTAGGATGTGATTTTGAGGTGGGTCGGACCGATGCCGCCACCCTTGCTTTACTTCTTGTCTTATTAAGATAATGTGAGCTGTTTGGTTGAGTTGGACTGATGCCACCACCACAGCACCTTGAGATATTTAGGCCTGATAGACTTGGTCGGACCGTTGCCACCAGCCTAGGCCCTTGATGTTGATTTTGCCCATCTCCAGTATTAGGTGACTCTTTCTGCTCTAGCTTCATGCTAGGATTTATTTATTTTGCTAATCCTTCTTGAAGAGATTTGTGAGGCTTGACTTCACCCGTGCACTTGGTGCTCCCCTTTTTACTCACTCATGGCGAGTATTTTTTTTCCTTCACTTGTTTACTTTAGCTCTTACCTGTTTCACTTCTTCCTTATACTATTATTTCATCTTCATATATATATATTGCTTTGCTGAGGCGTTCTTTTCTTTGAATGCCTCAGGTTCAGGTTTATAGCCGACTGTGCGGCTAGGTTTCATCTGGAGTTTGCTAGTGCTATAGCTGCTGCTGAGTTTTATTTTCCTCACTCCTGGGAGGTAGTTACTTTAGACTTGTAGTACAGATATGCCTACTCACCAGTGGGTTCGTGTCAGTTGTTGGCGCCCACTGGTGGTTTCTCTTTTAGATGCTTTGTACTTTGCTTATACTGCTAGTTTTCCTGTTTTGGAGTTTATTAAACTTGCTTCTGGGATGATTTATGTTAGGTTGCTAGTTACTTTAAAACCTATAAAAGAAAAACAATTATTATATCAAAAGCCTTGACATCATGTCTTCCTTTCTAAAAAACTTAATCACTACTTTCAAAAGCTCGTAAAAGGGTATTTCCTATATATATTATATAAGTTAAATCTAGGGTCTTGCATAGTCTTAGGTGTCCTCTGGGGACGCTTATACATTCTCTTAGGATGTTAAAAAAATGAATAAAGTATTTTCCGCTACGTATAAGTATATTTTTGAAGGGTGGACTAGTTGATCCACGAAGCCGAGGGAAACGGCCTCTAAAATATAATTGATTTTCACATCATTAAAGCTTTTGAACTTTCATAGTCTTAGTAGTTGGTGGTTGCCTGAGCGTCGGTAGTTATCCCCTGTCCGACGTGGCATCACAACGCGCGTTTTCTTCTACTCTGATACTTCTTAATTTCAGAGAAAATGCGGGTTGTGATAGTCCTCAAGGCACAAAGGACTGAGGGAAGCTGATCCACCCATTTACCCTTCAGGTTCTCCAACTTCCTCTTTAGCAAGTTAATGGTTATCTTGTTTGTGGCTTCCACCTGCCTGTTGCTCCTAGGGTGATGGACTGACGCAAATTGGAGGCCGATACCCAACTGGTTGCAAAAATTTACGAACTCATCGCTGGCAAACTACATTACATTATCTGTGACTATGGCCAAAGGTAAACCGTGTTGGCAAATTATTTATCCCCATATAAAGTTTTGGATCACCTATAAGGTTACCTTTGCCAGCACCTTGACTTCTAACGACTTCGAAAAGTAGTTCACCATGACCAATAGGAATTTACTTTGGCCACTGGCTTGAGGAAAAGGTCCTACCAGGTCCAGTCCCCATATGGAAAAGGCCCATGTCACTATGATTGTCCTGACTTTCTGTGACGGTAGGAGCTGGAGTGGTGCATAGAGTTGGCACTTCTGACATTTCTTTGCATACTCCGCGACATCTTTGCTAATGGCTGGCAACACTCTTTTTTCCAAGATTAGGCTTCCCAAGTGGCTGCCACACTCCCCAGAGTGGATTTTATCCAAGACCCTAGGAACCACCTCCTCGGCGACACATCTAGCTAGGAGCCCGGATAGGGTCTTTCGATACAAAATGCCTTATCACATCAAGTAATAAGCTGACTCTGAACTTTCTTTTATCTGGGATCTTCTCTATGAGTTCCCCTGTTGTTAGTATAATGACAAAGGGGTCCATCCAAGAGGTATGTTGGTCGATCTCCATCAACGCTCCCTCTTTTATGGACGGCCAAAATAGCTCTGTCACAGTTCCCCCTACCCGAGGGCCGAACTTGTCGAGATGATCGACCTTTGTGCTCTCCTCCGAAGGCACATATCGAATGGAGAATGTGCAGAACAACCTAATGAGGCCCTTTACTTTGATGTGATACCTCTGGAGAGTTGTCTTCCTTATCTCGAACTCCCCTTTTATTTGGAAGGCCACCACCAAGGTGTCCATGGAGACCTTTACATCTTAGATTCCTAACTCTTGTGCTAAAAGAAGTCCTACGATTACCTCCTTGTACTCGGGTTGGTTGTTGGTGATAGGGAATCAGATATCGATGTCCTATTCTATCCTCATTCCTTGTGGGCTTATTAGGATCACCCCTCCCCCATGGAGTACTTCCCCCATGCCCCATCCACTAAAATACCCCAAGCTACCATATCGGACAACGCAAACTCTTCCACTTCTACGACATACTCTATTAAAAAGTCTGCCACAACCTGAACCTTTATTACTAGTCATGGGACAAATGAGAACTCAAATTCACATAGCTCCAATGACAATTTCGCCAACCTGCCTGAGAGCTCTTACCATTCCATGATTTTACGAAGGGGATGGTCAGTCACCACATTAATAGAATGGGCCTGGAAGTAAGGTCAGAGCTTTCTGACTGAGATGACCAGGGCGAAGGCCAACTTCTCCAACATGGGGCACCTTAGATCTGCCTTCTTCAGGACATTACTAATGTAATACACTGGTAGTTGCTTCCACCCTTCTTCTTGGACCAGGACAGAACTCATAACCTCTACTCCCACCCCGAGATACAAAATTAGCTCTTCCCCTTCCCTCAACCCTTAGAGTAGCGGAGCCTGGGTGAGTTACTTCTTCATATCTTGAAAGACCACCGCGCACTTTTAGACCACTCAAATTTTTTGGTTGCCTCGCAACACTTTGAAGAAAGGCGTGCACTTCTCTCTTGCCTGAGAGAGGAACCTGCTCATTCCCGCGAGCTTCCCTGTCAGGAACTGAACTTCCTTGGGCTTTGCAGTGACTCCAACTCCATTATTGCCTTTACCTTATCAGGGGTGGGTTCCACTCTTGCAAGGGTAAGGAAGTGATCGAGAAACTTCCCCTTGCCGATGCCAAAAACACATTTCAGTGGGTTCAGCCCTATCTTGAATCTCCGCAGGGTGGAAAAAGTTTCTTCCAGGTCCTGGAGCTGAGAGCTCACCTCCTTGCTCTTCACCATTAGATTATCTACGTACAACTCTAACTTCCTTCCCCTTTGCTCCTGAAAGATCCGGTCCATCATCCTTTGATACATCGCCCCTGCATTCTTCAGCCCAAAGGGAATCATCTTGTAACAGTAACACCCATCCCTTCTGATGAAAGAGACATCTTTGACATCCAGCGGGTGCATCCTAATCTGGTGGTAACTTGAAACCCCATCCAAAAAAACTAATGATAGAAAAACCGATGGATGAATCTAATGACGCGACGATTATAGGCAAAGGGTAATGTCTTTTAGACATGCTTTATTCAGTATGAAAAGTCAATACACATCCTCCATTTTCCACCCCCTTTCTTTACCATTATCACATTAGAGACCCAACCTGGATACTGGATCTCTGATACAAATCCTGCTTTGAGTAGATTCTCCACCTCCTCTTGGATGGGCTCCTTAAGCTTGTTGGCGGTGGTCCACCTCTTCTATAGGATGTGAGGAGCTCTTGGGTCGATGTTGAGATGATAGCATGCCATGTCCGCATCGATGACCGAAATGTCCTCTGCACTCCATGTGAAGATTTCCACACTCTTCTGTATGCACTCCAACACCTTCCTTTGGCCTTCCGGGCTTAGACCTCCTCTGACCCGCACCTTCTCAATCCTCCCTTCCTGGGTAAGGACTTCCATCTACACCACCTCTTCCAACACCTCCAGCCAGGACTGATACTTCCACTCACCCCGACCCTCTCTCCTTGAGAGAGAGCTTCTTCTTCCTCCACCTCCTCTACCTCCATCAGCTCGTCCCGCTTCTCCAGTACTTCCTCCATCCCCCCTATCTAGGAGTGGACCTCCTCCTCCGTTCCTTCCACAGTCTCCTACCTGGACAACTCCTCCATCCTCTTCTCCATATCCTCTGCTCCTTCAGCATCCTCCTACTTGGACAACTCCTCTATCCTCTTCTCCATCTCCTTTGCTCCCTCCTACCAAGAGATGGTATTGATGGCCATGAAGTATCACTGCCATGCCACTTTGGGGTCTCCCTGGATCCGGACCTGGACTCCTCCCGTGTTGAATTTGAGGCACTGGTGGAAAGACAAGGGGACACAACAAAAGGCATTGATGAGGGGGCACACGAAGATAGTATTGTAACTGCTCAGGGTATCCACAATGATGAATCAATAGTTCCTTGAAGTTCCCCCCAACATCATATGGAGTCCGACTCCACCCTCTACCTCCTTCCTCTCTCCAGAAAACCTAAACAAGGGTCCATCGAAGGCTAACACCCACCTTGCATCCACCTTCATCTCATCGAAGGCATTCTTGAAGATAACATTCGCTGAACTCCCATTATCAACCAAGATGTTGGAACACCCTATTACTAATTTGGGTCAGGATCACTATGTCTCTAGGAACCTTTGCTTGACCTCCTGTATAGCTTAATAGGTCAATTTGAATTGATTCTAAGGGTTAGAAGTCTAGGTTTGGAAGCTGACCTGAAGACCAAGATTTTGTATTTGGATACTAAGTCATATCGTCGAGCTCAGCACGACGATTCGTCGAACTCCGATCGACGATCGTCTAGCTCAACCTCGACGGATCGTCGATCTCCACTCGACGATCGTCTAGCTCAACTTCGACAGATCGTCGAACTCCATTCGACGATCGCTGAGCTCAACTTCACTATATCGTCGAAGTCCATTCGACGATCGGTGAGCTCAGGTCGACGATTTTGTCTCTGCCTTGGAACTTTATCTCTGAGCTCAGTTCGACGATCTTTGAGCTCAGATCGATGATATTATGCTGCTGAATATTTCCAGATCGCTGAGCTCAGCTCGACGATAGCAGAGCTCAGTTCGACGATTTCAGATAACTTCCAGGATATTTCTTAATTCAAATTCAAATCAGTTAGGAGTTATTCTGCAATTAATTCAGAGATTTTCTAGCCGTTTTCATTCAATTCTAGACCAAGTTTCAAGGGATTTTTCAAGGAATATATCTGTGGACTTTCCTCCAGAAGAGATTATGCAATTAAGGATGCAATTAATGCAGGCCAACGGCTATACTTGACAGAGAATGTTACTCTATTCTGTACCAGAGAATAAAAGACAGAATGTTTTTGAATCTCTTAGAATAGCACAGACAAAATAGAGAGAGAATACAGATTAGAGAGACACATTCAAAAATCTTCTGTCACAAAAAATTCTGAAGAACACTCATCCAAGGAGATCAAGCTTTCTAAAAATCTTCAGATCTCTGTAGTTTTCAAAGTGTTCAAGGCCAACATATTTCCAGACTCCAGACATTCAACATTTCAGCTATTGCTGAAATCATCTATTGCTGGAGTTCAACCTTTGAAGGCCTATCACCCTCAGCAAAGCTTTTCTTCCTGAAGATCTCAAGGATTCAGGGGGAGCTTTGACATCAACAATCCACTTAGTCTTCTCAATTGTTTGAGAAAGAGAAGACTGCCATCACTCTCTCACCCCCTCTCTGTATAGGGTTTCTCAAACTCCCTTCAAAAGTTTGAGCTTGGTTTTTGAGCACCTTGTCAAAAGCTCATTGGTGGCAAGACACCTGATCAAAAAATCTGCTTTGGTTTTTGAGCACCTTATCAAAAGCTCATTGGTGCCCAGGACACCTGATCAACTCATCCTGCAGTGGATTCCTACCTAGGGTGGTAGAAGAGTGGATGTACCCAAGTTTAGGGGAACCACTATATTTCCTTGTGTCTTCTGGTTTTGCTTGCTTTCATTTTTGTTTCTGGCCTTGATTTTTCTGTGCTTAGTTTTTGCTTAACTTAGTGCTGTGATTAAATTTATTATTGCTTCCCTGCTCACACCTATTACAACAATTGTTGTAAAAAGTTTCAAAGCACCATATACTCTATTCACCCCCCTCTAGAGTATATCAGATCTAGTTGCACTTTCAATTGGTATCAGAGGGAGGTTGGTTAAACATACCACCCCCTGATTGGTTGTACAGGCTAACACCTGAACCCAAAGATCCCAAACTAGATCTGTTTTTCTTTGGTATTTCATTATTAGTTTTTGTTCTCACAAATCATGGCCCAAAACAAAGATTATGCTAGCACCAGACCTCCAGTGTGCAATCTATCCAAGTTTGCACTTTGGAAGGAAAGGATTAGACTTTACATGAATTCTATTGACGAAGATATCTTTAATTCTGTTTTGACAGTATGTCCAAGACCCCCAGAGAACGCAAGCATAAATGCTGTGCCACCTCCATCAGGAACATATGCTTACATCAAGAAATGGAAGGTAGCTGATGCCAAGTCTATGAACATCCTAGCTCAGACAATGTCTGATGATATATTTCAAAAGGTAGCTGAATGTAATTCAGCCAAGGAAATTTGGGACAAGCTCTCAGAAATAGTCTCAGGCTCAGCTGATGAGAGAAAGGATAGAAGATCCCACCTCATCTCTCAATATGAGAATTTCAAGAAGGGAGAGACTGAGTCAGTGGGAGATATGTACAACAGACTAAGTCTAATTGTCAGTGAACTCAGGACATTGGACAAAGAGATCTCTCTCATAGAACTTAATGACAAGATCCTAATGTGCTTCCCCAGCACTTGGGATTCAAGAATCTGGCTAATTAAGGATGCCAAAAGTCTAAATGAGATTACCACTGAAGCTCTATTGGGTAAGCTCAAATCTTATGAGCTACTCATCAAAAATAGAGAGGAAGAACAGAAGGCTGCCTCACCAGCCACAAGAAAAGAGAAGACCATAGCATTCAAGACAACTGAGGATCTGCTTGAAGATAAAGCTACAAGCAATGATGAACTACTCAGTCTGCTGGCCAAAAGATTTTACAAAATGGCCAGAAAGGACTTCAGAAGAAAAGGAGTTCTGCATGATGACAATCAATGCCTCACAGCACAATTCAGAAGAAGAGGAGTCAGAGTCAGACTCAAAGACCCAACCTGAAGAAGATCAGGTAATTAGTTCTTTTGATTTTAGTTCAGAGGATTTTAAATCTGAATTTAAAGCACTGTGTTTAGACCTGCTAAAGTCTGAGAAAGAGATTATCTCTCTCAGAAATCAATTATCTGAACACAATACTTTAAAGTCAGAAAACCTCAAACTCTCTCAGGAGTTGGAGTGCTGTAGAGAACTGTAGAGAACAGATAGCTTCACTGAAAAGTGAGCTCTCTGAGGCCAAGAAGCTTGAAGAATCCCTTAATGGGAGAAGCATCAAGCTGATGGACATCACAAGCACAGTGAACTCTAGGTTTAACAGTACACTGGGCTTGGGTGCTTCATCCAGCCAACCTATAGTCCTAACAACTCCCATCAAATTCATTTCTGACAAAGGAAAGGGAGTTGTAGAGGTTGCTAGGAAAAATTCTGATCTGCCTCAGAAAACTAAGTCCCAGCAGAAATCGTCGAACGTAGATCGACGATCGCCGAATGAAGATCGACGATCGCCGAACGCAGCTCGACGATCTGAGGAAAAATCGTCGAACGAAGATCGACGATCTCAGCCAAAGTCGTCGAACGCAGGTCGACGATCTCAAATACCTGACCTCAGCCATAGTCGACCGTCGAACGGAGCTCGACGATCTGACCCAAGATCGTCGAACGCAGCTCCAAGATCGTCGAACAGAGGTCAGAGCTCTAGAAAATTTTTCAAAGGCAAATCAAAATTGAATCCTAAGGGTCCTTCATCCCAAATCTTTAACCCTTATACTGAATGGATTATACCTCCAAGGAGATATCATCCTGAAGGATATAAGAGTCAACCAGGGATGTCTTTCATTTCAGAATTTAAAGGTTATCAACCTAGGCCCAAGGTAAACTGGGTCAAAAACAAATAAATTGTCTTATGTGCAGGTGAAGACCTATCCAACATCTAACCATAGAGCCTTTGCAGGAACATTCTCTAGTTAAAGACTTGAATAGGTTACAAGTTACTCAAGAGGATGAAAGCAGTGAAGATGAAGGGAATGCTCAACACATTGAAGCACAACTTGAAGAGCCAGTTGTTGTACCACAAGAGGAAACAACAACACAGGTTGGTGAACAATCAACACCCCCTGTTGATCTAGTAACATCAAGAGACCATCCAATTTCCCAAATAATTGGAGAAATCTCAGCTAGTGTGCAAACCAGAAATCAGGTCAACCAAAACCTATTGCACACCTGCTTCCTATCTCAAATTGAACCTCAGTCCATTCAAGATGCCGAGCAAGATCCACACTGGATCATTGCAATGCAAGAAGAGTTGCATCAATTTGAGAGGAACAAAGTATGGGAACTAGTGCCAAAGCCTAAGAATCATTCCATTGTTGGAACAAAATGGGTATTCAGAAAAAACTGGATGATCAAGGAGTAATTATAAGGAACAAGGCAAGGCTAGTTGCTCAGGGATATTCTCAAGAAGAAGTAATCGACTACGACTAGACTTTTGCACCTGTTGCGAGATTAGAAGCCATCAGAATATTTCTAGCTTATGCAGCTCATAAAGGCTTCAAGGTATATCAGATGGATGTCAAAAGTGCTTTCTTGAATGGAGACATCAAAGAGGAAGTTTATGTCAGACAACCTCCAGGTTTTATCTCTCCAACTTTTCCTGATTATGTTTTTAGACTGAACAAAGCATTATATGGTCTCAAGCAAGCTCCCAGAGCATGGTATGAGACCCTAGCATGCTTTCTCTTGGAAAATGGTTTTATAAGGGGTAGAGTAGACCAAACTCTTTTCATTAGAACCCATAAGTCCCATACCCTACTAGTACAAATTTATGTAGATGATATTATTTTTGGTTCTACTGACTCCAAACTGTGCAGAAGGTTTTCTAACCTGATGCATTCTAAATTTGAGATGAGTAGCATGTGTGAGCTATCCTTCTTCCTAGGATTGCAAGTTAAGCAACATGCTGAAGGCATCTTTATTTCTCAAACCAATTATGCAAATGAATTGGTTAAGAAATTTGGTATGTCTGAGGCATCTTGTATGAAAACACCCATGCCTACCAATGCTGTATTGGATGCTGATGAACATGGGAAACCTGTTGATCAGACAACATATAGAGCAATGATTGGCTCTTTACTGTATCTTACAGCTAGTAGACCAGATATAATGTTTGCTACATGTATATGTGCTAGGTTCCAAGTAAGCCCTAGAGAGTCACACCTAACTCTAGTAAAGAGGATTCTCAGGTATGTTAAAAGTTGTCCAAATCTAGGTCTCTGGTATCCAAAAGATTCAGCATTTGAGTTAACTGGATTCTCTGATGCTGATTATGCTGGATGCAGAATTGACAGGAAAAGCACTAGTGGAACTTGTCAGTTCCTTGTTGACAGATTTGTCTCTTGGTTCTGTAAGAAACAAACATCTGTGTCAACTTCAACTGCTGAAGCTGAATATATGGCTGCAGGCAGTTGTTGTTCACAAATCTTGTGGATTCAAAACCAACTCCTAGACTATGGCTACAACTTAGAGAAGTCTAAAATATTTTGTGACAATACTAGTGCTATTTCCATAGCCCAAAATCCAGTCCTCCATAGTAGGACAAAACATATAGAGATCAGGCATCATTTCTTAAGGGATAATGTTGAAAAGAATAAAATTGAATTACAATATATCCCAACTGATTTACAAAGGGGAGATATTTTCACCAAGCCATTGGATGAAAAGAAACACACCTTCTTCTTAAATCAGTTAGGAATGTTAGATGGAGGAAGTCATTAATAATATCCAAGATTTTGAAAGCTTAAAAATTGACCAAAACTAGGCAAACATCCTGATTTCTCTTAGTGTCTAGAATTTTTCTGATCTCTGAACTGCGCTCGACGATTTTCCCCAAGATCGTCGAACGGAGATCGACGATTTACAAAAATCGTCGAACTGAGTTCAGCGCCTCTCAGATAGTATGAACTATCTCTTTCGGTCAACGATCGTCGAATGGCGCTCGACGATTTTGTTCTCTGAACGATCGTCGAACGGAGCTCGACGCTCTCCAATATCGTCGAACGGAGATCGACGATGTTGAAGACTCTTCAGTTTCCTTTAGAAGCCTCGATCGTCGAACTGAGTTCAACGATCTTTCCAATTCTGCGTCGAACCCTAATATAAAACTCATTTTTCGCCGTCGTTCTCATTTGCACTTTCGATTTCTCTGCAAGATTTTTCCTTTTCCTCCAAACAGTTCTACGCTTGGTCGTTTTGTTTGTTGAGTTTTTGCAGGTACAATGGCTGTGTCAGTTGCTGTTCTTGCTGCAATGAAGTTTGATGCCAGTTTTGATATTGAGATAGAATCCTTCAGCACAACTGATCAAATTTTTCAAGATATACTGGTTTTGTTCAAGGATCAGAATCTGACTGCTATAATGACCACCAGGATCAAGCTGGCTTCTGATGAAATCAAGGAGTGGGTTTATACTGCCCATAATCAAGATAACAGCACCATAGTTGGGTCAATAGCTGGAACTCAGGTACCCTTGACCCCAACCATTCTCTCAGAAGTTTTTGAATTGAGAAATGGAGAAGATTCTGCCGAGCTATCTGGAGAGGAATATTCTGAACTGCTTGCCAGGATGGGTCATCTAGAGGGAAACCCTAGCAAGCTCTTCAAAAGGAACCTGTCTGTTGAATACAGGTTCATGGCAGATGTGGTGGGGAAAGTGCTACTGGCAAAGCACTCTGCCCATGATACAATATCAAGATTTCAGCTCTGTCTCATGGGAGCTCTTGTGGATAAGAAGAATCTGAACTGGGGAGAGGTTTTCTTTGACCTCATCAAAAAGAAAATAAACAAAAGTTTTGTTAATTTTGGTAGAATTATTGGAGTATTTCTGCAGCACAGGTATCCTGCCTTGCTGGTCTCCTCTGGAGTTCATATCAATGCCTCCAAGAGATTGTCCTGTGCCCTCTTTGGAAAGTGGGATAGGCAAATCAGCCAGGCTAGCAGGCCCTCCTCCAGTGCTCCTTTAGGTACAAGGACTCAAAGAGTCACTCCTCCACAGGTCTCTGCCCCTACAGATGACCTGGCTGCTGTTGCTGCCTCCTCTCCTCCTCCTCCAATTCCATCCCTTCCCCTACCATCCACCATTCCAGCTCCATCCACCATTATCATATCCAGCCCATCTCCAACATCAACACCTTCTCCAGAACTTATTCTACCTCCACCAGCAGACCAATTCCACCCACTATTCTCCTATCCTCCACCAGATGTCACCTCTTCACCCTCCATTCCATCCTTCACCCTACTGGATGATTCCTTTATGGATGATTCCACATCATCTCCTCCTGAGTTACCTTCCTCCTCCACTTCCTTTCAAGATCTCGTACACCACATCATAGACCAACCAACATTCACCCCATCCATATCCATTCCTCTATCCTCCATTTCTACCCTCCCAACACCTGAGCCATCCCTTCCACCATTCTCCAGCTCTCCACTTCCAGAACCTTCAGCTGCTCCTATTCCTTCTACCTCTGCTCCAACTCTTGAGCAAGTAGACCTTTCAGCCCTAGCTGACAGGCTGTATGAGTTACTTGCCCCAAGGCTAACTCTGCTGTTGGAGACCTCTTTGGATCCACTCCACCTGTCAGTGGCAGCCCTTTCTGCCAGGCTCTCTTCCCTCTTTACTCAGGCAGCACCTACAGCTGTGTGCCTTGATCCAGATGTGTCTGCATCTAGGCAGGGGGAGATGCCATATGAAGAGAATCTTCATGCTGCTGCTGCTGCTGCTATTTCTGCAAGCTCTCTGTCTGCTGCTGTTGTTAGTTCTGCTTCTTCTGCTGCTCCTCCTGTTGTTGTTGTTGTGCCTCCAGAAAGTCAGATTTCAACAGCAGTGCTTGCAATAGACCTCAGGTCTTTGCTATCAGCTTTTGATTCTGCCTTCTTCAGCTGTTTGCCAGAGGTCCATGCTGTCCAGCCTCGAGAAGATTTATCGAAGGCACTTGTGCCTTTTTCTTGCTGTGACCCTAGCATGATCACTTCCTTTGTAAATTCAGTCATTGCTGCTGCTGCCTCATCTGAAGAAAGGATTGTTGATACTGCTGCTGAGATTGTCAACACTAATGCTGAAGTTTCTGCCATTTCTGATGAACCATCTTCCAAGGACATTCTGATGTCAGAGGCCACTGAATTTGAGCCTTCGCAGTCTTTGATGATGTTTCTTCTATTTCTGTTGTTAGTGAATCTGCTGTTTCTGTTGTTGCTAGTGAAGTTGCTGCTGTTGTCACCTGTCCAGAGCCTATTGCTGTTGTTGTTTCTGCTTCACCTTCTCCATCTGCTGCTGTCCCTGCTGTTACCATCTCAATACCTGCTGCTGCTGCTGCTGTTTCAACTTATGCCTCATCTGCTTCTGTTCAGCTTAAGAAAGACTTGATGAAGAAAATAGATGCTCTCTATGATGACCAGAGTTCTGAATCTGATGAATTTAAAACAGACTCTGATGATTCTTCTGCTACCATTGCCAGGAAAAGAAAGGCAAGGAGCAAGGCTACGAATAGGGTACCTCCTGATAAAGTTAAAGATAACAATGATATCCCATATTACATTCTTCATAACTGCCCTATTTCTGAACACTGGATGCAATACTCTAAAAATCAGCTAAAAGCAATGAAGAAAAAGAGAAAATATGAGAAGGGTTCATCCCAATTCCAGCACTCTCATCCTCCTCCACCACCTCCTCCTGATGCAGGTGTAGGTGGAAGCTCTGCAAGTCAACCCCCAGCCAGAAGTCAGGCTCCCTATCAACCTCATGCCAGATCTTACCACAGGGAAAGCCAATCCAGGGGTTCACATTCTAGGAGAGGAGGATATAGGGGTAATCAGAGAGATATTCAAGTCTATTCTAAAGGTTACTCCAGGCAGCACCTATATTCCAGGGAAAGACAAACTTCAACTGACACAACATCTGGTTCCTTCCCTTATAAGCTGAAAGAAACTGTGTCTGCCAGGCCTCCTCAGGACAATCCTTCTAACAGATATGAACCACCTGTACCCTTTGAGGATCCTGAAAACAATCTAGCTGCTTGGACTGCCAGATTAAAGGAATTGGCTGCGCTGGATCAGATTAAGAAGGCCAGAGAACATGGAATAGACTCTTCCAACATTTCTACTATGTCTGAACAGAGACAAAAAGAACTAGAGAGATATGCTTCAAGTAAATTCTTTGATGCTGACAGATACATGGAATTACATCCTGAAGCAGTGGTTCCCAGGCTTAAACAGCAAACATCTCTAGGTGCAGCAGATGACACCAGATCTAAGAAGGAAGCCCTCAATCCTAACAGAGAGATTAAAATGGTTAAGGGCAAAGAGAAGAAATGATATTGTAAGGTGACAATTTCTGTGATCTCTGATTGCTATCTGGATGATTTATATATCTCTGTGATTCTGCATGTCTAGCTGTTGTTTTTATGTTTTTCTGATTGTATGTTGTTATTTAAATTATTCCAAAGTCTGTAAATAGTAATCCTAACCCAAATAGGGGGAGATTGTTGGAACACCCTATTACTAATTTGGGTCAGGATCACTATGTCTATAGGAACCTTTGCTTGACCTCCTGTATAGCTTAATAGGTCAATTTGAATTGAGTCTAAGGGTTAGAAGTCTAGGTTTGGAAGCTGCCCTGAAGGCCAAGATTTTGTATTTGGAGACTAAGTCATATCGTCGAGCTCAGCACGACGATTCTTCGAACTCCGATCGACGATCATCTAGCTCAACCTCGACGGATCGTCGATCTCCACTCGACGATCGTCTAGCTCAACTTCGACAGATCATCGAACTCCATTCGACGAGCGCTGAGCTCAACTTCACTATATCGTCGAACTCCATTCGACGATCGGTGAGCTCAGGTCGACGATTTTGTCTCTGCCTTGGAACTTTATCTCTGAGCTCAGTTCGACAATCTTTGAGCTCAGATCGATGATATAATGCTGCTGAATATTTCCAGATCGCTGAGCTCAGCTCGACGATAGCAGAGCTCAGTTCGATGATTTCAGATAACTTCCAGGATATTTCTTAATTCAAATTCAAATCAGTTAGGAGTTATTCTGCAATTAATTCAGAGATTTCCTAACCGTTTTCATTCAATTCTGGACCAAGTTTCAAGGTATTTTTCAAGGAATATATCTGTGGACTTTCCTCCAGAAGAGATTATGAAATTAATGATTCAATTAATGCAGGCCAACGACTATACTTGACAGAGAATGTTACTCTATTCTGTACCAGAGAATAAAAGACAGAATGTTTTTGAATCTCTTAGAATAGCACACACAAAATAGAGAGAGAATACAGATTACAGAGACACATTCAAAAATCTTCTGTCACAAAGAATTCTGAAGAACACTCATCCAAGGAGATAAAGCTTTCTAAAAATCTTCAGATCTCTGTAGTTTTCAATGTGTTCAAGGCCAACATATTTCCAGACTCCAGACATTCAACATTTCAGCTATTGCTGAAATCATCTATTGCTGGAGTTCAACCTTTGAAGGCCTATCACCCTCAGCAAAGCTTTTCTTCCTGCAGATCTCAAGGATTCAGGGGGAGCTTTGACATCAACAATCCACTTAGTCTTCTCAGTTGTTTGAGAAAGAGAAGACCGCCATCACTCTCTCACCCCCTCTCTATAAAGGGTTTCTCAAACTCCCTTCAAAAGTTTGAGCTTGGTTTTTGAGCACCTTGTCAAAAGCTCATTGTTGGCAAGACACCTGATCAAAAAATCTGCTTTGGTTTTTGAGCACCTTATCAAAAGCTCATTGGTGCCCAGGACACCTGATCAACTCATCCTGCAGTGGATTCCTACCTAGGGTGGTAGAAGAGTGGATGTACCCAAGTTTAGGGGAACCACTATATTTCCTCGTGTCTTCTGGTTTTGCTTGCTTTCATTTTTGTTTCTGGCCTTGATTTTTCTGTGCTTAGTTTTTGCTTAACTTAGTGCTGTGATTAAATTTATTATTGCTTCCCTGCTCACACCTATTACAACAATTGTTGTAAAAAGTTTCAAAGCACCATATACTCTATTCACCCCCCCTATAGAGTATATCAGATCTAGTTGCACTTTCACAAGATCCTTGAGACAAAAAAGTTTTTAATATCCTCCTGGATCACTAGGGCATCATAGAACGGGTCTTCATATTCCGACATGTTCTTTAATGAAAAGGTTATCTTTTCCATCGGGAGTGGGGTCATAGAGGTCGAAGCAACGCTTTGATGAAAAATAGTTTAGAGGCTCCCCTTTCCAGTGGCCTTAATTGACACTCCCTCATAGATCATATCGATCCCTCCTCGGGTACCCACGTTGGCTCGGTCTTCGCACTGATCTTCCACCTCTTCTCCTTCCTCCACCCTGACTCTTATTTCCTCAATCCTTAATAGCTATTTTCCTCCGGCCCTTGCAACTCCTCAAAACTCCAAGAACTCACAGTAGGTGACTGTTGCATGGACCTCTTCCTGGTGGAAGATGCAAAAGAGCAACGCCATCCCCCCTCTTCCTCCTCTTCTGGGTTGGTTTCTTGTTCCTCTTCATCTACCTCATCCCCGAACTATGGCCATGGCTTGCTGAGGAGGGGGTGGTAGTGGCCTTGGGCCCGATCTCCATCCTAGAGGGTTGAATCATCCCTGTCATGCCCATTGATTCCCCCAGCCTTGGGCCAATCTTCCCTGAACTTGGGCCGGTCCTCCCGCCAGCCTCCAAATTAGCTGATGAGCTGACAGTTGAATCCCCCACCCATTATCTCGGAGCTCTCATCGCTTTGGCTATTCCCTTCTTCTTACGAACCACCTCCCCGTGGTTTCACTCCACCTCCTCTAATTTGGGCCAATCCCGAGACAAAGTTGGGATTGGTTACTTCACACTCGATCTCCATTGCAGCTCAATCTATGAACTCTTCAAAAGACTGCCGCAATTGGAAAGTGTATGCCATCTATAGGATGTGCCCTGAGACCTCTTGGATTAGAAGAATTTCCTCCTAGAAGTGATCAGTGTAATCCACCAGTGTCTCTTGTGCCCCCTACTTTATCAAAAAGATGGATTTGGCTCCCTTCTTCCTTTTCTTTTATGTCGAGAAGCACAATAAGAATCCGCGACGCAAGTTCTCAAAGCTGTATATGGTTCTTGAGGGGAGCTGGTGGAACCAGTCCCTTGTCTTGTCCTTCAAAGTGATGGCGAACATCTTGCACTTGAAGGCATTTATCATCTGCCTGATGAAGACCGCACCCTCAAACCATTGCACATACTGAACTAGATCATCCTTGCCTGTATAGAAAGACATTACTTGTCCTCTAAATACTTCTAGAACTGAGGATGAGAGGATGAGCTCGCAAATGGGGCTCCTTGAGCCTTACTGGTGAGCTGCTGGTTCTCGCCGAACTAGCTTGCCCGACTGGGCAACTACTGACAAGATGGGGAATAACTCGCTCCCCTATAGCGACCACTCACCCCCTATGAAACTATCTCCTTCCCAGCTCGCCTACCTAGCTCCTTCTCGACTAATGTTGGCTAGGAGAGTACCTAGGACCATGGGAATCGAGTACTTTCCGACTCATATCACGAGGATGGAATGAATCTTCAAATTATATCTAGATCATGAAGCCACTCGTGGGCGATGAACCCTCTGGGTCAATTCCTTTTCTCTCATCTCCATCCATTGTATTTGCATAGGATTTTGTAGACAATCTATGGTCCATGCTTGCCACACAAAAATTGTTGAACCCGAAAAACACGGCTCAATGAGGAGTTCAGACCAAATGTGTAGCTCACCTCTACTTCTCCCATACAAGCACACTAGGTTGAGGATTTAGAATTCAGAGACCTCCCCACCAGAACATCGAACAGACTGCGAGCCATAGCAAGGAGGTCCCTCCACACACTCAGAAGATCTTAGATTTCTTCCCCTCATAATCCAATGTTGGAGCAGGCACCTTCGGAGGACTAAGAGAGCTCCCGACTACCCACCCAAAAACCATGATGAATAAGGAGCTGCAGCTCTTGCCTTCTAAAGATAACCAATTAAGCAGGAAGCTCGAATAAGGTTCTCTACAAAGGTGCCCTTGGGGGATTTATTTATAGTTTTTTGGTGGTGGTTTGCCGATACCGAGATCTTGTCTCATGATTTTAATAAACATAGCCCAAACAGGCCCGCTAACATCGAAACTTCGCTGTTTGGAATTGCTAATGGAAGGACAAAAACAAAAATCCACTAATAAATAGAAAACCCTCTTTGGTGGGTGAGTCGATTGTGATATGAAAGCTCGCTCGGGCGGCAAGTGCCTGACAAAGCCGACACTCGCCACTTGCCCTTATCTAAGAGATGAGTGCGAGCTCACCGACTCTACTTGCTACCCTGGTTAGTGGGTGTCTGTTGAAGCTATGCACCTGCTACTTGTACACTATAAGGTTGAGCCCACTCGACAAATACGGGGTTACATAAAGAGGGAGTTGTAACATTCCTCCAATACCTTTGCAAAGGATCTAGTAGACAAACGAAATAAGAAGTAAATGCTGAATGTTGCAGCTAAATTCCTATGTGGTAAAGGTGTGAGTAGTTTTGATAGTGCCAGAGAAGAAATCAGAAGGAATGTTGCCGAACTCAATAAAAAGGGAAAAAATCTCACTCATGTATATCAAAATGCCATTAGAGACTGGGAAAGGCTAGCTGTAGTGTTGGACTTCCTTCATGAACATCTTAATTATTGGAAATTCAAAGATCTATTCAATTATTTTGAAAGGATTAAGGACAAATTACTGGTCAACCTCTATAGTAATCTAGCTGATATAATTTCTTTAGAACTCAAAGCTAAGAAAATAGCTAAAAAGTGCAACTTCCCGTTCTTGCTTTCACACATTCTATCTTGAAGATACAAGTATTTTAGTTGTCAATTTTTTTATTGCCTACTCATGATCTAACTTTCATTATTTAGAAATGATGTATGCTATTTTCTATTATTTTCTTTTATGCTTAAAACTGCTTGAAAAGTCTTGTAAAATTTGTTAAGTTAAATATGAGGAGATTGTTGGGAAAATCCCTATTGATTTAACTTAATAAATTATTTAAACATGAGTTTACTACTAAGGATAATTTCTCAAGTTGTATAGTAAGGGTAATGTGGAAATAGAAGTCCTAGTATGCCAGTCAAGTAAAGTCACGAGAAAGTTTAGTAGAAAATAAGAAGAAAATCATCAAAGAATACTTAGTGCCTAAATAGTCCTCAAATAATTGCTGAAAGAGGACTCATACTAGAAAATAATTCTTCTTATATTCTTTTATTCCTTCTCATCCTATAACCAAGTAATGAGTTTTGAAAATCCCTCTCCAAAGGATTCAATCTTGGTTCTGAGAGTCTCCTTAACAAAAGACTTAGTGCCTGGATCAAGATCTCTTTATCAAAAGATCTAGTGTGTTAGTTCTGAGATTCTCTTTATCAAAAGACTCAGTTTCGGGTTCTGAGAGTCTCCTTATCAAAAGACTCAGTCCCTAGTTCTGAGAGTCTCCTTACTAAAAGACTCAGACACTGTGATAGTGTATTGACACCAAAGTGGTAAAAGAGTGGATGTACCCAGATTTTGGGGAACCACTATAATTTTGATGTCATCTATGCTGTGATTTTCTTTATTGTTTTGCTTTGTGCTTTTACCTTTTTGTGACTAATTTCTAGCTATGATTATGTGGATACTGAACTGAAATTGTCTAAGCCAAAATAATAGTTTTAAAAAATATTTTTAAAACTCAATTCACCCCCTCCAGAGAATTCTCAGAGGCTTAAATCACAACTATTCCCACTTTTGACATATATCCATTGAATTCTAAAAGAAGCTTAAGGATCAATAAAGATCCAAGTGAAAGAAAGGGTAGGAATCCACTCAAAAATAGAAGGGGATGTTATATTAATGATGGAGTGAATCATCTACATCTTATGATGGATGTTGAGACTCAAAGATTGAAGATGAGTATAAAGTGAAGTGCTTGAAGGGACATGAAATGGAAGAGGCCTCCACTTTTGAAGAGGTACTCAGTTTAAGTTATATAGATTTTAATTCACCTAATTTAATAATATTTTTTTATAATCTATGTAAAGAAAATATAATGTATGAAATGGAAATATAATCCCTAAAAGAATAAAAAGATGAACTCACTAAGTACAATAATGCTATGCATGAGAAGCTTGAACTACAAGCATCAAAAGAAGTCATTATCAGTGATACCATGGTAGAGGAGAAGAATGGTCTAGAGGAAAAGCAAAAGAAGTCACTTGAAGAGAACAAGAGATTAAATTTTGAACTCATTCAAGCTCACTGTAAGCTAAGCAATTTGAACTGTAGGAGTAATAATCTTCAAGATACCACTAAGAACCTTCAGGTAAGGTTTAATAAATGAGGCATTGGAGTATACCCTACTAAATAAACTGAGTATGTCATCACATCCACTAGCAAGACACCTCCTACTTTTATCTTTGGAGTAATTGAATGCCCTAGGAAGGAGGGTTGCACGGAAACTACCGCATAGGCCATAAAAAACTATTCCAGATTTGTCAGAAAGTTTGGACCTGAAAGAGAGGGTAAAATGTTGAGAATTACTCTAGAGTGAATAATGTTTTAAAGATTTTCGTCCATAATCATTCACAATACTGATACAGTTACATAATTATAAGCATCAGAAGTATTTAAGCACTGATGTGATAAAATAAAGCCATATAAATATATGCAACTAGTTGGCACATGAATTATAAAG
Organism: Platanthera guangdongensis; assembly: GCA_039583875.1. Taxonomy (NCBI): domain Eukaryota; kingdom Viridiplantae; phylum Streptophyta; class Magnoliopsida; order Asparagales; family Orchidaceae; genus Platanthera; species Platanthera guangdongensis. Next base: position 55,802,921 of record CM077153.1, on the reverse strand, counting down.
GTTTCCTTTAAAAATTGGTTGTGCATACTCTTCTGCCCCTTGTAGGAATTTCACTTAACAATTTGATTCTTTTGATACAAAGACTTATAGAACCAATTTTCTGAATATTTTGATAAGAAGATTCACAAAATCACTATAATGAATCTTCTAATAAGGTGATCCAAAAACAATTTGAATCCACCGATAAGGGAATTCATAAGACTAATATGAATCCTTTGATAAGGGGATTCTCATGACCAATCTGAGTCTTTTGACAAGGAGACTCTTAGAACCAACTGTATCTTTCTAATAGAGATTCACAAAATTCTTTTTTTCAGAAATAGAGTAGAAGCTTCTTTCTCACATTATAATCTTTCTTCAACAAAGCTCTGAAGGATCTGATTCTTTGAAGCACTATGTGGATTCTTGTTTGAACAACAACAAAAATCAGACAAACATTCCTCTAGGCTGAGAAGACTAGATTGAATGGAGAGAAGATGAATCATGTCTTGAGAGGAATTCTAAGAAATAAGATGGAGAATCCCTTAGAGAAGAGGAGCCTTAGATCTGAGAGAAAAAACCTTATCAACTAAGATTCTTGGAGATAGAGGAGAATTCTGAATCTTGAAGAAAAGAGAAGCCAATTCAAAAGGAGTGCAATATTTCTTCTATTGTAAATGTTTTTTTCATATATATGACTGCTAAAGAATATGCCTTCCATTCAGTTTTCAATCAACATAAACACATCCTATAAATTAATTCATAATAACTTGAATTTATTCTCAATCATGGCATGATATGCTCTGAAATTTATCACAACCATTTGAAAAGATTTTGACATTTTTTTATATATGCATTGAATACTTGTCAATGCATATCATAATGTTGTGAAGAGAAATTTCGAGATCGACTGAGTATTTGTGCTCTGAGCAGACTTTCCTTTGGAGACAAAATTCAACGTAATGAAGGAACATTATTATTAGTGTGTATCAATCACTTCTAGATGCATGAGATACTCTTATTGACATATGTTGAATACTTCTCAACATACAAACTTAGCCTTTGTTGACGTGCGTCGAATGCTTCTTGGTGCACATAACTATGAATTAGTTGAATCTTCTTCATGAGAGTGCATTCTGAAACATTGGAAGATAATTACATCTTTTACTTTTACATTATAATTCCTTTCAATATATTTTTAGGCAATTACCAAAATCATTTTTTTTAAAATGGTATACAAAATGATAATGGTTTTCTCAACAATCTCCCCTATTTCACAGAACCAACTCAAGCTTAGCAGGTTTTCCTCTTCTTTGTTTTCTTTCTTTTGACATAGGGCATGCAACATCTCAACTTTTATTGGGTCACTAGAACCCTAGATAACCCAATAAAAGTAACCAAACCACCCATAAGATGCCTTAGAAATTAGGAGGTCACCTAGATTTGGATAGTGAGCATACGTGCTCTGAATCAAGTTATGTCAGTTGCATTAGGATCGTATAGCCCATATAAGGGCAACAGAACTTGTTATGCCCAGATATGTGGTTATATAGTGAATATGATCATTTTGAGTACTACAACAAGTCACGACGACTACATTTTTGAATATTCAGCATACGTGCTCCAAATCGAGTTCCGTCATTTGCATTAACTCGTATAGTCCATATGAGTCTAACATAACTCGTTTCATTCCGATCCAAGGTCATATGATGAATGCGACCATTTTGAGTATTGTAGTGCGTTGCGATCATGCCATTTGTAAATATTGAGTATACATGCTCCGAATCAAGTTCAGTTTGTTGAATTTGACTTCTATAGTCCATACAAGTGCAACGAAACTCATTTCATCCTGATTTGAGTCATAAGGTGAATATTACCATTTTGAGTATTGTTGGGCATCACGACGATGCCATTTTTGAATATTAAGCATATGTGATTCGAATTTAGTTATGTCAGTTGCATTAGACTTGTATAGTAAATACAAGTGCAATGGAACTCATTTCATCCTAATATGAAGTCATATGATGAATATGACTATTTTGAGTATTGTAGGGTGTCACAATGATGATAGTTTTTAATATTGAGCATACATGCTCTGAATCAATTTCAGCCATTTGTATTAGACTTATATAGTCCATATGAGTGCAATGGAACTCGTGTTGTCCTGATTCGAGGTCATATGGTGAATATGACCATTTTAAGTAATATAGCACGCATGGTTGTCAGGATCGCGATTAGAATTATAAGATCTTATGATAATATGATCCCGATTTTGTAAATCGATCCATATTTTATAAAGCGATCATCGATCCAATCCTACCATTCAATCTGATCTAACCTCGAAATGACCTCATCACGATGACACTAATTTTGAATATTGAGCATACATGCTTCAAATCAGATTTTGTTAGTTCCATAGACTCGTATAGTCCATACGAGTGTAACAAAACTTGTTTCATCCCGATCTGAGGTCATATAGTGAATATGACTATTTTGAGTATTGTAGCACGCCACAACGATGCCATTTTTGAATATTGAGCATACGTTCTCCGAATCAAGTTCTGTTATTTACATTAGACTTGTATAGTCCATACGAGTGCAACATAACTCGTTTTGTCTTGATCTGACATTATATGGTGAATATGACCATTTTGAGTATTATGACGCATCCCGCCCCGCCATCTTTTTTTAAATATTGAGCATAAATGCTTTGAATGAAGTTATATCAGTTGCATTATAATCGTATAGTCCATAAGAGTACAATGGAACTCATTTCATCCCAATCTGAGGTCATTTAGAGAAAATGATCATTTTTAGTGTCGTCGCGATGATGCTATTTTAGAATATTAGGCATATGAACTCATAATCGACCCCAGGTAGTTGCATTGGGCTCGTGTGGTCAATAAGAGAGCAACAGAATTTATTGTGCTCGATTCCAACTTCGTTTGGTCAACATGGTTTAATCAAGCTTTGTAGTGCACTAAAAAGTATGTACATGCTAATATTACTCCAATACCCCAACATTGGCTCATCACTCGATGACCCGAACCTACTTTGACCTTAAACAACACGGGGTCCCACCCTAGGGTTCAATTTGTTAAAACCTCTCTAAAATGCAAATTTTCTTAAGAGGATTTAATTTCAAATGTGCCCCACGTGAGTCCGATCCCCAAGGCCATTACGAGGCCACACATGGGCTCTAGTTTTTTTAACCAGGCAACCAAGAGAAAAGGCCTTGGGCCAAAGCCCAAGGAACTTTCTATCCCCTTTATATTTCTCTCTCTACCTTTCTCTCACATGGCTAATGGTCTAGCCTAGATTCATAAGGGTACAACCTACCATTATAGGGCTACGATATGTCCCGATCAACTAGTTAAGGCATATTTTTCTTCATCCTATGGAAATAATCCCATAGAGATAGTGTGAGAGAGGGCATACATCCAAGTCCTAAAAATAGGACCTTCCTGCCTCCCGAGAGCTCACAATTCTCCCGTAAGCCTAGTCAACCCCAAGCCTCCCCTCTGCTTGAGCCCAAACCCTGCCAGAAAACAACCCTCCCGAGCACCACTTTTCCGCTACATCTAATGGCAGATGCCATTGGGACGTCTCAAAGGCCTCCAACTCAGGCGAGATCATCTCCCCTCCTCCCTATCTACCTTTTGATGACTTGCAAGTGAGCTCCGACTGCCGGAGCTCTTCCACAGTACAACTAAGTTTGGATAGAGCTTGGAGGTAGACCGAGCATGTTAAGCCTCCAATTCCCCTCAGAGTAGCTGGGAGTCAGGCCTTGCCGGAGAAGTGTTGGTGACCCTATCCGGGAGGAGGTGAGGGAGCGGCACCACCAGAGAAGTGAGCTCAGATAGTGCTCTTGCAGACCACTGCAGGGAGTTATGATGACCTCGATGAGTCGGCGGGGGGAAGGGGGGAGTCATGGCTAGATGGCAGCAGTTAGCCACCGTAAGATTCCTGCTCAAGGGAAGCTACATGTGTCATTGAATAAGATCGAACGTCCCTGATTTCATGTGTAATGATTGAGTTCCCCACATCAAATCAGCACCGGATCGGCTATGGGGCATTGGAGCGGAATCTATGACTCGATTTCAGCCACATATCAGCGCCAACATGTGTGTTGTGTAAATAAAAGGGCAAAATGATTTTTTTTTTATTTTCTAAGGGAGATATAGACCCATGTTGTGAAAACTTTGAACATGTAAAATATTTATCTTGGTGACAACTACCTCTAACAAAAATCTAGTAATTTGTTGATGAGATTTAGTTCTTTTAATAATTATATTAATTTTTTTCCTTGATTAGAGGGCCCTAAAGTGCTCTTACAAATCTAAGAAAATTCTTAGTGATAATTAGAGCCCTTTGGAGACTTTTGTTTAAACATTGAAATTTTTCAAGCAATTAAAGGGTTGTATTTTATCTTTGAAATTTAGGAGAGGCAAATTTGTCCAATTAAAATATCCTTATCCTTTATGGGTGATTTATAATATCAAAGTCATGCTCTAGTGAAGTTTGAGAATTTTTCAAGCATTCCTGCTATCTTTGGGAATTTAAATTGTGTTTAAGGATGCTTTCAGAAGTTATAGAGGTTGAATTATTTGATCAAAATGCCTTATATTTTTATGAGAGGTCCTTGATAATTAAATTCATGCCTCAAAAATGTTTGGGAATCCTTGGGGAAATCCTAGTATTTTTTAACAATTTAACAAAGTGACTAGAGGTTACTTAAATAAATGCTAAAGGCTATGTAAGACCTCAAAATGATTTAAAATATTTTGAGGAGATAATGGATTGCATTCTAAATCCACTATCGTGGTTTGATGATTTTTGGAAATGTGGCTTATTTTTAAATATAAAAATAAGGTCTTATTTGAGGAGAAATTAAATTATCGAAGGTCAATCAAAGCTCAAGATGATTTGAAGATTATATGTGGTTTATTTTAGGGTAATTCCAACCTCTGGTTCAAGTTTCATCAATTTCTGTCTTTTTTGGTAATTATTGAATAAAAAAGTTTTAAATCGTAAGAAATAATATTAGGCATAATGTAGAAACTTATTTCGCCCCGATGCGAGCAATTGAGGTTAATATATCATATGATAAACCTCTTGCAGATATTTTAAAACTCAATGATCGAATTGGGTGATTATAATGAGTGGCTTGGATATATAATAAAGCCCTAATCTATCAACGCAAGTCCGATAAGTCATCCTAAGTGATGCAACTAAAATAACTATCAAAATCAACTAATTAGTGGACCATAACATGTTAAAATATAAAGAACTCACCATGTAATTGTTAGAACTTGCCTCCCATGAATGAAGTGAAGTACTTTAACTTGTCTCATATAATCAGAGAAGCCTCCTTTTGATGGAATGAAGAACTGAACTTGCCTCCTATGAATGGAGAAGCCTCCTATAAATGGAGTGAAGAATTGAACTTGCCTCATGTGAACAAAGAAGGCTCTTATGAATGAAGAAGCCTTTTATAAACAAAGAAGCCTCCGATGAACAAAGTGAAAAACTGAACTTGTCTCTTATGAATGAAGAAGCCTCCTTTAAACAGAGTATAAAGCCTAACTTGCCTCCTTGACTGGAGATGGAAATGCAGAACTAAGCTATTTTTATTCTGTTTCTTTATTCTGCTTTTCAATTACTGCATTTCAATTCATTACAGTTCTTATTTCACTTAAATATTTTAATTTCACTAAATCTTTTTAGTATTTCAATTCTTGTACTTCATTTACAACAATATTTCATTACCACACTTTATTTACTATAATTTGCTAATGATTTCATTTCTGCACTTTTATGCCGGGTTCTACTCAGATAAGTGTTTTATCTTAGTTGAGCATTAGTTAGGGTTAACTTGGAGATAGGATTTTACCCCAAGGTTAGCTCTAAATAATAGGCTCCATTGATCACTGCACTCCTTATCTAAAGTTGAGCAGTACGATCAAGCTACATGATCGTCTGCCCGAATTATTTCACATCAAGTAGGAAAAACCACCACATACACAAAATGTGCCATCTGTTTACTTTATTAAAATGCGTGTGGATGGCTTGAGGTGAAAAGTGTTGGGTCTGTCATGCCCGTAGACCGTATGTGTGGATACGGGAAGGTTGACGACTCTAGGCAATAGGGAGTAGTGCACCGAGGGATCTTGACCCTATTTTTTATACGTCGCTGGGTCCCTCCACTGGTTGCTAGTTAGAACCTGCCAACCCAACAGTTCATCTCAAAACCCAGGTGTTGAGATGAAGGGTGGCGGGGTACATGAAGAAAAAGGGGAGAGGTCTGCAGGAGTTGTGGGATTAACCCCAACCACAGGACCGCGGGGATATTCTGCCACAAGGGGGCCCACCGGGGTAAACGCCCAGACCTGGAATGTGATGGGGAAGCCAAATACGCGATCCCACACACATGTCTCCTGTTGGCTAATATAATCTCAACACACCCCCAAAGCAGGACAACCTGCTCTGATACCAAGTTAGAACATGCCAACCCATTAGTTTATCTCAAAACCCAGGTGTTGAGAAGAAGAGTGGTGGGGTACATGAACACAAAGGGGATAAGTCTGCAGGCGGTGTGGGATTAACCCCAACCACAGGACCGCTGAGATATTCCACCACAAGGGGGCTCACCGGGGTCAACACCCAGACCTGGAACACGATGGGGAAGCCAAATACGCGGTCACACACACACGTATCCTGCTGGCTAATATAATTTCAACACACACCCATTCCTACCAGGAGGCCCTTACTATTCCTCATTGGAAGACTGCCATGGATGAGGAGATTTCTACCCTCACTGAATGGGGTACCTAGACCCTGGTTCCCCCACCTTTGGGCACTGATGTAGTTGGCTGCCACTAGGTCTTTATTGTCAAATTCCATCCCAATGGCAGCGTGGATCGCTACAAGGCCCGCTTGGTGGACAAAGGCTTCACTCAGACCTATTATGTTAATTACTTTGACACCTTCTCTCCCGTTGCTTGTCTCAACACCATTCGGGTCCTTCTCTTTGTCACTGCCAACAAGGATTGGCCCATTTTGCAGCTGGATGTTAAGAATACTTTTCTCTACGGTGATATGCAGGAAGATGTTTATATAGAGTAACCTACTTGTTAGGTACATTGGAATATATGTACCAGATTTGAAGAAGCCTCACCCTACTCAATGATATACATCAAGGTGTATTTGATGTCCTTTGAGTTTATATGTGCAAGTTAAGTAATTGCAGGAAAAGCAGAAAAGTTTCTAAGTCCATGTGTCGACACTTAGAGGTGAAGTGTCGACACTTATGAAGGCTTGTGTCGACACCTAGAGAAGCTGTGTCGACACTTGGAGTAATTTTGTCGACACCAGGAAAGGAAGAGTCGACACCAGAAGAAAAGTGTCGACACATACAGGCAGTGTCGACACACCGTGAAGAATTGTCAACATAATCTTTGTCGACACTTAGAGGCAGTGTCGACACCCAGAGAAGCTTTGTCGACATCAAATGTGTCGACACCAGGAGGCTGTGTCGACACTCAGCAAGCTTCAACAAAGTTAAAGTACTTGTGTCGACACAAAGGAGATGTGTTGACACTCAGCAAGTTTCAACACAAGAAGGCATGTGTCGACACAAAGGAGATGTGTCGACACTCAGCAAGTTTTAACACAAGAAGTCATGTGTCGACACAAAGGAGTTGTGTCGACACACAGCAGAATTCAACTAAGTGTTAAAGAAGAAGTACTTGTGTCGACACACTCAATCAATGTCGACACATTCAACAGAAGGCTTGTGTCGACACACAGAATCAGTGTCGACACATTCTGAAGAAGCAGTATCGAGAAGCTGTTACAACAACACAAGGAGTTGTGTCGATACCATCAAGACTAGTGCCGACACTTAGTTCACTTGTGTCGACACTTAGTCTATTTGTGTCGACACATAATGACTATCTGTCTCGACACTTTCAGACAGTGATAGTGATTTCAAGAAGTGACTGGATGACTTGACAGCTACCATTTCAACCTGTCAACTGCAATTGTCAGAGCTGTCAGGAGGTTGTTAGAAATCGGAAAAGCCAGTCAACATGGATAAAGTTTATATAAAGGCTTTTTCTTTCAACAGGGTGTGACAAGAAAATCAATCAACAGATTATTCATTGAAGATCAATAATAGATTGAAGATCTACACAAAGATCTAACAACACAAAAGAAGAAGACCTTCGATAGAAGATCTAAGAAGTTGGAGAGAGAGAGAGAGCTCCTTCTAAGAAAAGCAACTGCTGAACCAGGCTGCAAAGTAAGATTCAGATTGAGATCTGAATATCAAGACAGAAGTTGATTGAAGATCATCTTCACAGGAGATTCAACCCTACTGAGTTCTAATTCAAGAAGCTTTGAAGAAAGCTAAGGGAGGTTGATCTCTGCCAAGTTCTTCCAAGAACTCATCAAGAAGCCAGTCAACTCATCTCTCTCTATCAGGGTTGTGGTTAATTACTTTGTATTATCAAATTCCTGTAGGATCTTATATAGATCTGAGTTGTAAGCCTAAATCTATAAAGGCTGAGGTAGGGATTTTGAGCCTGATTATAGGAGAATCAATTCTCTGAGTGTAGGCCTTGTTGAAGGCTGAGGTAGGGCTGTTTAGCTTGAGTGTAGGTCTTGTTGAAGACTGAGTGGTAGGGCATTGTGCCTGAGTTATAGGAGTGGGGACACTCTGAGTTGTAGGAACCTATTTGGGGTTCTGAGCTGTAGGATCTGAGGATCTGAGGAGTAGTGCAGAAGTTAGGACGAATCTAGTACACTACTAGATAGGCAAATGGGGAAAGTGGATGTACCCAGACCTTGGGGAACCACTATAAAAATTTGTGTGTACTCTGTGTTTGTTTATTTCTGTGATTGCTGAGCTAGCTGTGCTGAATTGCTATTGAAAATTGCAAATACAAGTTTGATTGTTCAGTGTTTCTGCCTTATATTTTAAAAAAGATAAAATTCACCTATTCACCCCCCTCTAGGTGGTTAGACACTATTTCTTTCAAGTTGTATCAGAGGGAGGTTACTCAAAAAGGGATTTGACAGTCTGAGTAAGATCCTATAGGCAGATTCAGAACAAACAAGAATCAAGAAAATGGGTCCTAGTGAGAATCACAAAGAGTTGGGGTCCATGAAATTGCCAATATGTAGAAAAGAGATATTTGGCATATGAAAAGAGAGGGTTAGACTTTTTATGGAAGCTTCTGACCCAAGAATATATATTGCAGTTAAAGAAGGCCCATATGTGCCAATGAAGATATCCATTCTGGATGCAAATCAGAAAACTCCCAAGGACTTCTCAAAAATGACAAAAGATGAAATCATTCTGGCCACTATGGACAAGAGAGCCCAGAATATAATTGTTAGTGTCATTGATGATGCAACATTTCAGAACTTAATTCATTGTAAAACCTCTAAAGAAATGTGGGACACATTAATAGTCTATATGGAGGGATCAGAAGAAGTAAGACAAGATAGGAAGTCCTTGTTAAATCAAGAATATGAAAGCTTCAGACAAGAAAAGTCTGATAGTATTACAGAATGTTACAAGAAGTTCTATAGGATTGTTAATGAGTTGATGACCTATGAAAGAGAATTTAGCTCTATGAGCTGAATGACAAGTTTTTGAGATCCCTGACTAAGGACTGGGACACCAAGATTTGTGCCATTAGGGAAGTGGCCAAACTAGCTGACATACCTCCTCCAACTTTGTTTGGAAAACTGTTATCTTATGAGATGCAGTTAATGGCTAGAAAGGAGGAAGAGAAGAATACTAGAGTGGAGCACAAGGAAAGATCTGTGGCCTTCAAGACTGAAGCCACTAGGAAGTATAGAAGCAAGTCTCCATCTCCACCTCAAATAGTTGTTGAGGCTGTGACAGATAATTCAGAAAGCAAGAATTCAGATAGCAGTGAAAGTGATGAAGACTTTGCTGCTTTTACTAGGCATTTTCAAAAGTTTCTGAAGAAGAAGCAGTGGAGGTCTAAGCCTTCCACTTCTCAGCCAAAAGATGACTACTATCAGAAAAGAAAGTCATCAAGGAATGACAGAAGCAGATCCAAGCCAAGCAAAGCTACATCATCAAAGATTGTGTGTTATTGCTGCAATAGACAGGGACATGTAGTGGCTGACTATCCTGAAAAGAGGAAGGAGTCAGCTGACAAAAAGAAGAATCAGTTTAAGGGCAAAAAGGAAAAGTCCTTTGTTGCTAAGAAAGACAAGAGTCTGACAGATCAGTCATCTTCAGAAACAGAATCAGAAGCAGAATCCTACATTGGATTATTTGCTGAAGAGGAAGAAGATGAGTTCATGCAGCTAATGAACTCAATTTATGAGCATGAGGACAATCAGTGCAAGGGGCTGATGGCTTTATCTGAAGGAGACATGATCCAGGATCAGCCTGGACCAAGTAAAGTATAAAGTTGTTCTTCTAGTTCAATTTATAGTATTGAGTCAGAATCAGATACATCTGCATTAAGTGATGTGGGTGGGTCTGAATCTGAAGGAGATATTCATCAGTTAATTGATGAAGATAGGGACTTGTTGCAGGCCTTGACGAAAAGCAAAACCATGGCCAAAACTAAGGCAAAGGAGATTGCTAGTCTTAAACTAGCTGCTACTGATTCAGACAAGTTGTTAGATCAGAAACTAAATGAAATAGCCAGACTGAAGAACATTACTATTATTCAGATGGGTACTATTACATTTAAGAATGATCAGATCAGAAATCTGGAGATTACACTTCAGAAAGAGAGAGAGATAGTTGCAAGTTTTTCTAAACCTAAATCTGTTTTACCCTTGATAGATGAGTTTGTACCACAAAAGGGTAAGACTGGATTGGGGTTTAAAAAACCTGCCTGGACTGCTAGGTCCAAATCTAAGGGCAAAGCCCCAGCACAAAACATAAAGCCTGATGTAGATACTTCAGCCAGGGTAGTACCTAAACAAAGGTACAACATGTTTGAGTGCTGGTGTTGTGGTAAGATAGGCCACTTTGCCTTAGATTGTTAACACAATTCAAGTGTCAAGAAGAGTAGCAAACTGCCTGCTAAGAGAACTACAGGTAGTTTTGTTAAAAGTCAGACTAACCTACACCAAGGACCCAAGAGTTATTTGGGTTCTAAGGTTAAGTAATCTGTTTTGCAGGTGAGTACAAGTGGCCATGCCCTTATATGGTACTTGGACAGAGGATGTTCCAGGCACATGACTAGAACTAGGGGGTTGCTGAAGGACTATACACCTATCAAGGATGGCCCTAAAGTTACCTTTGGTGGTTCAGAAAAAGGAATCATCAAAGGCTTTGGTAATATTTCTAGTAACCAAATTACAATTACTCAAGTGGCTTATGTAAAGGGTTTGAAACATAACCTCATTAGCATAAGTCAGCTGAGTGATTTAGGATATGACATCTCATTTGTCAAGAATGGTTGTCATATCAAAAGGTCAAGTGATCAAAAGATCATTCTGACAGGATGTAGGAAGAGAAATGTCTATTGTCTTGACTTTGTATGTGAGAACAATGTTTCTCCTATTTGTCTTGTAGCTGATGAGAAAGTCTCACATTGTGTTAAATGGCACAAGAGGCTGGCTCATCTTAACTATAAGACAATTGGCCAACTCTTTAGCAAAGAGTTAGTGAGGAATCGTCCTCAAGTTAAGTGTATAAAGGATGGGATATGCTCAGCTTGTCAAAAAAGCAAGCAAACCAAATCCACCTTTTATAGCCTTGAGAACAACGATTCTGTGAGGTGTCTATACCTCTTGCATATGGATCTTTTTGGTCCTATGCCAGTTCACAGCCTAGGTAGGAAGGTCTACACATTTGTGGTAGTAGATGACTATTCAAGATATTCCTGGGTGTTCTTCCTAAGATAAAAATCTGAAACCCCAAGTATCTTATATAGTTTTGTTAAATAAATTTAGAATGAATTAGACAGTACATTGGTCAAAATCAGAAGTGACCATGGCACTGAATTTCAGTCTGAAAGTATGACAAAACTATATGAAGAATTTGGGATTTTTCAGGAATTTTCTTCACCGAGAACACCTCAGTAAAATGGTATTGTTGAAAGGAAGAATAGTACCTTGATAGAGACTGGTAGAACCCTATTGAGTGACACTTCTCTCCCAAAATATTTCTGGGCTGAGGCAGTAAATACTGCTTGTCATGTGATCAATAGGGCTACTATCACCAAGAGACACAAGAAGACCCCATATGATATTGTGAAGGGCAGAAAACCAAATTTATCCTATTTCAGGATCTTTGGTTGCAAGTGTTATATACTTAACAATGGAAAGTCTTATCTAACCACGTTTGCTGCCAAATCCCAAGAGGGGATCTTTGTTGGGTACAACAACAATAGTAAGGCTTATATGGTCTACAACTTGATTACTCAAGTTGTAGAAGAGTCTGTACATGTAGTTTTTGATGAAGCAAGGCTCATTAACAGTGAATTGCCAAGTAGTGTTTGCAGCTCTACAGGTGTAACTGAAAAGATAGACAAGCCTACCATTGTAGAAGGTTCTACTGCAAGTCAGCAAGTGGAAGATGGTGGCTACTGTCCAGGGGGAGTACAAGATACTCCTGATGCTGAAGAAGACCAAGAGGTGCAGCTAAATGAAGAGACTGAAGGTGTACAACCTGAAGACAGGCTGCCTCCAGCAAATAGACACTTAAAGGATCATCCAGCCAATCAAATATTTGGAGATCCCAGACAAGGAGTGCAAACAAGGAGCAGGAATCTAAGTACAGTTCTTCACTCCAGCTTCCTATCCCAAGTGGAGCCAAAGAAGTTTGAAGAAGCAATTCTAGACCCTCATTGGATTGAGGCCATGCAAGAGGAGCTGAATCAATTCAAAAGATGCAAGGTCTGGGAGCTAGTTCCTAAACCCAAGGACCACAACATTATTGGAACTAAGTGGATCTTTAGGAACAAGTTGGATGAGAATGGAATCATCATAAAGAATAAAGCTAGACTTGTTGCAAATGGATATAGGCAGGAAGAAGGTATTGATTTTGATCAAACCTTTGCTCCAGTAGCAAGACTGAATGCAATCAGGATGTTCCTTGCCTATGCAACATATCAAGGGTTTAAGGTATATCAAATGGATGTAAAGTCAGCTTTTCTAAATGGAAATCTGAAGGAAGAAGTCTATGTAGAGAAGCCATCAGGTTTTGTTGATTCTCTTAAACTTGATTATGTTTATAGACTTAGGAAGGCTTTGTATGAGTTAAAACAAGCCCCAAGGTCTTGGTATGAAACCCTGTCTAGTTTCCTCATTGAGAACAAATTCTCAAGGGGGAAAATAGACAAGTCTCTATTCCTTAGGGAATCTAAAGGCAAGATTATATTAGTCCAAATATATGTAGATGACATAATATTTGGGTCTATAGAAAGTAGTCTTTGCAGAAAGTTTGCAAAACTTATGCAAGGATAATTTGAAATGAGCAGTATGGGGGAACTTAAGTTCTTCTTGGGTCTCCAAGTTAGACTGACTGAAGATGGCTTGTTCATATGCCAGTCTAAGTTCACCATAGAGTTGATAAAGAAGTATGGTATGGAATCATCCACTACCATGAAAACTCCCATGGGGTCAAGCATGTCTCTAAGCAAAGATGATGCAAGGAAACCTGTAGATGAAACTTTGTATAAAGGGATAGTTGGCTCCCTACTGTATTTGACTGCTAGTAGACCAGATATCATGTATGCTATATGTGTTGTGCTAGGTACCAAGCATGCCCTAAAGAATCTCATCTGACTGCAGTCAAAAGGATTTTGAGATATCTTAAGGGCACACCTTATCTAGGCCTTTGGTACCCTAGGAATGGAGATTTTGTACTGACAGGTTATTCAGATGCAGATTTTGCAGGCTGCAAGGAAGATAGGAAGAGTACTATAGGAACCTGTCAATTTCTAGGTGGAAGGCTGGTGTCATGGAGCAGTAAGAAGCAGACCAGTGTGGCTATCTCCACAGCTAACTCAGAATATCTGGCAGCAGGAAGTTGCTGTGCATAACTTTTGTGGATTCAACACCAGCTAGAAGACTATGGTATTCAAGTAACTAGAACACCTTTATTTTGTGATTCTACAAGTGTCATTTCTATTGCAAATAATCCTGTCTCCCATAGTAGGACTAAACACATAGAAATTAAATACCATTTTCTTAGAGAACATGTAGAAAAAAGAGACATTTCACTAGAATATGTTAAGACAGATAGTCAGATAGCTGATATGTTTACTAAGCCCCTAGATGAAACCAAATTCAATAATTTTAAAATTGAATTAGGAATGTTAAACTTAGAATAGTTTAAAAAATTGGCTAAGTAAAATAGTGTCGACACACAGAGTTGTCTGTGTCGACACATAGAAATGGTGTCGACACATCTAGACAGTCAGTGTCGACACTTCAGAGAATTAGTGTCGACACATGCAGAGTAGGTGTCGACACATCTAGGGTGTTGTCGACACTTAGGATTTACATAGAATTCGTCGAGTAGAGTTTCAACTAATTGTCGAGCTGAGATGTATAAGTGTCGACACATATATTCTGTCGACTATATTTGTGTCGACACATAGTTGTCGAGACATTAGAAGTAAGTGTCGACACTTTTCAATAGTGTCGACACATTTCAAGTATTTTGACGCGCCTTTTCACCTTCGATTTTAGAAAGGTATAAATAGGTATTCACCATTCTTTGTCGACACGCTCACCATAGTTTCGAGACCAAACTGTGTGTCGACATCTCTCTTCTATAAATTCAAAATTTCTCCAAACCCTAATGGCGCCCAAGCTAAAAGAGAACATCAATGAAGGTTATGAGCTCATGCGACACGCCTTTGATGACGCGGAACTAGAAATCCAAGGTGTGGTAACCCTAGTTGTAGAGACTGGGTTAGAGTATCCTGTTTTAGAACCAATCAAGATTTGGAAGAAGGAGGTCCTTGAATTCTTTAGTGCAGCTACGCTTGATGAAACTAGACTCAAGATTAAGTCCACAGTCCATGGGGTAAAAGTAAAAATCACCCAAAAAAGTCTAAGAAAGATTCTACATCTACCTAGAACTAAAGAAGAGGAAGATGTACCTGCATCAAAGACAAGGGAGGCACTGCAATGGTGTGGACTTGATTCAAGCATGAAGATTGGATCAGTATTTAATAGGAAAGGCATGAACATGCAGGGCAAGTTCTTGTCTGAAATAGTTGGCAAGGTAATTCTGAGCAAGCCAGTGGGCATGATAGAATATCAGCTCACATGTTCAATTTAATGACAAGGATAATTTTCCAACTTAAAACTGATTGGTCAGCAGTAATGTTTGATAAGATAAAGGAAAGTCTGAAGAAGCCCAATCTGGGTAGGATTATGAGTTTATACTTAGCTGGAAGTATTCCAAAAGTGATGAACCAAGCTGCAGGTTCTAAGATAAACCATATGAGGAGAATGGATGTTCGAATTATCTCAAGGTGGGATAGAGTGTTGACAAAGGAAATGCCTACTCCTGAAAAGGAAGTTTCTCATCAGAAGAAGAAGAAGAAAGCCATTGTGGCTCCTGAATCCTCCAGTAGCTCAGAAGAGAAGGTGGTTTTTAGTTCTGATGATGGAGAGGGTGGAAATGCTGGACAGTCACCAGTAAGACCTGAAGATGCACAAAGGCAGGGGGAGCTACCATCAGCTAGCCCCATTCACCTGGATCCACTCCAGGCAGAGCCTCAACATGTGGATGAGCCAACTCACTTAGATAGTGAAAGGGCAACCCAAATAATTCTTGAGGTAATAAATGAAGTTAATCAATCTATTTTCAATATTGAGGATTAAGTATTGACTGAATCATTACTTGATGTTGATCACCCAACCCAGATACATAGTCAATGTAACACCCCGAAGTTCTGGGTCAATTTGGGCCAATTTGTGTTCAGGCATGGGTGACACGGCCTGGGACACGGGCGTGTTCCAGGGCGTGTCAGGCCTGGGTTGTGTCGAGTCGTCAGGTCGACGAATTTTGCTCGGCGATAGTCGAGTGTCGAGTGTCGAGTGAGGACACGGCCTGTGACACAGGCGTGTCACAGGGCGTGTCAGTGGTCGTCGAACTCATCTCGACGTCTTGAGCCAGGGCATGTTTGCGGGACACGGGTGTGTCCAGGTACACACGGCCTGGAACACGGGCGTGTCCCAGGGCCGTGTGAGTCTCGGGTGAAGTGGAGATTGGGCTGTTTGTGTGACACGGCCAGCAACACGGGTGTGTCTGTAGGCATGTCAAGTGACACGGCCAGCGAGACGGGTGTGTCGGAAGGCGTGTCAGGTGACACGGCCAGCGACACGGGTGTGTCGGAAGGCGTGTCAAGTGACACGGCCTGTAATACGGGCGTGTCCCATGGCCGTGTACTGTTGGTTTTGAGTCAATTGACTGCCGCTTATGGGGACACGGCCTGTGATACGGGCGTGTCACAGGGCGTGTCAGGCCGTGTTCAAGCTTTTCTAGCCAAATCTGAGCCGTTTGTTTCCCTCTTCTTGGATCCAGTGGTTGGGCTTTGTCCAGGTATTGTGAAGGCTGAGAGAAAGGGGATATACTCATCTTTTCTTCTTCTTCTTCTTCATTTTATTCCAAGAGAGGGAGGAAGAAAGGCCTAAGGCAAGAGGGAAGGGAGGAGTCTACCAGCTGCTGGAGGAGCTGCGGAGTGCGGAGGGAAGATCGGAGAGCGGATTCGTGAAGGCAGAGCCGAGGCGGTGATTTCCATCCGGCTACTTCATGGCACCGAAGCGATCTTCAAGTGTAACGATCTCCTTCTTGGATATCGAAGTCCTTTCTTTATGCATGTGCTTGGAATCCTCCACCAAGAGGTGGATTTGCGGAAGTGATTCCTTTGTTGAGTCTGCATCTAGAGCCGGAAATATGGAGTACGGTATAGGCATGCTGTGTGAAGCCCATCTGGACCGGTAGTCTGGATTGGTGATGTTCATGGGTAAACCGGAGAAGACTCCGTGGTTTTGATGATATGTAAATGGATTTCTATTGTGATGAATGTATGGATGTGAAGCTGCATATGAGGAGGCTTTGGCAAAGCTCCTGGTTATGATATGATCAATTGGTAGCACGCCTGGGGAGCTCGAGATAAACCCGGCCTGTTACACCACTAGGGTGGGTTGACCTAGTTAGGTAGGGATCGATTGGTGGCAATGCCTGGGGAGCCGAGTTAAACCCGGCTTGCTGCACCACATGGGTGGGTCGATCGGAATAGGAGGGGGGTCGATGGGTAGTCATGCCTGGGGAGCTTGGATAAACCCGGCTTGCTACACCACATGTTGTGGTCGATCTACTCTGGTTGTTTATGGATGTTGAGAGGTTGTACCTCTGAGTGGTTTGGGCGGGATGTCGCCAGCATGCGAGACTGGTGGACTAGGTCCGGTCAACCAACAAGTTAACACCTCGGATCGGCAGTGTATGACTGGTGGATTCCGGTACGCCAAGAAGGTGCCCTGAGTGAATGAAACGTCTGGTGGATTCCAACGTTTGTGATGTGATGTGTTTGCTAGCGGGATAAAGAGAATGATATACATATAATGCTTGATGATACTTGATGATAGAGGATAACATTGTATACAGGGAAGGAACCACTACCCCGGGTAGGGGGTAGGGTCGTTATAATGGGTCAGCCAAATGCTGACCGTTACTTTGTTTTCTGTATTGGCTTGGATGTTTAATATATGATGCTGACCGTTCCTAGTGTTGTTATGTATAAATGTGGTATTTATGTATTGGTGGACATTCTGATTTGAGTTCATGCTAACATAATAATGCTGCACTAGAATGAATGAGTTAAGGATATGCATAGATTTTGATTTCCACACGTAATTCCTTCGCTTGTCTGTGATATATGGCGTGGGGCCCCGACCGGACTCACCGTTATATGTCATGTGACAGGTGGGGGCGTTACAGTCAACCACAAGATGTTGTCATGGAAGACATGAAAGAAATTGTGCCTAACCACCTAGAGGGGGGGGGGGTGAATAGGTGTTCTTTTTCTTTTGACTTTAAGGCAGATCAATTGCAAATAACTTTAAACAACAAATGCAATTCTACAGCTATCATAACACAGCAACCACAGAAACTAACATTCACAGAGTGCACACAGATTTTTATAGTGGTTCCCTAAGGTCTGGGTACATCCACTTTCCCCCTTTGCCTATCTAGTAGTGTACTAGATTCGGCCTAACTTATCCACTTCTTCTCAGATCCTTAGATCTTACAACTCAGAACCCCAAACAGGTTCCTACAACTCAGAGTGACCCCACTCCTACAACTCAGGCATAAAGTCCTACCACTCAGTCTTCACCAAGACCTACACTCAGGATAAACAGCCCTACCTCAGCCTTCAATCAAGGCCTACACTCGGAGAATAGAATCTCCTACACTCAGGCACAAAATCCCTACCTCAGCCTTTATAGTTTAGGCTTACAACTCAGATTCCTTAGGATCCTACAAGAATTTAATAATAGAAGGTAATTAACCACAACTCTGACTGAGAGAGATGAATTGACTGGCTTCTTGATGAGTTCTTGGAAGAACTGGGCAGAGATCAACCACCCTTGGCTTTCTTCAAAGCGTCTTGAATTAGAACACAATAGGGTTCAATCTCCTGTGCAGATGTTCTTCAATCAACTGTTGTCCTGAGATTCAGATCTCAATCTGAATCTTACTTTGCAGCCTGGTTCAGCAGCTGCTCTTCTTAGAAGGAGCTATCTCTCTCCAACTTCTTAGATCTTCTGTTAAAGATCTTCTTTGTGTTGTTAGATCTCTTGATTAATTATTATCAATCTTCTCACGATTCCTCTTCTGATTTTTGAAGGAGAAAGTCCTTTATATAGGCTTTCTCCATGGTGACCGGCTGATCCGATTTCTAACAACCTTTTGACGGCTCTGACAGTTGCAGTTGACCGGTTGAAATGGCAGTTGTCAAGTCATCCAGTCACTTCTTAAAATCACTGTCACTGTCTGAAAGTGTCGAGACAGATAGTCATTATGTGTCGACACAAATAGACTAAGTGTCGACACAAGTAGACTAAGTGTCGACACTAGTAGACTAAGTGTCGACACTAGCCTTGATGCTGTCAACACAACTCCTTGTGTTGTTGTAACAGCTTCTCGACATTGCTTCTTCAGAATGTGTCGACACTGATCCTGTGTGTCGACACAAGCCTTCTATTGAATATGTCGACACTGGTTGAGTGTGTCGACACAAACACTTCTTCTTTAATACTTAGTTGAATTTTGTTGTGTGTCGACACAACTCCTTTGTTTCGACACATGCCTTCTTGTGTTGAAACTTGCTGAGTGTCGACACATCTCATTTGTGTCGACACATGTACTTTAACTTTGTTGAAGTTTGCTGAGTGTCGACACAGCCTCCTGGTGTCGTCACTTTTGCTGTCGACAAAGTTTCTCCGGGTGTCGACACTATCTCTAAGTGTCGACACATTTGATGTCGACAATTCTTCACAGTGTGTCGACACAGCCTGTATGTGTCGACACTTTTCTTCTAGTGCCGACTCTGCCTTTCCTGGTGTCGACACAATTACTCCAAGTGTCGACACCGCTTCTCTGGGTGTCGACACTAGCCTTTATAAGTGTCGACACTTCACCTCTAGGTGTCGACACATGGACTTAGAAACTTTTATGCTTTTCCTGCAATTACTTAACCTGCATACATAAACTCAAAGAACATCAAATACATCTTGATGTATATCATTGAGTAAGATGAGGCTTCTTCAAATCAGGTACATATATTCCAATGTACCCAGCAAGACACATCAGTTGCTGACAATGCTCCTGAGATAAGAGACTCTTCAGACCATACTCACAAGGAGTTTACACTAGAAGAGCTATTCCCTGATTTATTACAGACTAATTTTCAGGGAGAGAGAGCAGCTTTTGAGTGGGAGAAGGTACACCTTGAGGGGGAGCATGTAAGATCACAGGAGGAGCCTGCTAGAAAAGAGACTGAGGAGCTAAGGAGTGCTGAGGAGCTATCAAGAGCAAAAAATGAATTGACACCTACTCCACAGGATAGAGTAGACATTGCTAGTACATCTGACTCTGACGATGAAGAGGCTGCTAGAGCCAAGAAAAGAAAGCTATAGGTTTTCAAAAGGAGAAGCCAGACCTACAAGAAAGCACTGCAAACCATTGTTCCACAGCCTGCCCCAACTGCTGATTATAGTTCATTGATGGTGGATTTGCAGATCAAGCTAGATGAGCAAAGGAAGGCTTTACAAACTTATATGGATGAAGGATATAAATCCCTTAAATTTGATCTGGCTCAAGATATAAAATCTATTAGATTTGAAGTTAATCAAAATAAGAAGGAAATGACTGACTGTTTTCATAAAGGAGGCAATACAGTGGTATATTTGGCTACTCATCAAGAGCAGATAAAGACACAGGTTGATGACATAGCAGTAAAGCAGGGCTATGTCTTAGAAAATCAAATAAGAATGAATGAAAACTTGACTGAATCACATAATGTGATTGTCACAGAAATGAAAAATATAGCTACTGCACAGACTGCAGTATATACTACTGCCAAAGAGGCATTTGATAAGCAATTACAAGAAAGCCTAACTGCTATTAAAACTGTCATTGAAAATTCTCAAAAGGCTATTACTACTCAGCTTCAAAGGTTAAAACCTTTTTATAAAGATGGTGTTAACTATCTGAATGCTCAGATCTGGTTTCAGAAGGACGATCTTAGGGATCATATAGAAAGAGAAGTCATAAAGGGGGAGAGGGTATTAGTCAAAGCAGGCTCTGACCATGCTAAATGGATTTCAAATAGCATCAGAGCTACCCTTGGATATCCACCCTTGTGTGATGATGATAATGTAGCAGAATCTGGGACAAATCCTGCATATTTTGGAGGTGAGCCAGCTGAAGTTGCACAAGTAATCTACCCTCCAGCTGATTTTGAGTTGATACATTAGGAGGTACAATCTATGTATAGCCCTACTGAGGGTAATCAAAATATTATTTGTGATAAAGTAGTACAGCCTGTGCCATAGGCAATATTAAAGGAGCAAGAAGCTCAATTATCCAAGAAGAGGTTCAGAGAACAGGCTGAATTAAGGCCAGATTTTGAGCAATGGAGCCCAACTTCCAGAAATATTATTCTGACTGCTTGGAAGGCTGCAAAGGATAATATCCTAGAAAGGGGCAAATGGTATTCTGAGCAGGAGTGGAGAAAACATGAAGCTAGGCAAGAGGCCATTGTAAAGTACAGAAGAAAGGCTAAATTAGGGAAGCTACCTCCTAATGCACAGGAGCCTACCAAGTATTTCCCTAAGCCTTATCATTATTTTGAGAGACAGAAGATAAGGGCTGAAGAACAGAAGAAGAAAGATCTTAAGGGAAAGAAGCCTGCTGATGACAATGATGCTCCAGTTCAAGCCAAGATTCAATCTGGAAAGGGCATTGTTATCAAGGAGCCAGAGCAGCCATAGGATAGAATTTTCTTAAGTTTACAACTTTGTAATCATTTGCATTAAACTCCATGTAAACTTTTGATTAATAAAACTTTTGGAAGTTGTAACAAAACAATGTTTAATGTTCAATCTATTACATTGTTATTATGAGATATTTGTTTATACATGTTTTGTTTATACATGTGTAGTTTTTACCCTGTCATATAATACTGTTATACATCATATTGAGTATTTGTTATGAATGGGGTATATCACTGACTAAGGGTTATGACTTCTCTAAATAGGGGGAGATTGTTGGGTACATTGGAATATATGTACCAGATTTGAAGAAGCCTCACCTTACTCAATGATATACATCAAGGTGTATTTGATGTGCTTTGAGTTTATATGTGTAGGTTAAGTAATTGCAGGAAAAGCAGAAAAGTTTCTAAGTCCATGTGTTGACACCTAGAGGTGAAGTGTCGACACTTATGAAGGCTTGTGTCCACACCTAGAGAAGCTGTGTCGACACTTGGAGTAATTGTGTCGACACCAGGAAAGGCAGAGTCGACACCAGAAGAAAAGTGTCGACACATACAGGCAGTGTCGACACACCGTGAAGAATTGTCAACATAATCTGTGTCGACACTTAGAGGCAGTGTCGACACCCAGAGAAGCTTTGTCGACATCAAATGTGTCGACACCAGGAGGCTGTGTCGACACTCGGCAAGCTTCAACAAAGTTAAAGTACTTGTGTCGACATAAAGGAGATGTGTCGACACTCAGCAAGTTTCAACACAAGAAGGCATGTGTCGACACAAAGGAGATGTGTCGACACTTAGCAAGTTTCAACACAAGAAGGCATGTGTCGACACAAAAGAGATGTGTCGACACTCAGCAAGTTTCAACACAAGAAGGCATGTGTCGACACAAAGGAGTTGTGTCGACAAACAGCAGAATTCAACTAAATATTAAAGAAGAAGTACTTGTGTCGACACACTCAATCAGTGTCGACACATTCAACAGAAGGCTTGTGTCGACACACAGAATCAGTGTCGACACATTCTGAAGAAGCAGTGTCAAGAAGCTGTTACAACAACACAAGGAGTTGTGTTGACACCATCAAGACTAGTGTCGACACTTAGTTCACTTGTGTCGACACTTAGCCTATTTGTGTCGACACATAATGACTATTTGTTGAAAGTCCACCTAGTGTCAGCTATGTGCACCTATGGGGGGGAATAGGTGACGAGCAAAGCTTTTGCGGAATTTACGACGGTACCTGCACAATAAAAATAAAAAGCACAGCACATAGAATACACAGGCAATTTATAGTGGTTCCCCGACTTGGGTACATCCACTTTCCCCCTTCGACCTATCTCCCCAACAAGGGACGACACGGTCACTTCTCCAACGGGATTGAAATCCAATCCCTGCACTACCGGAAGGAACCCTTCCACACGTGAGAGTCAACACTCCCACAAAATGGGTTGCACCCAATCCTTACAACATGGAACAAACGTTCCTTTACAACAAAAGTAAATATAGAATGTACACGAGATACAAACTTCGTTTGGAGACTACGGTGTTCCTCTTCATTCGACGACGTGTTCGTGAAGTCAACGAAAAGTCTACAACCTTGGTCTCTCTTGGAAAGGATCTTCCCGAAACCGGCAGCGGCAATCCGAGCGGCGGCTTGGTTCGGGATCGACGGCAACGAAGGTGCGCGGCAGCAGTACTTCTGAGATCCAATCTTCATTGCAAAGCAAACTAGGTCTACCAACGGTCACTCTAGGATCGGTCGTCTCGATCGATTCAGACGGGGGAGTTTTTCCCGGTCAACAAATCGAGAGACAAGGGATCTCTGGAT
Source organism: Platanthera guangdongensis (assembly GCA_039583875.1). Classification (NCBI taxonomy): domain Eukaryota; kingdom Viridiplantae; phylum Streptophyta; class Magnoliopsida; order Asparagales; family Orchidaceae; genus Platanthera; species Platanthera guangdongensis. The sequence continues at coordinate 55,779,586 of CM077153.1, read as the reverse complement.
AGACACGTGAGACTCAAGCTTTGCTAAGCTTCTGTCGCCGGAGATCGGGAAGAAATGCGATCAGCAGCGCCGACGGACTAGCGCGAGCGGCGACGGAGGCGGCGGAGAGATTTCGCAATATTAGGGTTTGCACTCGCTCGGCTTCTTTCTGTGTAGGTATTCCGTTCAAAATACCCGTATATAAATACTGTAGTTAACTCCAATATGACCGTTTGTGGGACCCACAATAGAAATCCCCAAATCCCGGTCCAGAAATTTAACAGCGGCACAATCCGGTTCAGGAAGTTCCAGAAAAACGCCAAGTCAAAATCGGTGAGAATCGAAAGTGATTCTCGCCGAGTCGCCGAGAATCAAAGGTGATTCTCGACGATTCGGCGATAATCAAAGATGATTCTCGTCGAATTTGCCTTGGTTGCACGCACTGCTTTAGGCCAGGTCGAGACGGCGAGAATCAACCAGTGATTCTCGTATGATTCTCGCCGATTCGACGAGAATCACTAGTGATTCTCGCCGAATCGGCGAGAATCACTAAGTGATTCTCGTCGATTCTTACTTAGACGCAGAGGTGCTTGCTTAGAAGTGGCTGGAACTTGTTCGGCGAGAATCAACCACTGATTCTCGACGAATCGGCGAGAATCCCTTGTGATTCTCGACAAATCGGCGAGAATCCCTTGGTGATTCTCGTCGATTTACACTTAGACGAATTTTCGTCTTTCCACCCATGAGCTGCTCCTTGACCCATCCGTGCTCCTTGTCTTCTCTTGCATAAATACGGCCCTGTACTTGAAAGTAAGTGCACTCCAATAGAGAGAGTACACGTAGGCCAACACACCGATCTGCTCAACGAGGGATTACGTCGTGCAGACCCGTGTATATTGACCTACTGCACCCTGACATTGGTGTGCACTTAGCGTGGAGGAACTGCAAGCACAACTTAAAAGAGTTTATCAAATACATTGTCTATTGACCTTAGCTTGTCCAGGGGCTTCTTCAAATCAGGTACATTGTGGATACAATACCCAACAATCTCCCCCTATTTGAAGAAGCCTAAACCCTACAAGCTAAGGTGAATAGAGCAAATGAGAATGAAAACCATAAACTGAAAAGTGAGTTGAGTGAGTTATCCATTACCAATACCAATTTCTTGGGAGCAAGCTGGGAGCCACCTTAGCCTTAGCCGGGAGGGTAATCTCCCCCTTTTCGGCTTCTACAAATCGGGGTCTATAGCGTTTGACCCTTTGCTCCCCCTCAGTTCTTGTACGGGCCTGGAGCTTCTGTAGTCTTCATTCCTCATAATTGAGCATCCCCAATTCAGTCTTGAAAAGATTGAACATGGCCTCGTCTAGGGGCTTTGTGAATATATCAGCAATCTGCTTGTCCGTGGGGACATAACAAAGAGAGATATCCTTGTTCTCCACGTGCTCCCGAATGAAGTGGTAGCGTACTTCAATATGCTTCGTTCTGCTGTGCGACACCGGATTGTTGGCAATGGCAATTGTACTGGAGGAGTCGCAGTACATGGGTACTTCCTTGAACTGAAGGTCGTAGTCGGCTAACTGGTTTCTGATCCATAGAAGTTGTGCGCAACAGCTTCCTGCCGAGATGTACTCTGACTCTGCTGTGGAGGTTACAACACAATTCTGTTTCTTGCTGTTCCATGAGATAAGCCTCCTGCCGAGGAATTGACACGTCCCGGAGGTGCTTTTCTTGTCATCCCTGCTCCCTGCAAAATCAGCATCTGAAAAGCCTATTAGCTCGACATCATTGTTTCTCGGGTACCACAAGCCAAGATTAGGAGTACCTTTAAGGTATCTTAGAATTCGCTTTGCAGCGACATAGTGAGATTCCTTAGTGTTCACCTGATACCGGGCACAGACACATGTGGAGAACATAATATCGGGTCTACTGGCAGTAAGGTATAGCAGGGATCCAATGATGCTTCTGTATTTGGTTTCATCGAAAGGTTTACCTTTCTCATCCTTATCCAGAGACAAGGTGGATCCCATTGGAGTCCTCATAGAGGTTGCACTCTCCATTCCGAATTTCTTAAGGAGTTCATTTGTGAACTTCGTCTGAGAGATGAAGATTCCATCCTCAGACTGTTTCACTTGAAGTCCTAAGAAATACTTGAGCTCTCCCATACTGCTCATTTCAAACTTTCCTTGCATAAGTTTAGAAAACTTTTTGCAAAGATTGTTGTCCGTTGAGCCGAATATTATGTCATCGACATAGATTTGCACCAGCAAAATCTTGCCTTTGACTTCCCTGAGAAACAATGTTTTATCTATTTTACCTCTAGAGAACTTGTTCTCAAGAAGAAAACTAGATAAAGTCTCATTCCAAGCTCGTGGAGCTTGTTTCAACCCATATAAGGCCTTATTAAGAAAATAAACATAATTGGGATAAGTAGGATCGACAAAACCTGGGGGTTGAGCGACGTATACTTCCTCTTTCAGGTCTCCGTTCCGGAATGCCGATTTCACATCCATTTGATAGACTGTGAATCCTTTGTGTGAAGCATATGCCAGGAACAGCCTGATTGCCTCGAGCCTTGCTACTGGTGCGAAGGTCTGGTCGAAGTCAATCCCCTCCTCCTGTCTGTAACCTTGGGCCACCAGTCTTGCTTTGTTCTTTATGATGACACCATGTTCATCCAGCTTATTTCTGAAGATCCACTTGGTGCCAATCACATTCTGCTTGTGTGGTCTGGGAACTAGCGTCCAAACGTTGCAACGTTCGAATTGATGCAGTTCATCTTGCATGGCCAGAATCCATGCCGCATCTTTGTTCGCCTCGTCGAACTTCTTTGGCTCTACCTGTGACAGGAAGCTAAGATGCAATACTTCGTTAATTGTACCTCTTCGAGTTCTAACACCAACACGAGGATCCCCGATAATCTGATCTTTAGGATGATCTCTCACGTGCCGGAGCTCTAGAAGTCTGGCGTCTGGAGCTTCAACTACTTCTTGGGCTTCTCTTTCTTCTAAGAGATTTGTTCCATCTTGATCTTCAACATTTTCAGATGACGTGGAGGTGGAGACTTTGACGTACTTAGGAGCGTCATCTTTAGCGGTCTCATCCAGACTCAGCTGTTCTAGTCGTGCACCTGCATCTTCAAGAATACTGCAGGAAGAGTTGCTGTTAAGCAAACTTCCTTCATCAAATACAACATTTATTGATTCTTCTACCACTAGGGTTTTCTTATTGATGACCCTATATGCCCGACTGTGGGCACTATAGCCCATGAATATGCCTTCGAAGCATTTTTCACCGAACTTAGTACGCGGGTACTTCCCATTATTCAGTACATAGCATCTGCAACCAAAAATCCTCAAGTAGGACATGGTTGGTTTCCTGCCTTTCAGTAGTTCGTAAGGCGTCTTACGATGATGCTTGTTGATCAATGCTCGGTTTTGTACATGACAAGCTGTATTGACAGCCTCTGCCCAGAAGTATTCCGGGAGAGAGCGTCTTTCAACATTGTCATGCAGGCTTCAATGAGAGTTCTATTTCTCCTCTCCACAACTCCATTTTGCTGAGGAGTGCGCGGGGAGGAAAACTCATGAAAGATACCTTGTTCTTCACAAAATTCTGTCATAGCACCAGACTCGAATTCTGTTCCATGGTCACTTCTGATTTTGACCACTGAGCAGTTAAATTCGTTCTGAACCTGCTTGACAAAACTAGTGAAGATGTCAAAAGTACCTGACTTTCGTTTCAAAAAGAACACCCATGTAAACCGAGAGTGATCATCAACTATCACTAGCGTATAAGACTTGCCTCCCAAGCTATGAACTTGCATTGGACCAAACAAGTCCATATGTAAAAGGTAAAGACATCGGGAAGAGTCTTTGTCAGCGATGCTCTTAAAGGTAGCCCGAGTCTGTTTGCCCATCTGGCATGCAGGACAGGGCTATCTTTGATGCACTTGATACTGGGGGCATCCCTTACTAAGTTCTTAGAAAACAGCATACTAATTGTCTTGAAATTAATATGTGCCAATCTCTTGTGCCATTGATCACAAAGAGATGCACTGCCGGTTGCCACAAGGCATACGGGGGTAGATGAATCTATACTGAGAAAATCTAAGCAGAAGATATTTCTGCTCCTAATACCTGATAATACCGTCTCAGAAGAAGTACGTGAAATTATCAGACATTTATCCTTGTAGAACTTAACGTCATAACCTTTGTCACATAACTGACTTACACTGATCAGGTTATGGTTTAACCCTTCAACATAAGCCACGTCGGTGATAGAGATTATACCGTTGGAAATCATACCGTAGCCTCTGGTGACTCCTCGATCTGACCCTCCAAAGATGACTTTGGGTCCATTCTCGACTGGAGTGTAATCACGCAGCAGGCTTCTTGTCCCAGTCATATGCCGGGAGCATCCACTGTCCAAATACCAGATCGGCGTTTTGGTGGCCTTTGGACATTCCTGCAAAACAAAATTAATTTGCCTTAGGAACCCAATCGAACTTGGGTCCTAGATTCCTGGTTAGCATACTCCCCCTCAGAAGGTTAACCCTACGAGTGGTCGGTCTCGCATTGCTAACATGGGGAGTCTCGTAGTTCCTTGGATTAAACCAACAATCCACGGCAAAGTGACCGACTTTGCCACAGCACCAACAGTCAAATCTGTTGTACCTCTTCCTAGGCTCCTGCCTTACCCTGGGAACGGTGGGTACTGCTGGGGCCTTGGATCTGGAGGTGGAGGCCTCATGGTGACAACAGTCGTATGACTTTGTCACCTTCTGTATAACAGGCTTGGCTTTTGGTGCCTGCTTTCCATTATGGCCGCTAGAGAACGGACCATAATTTCCTATGTGGATTTCCTCATAAGGTGCCTTGAAGGCACTCTCACCGAAGTTCCGGGGAACGTTCCAACAGTCATACCGGCTCTTTGGCTTTGCAACCGAGGGCCGGAAATGATGCCCAAATGTTGACTCAAAGTCATGTTGGTTGCAAGGAAAGCCAGGCTTTCTGAACGCAACAGGACTAAGAGGAGCCTTACCCTTTTCATCAGCAGAGGCCTTCTTGGCAGCCTTATTCTTCCTCTGGTTCCTGTTTCTCCTGGAAGGGGAACCAGATACCCCTACATGCCCCAAGCCAGCTCCTTTGGCCTGAGTAGAGAAGGTATCAACAACTGGAAGAACAGTTTTTGGCATAGAGAAGCTCTTGACGATCTTCCTTTCTGCTGCAAGTTGTTCTTCCAACTTGTCGACTTCCTCCTGCTTAAGATCAAGGAGCTTAAGAGACTCTGAGTGCTTTGAAGTCAGGTCGAGGTGTTCCTGTCGGAGAGAAATCAAGCTGGTGACCTCTTCCCTTAGGGAAACACACTCGCCCTTAAGGAATTTTACTTCCTTTTTCTCAGCCTTCAATCTCTTTCGACACTCCTCGAAGGTGTTGAGCAGAAGCTCATACTTCTCGAGGAGCTCAACTTCGCGGGCCGAAAGGCTATCCTCAGGTTCATCATCCTGAGACTCAGGATCAGAGTCAGAGTCGGAGAGAGGTGTGTGAGCTTTTACCTTCCCAGTAAATGGGGGACATTCTCCTTCTGAGTCGGAGCGACCCACCAGCCCGAAGTAGGCTTCCTCATCATCACTGGAGTCTGAGGAATCAGACTCACTTAGTGTCTTTGGCCTTCTAGCGATGTAGCTCCGCTCCTTCTTCTTATCTCTGGAGGATTTGAGCTCCTCTCCTTTCCCTTTTTCTCTTTTGCTTTGATGGCAGTCGGCCACGACGTGTCCTGGCTTGTTGCATCCAAAGCAAATAATATCAGACGAACGATGTTTGTTAGGTTTAGATGCATACCTGTCAGAAGAATAATTTTTCTTCTGATGCCTAGAGGAGGAGCTGTCTTTCTTTCTTTGATTCCTCATCTTGAGGAACTTCTTGAACTCTCGGGTGATGAGGGAGAAATCCTCCTCCGACAGCTCTGAGCCGGAGGAGCATGGTTCAGAGTCCTCCTTCTCTTCCTTATTCCTTGCACGGTATGACATCGCACCCTTGCCCTTTCTGGAGTAACTGGCTTTAAGGGCCACAGTCTTTTCTTTTGCAGCAGCCTTCTCTGCTTCTTCCTTTGCTTTCCTGGTGTTCAGATGAAGCTCATAGGACATCAGCTTCCCAAATAGGATTTGTGGATCAGTTTCTGCTAGTCTGCCAAATTCTCTGATGGAGCAGATCTTTGTGTCCCATTCCTTAGTAAGGGACCTAAGGAATTTATCATTGAGTTCACCATTGGTGAACACTCTTCCGTAGCCCTTGAGGGCGTTGACAATCTTTAGGAAGTTCTCGTAGGTGACTCCGATCTCTTCCTTAGGCCCTTGTCTGAAGGCCTAATACTTCTGGTTCAGGAGGGATCTCCGATCATCCCTCACTTCATCTGTGCCCTCCATTAGGATGATCAGGCACTGCCAGATCTCCTGTGCTGTCCTGCAGTTGCTGAAGTTTTGCATCATAGAGTCATCAACTGCGCTGACCAGGATGTTTCTTGCCTTCATGTCAAGGCCCACTAGCACCATCTCGTCCTTGTCCATTTCAGAGAGTGTCTTCGGCACTTTCTTGGTGGGATCAATGGTGGAGGCCTTGGTGGGGACATAAGGTCCCTCCAGCACGATCATGAACAGTCGAGGATCCACTGCTTCCATGTAGAACCTGATCCTTTCCTTCCAGATAGGAAAGTTGAGCCTATTGCACACTGGGATCTTGCCGGAGTACTTGAGCCCGTCCATGGTAGATGTATGCCTCCTTGTTGACACTAGTGGCAGGATTCAACTCAAGGTGTTAACCTTTTTGATGAGGAACCTGGCTCTGATACCACTTGAAAGTCCACCTAGTGTCAGCTATGTGCACCTATGGGGGGGGGGGGAATAGGTGACGAGCAAAGCTTTTGCGGAATTTACGATGGTACCTGCACAATAAAAATAAAAAGCACAGCACACAGAATACACAGGCAATTTATAGTGGTTCCCCGACTTGGGTACATCCACTTTCCCCCTTCGACCTATCTCCCCAACAAGGGACGACTCGATCACTTCTCCAACGGGATTGAAATCCAATCCCTGCACTACCGGAAGGAACCCTTCCACACGTGAGAGTCAACACTCCCACAAAACGGGTTGCACCCAACCCTTACAACACGGAACAAACGTTCCTTTACAACAAAAGTAAATATAGAATGTACACGAGATACAAACTTCGTTTGGAGACTACGGTGTTCCTCTTCGTTCGACGACGTGTTCGTAAAGTCAACGAAAAGTCTACAACCTTGGTCTCTCTTGGAAAGGATCTTCCCGAAACCGGCGGCGGCAATCCGAGCGGCGGCTTGGTTCGGGATCGACGGCAACGAAGGTGCGCGGCAGCAGTACTTCTGAGATCCAATCTTCGTTGCAAAGCAAACTAGGTCTACCAACGGTCACTCTAGGATCGGTCGTCTCGATCGATTCGGACGGGGGAGTTTTTCCCGGTCAACAAATCAAGAGACAAGGGATCTCTGGATAGACACGTGAGACTCAAGCTTTGCTAAGCTTCTGTCGCCGGAGATCAGGAAGAAATGCGATCAGCAGCGGCGACGGACTAGCGCGAGCGGCGGCGGAGGCGGCGGAGAGATTTCGCGATTTTAGGGTTTGCACTCGCTCGGCTTCTTTCTGTGTAGGTATTCCGTTCAAAATACCCGTATATAAATACTGTAGTTAACTCCAATATGACCGTTTGTGGGACCCGCAATAGAAATCCCCAAATCCCGGTCCAGAAATTTAACAGCGGCAGAATCCGGTTCAGGAAGTTCCAGAAAAACGCCAAGTCAAAATCGGTGAGAATCGAAAGTGATTCTCGCCGAGTCGCCGAGAATCAAAGGTGATTCTCGACGATTCGGAGAGAATCAAAGATGATTCTCATCGAATTTGCCTTGGTTGCACGCACTGCTTTAGGCCAGGTCGAGACGGCGAGAATCAACCAGTGATTCTCGTCGATTCGGCGAGAATCACTAGTGATTCTCGCCGAATCGGCGAGAATCACTAAGTGATTCTCGTCGATTCTTACTTAGACGCAGAGGTGCTTGCTTAGAAGTGGCTGGAACTTGTTCGGCGAGAATCAACCACTGATTCCCGACGAATCGGCGAGAATCCCTTGTGATTCTCGACGAATCGGCGAGAATCCCTTGGTGATTCTCGTCGATTTACACTTAGACGAATTTTCGTCTTTCCACCCATGAGCTGCTCCTTGACCCATTCGTGCTCCTTGTCTTCTCTTGCATAAATACGGCCCTGTACTTGAAAGTAAGTGCACTCCAATAGAGAGAGTACACGTAGGCCAACACACCGATCTGCTCAACAAGGGATTACGTCGTGCAGACCCGTGTATATTGACCTACTGCACCCTGACATTGGTGTGCACTTAGCGTGGAGGAACTGCAAGCACAACTGAAAAGAGTTTATCAAATACATTGTCTATTGACCTTAGCTTGTCCAGGGGCTTCTTCAAATCAGGTACATTGTGGATACAATACCCAACATTTGTCTCGACACTTTCAGACAGTGACAGTGATTTCAAGAAGTGACTGGATGACTTGACAGCTGCCATTTCAACCAGTCAACTGCAATTGTCAGAGCTGTTAGAAACCGGATCAGCCGGTCACCATGGAGAAAGTTTATATAAAGGCTTTTTCTTTCAACAGGGTGTGACAAGAAAATCAATCAATAGATTATTCATTGAAGATCAATAACAGATTGAAGATCTACATAGAGATCTAACAACACGAAAGAAGAAGACCTTCGACAGAAGATCTAAGAAGTTGGAGAGAGAGAGCTCCTTCTAAGAAGAGCAGCTGCTGAACCAGGCTGCAAAGTAAGATTCAGATTGAGATTTGAATCTCAAGACAGAAGTTGATTGAAGATCATCTTCATAGGAGATTCAACACTACTGAGTTCTAATTCAAGAAGCTTTGAAGAAAGCTAAGGGAGGTTGATCTCTGCCAAGTTCTTCCAAGAACTCATCAAGAAGCCAGTCAACTCATCTCTATTTGTCAGGGTTGTGGTTAATTACTTTGTATTATCAAATTCCTGTATGATCTTGTATAGATCTGAGTTGTAAGCCTAAATCTATAAAGGCTGAGGTAGGGCTTTTGAGCTTGATTGTAGGAGAATCAATTCTCTAAGTGTAGGCCTTATTGAAGGCTAAGGTAGGGCTGTTTAGCTTGAGTGTAGGTCTTGTTAAAGACTGAGTGGTAGGGCATTGTGCCTGAGTTGTAGGAGTGGGGACACACTGAGTTGTAGGAACCTGTTTGTGGTTCTGAGCTGTAGGATCTGAGGATCTGAGGAGTAGTGCAGAAGCTAGGCCGAATCTAGTACACTACTAGATAGGCAAAGGGGGAAAGTGGATGTACCCAGACCTTGGGGAACCACTATAAAAATCTGTGTGCACTCTGTGTTTGTTTATTTCTGTGATTACTGAGCTAGCTGTGCTGAATTGCTATAGAAAATTACAAATACAGGTTAAATTGTTCAGTGTTTCTGCCTTAAATTTTAAAAAAATAAAGTTCACATATTCACCCACCCTCTAGGTGATTAGGAACTATTTCTTTCAAGTGGTATCAGAGGGAGGTTACTCAAAAAGGGACTTGATAGTCTGAGTAAGATCCTGTAGGCAGATTCAGAACAAACAAGAATCAAGAAAATGGGTCCTAGTGAGAATCACAAAGAGTTGGGGTCCATGAAATTGCCAATATGTAGAAAAGAGATATTTGGCATATGGAAAGAGAGGGTTAGACTTTTTATGGAAGCTTCTGACCCAAGAATATATATTATAATTAAAGAAGACCCATATGTGCCAATGAAGATATCCATTCTGGATGCAAATCAGAAAACTCCCAAGGACTTCTCAGAAATGACAAAAGATGAAATCATTCTGGCCACTATGGATAAGAGAGCCCAGAATATAATTGTTAGTGTCATTGATGATGAAACATTTCAGAACTTAATTCATTGTAAAACCTCTAAAGAAATGTGGGACACATTAATCTTTATACTATAAGCAAACTCCAAAAGAGTCATGGTGTAACATTCGTTTCCCCAAAATACCCCTCAGCCATGGTGTAACATTTTAATGTTAAAATACCCATCATTTTTCTTATTCATCTACTCATTTGCATAGTTTTTTTGTCATTTGATCATAAATTTTCTTATTTTCCTACTCATTTGCATAGTTTTTTTTCTTATTCCCCTACTCGCCGCCCCACCAATGTTGCCGCCCTCACCAATGTCGCCGCCCCCGCCCCTGCCCAATGTCGCCGCCCCCGCCCAATGTCGCCTCCCCCGCCCAATGTCGCCGCCCCCGATCATTGTCGCCGCTCCCGACCAATGTCGCTGCCCCCGACCAATGTCGCCGCCCCCGACCAATGTCGATGCCCCCGACAAATGTCGCCGCCCCCAACAAATGTCTCCGCCCCAAACCAATATCGCCGCCCCGCACGGGATTCCCGTGCATGACTGCTTGTAGTCTATATGGAGGGATCATAAGAAGTAAGACAAGATAGGAAGTCCTTGTTAAATCAGGAATATGAAAGCTTCAGACAAGGAAAGTCTGATAGCATTACAGAATGTTACAAGAAGTTCTATAGGCTTGTTAATGGGTTGATGTCCTATGTAAGAGAACTCAGCAACTATGAGCTGAATGAAAAGTTTTTAAGATCCCTGACTAAGGACTGGGACACCAAGATTTGTTCCATTAGGGAAGTTGCCAAACTAGCAGACATATCTCCTCCAACTTTGTTTGGAAAACTGTTATCTTATGAGATGCAGTTAATGGCTAGAAAGGAGGAAGAGAAGACTACTAGAGTGGAGCACAAGGAAAGATCTGTGGCTTCAAGACTGAAGCCACTAGGAAGTATAGAAGCAAGTCTCCATCTCCACCTCAAATAGTTGCTGAGGCTGTGACAGATAATTCAGAAAGCAAGAATTCAGATAGCAGTGAAAGTGATGAAGACTTTACTGCTTTTACTAGGCATTTCAAAAGTTTCTGAAGAAGAAGCAGTGGAGGTATAAGCCTTCCACTTCTCAGCCAAAAGATGACTACTATCAGAAAAGAAAGTCATCAAGGAATGATAAAAGACGATCCAAGCAACAGGACAACCTGCGGGGATATTCCGCCACAAGGGGGCCCACCGGGGTCAATACCCAGACCTGAAACGTGATGGGGAAGTCAAATATGCGGTCCCACACACATGTGTCCCGCTGGCTAATATAATCTCAACATTGCTCAAATTAAGTTATTGTTGGATGTTGATCACATCAAGGAGTACACCATGTTGTACATTGGGATATGAATAATGCGATATGTATACACCCAGAAGTGGTAGGACTAACCACTATCACCGATGACCACATCAGTGAGGCCAGTGAGGTTCGCTACCCTGTTAGAAAATAAGCGGTCAAACTAAGTCGACATGGGGTGTGATTGCAGGTTGTGAATACCTGCATGATTATGTGCATGCTAGTAGAGCTTGTTTGAATTATATATATACTGCAACTTTTTAGTTTCTTATTGTTGTGTTTATTTTAGTTAATGCTCATAGCTCTAATTCTTGTATATATATATATATATATATATATATATATATATATATATATATATATATATATATATATATATAATTGTTATCTTTTTATGCTTCGAATATTGATGTTTTGTTAAAGGCTCACTCTCATCCCCAAGCCTTAGGGATCTTGAGAAGGAGGTGCAAACCCACTTAGTCTTTTGACTAATGTGTTGCTGTTACACCATATTTAGGAGATAGAGCGACACTAGGCCTAACGACCGTATGAGAGTGTGTACCTGTAATAGCGCCCGCACGAGTCGACATACCAGTCTTATCTCTGGACCTTAGAGACATAAGGTTGTAGTATTTGTAGTAGCAAAAGTATTGTAGTTTATTTAGCTCAGTGGGGCTGCATGTATAAACTTATGGCAACGAACTTTGTTATATATATGTGTTGGTTTCTAAAATTGCTTTCACTTGTGATCTGATGTGATATGATGAGTTTCCATAGCCTGACAAGGCGATTATTATATGTTTGGAGAGTGGGCATGGCCACTTGGAAGGCATAGGGTAGCCGTCTTGGGCAGTAAGACCCATCTCTTTCCCGACCTAGTCTAGGTTGGGAGGGGGGACCTATAAGCATTAGATGAAAATACCAAACCACTTTTATCCCACCCTATATTGGCATATACAAAAAAATCAACATGATTTTTAGCATTATAGGCTTCAACATCAAAAATTCGCTTGCATGGAAGAACAATCTCATGATACCTGAAAATGTCTTTCTTGGCCATTCTAGATTTGCATTTAATAATGAATGCTTCCCTTTTAAAAATAATTTATTTTTAAGAACATCAAATTCTGCAAAATGTTGTTCATTGTTCTCCTTTTGAATTCTATCAAACACAGGATCATGGACTGGAGGAGTAAATCTATCAAAGAAATTTTCTTCAAAGGAAATTTGAGGTGTTTTGGTAATGTAATACTTCATTTTACTATACTTTTTCCTCTGCTCCTAAGTGAATTTTTCCCAAGTAGGTCTATCAACAAATCCATATCTTCAGTTCCTTCCTCTATCATAAGTTCTTAATCCTTGACTATGAGAATCCTGTGGATATCCATTTGTCCAATCAAGTAGGAGAAACAACTATTAAGGAAATAACTTGTGAAGCCACATATGTAGATTATTCTAGAATAATAGATAGAGATTTTTGGCTTCTTATTCAATAGAATTAGTGTGCTCAGTATCAACTACAGGGGTTGAAGGAAGGGGATACTCAACCTAGTCATAATGAGGTCTCGACATATGTCTCTCCTGGTCAATTTGCATATGCTCCTCCTGAGCATAAAACTCCCCCTGAATAACTAACTCTCCCTAAAAGACTGGCTTCTCGTAAGAGAGACCCATCACATCTGTCATATATTCATTATCAATTTTAGTGGCCTTCTCATCTACAACAATATCCATTACTTCTAAATCAAGAGTGTTTCCAACAATTTTATTATGGTATGCTCAGATGCCAAACTATCAGCCATACTAGAATAATATTCAATATGATTGTCCTGGTTATCATTATTTGCAAATTGTCAACAAGTACCATGATTCTCCCCCTTTGTCATCATGAAATAAAGATGTCGTGAATGACTTGGTGATAGAGGAAGAGACTATTGGGTAGCCAGTGTCTCACAAGAAGAAGTAAACACATTATCTTCTGTTGAATGGATTCAAGTTGAGAATCCAATTCTACAAAAATGGTATGCAACTATAATGAGAAAGATGACACCCAGGTCTAAGCTTCGTGATTTAATAATTTCATGAAATCAAAGACATACCCTGGTTAGAGGAGTGAAGAGAAGCAGAAGTAATAAGGATATTAGAGGTAGAAGGTTCTTGAAAATAGAGGGAGCAACTACTTGAGGTGATGAAAAGTGAACGAATAATAGATGGAGAAGTTTGAGTCAAAGTGTTTTAAGAGATGGAAGATGATTGAAAAAGAGGAGAGCTGACAGTAATTTATGAAGCAGGAATTAGAGCTGAATTAAAAGGTGGAGTTGGAGAGTGTGGAATATCATCTTTAGCAATGAGGGAAGAAGAATAATCCAACATCTGATGAGAAGATGAGGCTTTGGACTTTGAAATTTGTCTAGCCCATTTGGAAAATATCTTGATTGGCAACCTCTTGCCAGGAGGTATGTGGACAACAGAAGAGACATTGATGGAAAGGCATGCAGTAGAAACATACTTAAAAATCTTCTAAACATAATGTCCTTGTATTATTTTTTGTGTTTGATTAACTTTAGCAAGTTGTTCCCCCAATTTATTTTGTTCTCCAGAATAAGAATGCCCATAATCTATAATTGAGCCCAAGGAATAACATCATGGACTGAGATTTTACATAACATGACCTTTCCAACTAGGTTAGCTAGAAATTCATACTCCTTTGAAACCTCAATATTCTTCAAACTTGAAGTTTTGCGCACTGAGAATTGCATCGTTGAGAAAGATTTAGCATCCACATCAAACTGCTAATGATTTTAAAAGACATGGTGAAAAAATGCAAAAAAATATTAGAGAGAGAGAGAGAAAGAGGAAAACTAAGGGAAGATGAAAGGTTTGGAACAAGAGTGAAAAAAAGGAATCTTCAGACTCTTTAATATCCATCATTGTCTTGGGCATGCATTGAACAAAAGACAATACACAAAGTCCATATAATGCAACGCATGGAGGGTTTCAGTACCTTTCGATGCATACTTGTGTATAAGTAAGTGTATGCATGGGAAGTTGACCAACATTAAAAATACTTTTCATTATGCGTTGAATCCTTTATTTATAAGCAGAATTTTAACATAGCTTACCCAATCAAGCATTCCTAAGATATAAATGAAATGTTTGTGCTTCACATCATTAAGAAGCTTTGTTAAGAAATCATCCTTTTGATCATTAGTAAAAACATATTCTAGGGAAATTTTACCTTTCTCCACATAATCTGAAATGAAATGAGGTCTAATTTCAAAATGCTTAGTTCTATTGTGCAATACTGGATTAATAGATATTGAGATTCCACTAGAGTTGTCATAGTGGATGATAAATTTAGTGAAATTATATCCAAAAACTAATAGTTTATTTTTCATCTACAATAATTGAGAATAACAGCTTCCAACTGAGATATATTAAGCTTAAGTTATGGATGTGAAAATAATGGGTTGCTTCTATCCACTCTGCAACCTGCTTAATCAACATCTAAATATCCAGTCAAATATATTTGGTATATTGGGAATTGTGTACCTAATTTGGAGAAGCCCCATTGCCAACTCAATGATATACACAAAGGTGTATTTGATGTATATTTAGTTTACATGTGCATGATTTATAGTGAAGAAATTTATCTAAGCACAAATGTGTCGACACAGTTTAATTGTGTTGACACCTCTGCAGAAGCTGTGTAGAGACAAGTCAGTTGTCTCGACACCTTGAAGACTAAGTCAACATACTTGACAAAATAAAGAGGAGAATTATTTTGAGTAAAATTATGTCGAGACAATCTCACTATCTCGACACAAGGCAGAATCAGAAGATGTCAACACAACAGATAGATTGTGTCGAGACAATCTCACTATCTCGACACAAGGTAGAATTAGAAGATGTCAACACAGCAGACAGATTGTGTTGAGACAATCTCACTATCTCGTGATAAGTTGTAAATATACGTATTTTTGCGTACGTTATTTAAGTCGTTTTAGTTTAATTTTGTAATTTTTAGTTATTTTTCTTTAATAAATTGTTTCTTTTTTTAAAATATTTTCTAACTTAGTTTTAAATTTGTTTTCTAAAATTTTTTAGGAAAAGTCAAAAAAATTCCAAAGTACACGCCCGTGTACTTCTCGGTCACGCCCGTGACCTGGGCGTGTTACTTGATCCCAACAGAAAGTTGCCGCCAGCAAAGAAAAATTCAAGTACATGCCTGTGTCCAAAATGACACGCCCCGTGCTCAACCTGTGACATGCCCCGTGTCACGCCTTTGACGATCGCCGAACTAAATTCGTCGATCGGCGCTCGACGATCTGCAGATACGCCCATGTCCTGATTTGACACGCCCGTGTTCAACCTGTGACACACATTCAACGCCAACCACTCAACACCAACCACTCAACGCCATCCGCCACTCAACGCCACACACTCGACGCCATCGCCACTCAAAGCCAACCACTCAACACCATCTCCACTCAACGCCATCGCCATTCAACACTTCCTGACATGCCCATGTCAATATTCGACATGCCCGTGACTTCTCCACCTATCCCAGACAAGACAGCGCCGACAATAAAATGACACGATGACTTCCCAGATAAACCTCCCCAACACGCCCCACCTACACTCCCGTGATAGCAGTGTCATGACCGTGACTTCCACGTGTAAAGCCGCAAAGTCAAACCAGCCATCAATTCATTAGATCACATCAGCAACAGTAGCTACACGCCCCTACATGCCCGTGACCTAGGGCGTGTAATCTGAAATTTTTACTTATAAATAGAACTTCTATGTAAGGTCTAAGGGTTCTATTTTTTTGGTCCATTTTGCATAGGGAGATGCTGCTTAGATGCTTTCAAGCTATGTAAAGGAAATTTCCCCTCTCTTTAGTTTTTATTTTTCTTTATAACTCATTTTTATCTTAATAAAATATGTGTTTTCTTCTCTTTATATGATTTTGGAATGAATCTAAGTACCCCTCCTTAAGCAATCTTATTTGTTTTATCTTTGTTTTTTTTGTTCTTTAAAATGGGTGTGTGCGTGTATGAGTGTAATTTGTTAAAGTTATCCTTTCCTTATTCATTTTACTTTGCATTTTTAGCTTATTTTTCTTTTTAAATCACCTGGTATTCATTCTTATAGGCTTATAAAAGAGTTTTAAAAGTGTTTTTATTTTTTTCTAATTAAGTTTTTACTCTTCATCAACTTTTCATTTCGTTAATCTTAATTTCCACTTTTTATGCACTTTTATAAAGCTATAAGAATGAATAAGTCTTTATTTTAACTTTTCAAAGACTTTGATTTTCGCTTTAATTTCCAAAAACTTTTGCTCCTTTAATTTTTATTTCTTGGTTTTATGCATTTCTAGCACGTTCTAGCGGTAGAAATATAATTGTTTTAATTTTTCGAGCACTTCGTTTTTCGCATTTTTGCTTGTGTGGGTGAGTGTATGAGTTAGCTTTTTATCGCTTTCATTATTTATGTAGAGTGTGTGGGTGTGTTTTTATTCAAATATAGTGGGTGCATTTTTATTTTATGTAGAGTGTGTGTGTGTGTTTTATTTCTATAGAGTGTGTGCGTTTTATTCCTGTAGAGTGTGTGCGTGTGTGCATCTATTTCCTCCTACTCATTTGAGTAGAAATCGCTTTAATTTCCCGCCTACTCGTTTGAGTAGGACTTGTCATTTCCCGCCTACTCGTTTGAGTAGGACTTGTCATTTCCCGCCTACTCGTTTGAGTAAGACTTGTAATTTTACTGCTTTCATTTCCCGCCTACTCGTTTGAGTAGGACTTGTCATTTCCCGCCTACTCGTTTGAGTAGGACTCGCACTTTTACTGCTTTCATTTCCCGCCTATTCGTTTGAATAGGACTTGCATTTTACTGCTTTTTTACGCTTTTATTTCCCGCCTACTCATTTGAGTAAGACTTGCACCTTTCAATTTTGCATTTATTTCCGCAAGTTGTCCCCATTCTGATGAGTGGCTAACCTCTGTTAGCCCTCAGTATCGAAGAGCATTGAGACATATAAAATCGTTTTAAATAATTAAAGATCCTATTTTTCTCTTTAATTAAATTACTTAAGGTTTTACCCAGGTTTACGATGCGTAGAACCACATACTGATGTGTGGACTCTATTTCCGTAATCCATATGTTAGCTAGCCGAGAGGTCGTGTGTATGGACTGATCACCCCTAGGTAAAGGGAGTTCCGCACTAACCCTAGAGAGAGGAGGCGCAGAATTCTACCGGACTGGGTTCCCCACCCAATATCGGGGTTCTTAGCATAATGTGGGAATTAAGAGGAATCCTTCGTCGGACGAGAGCCCGGTCGAATAGTCTTAATGTTCAGGTGAGCCATAGTCCTAGAGATAGGTGAGCTCATTTTTGTGAAACCTCGACGGCCAAGTCTCTGCCTTAATTAATTTGAAATTTAGGATCTCTTTTTTTAAAAATTATTTTAGTTCAAATTTGATTTGGTACCGTTGCGCTAAATTCTTCATCGGCTCCTTTCTTTCTGCTTTTATTTTCCGTTTATACATATAAATAATAACCCGACAAGTTATAATCGGTAAAATAATAGTCCCCTCCAGGGAAGAGTAAAAATAATCAACTTGTCCCCGAGAACAATAGGACCCCGATATTCCTCACCGGAATATCCCGCACTACACGCGATGGATGCACTTGGCTCCTTTCGTTAAAACTCGGTTTCAACTTTTTTATAGATAATAAATCCCCGCTCTCCGTCCTTCCAAAATAAAATCAACCGCCTTATTAAATAAACCCGCGGGGCATCGTGAGTTTTAACCATCAAGTTTTTGGCGTCGTTGCCGGGAAATTTTCGTGTTGGTATTTCAAACACAGAAAACTATTACTTTTACCTATATTTATTTGTATATAAAAAATGTCCAACCAAAAAAGTACTAATAATAATAATAATAATAATAATAAAAGTACTTTTTTAAAAAAATAATCAAACCAAAAACTTTAAAAAATTATTATATTATTATTATCTAAAAAACAAAAAGAAATTGAAATGACGACGTTTCCAAAAATTTTAAAAAATAAAAAAAACTAAAAAATAAAAAAAAAATAAAAAAATAAAAATCTAAAAACTTAAATATATAAAAAAACTAAAAACTCAAAAACTAAAAATCTACAAAAAACTAAAAAAAAACTAAAAATCTAACACTAAAAAAATCTAAACAACCTAAAAACTAAAAAAACAACACTAAAAACAAAAACACTAAAAACACCTACCTAAAAACCAACTAAAAATAATAAAAAAAAACTACTTAAAAAACAA
Organism: Platanthera guangdongensis; assembly: GCA_039583875.1. Classification (NCBI taxonomy): domain Eukaryota; kingdom Viridiplantae; phylum Streptophyta; class Magnoliopsida; order Asparagales; family Orchidaceae; genus Platanthera; species Platanthera guangdongensis. The sequence continues at coordinate 55,760,995 of CM077153.1, read as the reverse complement.
ATAATATATATATATATATAAATAAATATATATATAAATTTGTTATTAAAAATGTATATATCTATAGCAAAAAGATCCCATCCTAAAAACCATAAAAAAAATTCCCGTATATATGTTTTGTTTTAACTTGTTTTATTTCTTTTCAAAAACCAAAAAATTTTTACAAAAAAAAACGAAACACTTAAAATAAATAATACGTTTCTATTATTAAAAATTGTATATCTATTTTTTTGCTTCGGTGCTTCACGCTATTGTGAGCGATAGGGGAACGCATATCTGTAATGCCCAAATGGCCAAGATGTCAGTTCAATATGGCGTTACACACATACTTGCCCCCTACCACCCGCAAACTTGTGGCCGAGTTTATTTTATTAATTTCCTGTTATCTTTTTGTTATTTGTTCTAAATAGTGCAGGGTTCCAAATGGGCCTCCTCGACCTCGTCTCAGGAAAGCTTCCACCCTCCCTTTTTATTTTTGTCGATACTGCATTTTAGTTTTTTATTCTTCCGCATACTTTCATTGCAACATTGTGGACAATGTTGGATTTAAGTTTGAGGGAATTTCTTATTTTGCACTTTTATATTCTACACTAATAAAAAAACTTTAAAAAATGCAAAAAAAAGATTAGTTAAAACGCAAATTTTTTTTATAAAATCAAAAACTAAAAAAAATTCATAAAATAACAAAATTTCAAAAAAATTATAAAACAAAAATTCAAAAAAATATTTTATTTTGTAAATATTTTTTGTGAAAAATATTTCTCTTTCCCCCCTCTTCTTTGTAATTAACATCTCTTTCTCTCCTCTTTCTTGTAAATAAATTGATAAACATGTTAAAAAAAATAAAAAAACTCAAAAAAAAAGAAAATCTAAAAATCCTAAAAAGTGAATAACTCTAAAAATCCAAAAAATGAAAGTTAACAAAATACAAAAAGAGATAAAAACTCTAAAAAAATCTGCAAAAAATTATTTATTATGAAACAAATAAATCGAATATCTCATTCTTAACCCCTTTTCGCTCTCCAAAAATTTAGTTGCGAGTTAATTTATAAGTGAATTTTATTAATTTTTTTTTACTATTCGTTTATTAATTAGAGATTGATAGATTTAGATATCCGAGGTTAAGTTTTAAAGAATTTCATTTGCCTTTTTTATTTTAGATAAAGAACTTGTTTTCAGCACCACTTCTAACTTATTTAAATAGTTGCACATTTATTTTGTTAGAATATAACAAACTTAGATTTCAAATTATGTTTACTCCAAGCTTTTTTTTAAATATAGTAACGTTCAATTTATAAAAGTTGCTCTTAAATTTTTTTATTTAACCCAGTTTTCTTTCTGAAAAAAATCTATCTCACCACATTTTTTCATGTCTTTCTTGACATGATTTTGATCCTTAAAAGATCCTATGTTAATGAGAATAAGATTTCGTTACATAAACATAGACATCCAATGTTTTAAAAAGATTATATGTTCCGGAGTAAGAGGATAAAATTCATTACTCCTATACGTATACATTGAGTTATTATGAAGTTGTTTAAAAAAATATATGTTATGTAAAATAAGATTTAGTTTTCCTAAACATCCACATTCAAACCAAAAATTTCATTAGAGGTTTGAGTGAAAAAAATATATCTCACCTCTAAACCAAAGCCCTCTTCATAAACCAACATCCCCCTTAGCCAATTTCAAATGATTCTAGATTTAATTTTAAAATCTTTTTGAGAGCATAATTCTTAAATTGAATTATTTTCTTTAATTCTTATAAGCTAAAGTTTCCATAATTCCAATCTACTTTTATTAGCCTAATAAATACAATTTTTGCCTTCTATTTGTTTATATCGAGAAGTTTTTAGCGGAAACTCTTTCTCTATTTAAATTTTTATCATAATTTAGGACTTAACTCTTATACCTCGAATAATTATTTTGATCTTTCTTTCGATTAAATTAAAGTGGTAGCTAAAGTTAGGATTTCTATAATTCCTTATAAGTATATCTCCAACTTTTGCTCTGGAATAGCAAAAGCTTAAGTATGTGTGTATTTAGTAAGTTGTAAATATACGTATTTTTACATACGTTATTTAAGTTGTTTTAGTTTAATTTTATCATTTTTAGTTATTTTTCTTTAATAAATTGCTTCTTTTTTGTAAATATTTTCTAACTTAGTTTTAAATTTGTTTTCTAAAAATTTTCAGGAAAAGTCAAAAAATTCCAAAGTATACGGCTGTGTACTTCTCGGTCACGCCCGTGACTAGGGCGTGTTATTTGATCCCAACAGAAAGTTGTCGCCAATAAAGAAAAATTCAAGTACATGCCCGTGTCCCAAATAACAGGCCCGTGTTCAACTCGTGACACACCCCGTGTCAGGACTTTGATGATCGTCGAACTAAATTCGTCAATCAGTGCTCGACAATCTGCAGACAAGCCCGTGCCCCGATTCGACACGCCAGTGTTCAAGCTGTGACAAACACTCAACGCCAACCACTCAGGGCCAACCACTCGACGCTAGCAGCCGCTCAATACCACACACTCGACGCCATCTCCACTCAATGCCATCGCCACTCAACACCATCGTCATTCAACGCTTCCTGACACGCCCGTGTCAATATTCGACACGCTCGTGACTTCTCCAGCTGTCCCAGACAAGACAGTGCCGGTGATGAAATGATACGACACTTTCCCCAGATAAACCTCCCCGACACGCCCCACCTACATGCCAGTGACAACAGTGTCATGCCCGTGACTTCCACGTGTACAACTGCAAAATCAAACCAGCCATTAATTCTCTAGATTACATTAGAAACAGTAGATACACGCCCGCACTACACGTCCGTGACCTAGGGCGTGTAATCTAAAATTTCTGCTTATAAATAGAACATCTCTGTAAGGTCTAAGTGTTCTATTTTTTAGGACCATTTTGCTTAGGAAGATGCTGCTTAGATGCTTTCAAGCTATGTAAGGGAAAAATTTCCCCCTCTCTTTAGTTTTTATTTTTATTTGTAACTCTATTTTATCTTAATAAAATATGTGTTTTTCTTCTCTTTATATGGTTTTGGAATGAATCTAAGTACCCCTCCTTAAGCAATCTTATTTGTTTTATCTTTGTTTTTTTTGTTCTTTAAAATGGGTGTGTACGTGTATGAGAGTAATTTGCTAAAGTTATCCTTTCCTTTTTCATTTTACTTAGCATTTTTAGCTTATTTTCTTTTTAAATCACTTGGTATTCATTCTTATAGGCTTATAAAAGAGTTTTAAAAGTGTTTTATTTTTTTTCCTAACTTAGTTTTTACTCTTTATTTCGACAACTTTTCATTTTGTTAATCTTAACTTCCACTTTTTATGCACTTTTATAAAGCTATAAGAATAAATAAATCATTATTTTAACTTTTCGAAGACTTTGATTTTCGCTTTAATTTCCCAAAACGTTTTCTCCTTTAATTTTTATTTCTTGGTTTTATGCATTTCTAGCACGTTCTAGTGGAAGAAATGTAATTGTTTTAATTTTTCAAACTCTTCGTTTTTCGCATTTTTGCTTGTGTGGGTGAGTGTATGAGTTAGCTTTTTATCGCTTTCATTATTTATGTAGAGTGTGTGGTGTGTTTTTATTCAAGTAGAGTGGGTGCGTTTTTATTTTATGTAGAGTGTGTGTGTCTTTTATTTATGTAGAGTGTGTGCATTTTATTCCTGTAGAGTGTGTGCGTGTGTGTATCTATTTCCTCCTACTCATTTGAGTAGAACTCGCTTTAATTTCCCTCCTACTCGTTTGAGTAGGACTTGTCATTTCCCGCCTACTCATTTGAGTAGGACTTATCATTTCCCGCCAACTCGTTTGAGTAGGACTTGTAATTTTACTGCTTTCATTTCCCGCCTACTCGTTTGAGTAGGACTTGTCATTTCCTTCATCGGACGAGAGCCCGGTCAAATAGTCTTAATTTTCTGGTGAGCGATAGTCCTAGAGATAGGTGAGCTCATTTTTGTGGAACCTCCACGGCCAAGTCTCCGCATTATTTAATTTGAAATTTAGGATCTCTATTTATTCAAAGTTATTTTAGTTCAAATTTGATTTGGTACCGTTACGCTAAATTCTTCATCAGCTCCTTTCTTTATGCTTTTATTTTCTATTTATATATATATATATATATATATATATATATATATATATATATATATATATATATAATAACCCGACAAGTTATAATCGGTAAAATAATAGTCCCATCCAGGTAAGAGTAAAAATAATCAACCCGTCCCTAAGAGCAATACTTCCCCAATATTCCTCACTGGAATATCCTGTACTACACGCGATAGGTGCACTTGCCTCCTTTCGTTAAAACTTGGTTTCAACTTTTTTATAGATAATAAATCCGCGCGCCCCGTCCTTCCAAAATAAAATCAACCGCCTTATTAAATAAACCCGCGGGGCGCCGCGAGTTTTAACCATCATCTCGATACAAGACAGAATCAGAAGATGTCAACATAACAGACAGATTGTGTTGAGACAATCTCACTATCTCTACACAAGATAGAATCAAAAGTTGTCGACATATCAGACAAAATGTGTCGAGATAATCTAACTGCCTCGACACAAGGCAGTATTAAGAGATGTCGATACAGATAACAGGTATGTTGAGACAAGTCAACTATCTCGACACTTTCAGCTTCTGATGAAAATTATTCCAAGTTAGAATGTGTCGAGACTACTAAGATATCTCGACACATATGTTGAGACATCTGAAACATCTCGATGCTTATGTTTCAAAATATGATGAGTCAACACCAAACATGTCAAGACATGTTAGAACTGCTTAGTCAGTTGCGATAAACTCATACTTCAACAAAAACAGGTCAAGGAATGATTTGATGTATGTTGCTGACGTCATCAAACAGAATTCAGCCATCTGTGAAGTCTATAAATAGGTAGTGCTGCCTTCACAAAAAATATAGATAAGAAGAACCGACAGATCAAATAAAGCAATCAGAATTTCTCGTTCTAATTTCTTCCAAGTCCTAACCAGGAGATATATTCGAGAAAGAGGAAGAAGATGAAGGTCTTCAAGAAGATCCTCAGATCCCTTTTACTAGGTTGATGTGAAGGTCTAGTTGTATCTGATCAACAACATCTTCAAGGTATTCATGCCGATCAACATCAAGAAGATTGCTGATTTAGAGAAGGAACATTTCAGTCTGCAAATCTATCAAGAATAAATCCAATTGCAGCTGATTTGATGAATCTATGTAAATAGATATATTAGATTACATGGTTTCTATTTTTTGAGTTTTATTTTATCCCTTTATATTGTAAGATCTCCTAGAGATTTGAGTGGGTAGGAGATTCTTTTCTCTGAGATTGTATGCCAAAATTTTAAAGGCTGAGGTAGGGTTCTACAGGGACCTGAGGTAGGTGGTTTGGGTAAATCACTGAGCTGTAGGCCTATTCTATAAAGGCCGAGGTAGGGTTCTTGATAGGGCCTGAGGTAGGAGATTGAAGGATTCTCTGAGGTAGGACCACTTGGTCTGAGTGTAGGTTTCTTGACAGAAACTGAGTCTGTAGGATCTTTGGATCCGAGTTAAGAATGAGGAGTTATAACCTTATCTAGCACATTGCTAGTGAGGAAAAAGGGGGAAAGTGGATGTACCCTAGATAGGGGAACCACTATAAATTCTGTGTGTGCTGTGAACTATTCTTTAATTGCACTGTATGTGATATAAACTACGATAATATTATTGCTATTTAATAAGGGACCAAGAATTACAAAGGAATTTCTAAAGGTCACCTATTCAGCCCTAGGTGATATCTATCCATAGGCTTGACTTTCAAGTGGTATTAGAGGGAGGTTGTTCAAAGAAAGACCTAACAACCTGAAAAGATCCTAAGGGTATTGAAGATTATCAGATCTATGGCCTCTGAATCTCACAGAGAACTCGGTTATATGAAATTGTCAATTTGTACTAAGGATAACTTTGCAATATGGAAACAGAGAGTAAGACTGTTCATAGAAGCCTCAGATCTAAGAATCTTTGTCACAGTTCAAGAAGGACCATATGTGCCCATGAAAATATCAGCCTTAGATGCAAATGATCAAACCCCCAAGAAACCGTCAAAAATGATAAAGGATGAGGTGATACTTGTTACTATGGACAAGAAAGCACAAAATATAATAGTTAATGCAATAGACAACTCAACCTTTCAGAATCTGGTGCACTGTAATACAACCAAGGAGATGTGGGATACCCTCATAGTATACATGGAAGGCACAAAAGAGGTAAGAGATGACAGGAAATCTCTCCTCAACCAGCAGTATAAGGCCTTTAGATAAGGAAAAACTGATTCTATTGAACAATGTTATGAAAAGTTCTTTATAATAGTTAATGACTTGACAAACTATGGCAGAAACTTCTCAAACTATGAACTAAATGACAAATTTCTGAGATCCTTGAATCAAGAATGAGACATCAAAATTTGTGTTGTAAGAGAGATGGGGAATCTAAGAAATATGTTACCCCAATACTTATATGAGAAGTTAATGTCACATGAACTTCAGCTAAATTCTAGGAAAGCTGAAGCTGAATCAGCCAGACACTCAACTCAGTCTAAATCTATGGCCTTCAAAGCAAATACTTCTAAGAAAGCTAGAAGAGAAATCCCATCATCACCCAAAAGGGATGAAGATACAGACATCACTGGAGCATGTTCTTCTTCAAGAGAATTTTCAGATGATGAACTGACACTTTTACCATGAAATTCAAGAAAATGTTAAGGAGGATGCAGTGGAGCAATAAGAAACCTTCTGGATCAAGCTCTAATAAAAGCAAAGACAAGCATATAGACAAATCTATGGGCTGGTATGATTCACAATAGAGCAAACAATTTAAGACTGACATTATTTATTTTTACTGTAATAGGCCTGGGCATGTCATTGCTGACTGTCCAGTAAAAAGAAAGGAGAACACGAAGTCAAAAGAAAAGAAGTTCAATAAGGACAAGAAATCAGAGAAGGGTTTGATGGCAAAGATGATAAAGACCTTGCTTGATAGTGATACTGATTCAACTAAATCAGAAGAAGAACCTGTATGAATGTTCTCCTATGAAGAAGGGTTTATCATACGAAGGGAAGAGCTCCACAACTTCATTAAACAATGGTGATTCTGAAGAAGACATGGAGATCAACTTGATGATAATATCTGATGACCCAGAAAAAGAAGCACATGACTATAAAAGTACACAGGTAATCTATGACTCTTCCTGCTCTAAGACTTCTCTTTATGAGACTGAAGGTGAGCTAAACTCACGTGACTCAATCGTTGATTCATATGAGATTAACTCAGTGACTGAATTACAACATCTCATAGTTAAATTTGGTAAATAGCTGGTAACTTTAGTTAACAGCAAGAAGCTTATTAAAGAACAAGCTGCAGAAATTGCATCTCTAAAAAGTTTAGAGTATCATCACAAGATAGATACTCAGAAGATTGATCTTTAAAGTTCTAAGTTGAAAAAACTAACTAAGATCATTGATGAACAAATAATGTTAATTAAGAAAAAGGATAGAACCATTTAGGAGCTGGAACTGAAACTCCTGAATGAGAGAAGCCTAGTAAAGAAATTTTCAAAACCCAAAACTATACTGCCCATAATAGACACCTTCTCAGGAACACCTGGAAGTGGTCTTGGGTTTGTTAAACCCAAAAGAAAAAGGGGCAAAAATCCAAAAGGACCAAAGAGTCTAATCATTCCATAATCAGTGTTCTAGACTAAGGCTCTAAGGATAAATATTGCAGCTGAGAGACAAAATAAGATTTGTGCTCCCAGTTAAGATAAAACTGTTAAGCTTACTAACACCTGCCCAAAGGATTGTCAGCTCAAAGATCCTTCTGTTCCTCCAAAGAGCAGATATGAATGTTGGTGTTGTGGAAAGATAGGACACTTTGCCTTAGATTGCAGGTTTAATTACTCAGTGTCTCATATTCAGAAAAGATATCTAGTCAAGAAGTTTACTGGTGGCTTTAATAGAGCCATAGCTAACAAAGACCTAGGGCCCAAAATAATTTGGGTTCCTAAGGAAAAGTAAATTCTTATTTTGCAGGAATGTCCAAGTCCCAGAGATAGACCAATCTGGTACTTTGATAGTGGATGTTCTAGACATATGATTGGAAGAAGAGGAAATATGAGGGATTACATCCCTCTGGAGAATGGACCAAAGATGATCTTTGGAGGAGCTGACAAAGGCATAACCAAAGGTTATGGGAAGATCACAAATGGCTTAGTCACACTCACTAAAGTAGCTTATATGGAAGGGGGTCAACACAACCTTATAAGCATAAGCCAACTTTGTGATCTGGGATATAACATATCTTTCCACAAAGATGAGTGTCTAATAAAAAGGTCAAGTGACCAAGAGGTCATCTTGACAGGCACTAGATGTGGGAATGCGCACTGTTTAAATTTTTTATGTATAAAGTTAGACTCTCCATTATGTCTAGTTGCAAGTGAGAAAGCCTCACATTGTGTCAAATGGCACAAGAGGCTAGCTCATTTGAACTATAAGTCCATTGGCAAACTCTACAACAAAGAGCTTGTTAGAAATGGTCCTAACCTTAAATGCTCTAAGGAGAGCATCTGCTCAGCATGCTAAAAAGGCAAGCGGTCTAAAGCTTCATTCAAGAATTATGAATCAAAGACTCAGTGAGGTGCTTATACCTCTTGCATATGAACTTATTTGGTCCTATGCCAGTTCATAGTTTAGGAAGGAGAGTCTACACCTTTGTAATTGTTGATGATTATTCCAAATACACTTGGGTTTTCTTCTTAAGGAAAAAGTTTGAAACTCCTGATGTCTTTAAGACTTTTGTCAAACAAATTCAGAATGAATTAAACAGTATTATGATCAGAATTAGAAGTGACTATGAAACTGAATTTCAATCTGATTATTTGACAAAGTATTATGAAGAATTGGGGATTCAGCAAGAATTTTCTTCACGAAGAACACCCCAGCAAAATGTAGTTATTGAGAGGAAGAATATGACTCTCATTGAAGCTGGAAGAATCATGTTGAGTGACTCTTCACTCCCAGAATATTTCTGGGCTGAGGCTATTAACGCTACATGTCATGTTCTTAACCGGGCTTCAATCAACAAAAGACTAAATAAAACTCCTTATGAACTTATGAAGGGCAGAAAACAAAACATAGCCTATTTCAGAATTTTTAGATGTAGATGTTATATCCTAAATGTTGGGTATTGTATCCACGATTACCTGGATTTGAGGAAGCCACCCGTCAAGCTAAGATGAATTCACAATGTATTTGATAAACTTTTTCAAGTTGTACTTGCAGTTTCTCCACGCTAAGTGCACACCAATGTCAGGGTGCAGTAGGTAAATATACACGGGTCTGCACGACGTAATCCCTCGTTGAGCAGATCAGTGTGTTGGCCTATGTGTACTCTCTCTATTGGAGTGCACTTACTTTCAAGTACAGGGCCGTTCATATGCAAGAAGAGATAAGGAGCATGGAGGATCAAGGAGAGCTCCTAAGGGAAGACGAAAATTCGTCCAAGGCAAATTCGACGAGAATCACCAAGTGATTCTCGCCGATTCGGCGAGAATCACTAGTGATTCTCGCCGAATCGACGAGAATCATCAGTGATTCTCGCCGACTCCTTCTGGCCATCTCAAAATGGTGCCAAGTAAGATTCGGCGAGAATCACTTGTAATTCCCGCCGAACTAGTGGCCAAGCAGCCCATGTACACAGTAAAAGTCATTAAGAATCAGTAAGTGATTCGACGAGAATCACAAAACGATTCTCGACGAATCGTCGAGAATCACTTGGTGATTCTCGCCGATTCGTCGAGAATCGTCTGCGATTCTCGCCGATTCGTCGAGAATCGCCTGCGATTCTCGCCGATTTTGACTTGGCGTTTTCTCAGAATGCTGCTGGACCGGATTCTGCTTTTGGACTAGTTTGAACCGGAATTTGGGGATTTCTTTTGTGGGTCCCACAACGGTCAAATTTGCTGTATCTACAGGGTATAAATACATGGGTATTCTGAACAGTAAACTACGGAGAAAAAGGAACAGAAACCGAGCCGCAACCAAACCCTAGATCCGCGACTCCTCTCCATCGCCGCCGTCGCGCTCGGGCAAGTACGTCGCCGCCGCTGATCGTTCTTCTTCGTGATCTCCGGCGACAGAAGCTTAGCAAAGCTTGAGTCTCACGTGTCTATCCAGAGATCTCTTGTCTCTCGATTTGTTGACCGGGAAAAACTTTTCCGTCCGAATCGATCGAGACGACCGATCCTAGAGTGACCGTTGGTAGACCTAGTTTGCTTCGCTACGAAGGTTGGATCTCCAAGTTCAGCAGCCGCTCTTCATCGTAGCCGCCGATCCCGAAGCTAGCCGCCGCTCGTGTGCCGCCGCCGGTTCCGGGGAGATCCTCTCCAAGTGAGACCAAGGTCGTAGACTCTTCATCGACTTCAAGAACACGTCGTCGAACAAAGAGGAACACCGTAGTCTCTAAAAGAAGTTTGTATCACGTTTACATTGTATATTTAATTTTGTTGTAAGGGAACTTTTGTTCCGAGTTGTAAGGGTTGGGTGCAACCCGTTGTGTGGGAGTGTTGACTCTCACGTGTGGAAGGGCTCCTTCCGTTAGTGAAGGGATTGGATTTCAATCCCGTTGGAGAAGTGACCGAGTCGTCCCTTGTTGGGGAGATAGGTCGAAGGGGGAAAGTGGATGTACCCAAGTCGGGGAACCACTATAAATTTGCTGTGTATTCTGTGTGTTGTGCTTGTTGTTTTTATTGTGCAGGTACATCTGTAAATTCCGCAAAAGAACCACACGTCACCTATTCCCCCCCCCCCCCATAGGTGCACATAGCTGACACTAGGTGGACTTTCAAGTGGTATTAGAGGGAGGTTACTCATCAAAAAGGTTAACACCTTGAGTAGAATCCTACCACCAGTGTCAGAAGCATGGAGCTAGAGTATGAGATGCCGCCACTCAAACTCCCCGCCTGCACAAAGGATTATTATCCCATCTGGCGAATGAGAGTGTCATGTCACCTTGATGCTATCGATCCTCGAGCATCCTTCATCCTGGAGGAGGGTTCGTTTATTCCCATGAAGACCTCCGACTCTGGGATCCAGGTGCCCATGTGCATTGCTGAGATGACAGATATGGCACTCTCATTTTTTCAACTGGACTAGAGGATTCGACAAATTATCATGGATGTCTGGTCTGGAGCCTCTCGCTCTAGATTGGAAAAATGTAAAACGGCTAAATCTCTGTGGATGATGATCTCAGAGCTGATGGGGGGGTCAGAGAAAGCTGAAATATGCTGCCAATCAGAGGATGAAGCGTATGTGGGGGTCCTCACTTCTGAAGATGAATGCAAGGATCCTTCGGATTGCATCAGAGCTCCAGTATCCTTGTCAGAGACTGAAGAAGATAGTGAGGAAAGCAGCTCCGACGAGGACGAAACATTGGTCACTGATTCTAATGACAATAACTCAGATGAGAAGGTATCATCTTCATCCTGCCCCATATCTTTCGACTTTTCTGAAGACAGAAACTGCTCTCCTCCAGAAAATACTGATTCCCTGAAGAGAGCCCTTCAGGAAAGCAATCTACCTGCTGAGGAGCAAGCTCGAGAGATTGCTCGACTGAAGATCTTGTTGGTTCTCCAATTGGCGTCCAACAAGGTCAAGGACTCTAAGATCTCAGCTCTAGAGAATAGTCTAGATAATGAGAAACGTATAGTATCTAACTTTTCCAAAGTTGATGCTATAAAGAGAAAACAAGAAACTGGGTGGATCTCCCGGATTATCCAGGGATGGAGAAATGGGGAAACGGTGTTTCGACCTCCCACTCCAAGCAGGAAGGCAACTCATCATGCCTTCAGGTATGACCACAGGAATAATCGTGGTCACTGCAAGGGTGATCTGTCCCCATGTGGAGACACCCGGAGTGCAAGGGCCGGCATGGGCACCCACGAGAGAATACCTAAGGCTCATTCTGAGCCCTTTGTATTCACGGCCACTGCCACAACAAAGTGTGGATCTGCATGTCCCAGTTCACAGGAGACTTCTCACCATTCGAGGACACGGGATAAGGAGGATAGAAGTCATGATGTCAGGCTTCATGGGGCCTCAGCAAGGGAGATGCCTGAAAGAATGGCACCACCTTCTCGGCCTCATAACGCTCACATCATGCATTCGTTCCACCCTTCCTTGTGTCACAATGGAAGAGGAATTTGTGTGACAAGAACATGCCCCATCCCGTTTAGACCTAGGACCGGGACTACGTCAGTCACTAGATCAGGTCGAAAACGGCGATACAACATTCACCCCTGTTGGTGGTGCGGCAAAGTGGGCACTTTGCCATTGACTGTTGCCACAACCCCTCTGTGCCCACAGCAAGGGCTTATCCACATTCTAGGGACAGAGGTAGTCTTCCAGACAGGTTTTCGGAAGGAAGGCAGTTGCGTGCTTATGCTAATAGAAACCTAGGACCCAATATGATTTGGGTTCCTAAGGTAAAGTAATTCTGTCTTGCAGGGAAGTCTAGGTCCCCGTAAATACGATGGGATCTGGACAGTAGGTGGCTCAAGGCTAACTTGGAACAAGCGTCTGCAATAACAGATGTGCTACCTGTTGAGCATACTCACTTTAAGCTACTAAGGTGTTCTACCTGTGGGACTAAGATGATGACTCTCCAAATCCCAGGTAATTTTGATCAGTTCAAGGACTTGTGTCATGATGCATCCTCATTCAAATTAAATATATATATATTTCTATCCTTGTGTATACGTATACTTATGCTTATCTTGTATGTGTGCACCTTTATGGAGAGATTAACTCGAGGCATGCTAACCATTACACATCAATAAAAGGTTAACAAAGATATGTTCATTGTAAATTTCGACAAATCACAATTGACATCAAGAAGTGTCTGGAGAAGTCTCGCTCAAATCCGAATAGATTGTCGTTATAATAAACATGTATTTATTAATCTTATATTAACTTGACAATCGAAGAATTTGAAAATGTTGCAATGCTTCCCAACGTGGTAAAGAAAAACTCTTCAATTCGAAACCTTTCAATTCCTAGTAAAGAAAACCCTTAAATTACAAGTGGTAAAGAAAAACATCAATGTCACTTTATATACTCGGAATTCCGCCGAAGGAGCTCACCGACCCTTGGCATTCTCCCCGAATCCCGACGACTTAGACAAATCTCGCCGAATCATTGTATATCTCGCCGAATCAGACAAACGGTATTAGAGACCAAATTAGACAAATCCCGCCGAAGGAGCTCGCCGACCGCTCGGCTTCCTTAAGTATCCCGCGGCATCAGCAATCGCTCTCTTCACGAATCCCGTCTCTCGTCGCAGAAATTTCCCGAAAGTGCTCTTCTGCGGATTCGCCGAAACCCGCAGCCCTCCGACGCTCTCGTCGACGCCAATAGAGTTCTCGTCGAATCGCTGCTGTGTGACCATCTTCCCCCCTTGAGATTCTAGCAAGGCCGAACCCCACAAGGTTCTAGCGAAGTGTCCCTGTGACCACAAGGTTCTGGCAAGGCCGAACCCCACAGGATACTCTTCCATCCACCGAAGATCTTCCCGAAGCTCATCAACTCACTTTCGTGTAAGCCCTTAGGTAACCTCCTCCTCAATGGCTCCAAGGCCGAACCCCAAGTGATACTTTCTTTTTGAATGTTCACTAATGCTTAGAGTCGGGCTTCTCTCTAGATCTTCAATGGCTCCACGGACGACTGCAGGCTTGATTTCTGGTTGCGAGCTGGTTCGCACTGGATTTTCTCATGCCTCGAACGAGTTCCGAAATATCATTCTAATGCTTGAAGAGGCTGGGCTAACCTTCGTCTTGGAGCACCCTTGCAAAGTCCTGGACAAAGAAGTGCTGGAGTTCTTCTCTACCGCAAGACTCCGAGATAGAGACTCCATCATCAAAAGCAAGGTGGCTGGGACAAAAGTAAAGATGTCTGCCGATAAGCTAACTCGCTACCTGCAGCTTTCAAGTTCGGAGCAGGAGGACTATCTAGAGGACGAGGACAAAGCCAGAACTCTCTTGTTCTGCAGTCTTCCAAGAGGCACTCGATCAGTAAAGAGAAAAGAGATGAATGAAGAAGGGAAGCTCCTATCTGACGTCATTGGAAAAGTGCTCATCTGTAAGCCAGGCTCCCATGATCATATCTCCGGAGATATGTTCAAAATTCTCATAGCTGTGGTCTGCCGCAAGAGGTTCAACTGGGGGGCGTTGCTGTTCCAAAAGATCAAGGACACTTTGGGCACTCCAAGTTTCGGCCGCATCATCAGTCTATATCTCAACCAGCTCAACGGAGACAGGTTCGACATGAGCAAAGGAGTTCCTCTCCACTACTTGAAAAAGATGGATGCTACTGTGTTTGATCGATGGGAGCGGCGCATCGGGCAGCCTTCTGTGGAAGAGCACGAGGAAGTATCTCCCGCAGTCTCCCCCGGTGAAATTCCTGATACTGTGACTGCAGGAATCGAGGGGGAGACTCTACCCACTCATATGGATATAATATCTGAAATCGCCCAGGTGGCCAAGGATGCGGTAGCCGAAATTCATGAAGTAAGTGAACCTGAGTTGGAGAATGAGGAGGTCCTGAACAGAAACACACAAGGAACCGAAGCTGAAGCACTGGACACTGCTGATCAAGAAGTGGAAGAAGCTGCTGATATGGATGAATTTTTGGATGAGGATGGAGAGGACGATGTAAATGAGGGCCATGAAGTGTTTGAGTCTCCAGATACTGTTGAACCTCCTTCTGATAAGTCTGCACCAGTGGAGGGGGAGTTAAATAAATCTACAGAGGCCGCCCACACTCCTCCTGTAGAGACTGTGATGGTATCCAGCTCCACAGATGCGTCTGCAGAAATGCAAGGCCCACAAGTGCCCCCGGCTATTCCGTTACGCGATGACCTAGCCACTCACACTGTACACATCATTCAGGGCATCGTAAATGAGCTTAAAGCCTCTTTTGATATAGCTCAGAAAACTCTGCTGAAAAGGATTAAGACTTCTGAAAATCTGATGCTCAAAAATATGGTGGAAATCAACCATAAGCTGGACATGATGGAGAAGAAATTTGAGGAGAAGTACACCGCGGCCGCGAAGCTGTCACACTCTTAATGGCCGGTTTGAAAAAGAGTATTGATACTTTGGCTGTTGTAAATCAGAACGCACACGTTGTAGCCAACAACATTCAGAAATTTGACGGTAATATGGTCACTTTAAATGCCAATCAGCAGACCCTGATCACTGAATTCACCAAGACAACTAAGCATATTGATGACTCCCTGCACTCATATGCCAACTACATAGCTCTCGAAGCCAAAAAGGGGGAGAAAGAGTATATCGCTAAGCTGGCCGAGCTCCAAGAAAGCATGGATGCAAACTTCGCACAATCAAGCAAATACGTCTATGAGAGCTGCTGGTGGATGCTCCAACAGGCGCTAGGTACGTTAGGCATCGTCCTACCTGACAACCCTGCCGGTATTCATGTCCCTGAGACATCTAAGGCTGCTGAGGAAGCAAGTGTTGCTGAGGATGTTAGTGCAAGTGTTGCTGCAGATATTCCCACACATGAAGCTGATGCTAGGGCTCTCTCCAAAGCTAAATTGAGGAGCATGTTTGACCAAGAGGCCTTAGCAAAAGCCAGGGGAAAGAGAAAAGTTCAGGAAGGGACCTCCAAGGAGACTCTAGCTGAGAAGCGAATCAGAATGAGTGAGGAGGATATATGAAACGAAAGGTGGAGTCCAGTTTCAAGGAACATCATCTTAGACACCTTCCGGCTGTACGAAAGAGGAGAGATCAATCGAAATGAAACATATAGCCAGTATGAATGGGAAACGCACAAAGCATTTGAAGCGAAACGCAACATCTTTTTCAGAAACAACAAGGATCCAGACAAAGTTGCTCCTCCTAAGTACTACCCGAAGCCCAAGGAATACATGGAAAGGCAAAGCGAAAAGTACTTGGCTCAAACTCTTAAGGGTGACGTAGCTAAGGACAAATAGTCATCATTTTATAGCTGGTCACTGTGTCTTAAGAACATTTAATGATTATTAATGTCGTATGAACGATTCTGGATTATATGTGAATATATTTCTCTTGGTATATATATTTGAATGTGTGAATGACTCAAGTCCTGTTCTGATTGCATATATTCTCTTGTGTCGCATGTTTAATTTTTGAATGCTATGTTTATTATTTGATAGGTGTTATTCATCTTAGCTAGTAAGGTTTTGGCTTCGTCAAATAGGGGGAGATTGATGGGTATTGTATCCACGATTACCTGGATTTGAGGAAGCCACCCGTCAAGCTAAGATGAATTCACAATGTATTTGATAAACTTTTTCAAGTTGTACTTGCAGTTTCTCCACGCTAAGTGCACACCAATGTCAGGGTGCAGTAGGTCAATATACACGGGTCTGCACGACATAATCCCTCGTTGAGCAGATCAGTGTGTTGGCCTATGTGTACTCTCTCTATTGGAGTGCACTTACTTTTAAGTACAGGGCCGTTCATATGCAAGAAGAGACAAGGAGCATGGAGGATCAAGGAGAGCTCCTAAGGAAGACGAAAATTCGTCCAAGGCAAATTCGACGAGAATCACCAAGTGATTCTCGCCGATTCGGCGAGAATCACTAGTGATTCTCGCCGAATCGACGAGAATCATCAGTGCTTCTCGCCGACTCCTTCTGGCCATCTCAAAATGGTGCCAAGTAAGATTCGGCGAGAATCACTTGTAATTCCCGCCGAACCAGTGGCCAAGCAGCCCATGTACACAGTAAAAGTCGTTGAGAATCAGTAAGTGATTCGACGAGAATCACAAAACGATTCTCGACGAATCGTCGAGAATCACTTGGTGATTCTCGCCGATTCGTCGAGAATCGTCTGCGATTCTCGCCGATTCGTCGAGAATCGCCTGCGATTCTCGCCGATTTTGACTTGGCGTTTTCTCAGAATGCTGCTGGACCGGATTCTGCTTTTGGACTAGTTTGAACCGGAATTTGGGGATTTCTTTTGTGGGTCCCACAACGGTCAAATTTGCTGTATCTACAGGGTATAAATACATGGGTATTCTGAACAGTAAACTACGGAGAAAAAGGAACAGAAACCGAGCCGCAACCAAACCCTAGATCCGCGACTCCTCTCCGCCGCCGCCGTCGCGCTCGGGCAAGTACGTCGCCGCCGCTGATCGTTCTTCTTCGTGATCTCCGGCGATAGAAGCTTAGCAAAGCTTGAGTCTCACGTGTCTATCCAGAGATCTCTTGTCTCTCGATTTGTTGACCGGGAAAAACTCCTCCGTCCGAATCGATCGAGACGACCGATCCTAGAGTGACCGTTGGTAGACCTAGTTTGCTTCGCTACGAAGGTTGGATCTCCAAGTTCAGCAGTCGCTCTTCATCGTAGCGCCGATCCCGAAGCTAGCCGCCGCCCGTGTGCCACCGCCGGTTCCGGGGAGATCCTCTCCAAGTGAGACCAAGGTCGTAGACTCTTCATCGACTTCAAGAACACGTCGTCGAACAAAGAGGAACACCGTAGTCTCTAAAAGAAGTTTGTATCACGTTTACATTCTATATTTAATTTTGTTGTAAGGGAACTTTTGTTCCGAGTTGTAAGGGTTGGGTGCAACCCGTTGTGTGGGAGTGTTGACTCTCACGTGTGGAAGGGCTCCTTCCGTTAGTGAAGGGATTGGATTTCAATCCCGTTGGAGAAGTGACCGAGTCATCCCTTGTTGGGCAGATAGGTCGAAGGGGGAAAGTGGATGTACCCAAGTCGGGGAACCACTATAAATTTGTTGTGTATTCTGTGTGTTGTGCTTGTTGTTTTTATTGTGCAGGTACATCCGTAAATTCCGCAAAAGAACCACACGTCACCTATTCCCCCCCCCCCCCCCCATAGGTGCACATAGCTGACACTAGGTGGACTTTCACTAAATAATGGGAAAACATACATAACCAAGTTTGCTGAGAAGTCATATAATGGGATATTTATTGGTTATAGTAACCATAGCAAAGCCTATAAGGTCTACAACTTGAAGGATCAAGTTGTGGAGGAGTATGTACATGTTGTATTTGATAAAAGTTCTATGTTTTATAATGATAAGTCAGGTACATCAAACACAATAGGTATGGATATGAAGCTAAAGGAGCCGACTATAGAAGATAGATACAATACAGCAAAGTAGAATATGTAAGATGAAATCAACATTGTAGAGGATGTGCTTGCACAGAAAGAGCTAGGAGAAGCAACTCAGTAAATTGATCAAGATGGTCCAAGAGAAGAAGTCACACTGCCTATAGCTATTAGGCATCTAAGGGATCATTCAAGGGAATTGATCATAGGAGATGTAGCTCAGGGTATGACCATAAGAAGCAGACATAACAATACTGTGATGTATTCAAGTTTTCTATCACAGACAGAACCAAAGTAGTTTGAAGAAGCTAATGTGGACCCATTTTAGATAGGAGCAATGCAGGAAGAATTGAACTAGTTCAAGAGATGCAAGGTCTGGAAGCCGGTCCTCAGACCAGATGATTGTAAAATCATATGAACCAAATGGATATATAGAAACAAACTAGATGAGAATGGTGTGATAATAAGAAATAAAGCTAGACTGGTTGCAAAGGGATATTGACAAGAAGAGGGAATAGACTTTGATCAAACCATTGCACCAGTGGCCAGGTTGGAAGTTATAAGACTCTTCCTAGCATATGCAGCCTACAAAGGTTTCAAAGTTTTTCAAATGGATGTTAAGTCAGCCTTCCTAAATGGAAACCTCAAAGAAAGAGTCTATGTAGAGCAACCATCAGGTTTTGTTGATCCAACTAAACCAACTCATGTTTATTTACTTTTAATGGCACTTTATGGTTTAAAACAAGCCCCATGGGCTTGGTATGAGACTCTGTCTGAGTTTCTTCTGGAGAATAAATTCTCAAGAGGGAAAATAGGCAATACACTATTCCTAAGGGAAGTCAAAGGAAAGACCATCCTGTTATAAATATATGTAGATGATATTATATTTGGTTCTACTGATGAGACACTTTGCACTAAGTTTGCTAAATTAATGCAAAGTAAGTTTGAGATGAGTAGCATGGGTGAACTCAAGTTTTTCTTGGGTCTCCAAGTTAATCAAACTATAGATTGACTTTTCTGAAAGTTAAGGTTAGATCTGATATACTCTAGGGGGGGTGAATAGAGTATCTTGAAACTTTAAGGCTTTTTGCTGTAGATAAAAAAACAGTCCTAAGATAAAATAATCTACACAGGCACATCAAATATAAACTAACTATCACAGACACAACAACCTAACTAGAACAACCACAACAAGAGCAAAAGAAAAAGATGGCAACCAGATAACACAAAAATTTTATAGTGGTTCCCCAACCTGGGTACATCCACTCTTCTTCCACCCTGGTAGGAATCCACTCAGGTTTTTGATCAGGTGACTGCCACCAATGAGCTTTTGATCAGGTGCTCAAAAACCAATCCCAAGTCTTTTGGTCAGGTGACGTGCAACCAGGAATAACTTTTGAAGGGAGTTAAAGAACCCTTTTTACAGTGTGGGTGTGAGAGTGATGGTGTGTTCTCTTTCTCAAGTACAACTGAGAAGACTTAGTGGATCTTTGATGTTAACAAAGCTCCCCCTAAGATATGGAAATCAGGAAGTCTTGAGCTTTACTTCAGGGTGAGTAGGTCTTCAATCCTTTAGCCTTAACCAGAAGATATCCAGGAACTTCTTGACTGATAGAGTTGTTGTCCTTGAAGAATCCTGTAATTAAGAAGGAAGAAGACTCTTGATTTTGTTTGGATGTTCTTCTTCTTCTGCTACTGTTATTTCTCTGGTCTGGGGCTTTTTTGTTTCATTACTGTTGTATTGCCCTGTGTATTACTTGTGCTATTTCAAATTCTTGATCTCTCTATGACTGTCTGTGCGCTCTGTGCTCTGTATTTTTGAGAATCCTTTTATATTTTCCATGAAATCTTCCTTTTGAATTTTGAATTTCTTCAGCATTGATTACTGACGTCCTTGAGAATGTCTGCATTGATTGATTTCCCCAACTGTCCCATTGAAAATCAGCAAGTAATAATCCTGATGAAGACCATAATCAATGCTGCTTCTAAAGGTAATATTCAGAACATATTAAGCATTGATTACTCAAGAATTATTGCAATAAAATAAGGACAGAGGGAGGGAAATATCCAAGTTTGAATCTGCACAGAAATTATTGAGTAGAAAATAGAATTCGTCAACCTGGGGCTAGAGTTCGTCGAGCTGAGAAGTTATGTTCGTAGAATAGATAATTATTGTTCGTCGAGCTGAGATCCAAGATCGTCGAACTAAGAACTACTAACTGCTTTCTCAAGAACCTTGCCAATTCTGTGCATCAAGATCGTCGAGCTGAGAATCTAACTTCATCGACTAGTGTTCAGAGAAATGATTCTTGGACGTTATAATGTTGAAGTAGAGTATCCAGAAATCGTCGACCTGAGAACTAAGTTCGTCGACTTGAGAACTTCTAACTGCAACTTGATAAAACTTGTCAAGACTGTGGTCTAAGTTCGTCGAGATGAGAATATGATTTCGTCGACTGGAGTTCAGAGAAGTGTTTCTGGACTTAGAATATTGAGATGTTTTTGGACTTAAAATGTTGAGGTAGACCATCCAAAAATCATCGTCCTGAGAACCAAATTTGTCGAGCTGATATTCTAACTTCGTCGACTGGGGTTCAGAGAAAGGAATTCTGGACTTGGAATGTTGAATTATAGTGTCCAGAGATCGTTGAACTGAGAACCAAGATCGTCGAGCTCAGCTCAGAGAATTGTGTCTGAGTTCTTCGAGCTGAGTTCGACGAATGTCAAACTAATTTTCCTGAGTCTTTGAAATTTCTCTAAGTCTTGAGTCTTCTGCAGTCTGTTGATGGCTGGTCCATGCAGTGTTGATTCTAAGGACATGGCCTAAACTCTAGGACACAGACATGACCCTGGCTATACATGTTGGGTCAACATCCTAGTTTAGTGAACCTAGCCCAAATCCAACTAGGGATTCAACATTTTCATTAGTAAATCTAAGTTCACCAAGGAGTTAATCAAGACGTATGGCATGGAAACAACCACTTCAATGAGAACTCCTATGAGATCCACTATGTCTTTAGACAAGGATGTTACTGGCAAACCAGTTGATATAACCTTGTATAGGGGCATAGTTGGATCACTACTATATCTAATAGCAGGTAGACCAGATATAATATATATCACTTGCATATATACTAGGTATCAAGCATTCCCTAAAGAATCTCATTATACATCAGTCAAAAGAATATTGAGATATCTAAAGGGCACCAAATCTTGGCCTTTGGTATCCAAGGAATAGTGATTTTGAACTGATTGGCTTTTTAGATGCAGATTATACTGGATGAAAAGAAGACAGGAAAAGCACATCAGGGTCATGTCAATTTCTTGGAAGAAGGCTGGTTTCATGCAGTAGAAAAAAGCAGACATGTGTGGAAATATCTACAGCTGAATCTGAATACATTTCAGTTGGAAGTTGTTGTGCTCAATTCCTTTGGATTCAACATTAGCTACAAGACTATAAGATACAGCTAAGTGATACTCCCTTATTCTGTGATTCTACAAGTGTTATTTCTATTGCAAACAACCCTATGTCTCACAGTAGAACAAAGCACATAGAAATTAGATATCACTTTATTAGGGAGCATGTAGAAAATAAAGATATTAGCTTAGAATTTGTTCATACAAATAAACAAATTGCTGACATCTTTAACAAATCACTAGATGAAGAGAAATTTAATTTCTTTAAATTTGAACATGAGATGTTAAATCTTGAGTAGCTAACATAAGAATAATTTTAAAAAAATTAATTAAATAATAGTCAACCATACAGCTTACTCTATAGGATATAGACATCTCAAATATCAGGAAGTAACAGTTCTGAAAATAGAATTTTAACTAAGTAAAAATTGTGTCAAGACACAATTTTTGTAAGTCGACACTATATATAGAATTGTGTCAAAACTCAAGAAAGAGTGTTGACACATGTCGAGACACATGTAGGTGTGTCGACTCATATCAACACATCTTGACAGTCAATGATTCTCTTATGTCGACTGTAGGTATTTTTCAAAATTTAGAATAAGCCTATATGCAGCGCACCCTTTCGGCTTCTAGGAAGATTTGCCTATATAAAGAAAATTGGGCGTAGGAATTGACTACAACTTCTTGATCTCTTGCTAAGTGTCGAGACCTCGTATTCCCATTAGTCGACATTCATCACTCCTTCCATTTGACGAAATCAAGAATGACTACAACAATGGCTCCAAAGAATGATGAAAACATCAATGAAGGATACAAACTTGTGCAAAATGGATTCGTCTCCGCAGAAGAGGAGATTAGAAATGTCATTGTCCTAATACAAGAAGCAGGCCTTGAATATCTATTGTAAGAACCTACAAACATCTGGAAACGGGAGGTACTAGAATTCTTCACTAATGCAACATTAGATTCCAGTTCAACAAAGATTAAATCCACTGTGAATGGTACAAAAGTTAAAATCACAAGCAAAAGACTGGCTAAGGTATTTCATCTACCTCGAATTAATCAAGAGGATGCAGTAGATTCAACCAAGACTGCTGCAGGACTGCTATGGTGTGGATTGGATTTATTCAAAAAGATTGGAAGTTATTTGAATCGGAAGGGTATGAATACATAAGGTAAAATTCTGTCATAAATCGTTGAAAAGGTGATGCTGTGTAAGACAAACGAACATGATAGAATTTCTACTCACATGTTCGAGCTAATGGCTAGAAAAATCTTCAAACTTAAGACTAACTGGAGTAGTATAGTGTTTGACAAGATTTTTGAGAGTATCAAGAAGCTCAACATGGGTAGGATACTAAGTCTGTATTTACTTAAAGTCATTCCTACAGACCTAAATCAAAAACTGGGCACAAAGATAAATCATATGAGAAAAATGGATATGCGGATCTTTGTCCAGATGGGATAGAGTTCTATCCAGATAGCCTTCTGTAGTTGAAAGAAGAAAATGAAGTGGTGGTGAAATACGTCTCCTCCAGTGATTCTGAAATTCCAGGAAGTTCCAGTAAAGATCAAAGTGATGCTCCAGATACAAACATTCCTCCAAGGACCTCACCTGAAATAAGACATTAGGTGCAGGGGGAGATTGTACCCACATTAGACGAAGTTGCCAAGACAAACCAAGATGAACCTACTATCTTAGACAGTGAAACTGTCAATGACATTGTAAAGGATGTTCTCCATGATCTGAATACAGATATGATAAATGATGTGAATGAGGAACAAGATGGGTATATGCCTGACATTGAGGTAGTAGTCTCTAAGAAGACTATGGAAGAAATCCCACTAGGAGTGGAAGCTAACATCCAAGGGGAGCTACCGACCCCTCTTGTTCCTGCTGTTGAAGATCAACAACATGAGACTACCTTAGAAGGTCAAAATCTTAATCAAAATGATGCAAGAGTTGAGGAGGACAAAGCAGCCAAGTCCCATAGGTCTGGAAGTACTGAACAACAATAATCTATTGCCATTGTCAGTTCATCTGACTCAGATGAGGAAGAAGAATCCCAGCTACTGCAAAGAAAGATAACTGAAATAAAAATGAGAAGTCAGAGTTATAAGAAGGCAATACAGTCAAGAAAACGATCTCCTTCTCCTGTTGTGGATTTCAGTTTCCTCTTAAATCAGCTACATATAATGTTAGATAAACACAGAATAGATATTGAATAGTATGTGGATGAAAGTAAAAAGGACTTATAGTTATAGCTGGCCCAAGACATAAAATCCATAAGATTTGAAGTAAATTTCCTGAAACAAGACATGACAAACTTCTTTGAAAAAGGTGCAAATGTTTTGGTCTACCTTGCAAAACAACAAGAAGGGTCAAAGAAGACTTTAGAAGAAACTGCAGTACAGCAAGGTTGTGTTCTAGAAAATCAGCAGAGATTGAATGAAAATCTCATACAAATGCATGAAATATCACTGACAAAGCTTACTGAACAAACAGAAGCTTTGGAATAAAAGATTACCTTTACATCAGCAGCTACTGAAGCCAACCTCTCAGTTGGATCGGCTTCTCTAAATACAGCCATAAAGGAGTCAGAAAAAGGTATCACTGAATAGATTAAGAAATTTAAAACTCATTACACCATTGGGATTCATCATGTAGTTGATCAAATAAGATTTTAGAAGGATGATTTAAGAGATCACATTGAAAGAGAAGTCATAAAGGGGGAGAGGGTTATGATAAAAGCCAGCTCTAATCATGTTAAGTGGACTTCCAATATTATCAGAGATAGTCTTGGCTACCCCCCACAATATGATGCTGATCAAACAGCCGAGTCTGGCTGCCAACCAGCTTAGTTGGAAGGAATTCCTCCAGTTGCAGAACAAATAATATATCCTCCACCACACTTTGAGGATATTCAAGGTGTAGTACAGACCAAGTATAGTCCTCCACCTAATGTTCAGAATGTTGTTTGTCAAGTGGTGGAGATGAATGATACTGCCTTGCTAAAGGAAAAAGAAGTCCAAATGTCTAAGAAAAGATTTAGAGAGAAGGCATAGGCTAGGCCTGAGTTTGAGCAGTGGAGTACAACCTCTAGAAATATTATACTCACTGCTTGACAAGCAGTTAACATTAATAGATATGACAGGGGAAAGCAGTACTCTGAGCAGGAATGGAGTAAGCATCTCAAACAATAAGATATTATCTATAAGTTCAGAAAAGAATAGAAGAATGGCATGATTCCATCTACTACTGTTGAACCAAGCAAATATTTCCCCAAGCCCTACCATTACTTTGAAAGACAAAGACTTAAGCCTGAACAACTTTCCAATATCAAGAAAAAAGGCAAGAAGGTAGTTGATGACAGTATGCTAGAAGTTAAAGCCAAAATTCATTCAGACAAAGACATTGTCATTAAGGAGCCAAATCAATCTTAGATTATTTTGTATTGTCTAGGAATTATGTAATTCTGTTATAACTTAGTGTAATCCTTGGACTAGTTAAATTTTGTTAAATTTTGAAAATGTTCATTGGCTTTCTATTTCTATTGACTTAATATAATCTGTTGCCATGCTAAATCTTTTACATTATATTTTGGTATTGTGGTGTATATCATTGAATTGGAGTTATGACTTCTCCAAATAGGGGGAGATTGTTTGGTACATTGGGAATTCTGTACCTGATTTGGAGAAGCCCCATTATCAACTCAATGATATACACAAAGTTGTATTTGATGTATATTTAGTTAACATGTGCAAGATTTAAAGTGAAGAAATTTATCTAAGGACAAATGTGTCAACACATTTCAATTGTGTTGACACCTCTAGAGAAGCTGTATCAAGACAAGTAAGTTGTCTCAACACCTTAAAGACTAAGTCAGCATACTTAACAAAATAAAGAGGAGAATTATTTTGAGTAAAATTATGTCGAGACAATCTCACTGTCTCGACACAAGGCAGAATCAGAAGATGTCAACACAGCAGATAGATTGTGTCGAGACAATCTCACTATCTTGACACAAGGCAAAATCAGAAGATGTCAACACAACAGGCAGATTGTGTCAAGACAATCTCACTGTCTCGACACAAGGCAGAATCAGAAAATGTCAACATAGCAGACAGATTGTGTCGATATAATCTCACTGTCTCGACACAAGACAGAATCAAAAGTTGTCGACATAGCAGACAGAATGTGTCGAGACAATCTAATTGTCTCGACATAAGACAATATTAAAAGATGTCGACACAGATAACGGGTGTGTTGAGACAAGTCAACTGTCTCGACACTTTCAGCTTCTGATGAAAATTATTCCAAGTTAGAATGGGTTGAGACTACTAAGATATCTTAATAAATGTGTCGAGACATCTGGAACATCTCGACGCTTATGTTTCAGAATATGCTGAGTCGACACTAAACATATCAAGAAATTTCAGAACTGCTAAGTCAGTTGTGGTAAACTCATACTTCAACAAAAATAGGTCGAGGAAGGATTTGATGTATATTGCTGACGTCATCAAATAGAATTCAGTCATCTGTGAAGTCTATAAATAGGCAGTGTTGCCTTCACAAAAAATACAGAGAAGAAGAACCGACAGATCAAATCAAGCAATCTGAATTTCTCGTTCTAATTTCTTCCAAGTCCTAACCAGGCGACATATTCAAGAAAGAGGAAGAAGACGAAGGTATTCAAGAAGATCCTCAGATCCCTTTTACTAGGTTGATCTGAAGATCTAGTTTTATCTGATCAACACATCTTCAAGGTATTCACGCCGATCAACATCAAAAAGATTGCTGATTCAGAGGAGGAACTTTTCAGTCTGCAGATCTATCAAGAAAAATCCAATTACAGCTAATTTGAAGAATATATGCAAATAGATATATCAGACTACATGGTTTCTGTTTTTTGAGTTTTATTTTATCCCTTTATATTGTAAGATCTCCTAGAGATTTGAGTGGGTAGGAGATTCTTTTCTCTGAGATTGTAAGCCTAAATTATAAAGGCTGAGGTGGGGTTCTGGAGGGACCTGAGGTAGGTGGTTTGGGTAAATCACTGAGTTGTAGTCCTATTCTATAAATACTGAGGTAGGGTTCTTGAGAGGGCCCAAGGTAGGAGATTGAAGGATTCTATAAGGTAGGACCAGTTGGTCTGAGCGTAGGTTTCTTGATAGAAACTGAGTCTGTAGGATCTTTGGATCCGAGTTGAGATGGAGGAGCTATAACCTTATCTAGCACATTGCTAGTGAGGAAGAAGGGGGAAAGTGGATGTACCTTAGATAGGGGAACCACTATAAATTCTGTGTATGCTGTGTACTGTGAACTGTTCTTTACTTGTACTGTGTGTGTTATAAACTATGATAGTATTATTGCTATTTAATAAGGGACAAAGAATTGTAAAGGAATTTCTAAAGGTCACCTATTCACCCCCTAGATGACTATCTACCCATAGGCTTGAATTTCAAAACCAAATCCTAATTTTGCGGATACCATACACCTAACTCAGGTGTTTTCGTAAGATACCTCAAGATCTTTTAAATAATGGTCATGCAAAAATTTTTGGATGCTACCTAAAATCTTACACATACACGGTGGAAAACATTATGTCTGATCTATTGGTTGTGAGATATAATAGAGAACTAATGATAGCTCTGCATATCTTTTAATCCATAAGCTTCCCTAATTCACCCATATTTATCGTAATATTGGTATCCAAGGGAGTCATCATGGTGGAGGCAGTCTCCATCCAGAATTTCTTTATTAATTCTTTTGTATGTTTAGATTGTGAAATGAATATTACTTCACTATCTTGCTTCACTTGAAGACCAAGAAAGTATGTGAGTTTACACATGCTACCCATTTCAAATTTAAATTGCATGAGGGCACCAAATCTCTTTAAAATTTTGTTGTTTGTAGACCCAAAGATAATATCATTTACATATATTTGCACTAGAATGAGTTTATCCCCGTGTTTCTAAGTGAATAGGGTATTATCTACTTTTTCTCTTTGAAATGAGTTTTCAAGAAAGAATGTAGAGGAAGTATCATATCATGTTTTTGGAGCTTGCTTGAGATCATATAAAGATTTATTCAATTTATAAACATGAGAGGGCGTGTTAGGAACAACAAAACCTAGAGTTTGTTCTACAAAATCCTCTTCTCGAAGAATATCATTTTAAAAAATATTCTTAACATACATTTGATAGACTCTGATCCTTTTATGTGCAGTATAGGCTAGGGGCATTCTTATTTCTTTTAGCCTTACAACTGGAGGAAAGGTATGGTCATAATCAATTTTCTCTTCTAGTATGTAGCCTTGAGCAACCAATCTTGCTTTATTTCTGATAATAAATCCATCAACGTCAAGTTTATTTTTGAACACCATTTAGTTCCAATGATTGGGTAGTTCTTTGGTCATTCAACGAAGGTCCAAACTTTATTTTTTTCAAATTGAGCAAGTTCTTCTGTCATGGCAACAATCTAGTGAGGATTATTGACAAAAATGCCACATAAACCTATTATATTTTTCTTTTCAGCTAAATAGAAGATTTGGTGGAGCTCGCAAAAAAGACTTTTGTGAAAGGCCAAACCCCCTAGCATTTTGATTATAATCAACCATATAAGGATAAAAATATTGAATAGTATTAAACTTATGTTAATAAGTATTTGACATATAGTTAGACATATGTCAAATTCTATTTGATACTTGTTCAGAAGTGTTCGATGTACATCTAGAAGTATTTGACACATTTATTTCTACGTGCATAGTTGGCTCCCCTAAATATCGTTTTTATTTTGAAGGAATAGGGGTGTCCAACATCTTCTTCGTATGTTTATACTTCCTCTTATGAGGAGCTTTTCTTTTGATATTCTTTGAAGTAGATGAAATATCTAAATAAGATAAAATAATATATTTTCTTTTAGCATTGACAAAAGCAACATGATTTTTCCATGCTGGAATACTTGTAGAATCCTTCTCCTAGTCCAAGTTTCTTAAATTTCACTGTGATAATTTTTGAAATTGACTTGAATTATTGGCTCCTCCCATTGAGGTTGTCCTCAAATGCCTTTTCCATCTCTACTTGCTCTTTCATGTTAATAATTTCTAACTTCAGAGAGTCTACTTTCTCTCTGAGTTTACCATTCTCAATTCTTAATTCTTAGTTAACTATCATTAAATATTCTTTAATTAATTTTCCTTAAAAGATGAGATTTCTTCTCAAAGGGTTTTAGTTTGTTTTTCTACAACAATTTGATCTTGGCATAATTCCTTAAAAGAAGCCTTGAATTCATCTAATGTGAAATCAAAATTATTGAAGCGAGTTACCTCACCTTCCTGTTCAGTAAGATCCAATGTCATGATGCATTCTTATTCACCCTTTCTTTCATCATTTTTAACTTGGAGCTACCGTCTTCTTCAATTTCACTCCATCTCTCAGCAATGAAGCTCTTATCCTTGCATTTTTTCATTTCTTCTTTAATCAGAATGCTTCTTATGATATTTATTTTCTTTTGAATTTTATATTTGTTTTCTTTTGGACATTCTGGAACAATGTGTTCAGATTTCCAATAAGAAAATAAAAAATCTCTTTATCTTGAGTTTTGGCATACCTTTGTTTGGTGTGACTTCTATCGTTTCTTTTAAGATCTTCAAATTTGATCAACTTCTTAAATCTTATAGCCAAAAGACTCATTATTTCATCCTCCATGGTTGATCCTTCTTCATCCAAATCCTTAAATTCAATGGATTTCTCTTTGAGGAACATAAAGTTCTCTCCTTGACTTCATGCTCGGATCTTATGTTTAACAACATTTCATATGACTTGAGCTTTCCATGGAGTGCATTTGTAGAAATTTTCTTGTTATATCTAACTTCTCTTATAATCTAGATTCTAGAATCCCAAGATCTAGGGAAATACATCAAGATTTTTCATTGATCTATGTTAATGATATTTCTTCATCCAAACCCCATAATTCACTCGCTATTAGGCTATAAAGTTGGTACATATCTGCTACAAACACTTCTTAACTTTTCTTAAAGTTCTCATTTTAAGAGATTAAGTGTGATGTCTTGTCCATTCGTTCATCTGAGCTCCATTTAATAATTTTTGTGAGATAATCCCACATTTCTTTTGTTGACTAAAATTAGCTACCTTTTGAAAAATGTCATTATTCATTGCAGAGACTAATATATTGATGGCCTTTGCATCACTAGATTTAACTTTCTTTTCATCCTTACTACAATCAACTTTAGCCTTAGGAATAATATTGTCGTTGTCATTTGCATTGTTAACCTAAAATCCAAAGACCGCGGTCAAAGCCAGTTCAAACCAGAGTCAGGACAAGCTTCAAATATCTATCAGTATGGGCAGTTACCCTCATTGTAGTCGCATCATCCCCAACCTCGGGGGAGTGGGTAGTTATGCATTTAGTAACAGCACATCCCTCTAGACAGCCCACAACAACAACCGATCTCGAGGAGTTTGGGCAAATGCCACCCATGATTCAACACAAGCTCCCCTCTCCCATTAGCGAGTAAAGGCTTGTGTGGTCACAATATGTTATAGCAGCATGACCTTCTTTTCTCTCTTCCCAACCCAACTTCTCATGTACCTCCGATAGTTAGCATTAATTATATCATTAGTTGCTTCCAACCATTTGTGCATCCCATTCTCTTATATAAATGGGGTGGCCAAAAGTTCTTAGAAGGGACACAAAACTTGAGCAAGAATCTTCCATGTAGTTGGTGCGGTTATAAGCTTAGAGTCATAGAGTACCTTCAGTTTTTAAGCATTCTCATGCCTTATAATATCTTGTAATAGTATCTGGTGGAAAATTACTATACTCAGCAAGTGGTATTTGCCGCTACGAGCATTTTTTGTGTTCATCGCTACTAGTGCCAAGCTCTTTTCTGTGCTTTGTTCACCCGACCCTTAAGGGTTAGTAACCAAGTACTGGTGGTTCCTGATACCCCATTGCTCTTTCGACGTATATCTAGGTGTGGAAGTTGATGAAATTTTTTGTATAAACATGTATAAGTAGGAATTACTAGACCTACAAGCACAATTTCAAAAAATATCATCATCAATGGTCATTTATAATTTTATTCTCGATTTTCTTAATGAAAACTTATCTAAATTGCATATAACAACATGCCTATTCAAAAAGCTAGACTGGGACGACCCTAGCATTTTTCCACCAAGGCCAGGATATGCCCGACTTGAGCTGGGCATGGGCCCCCTCTTAAAGAGGGGGGCTGGTAAGGCCCCCAAGGCTAGCCCGGCCTTGGGCCAACCCGGTTTTCCTATAGCCAGAAAATCCCGCCAATAAGCAAGATTATCCCGCCTATATTGGAAATCCCACCTAGGGAGGGAATTCCAATAGAAAATCTCACAAGTAGGCAGGCAGGATTTCCAATTAGAAATCCCATCCCGAGGTGGGATTTCTCGTGGCCTGGGTGTCGAGCCCAGGCTAGGCTCGATGCCCAGGCTTATTTGGGCCCGAGCCTATCCGGGCATAGAGACGGCCCGGGAACCGGGCCTGGTTCCGATCAGATATTGGGGACCTGTAAGGCCCCCGAGACTGTCCTAGGCCCGACCCGGGATTTTTCCAGGCCGGCCCCAGGCCAGCCCCCTAAGCCCAGTCTTTTGGAACACTGTAACATATGGGGGGCCTTATAGTTGTATATTCTCTGAGTTGTATGGAACTCATGATTGTGTTGACAATCACATAAGTAATATTTAATACTCTTGGATCTTGATTAATCAATGTGTTAATCTTCTGATGATTAACCTCTCTATGATATAAATTGAATGATAAGGTAAGCTATTGAGAATTACCCTAGATGGGGGTGAATATAGTTTAAAAAATTTAGTCGCAATCATTCACATCACAACATAGTTATAAAATTATAAGCAACGTATGTATTTAAGAACATAAACAATAAAAGAAAGCTACAGAGTTCTATGCAACTAGAAGACAGTTTATAAAGGTTCCTCTTAAAAATTGGGGAAGTCCTCTCTTATATTCCTTATTTGAAATTCTACGAGACAGTGCTAAGTCTTTTGATAAGGAGACTCTCGGGACCAATTTTCTGAATCTTTTGATAAGGAGATTCACAAAGCCACTGCAACAAATCTTTTGATAAGGTTATCCAAAACCATTCTGAATCTTTTGATAAGGGGATTTACATGAATAATTTAAATCCTGTGATAAGGAGATTCTTCGAACCGATCTTAATCTTTTGACAAAAGGATTCTTAAAACTAACTAAATCTTTGTAAGAGAGATTCTCAATACTCTTTTTCAGAAATTATAAAGAAACAACTTTTCCACAATATGATTCTTCTTCAACAAAGATCTGAAGGATCTGATTTTTTGAAGCACTCTGGGGATTCTTAACTATCTGATTGTTGTTGTCATTTCTTGGGAAGAGAGGAGAATTATAAATCTTGAAGAAGAGAAAAGCCAATTCAACATTCAAAATCTTCTAGCATACATATGAATGCAAAAATAATATATGTCTTCCATTCAGGTTTCAGTCAACATAATTTCCTTCTATAAATGAATCAGTAACAACTTGAAGTTTATCTCAATCATGGCCTTGATCTGCTATAAAATTGATTAGTCGTCAGAAAATATTTTGACATTCTGTTATATATGTGTTAAATACCTGTCGTCGTACATCAAAATATTATGAAAAGAGATTTCAACATAAGCTAAGTATTTATGCTCTGAGTAGACTTTCCTTTGAAGATAGATTTCAATGTAATGAACTAACACTATTATCAATGCATATCAATTACTTCTTGATGCATGAAATCAACTTCTTGACTTGTGTTAAATACTTCTCGACATACAGACTTAGTCTTTGTTGGTATGTGTCAAATATTTCTCAACACACAAAAGTAGAACTTGGTTGAATATTCTTCTTGAGTGCATTCTAAAACCTTGAAAACTTTATTCTTGATTACATCTTTTACTTTTACATTATATTATCTTTCTATAAATTCTTAGACATTTGCCTAAATAACTTTATTTAATCTGGTATATTAAATGATAAGGGTTTTTCCCAACAGGACCCCAAAACACTCTTATTACAACAACATTTGAAAGTAATTATGAAGCTAACCACCTCCACTTTATGTAGACAAAGTAAAGGCTAAGATTCTCCATAATCAAAATAAAGGAAAAAGAAATGCATCAAAATAGTGCTTGATTAAAGAACGGGTCAACGATCTCAGATTTCTCAATCAATAGTCATTGACTACAAAGTTCCTTGATCGATGACCCCTCGAACCACGTTCAAAGATTGTTTCCCAATATCGTGTTGATAGTATATCCTATATCGTTGATCATAGACCACCATTGTTCTCATCGATTGTCGATTGCCCCCTTGATCATGATCGATGATTATAGGTCTCCGTATCGATTAATGATTGCTAACCGCTTCCTTCTTCAATGGTTAGAGATCACCACTCACAAAAAACAATCTACCTGTTATCCAGAGTTGTCCTCTCTCTAATTTATGTAAGCCTACTAAGAGGCAAAGTAAGTTCAATATGTACCCATGCTTTTGTTGTAGCAAAACATGCCACTTTATGGTTGGTTAGTGGCAAAACATCATAAACACCCTCCCCAAGATCTATCTAGTGAGAGGAAGGGTTGTGCTCCTTATTTAACTTCTTGCAAGGGTCCAAAATCTATATTAGGACCTTGTACTTATTGATTGCATGTTATGGAAGGTCCAAGCCCAACCAAATATGCACACTAGGTACTTAGACAGTCATTTTTTTAGGCACATGATTATAGCTAGAAGTTTGTTGGCAAGTTATTGTGCAGGGAAAGGGCCCAAAATCTTCATTGGAGATTTAGGCCATGGATTCACACTATTTTATGATAAACATAAGCAAATTATGTGACAAAGCATTATTTAGCTACTTTTCTTAATAAATATTGTCTTGTAAAGGAAGTAGGACATACACCTTGGTTTTCACTGCATGTTGAGTGGATAATGTTTATCTTGCAAACTATAATCAAATTGAAACTCATTTGTCTTTGGTAGTTTACTCTCCTAATGTAATCCATCTATGACAAAAGTGGTAAGCTCACCTAAACTTCAAAACCTTAGGTACATTGTATAGGTCAAACCTAGTTAGAGGGTTTACAAATTCAAAGTATGTTAAGGATTAAGCTTCTCGTGCTTTTCAACTTTGAAAGTAAACCAAGGTTACCCATAGGGGAAAGTTGTAAGACCCCCTCCCCCAAATTGCGCTTGGTTCGGGTCGAAGACGGGTATTACCGCCCAAAACGACCACCCTATGCTTTCCAAATGGCAACGGGTCCACTTTCCAATCATTGAATGATCGCCTTATCAGGCTATGGAACAATCATCACATCAAATAAACAATACAAAAGCAATTTAGAAAATCAACATGCATTTATTTATATGAAATCAAGGTTGTGGCCAACTGTTTATACAGAAAACTTTGATAAGTCTAAAAAAAATAAAACTACATCCACTCTCACTGCTTCTAAGTTCTGTGGGATAACATCACTATAGTCGAGAGACAAGGCTAGTGCATCCACTCGAGCGAGCTCTATAGTGGGTACTCTCTCACGCGGTCGTTGGGCCTCGTGCTGCTCCATCTCCTACAAATGATGTACGACAACATGTTAGTCATATGACAAGTGGATACACACCTCCTCCCTAGGATCCCCAAGGCTTGGGGATGAGAGTGAGTCTCTACAATAACAATAGCTAAAGCAACAATGTTAACACCATTATACATAAAAAAAGAAAAAGCTAAGTGCAGATATAACAATAATAATTGAAATGCAGTAATAAATAGTTATTTATAAAGCTCTACTAGCTAGCACGCAATCAAGTAAGTGTTCACAACCTACAACAAAACCCTATGTCAACATAATTTGACCATTTCTATTCTAGCAGGGAAGCGAACCTTGCATTCTTCACCGATGTGGCACTCGGTGATAGTGGCCGGTCCTTCCACTTCGGGGTATGGTCGTATCGCATGTACAACTTGGTGCACTCTTGGATATGAGCGACTATGATGATAATTGAAATCCGACTAACTAGAGGAGGGTCCCGACAAGGCTTAAAACATGGCCAAGCTCCTGGGATACAATCGCTCCCTAGTGCTTAGAGCCATCAACCTTCCCATGCCGGTACGAATGGTATACATGCTTGACCAACAAGCCACTTTTCACTGCATGTAATTTACAAACATTACAATAAATAAATAGCTGACACCTTTTGGGTCTGTGGTGCCTTTCACTACTTAACATGAAATAATTCGGGCAGATGTTATAGCTCGATCATACTGCTCAACTTTTGGCATGGAGCATGATGATCGAGAGAGCCTATTATTTAGGGCTAGTCTTGGAGGAATACCTCATCTCCAAGTTAACCCTAACTAATGCTTGACTAGTTAAACCGCTTATCATAGCGAGACCCGAAATAAAAGTGTAAAATAAAAATATTAATAAATTACAGTAAATAATGTGTGATACATGAAATGTTGTTGTAAATAAGGTAAAAAAAGGAAATGCATGAATAAAATTGAAAAAGAGTGGGAATAAGAGAACGAGTAAACATGTAATAAGTAAAGTTCTCATATTCACATCTCAATCTATGTTCCAAGGAGGCCCTCGGTTCTAAGGAGGCTTCTCTGTTCTAAAGAAGCAACTCCGTTTCAAGAAGGCTTCTCCATTCCAAGGAGGCAACTCTGTTCTATGGAGGCTTCTCCATTCCAAAGCTGCAACTCCGTTATAAGGAAGTTTCTCCGTTCCAAGGAGGCAACTCTTTTCAAAGAAGGATTCTTTATTCTATGGAGGCAACACCATTCCAAGGAGGCTTCTCCATCCCAAGGATGCATCTTTATAATTTTGCAGCAAGTTTTTCGCATTATACTATATTAGGGTTCACCGATTTATTTGAATCTGATAGTTACTTTAGTTGCACTTTTTAGGGAGGTTTAACGGATTTGCGTCGATCTGTTAAAGACTTATTATAATACCAAACCGCTTTATTATAAACACTCATTTTAATCATTGAGATTTCAAATCTATCCAAAAGGTTTAATATGAGAGCTTTTAACCTCAAGTGCTTACATCGAGGTGAATCAAGTACCTAATGAAAGATTGATGCAGGCCAATGGATTCGATGGATTAAACTACGCGCTCTTGGGTTCAACAATTAAAATAGGATACTTAGCGAGCAATATTTCTCTAAAAATTCTATCGTTAATTTAACCAATTTAACAACGCACATGCAAAGGGATGCTACCCCTTTTATAGATTGAACAATGGCTATAGGCCAATGTTTGCTCAAGCGAATAGGACCTACCCGATCCGGATAATTAGCAATTCAAATTAAATTTACCCGTAAGCATTCACAAACCGATACGAGATGATCTAGACTAAAATAACGATTTTAAAGAAGTCCAAAATTGATCCCAAATTAATTTAAAATGAGGGTAGCCAAATCATTTGAACTCAATAAGAAATCAAGGTTAAGGAAACAGATTTTCCCTAGCGTTCACGGGATCTACCCGATCCAAACTATATGAAAATATTCGAAAGATTAGACGCCTAAAAATCAGATTTTAATTAAGCACAAATTTTAATATAAATCAGGACAACTTACTTGCCTTTTATTCCACCAATTCTCACAATAATATAGAAGCAAATACACGAGAGATGATTTAGAAACCATTACCCCAAATCCCAAGCAATCCGTCCAAAATATTGAGTGGAGGAAGCGCTCACAATGGTGGTTGATTCTATCTCCACGCAAATCCACGGATCTGCACCGGATGGTGAAGACGCAAGTCATTCTTTTGTTTCCTTTTGCAAAACCCTTGGAGAGGGGAAAACTTGATGGCCAAATATATCAAGGATGGGAGAGAAAAGGTGGTGAAGAGGTGGCGGCTAGGGTTTTGGCCAAATTCTAAAGGGGAGATGAAGGGGTCGGATTTGGAGTGGAGGGGGGGGTTGCTCGATTTATTTTAAGGATAGAGGGGGTCGGCTTTTGGGTGTGGGAAAGGAGGAGGGCTGCATGGGTGGTGGTGGTGAAGGATGGCTAGTTTTTGCTTAGAAAAAGAAAGGAGGGGGTCAGGTTGTGAAGAGGAGAGGGAGATCTTGAGGAGGGAGGAGGAGGAGGATGAAAGGGAGGGGAGGAAAGGTGGCCGGCGGCCAAGAGGGAGGAGAGGAGAGGGTGGGCCGAATCTTACCTAAGAGGGAAAAGAGAAAGGAGGGGAAAATTCACTTTGAATTCTAGGCTTCAATTTTTCATTCCACAATACAAATCTCTTCATAACATGACTTATATATAGGCTACACCACTCAGTCTCCTCCATTCAAATAAAATAAACCTATGATGGTTATGTGCACCCATTATAACATGACATAAAACAATACAATAGGAAATTGCATAAAAATGAAATGCATAGAATTAAATGCTTAAAATAAAAAATGTTAACTATATATAATTATAAATATTTAATTTATAATTATATATTTTTATTTGATGGTGGGGGATGTCGTGCAAAACATGTAATGGCATTGGTGAAGAACATGTAGCAGCGTTGGTGAAGAACGTGCAAAACATGTAGCGGCGTTGGCGAGGAACATGTCGTGGTAGACTCCTATCTTCAAGTTTACGACAACGATCATCCCAATCAACGAACTTTCTATGCCGTGGGTCAACGACCACATCGTCAATGTCATCATGAGCCAGTGGCGGGACAACGTCGCCATCAATCCTCCCACGCTCA
The DNA here is from genome assembly GCA_039583875.1 of Platanthera guangdongensis. NCBI lineage: Eukaryota > Viridiplantae > Streptophyta > Magnoliopsida > Asparagales > Orchidaceae > Platanthera > Platanthera guangdongensis. Next base: position 55,723,594 of record CM077153.1, on the reverse strand, counting down.
AAAATACTCATCACCGATGAGTGGCCTGCGAGGGGAAAATAGCCGAAAGCAGCAGCAGCAGTAATCATAGAAATGCGATCAACCCAAAGCAATGAGGACCTGTCAGGTAAAGGAACAACAAAACTCGAAAAGGTGTCAAGCAAAAGAAATATAACTTGAATCTTACCATCCTGTTCAAGAGCCAAGGAATCCATGTGGAAAATAGATACGGTAGAACTAACACTCCCCAACCCAAGAGAACATTTAGTGGGAGATAGAAACGATGGAGAAAGCCACTCAGGTGGAAAATAGACATACATTAAAAAGTCCGAAAACTTGAAATAAAGTGAAACACCCCATGCTTTATAAAAATCTGAAATAAAAACATGAAATCTGAAGTTCTTCATATCCTTGGATGAGCCGGCATTCCTACGTATTACATTATTAATGGAGTAAGAAGGCATCCGCTCGGGGACTGACCAGATTAAACCCAAATCACTAACTCTAGCATAGGACAATCTCGGAAGGGAGCGGAAGTGCGTGTGACATAAATTAAAATGAGACACTAACGTCCTAGATACATGTAAGACATATAAGTAATAAGACGCAAATTGATTGATTAATTTTTTAAACGTGCGCCTAAGTAACTTACGACCGTGAGGAGTGAAACCATGTGTGACATGACTTGACCCAAAAGCGGAGGATGTGACAGTTAAGTCAATTGGTACAGGAGCCTTATAATCAAAAATGATTTCAATGAGCTCCAAATCCACAGTTTTAATTTTAACTTTAATATACTTACGCTTGGCATGAAGATATGCCAAAGAGAACCGCTCATCATAAACGATAGAGTTGGACGCTCCCGGATGTGCAAAGATGCGCGAGCGATATAACTCAAGGGGCCCAACTTTAGTCACAAATGTATGGACATGAGGGTCATCAAAAGGCGGTGGGTAAATGCGTGCAACCAAGTGTGGTATATGAGTATGTTTAGGAGACACCACATCCAGAGGCACAATAGCCAAGGAATCAGAATCAGTACCACGTCCTAAGAAGTCATCTAATATTGGAAAATAAATAGGAGAAAGGGTCGGTAAAATCAATCCCGGGATAAAATCCAAATCAGTATAAATTTCACCCAATGGTGGCAACATCAAGGAGCTCTCATCCGGGTATACAACAAGAGAATCATCAAAAGTACCCTTCCCTCAAATGGTAACTCATCCACAATAACACTAGGGATATCCTCACTCTCAGGCTCCTCAGATGACTCAAATACATTCTCAGTGGGTGTAATCGTAGGCTCTATCATGATGAGGATCGTAGCCCGAAGAGGGCACTTAATACTAGGGTGATTAGTCACAACACTAGCAGAACAAGTAATAGGCAACGAGATACTCTCACAGATCGGAATATTTTCGTCCCATACATCATTTTCCAAATCACTAGGATATCCAGGCTCCTCATCATCGCTAAAATCGTGAGTAAAATCGGCCTCGCCCTCTGTGGCGGGCTCAGTCCTAGACATGACCTCAGACTCATCAGAAGAGTAAACAACTACATCAGACAACTCAGGGGGAGACTCAAAAGGGACTACGGGCGTATTCAGAATAGGTTGCACAATAGAAACAAGATCAGGTATTCCACTAGACTCACATGTCGTAATCATCTGTCTGCCCCTACAGATAGGACTACTCTCACCCCGGGGCTCATGGCAATCCTAGTAGTCACTTGTACAGAACTCGGGATAGGAGACCTCACCTTTTCCTTTCCTCCATAGGTGGGTGCAGGTATGCTATGGGTAGTTATACCAACCTGGGGAAAGAGTCTATCCTGAGGGAAAATGTCACTCCTATGGTCAGGTGGTGATCTAGTGGCATAACTATTCTTGCTAACGGTTGTGCTATTAGTACGAAGATAGTCGTGATCAAATTGATCCGCAAGTAAGCTACGCATGTGCGGACAAGCATATTGATAGGTACCAACACGACGCTCTTCGTTTAACCAAAACACGCGGGCTTGACCTACTAACCGTTCTCGGGCGAAGACAACCTTTTGGTGGTTGTCCCATATGTGGCAATCAAAATAAATTTCTATCCCCTTAAGGCAGTCTCTAAAAATTTGAGGACTCCCATAACCGTCATAAGTGGGTGCCTGATGATGGTGGGGTTGCCTAGGGGATGGTGGTGTTGCTTGGATAGCTGTTAGTTGCTTAAGCACGTCCCTAATCTCACCAAATATAGGTAAATGAACAGGTTTTCTAACATTCGACATGGATCTAGAAAATTTTAATCGGTAACGTTAACATCATAAGCCATTTTAGTGGTGACGGGAGAGAAACTTTTACTCGAATCGGATGCACATGCAATGAATTAATAACTCTGATCCTATAAAATTGTAACAGATGAAATTGTTCCCGCTAAACTACTAAGGCAATAAATATATTTTTTTGTATTTTCTTGTTGAAAATAAATATGAGATTATTAATTTTTTTTGATTTTTTTGCAGAAAAATAAAAGTTTTAGGCCGCTATTTGCAGACAAAAAAAATGATTTTTATTGTTTTGACAATGAATCGTGCAAGTGCGTGTCAGTGTACTAATAAAAGGGGGAGGATCCCAACTAGGAAATTGACGTGAAAATGAAATGCATAGAATTAAATGCTTAAAATAAAAATTGTTAACTATATATAATTATAAATATTTAATTTATAATTATATATTTTTATTTGATGGTGGAGGACGTCGTGCAAAACATGTAGCGGCGTTGGCGAAAAACATGTAGTGGCGTTGGCGAAGAACGTGCAAAACATGTAGTGGCGTTGACGAAGAACATGTCGTGGTAGACTCTCATCTTCAAGTTTGCGACAACGATCGTCCCAATCAACGAACTCGCTATGCCGCGGGTCAACGACCGCATCGTCAATGTCATCATGAGCCAGTGGTGGGACATCATCGCTATCATCGATATTATTTCTTTCGATTTAAACGTCTTTTATTCAATAAATACCAAAAGTGTTGGATATTTATGAAACTTGAACCAGAGGTTGGATTTGCCCTAATCTAATCCCCATGATTTTCTCAAATCATTTCGAGCTTGATTTGACCTCTAATAAACTATTCAAAACACTTTTATTAATCAGATATTCCCAAATTTTGAACGAGGGTTTATACTAGCATAATAGCCATCCCTAATTTTATCAGATTTATTTCCCTAATCATGAGCTCTCAATAATATTTAAAGTAAGGATGAGATCACAAATTAATTCCTTTAAATGGTAAACATTTAAATAAATCATACAATTTTTATAGTGGGTGAATACCAGCCCCAAAGTCATCCCCAAATTTTCTCAAAATTTTATACCAAATTTAAAGGCCTCTGATAATTTTAAAACAATAAATTGCTTTATATAAATTTTCATAAATATCAAGAATGCTTATAAAATTCTAAAATACTTCGGAGGTTGGGTCATCCTCCAAATAACATCACATAAAAATTTTAGCCATTTTAATCGAGTAAATTACCATATGAATTTTTTTGTAATGAAAAGGGCTAATCATTTAAACTTTTAAAATAGCAGATGATTACCAAAAATCCCCAGTTAATTACAGAGAATGTACATAGTCTCTATATATGCTCATGTTTTTTCCAAGGTGAAAGTGAGAACAATTGACTAAAACTGCTGAGAATTCTCTGTGGGTGGGGGATAGAGAATTAAAATTAAATTTGATTAATCTACTAGATTTCAGTGAACACAGGATTTTCACTCACAGATAATTAGCAAAATAATTATTGCAGTAAATAAAAACACAATAAAAAGAAAAACAAAATCACAGAACACAAAATCAATAGTAATTTTCCAAAATTTGAGTACATCCATCATTACACCTAGGGGCCTATCACCGGAGGTTAAAGCTCCCAGTCAGGCATATGGATTCCTCAGGGTTCTCATTCACAAGCAGCACCTAAAGTGCTGAATGGGTATAAACACTTATTGCTCAAAGATCGCTCACGGAAAGGTAGATACAATAATAGAGACACATTAATCGATGCGCAACTGGATAACAAATATGGACCTAGCACATATGCCCATCGGGAGTCTCTCCACGAGTGTCAATCATAGTGGTGTTAGGGTGGGGGAAGTAGCTCAAACCGGCATAAGCCTCGAGAGCTTGATGACTTTCACTCGAGATGTCTGGATACGTGTGAGGGGGGTCTAAGCAATCTTTAGGACTCACTCGAGGGACAAAAAGGATTGTCAATTCCGCATTTAAAAAATCTAGTGAGATAACTTAGCACTTAGAAAAACATTTCCTTATAGGACGATCAACATGCTACCTTTCAAGGAAAAAAGGGAACATCATAGCAGATTTCAAAACATGAAAAGAGAAATTCTTATCAGACCTAGCTTTGTGAGAGCTTCTTGCCACCTGTCGAGCATTAGGAGGAATACTTGGTCTTGATTCCACTTCCCGCCCTGGGAGTAATATACTCAACTAAATTCACATATCGGATGTAACACTCCCGTATGGTTCACGGATCACTCCGGACCAAAAACTAACTCCCTCCGAGCGGGAACTTCAACACTTGGTGATTGGTGGATGCAAAGACTTGGAAATCATACGGGAGGGGCCTTCCAAAATTGTATTATAGGTTCTTGGCTCATTTATCTCATGAAAAGACTCATGTTGTGCAACCCTGCAGAGGAAAACACTGAGATCTAAGGCACCTTCCACCTTCTTCCTTTCTCCATTAAAGCCAAAGAGTGGGCCATCATATGTGTTTAATGTCTTTCTCTTTATGGCCTCATATGCCGGCTTGAACAATACGTTCACAGACCTTCATGTATCAATAAGAATACATTTCATAGTATAATCCCCAAGAATGGAATTTATAACTACTTCATCGTGTAAGGGGTTGATAATATGGGGGAGATCCTCTTCCTTGAAGGTTACCACACCCTGAAAGGGTGGTGCAAGCGAAGTGGAGGTGACTTCTCTCTCCTGAATGCACTTGAAACTCCCCATCCTTGAGGATTCCAACCCGACCCCATCATGTATATAATGAATGTACCCTAGCGGGCTGTCTCCTTCTATCTCCACGCACTCATCTTCAGCATCCCGCTTGGGGTCACTACTTTTCTCAATTGCATTGCACCTAGGGGTTTGAAGCAGGAAGATCTATAACATATATTTTTAGTTTTGCTTCCCTCAGCATCTTCTCAACAAGGTCAGGAAGGACCTGATAGATTTCCATGTTGTAACCCACATCACGATGGAACTTGCTGTAGAGGTTAGTATTTTTGCTTTCAAACCATCCCTTCATAGGCCTGGGGGGTTTGAAGCATGACTGCTATTGGAGAATCTCATCCATTTCCTTCATTGGGACACCGATGTTCGTATACTCTTCCAGCTTGCTCTCCCACTAATTCAGAGAGGCTGCCAGTAGGAGTGAAGGGTTGCCATTATGGCCTTGATGCTGTTGAGGTTGTTGTTGATGAAACTACCCCTGCAACATCTATTGGAACTGCATGTATCCTTGTTGATGGATAGTTTGTCCCCTTTGATTTGGGGTCGAAAGCCTTGATGGATGTGGTTATTCTTCTGAGGTGGGACAGGTCGACTGAAAAAGCTTTGCGGGAGCTTTGACCCTAGATTCGAAAGACCCATGACGAACTCTTCGTTGTACAGTTCCCCCTCGATGAACTGATTCACTCTCTTAATAAGCTTTGCGTAGGTTCTTGTTTTCTTCTCGCTAATTAAGAATTTAAACAGCCTCGTGTGAGGCTCCACTTGGTAGACCTGGGGATCAACATCAGGAATCTCCATGATCAGACTTTTGAAATTATCAGCATATTCCACCAAAGTCTCCTTCGACACTTGCCTAATCTGGAATAGGGCATCAACAACCTCCCTTCGCCGCTTGGACAAGGTGAACCTTTGTAGAAACACCTTCCTTAACTATCAGAAGGATCCGAATAAACCAAACGAGAGACTAAAAAACAACTCCCTTACTTTATCGTCGAGGGTGGTAGAGAGAAGCTTGCAATGCAATCTCTCAAAGAGGGGTTGAAGAGAGACAGTGCTGTCAAATTCCTGCAGGTGGTAGGCTGGGTCTTCCTTACCTGAGAATCGCGGGAGTCGTGGCTCCCTAAAGCCATGCAGAGCGGTTTCCTCTGCGATGTCAAAAGTGAAGGGTGAAAAGCACTCGACTTCCTCCTACAAGTTTTCCTCAAAATCCAGGACCCTTCCCTAATACCGTGCGAAGGATTCCAGAAAATATTATTGGCGTGCTTATGCGCCATCGCCATGTGATTGCCGAGGAGGCGGAACCATCGGAGGAGGTAACACATTTGGAGTGATTGGCTACTATGAGAGTTTGACAGCCTGAGAGTGGCCTCCCTGGGCAACCGACTGCTGGACGAGGCCAAACAGGTGATCAAAATCTACGTTGGTGATAGGTAGCTATCCGCCACCATCCGGCGGTGGGGGAGACTACCCGGTATAGGTTGGCATAAAAACCGGGCTTGCCGGGCCGTCTTAGGCCCGGCCTGGAAAAAGCCTGAAAGGCCCGGGCCCGGGTAGGCCCGATCCAGGCCCAGGCCCGGGCTTTAAGGCCGGACCATGCCCAGTTTTTAGCTGTTAGCCCGGCCTGGTGCCCGGCCCGGGCTAAGCCCGGGCTTTTCCCGGGCTTTAGCCTGGCCTGGGACTAGGCCGGGCTAAAGCCCGGGCTTTGCTTTAGCCTGACCTGGGACTAGGCCGTGGAAAGTATGGCCTGAGAAAGAACCGCAGTCTATATAATTATATAATATATATATATATATATATATATATATATATATATATATATATATATATATATATATATAAATAGACTGCAGTTCTTAGAAAGAGTCGCAGTCTATATGTCTATATATATATATATATATATATATATATATATATATATATATATATATATATATATATATATATATATATATATATATATATATATTAAATATATATAATTATATAAACATATATATATAAATAGACTGCGGTTCTTAGAAAGAACCGCAGTCTATTTGTAATTTGTCTATATATATATATATAATTATATAAACATATATATATAAATAGACTGTGGTTCTTAAAAAGAACTGCAGTCTATTCGTCTATATATATATATAATTATATAAACATATATATATAAATAGACTGCGATTCTTTCTAACAACCGCAGTCTATATGTCTATATATATAATATATATATATATATATATCTAAGAATAGACAGCGGTTCTTAGAAAGAACTGTCGTCTATTCTTATTCTTATATATATATATATAAATATTTAGCCTAAATTAATAATGATAATTTTATTTTAAAAATAAATATTTAATTAAAATAATTATTTATTTATTTAGCCGGGCCAGACCCAGGCCCGACCTACAGGGCCTAGACATGCCTCCTCATGAGGAGGAGGCCTGAGCCCGGCCCGGGCCTGGCAAAAACCAGGCCCGGGCCTAGGCATTTTTGAAAAAGCCCGGGCCTGGCAGGCCCGGGCCCGGCCTGGGTCTGCCAGGCCTTATGCCCACCCCTACTACCCTGTCTATCCACCTACCATCGAGCAGGTTCAATAGTCAGATTTTAATCTAAAGGTCACGTGTTAAAACTATTGGTGCGCATTATATCACGTAAGCTCTTCCACACACAAACACAATTAGGATGTCTGACAGAGAGGACAAAAACTGCAACCGTACAGTTACAATTTATGTGGATGGCTCGAAGATCGAGAAAGAAGCACATAAAGGAGGCGTCGCTGAAAGCGGCGAATATCAGATTTGACCCCCCACGACAAATTCGCTTCTTGCGATGAGCCTCTTGATTGATTGTAAAGAGGTTACAAGTGAAGTGGCGAATACAAGCGGGTACAAGGGAGGGAGAAAAGAGAAAAGACTGGGGAGAGCTAAACTTAGTGTCTACACCCACAACCGAGTAGGTTCTGGTCTCAGTTTGCTATTACCTTTTGTGCGCCCTTTACCCCCATTTATACCTGAGGGTAGGCCGCCCAAAGAGTTACCAAAATGTCGGGTTTTTAAAACAACATTAAATGCATAGGAGCCTGAGATACATGATGAGTCGGGCGACAGAGAGTCAAGAGAAGTGACCACATAAGCGGTTGCCAAGGAATGGAGTTCGCGGATACACTGGGTGAGAATCCACCGCGACCTCTCCAGTTACCCACAAGCGAGCTTTCCTGGAAGAAACACATCCTACCGGTCACCCATGTATGTGCACGTGACCTCTTGAGGAGTGCCCTCCGATGCATGAATTATCCACTCGTCTATTGTATCCGGCTCCATCAGATGTTGTCACTTCACTACAGGATTTAGTTTAACATTATTAGTACTTTCAAGCCTCCTCAATGATCTGATGATAGCGGACCTTGTTAGACCATTCCCCTTTAGGAGTTTATTAGTGGTATTTCAACTTTGGTCCGTGAATACTTCTCCTGTTTAGAACATTTTTTTGGCAAAATGTCCTTTCTAATTAAGATGGAATTCTATTCCTTCTTTCAACTTCACCAATGAGTTGAGAGGATATAGGAGATGGAAAACTAAGCCTTATCCATCCATCCTCACAGATTCTACAGTTTAATTGATCCTCAAAATCTGTGCCATGATCACTTTTGATTATAGACAATTGAATGTTGAATTTAGACTGAACTTGTTTAGTGATTCTTGAGAAGATCCAAATGGTGTTAGAAAGCTTTCACAAAGAAAACCCAACTAATCTAGAAGAGGTACTCACTAGACTTAGGTTAAATGACTCTCTTCCTGAACTCTTTGTAGGGATTGGATTTGACAGGTTCATGAGTATTGAGTAAAGTGAACTAGGTGAATTATTCTGAGCAATTGGAAAGAGATGACTCAGTTCACTTGCTTTATTAAGAAGTTCCTCCATGACTACCTTTTCTAAAACTTACCAATTGGTAAGACTTTGGCTAGACTTATCTTAGTTAGCTTATCAGAAATCAGTAGTATCTGTATGATGACTAGGTGATCAAAACTTAAATAAAATTTATGCCAAATGTATCTACATTACCCCTTTCTTCAGTCAGACTCTCCTATAACACTCAACCTGCACAAGCAATTTAAAAGTTAGTCGGGACCCAGGTTACCTTGGGATCATTACTACTTTCTCCATTATATGAGGTGATAAAAGTATAAGAAGGCCTTTCATGATACCCTTTTGGATAAAATAGGTTGGTATGTTAAACCAATAACTTCTAGCATTGTATCCTTTTCTAAAACAATTTTTACATTCATATTTATAGGTATTATAATCAGAGCCCGTAGTTATATTAAATCTAGTAAAATTAAGTGTCAGAAAGTTTCTTGGACTAGAACTTGATGCAACATTTTGGTTGTGTTGATATGGAGTAGACGTATATGACGGGTTACGTTGATTTGAGATCAACGCAGATTCATGCCTGCGTTGAGTAGAACTCGACACATAGGCAGAGTTGTGTCGATATAAAGTTGATGCATGTTCCCAATGTGCATAATTTTTATATATTGGGGCATTATTTTCTATGTGTTTCTTCTCCAAAATGCTCTTATTTTTAGGTGAGCTGACCCTATTAAAGACAGTGATCTTCTACAATTATTATAGGTGGTGTTTTTTTAGGTTTAATAAAGGTTATTGGGTTTTTCCATGCAGGTGTACAAGATACTTTACCTGAGCTAGCTGACTCAGCACCTAAACCCAAGTGATTGAGCCGCATAGTGAGATTCTTTGTTATGTTCTTGAGTTGTTGACTTTTCCATTTAAGAAATCCGCAAAGGCTTTTGCCTTTGATCGCTCATTTTTTAATAGTTTTATTTTCTTCAATTAGTTCATTTATTTGTTTCTCTAATAGACCTAGTTCAATTCGAAGTTCATAATTTATTTAATAATGATTTTCATTTCTTAAATCATCTAATTATTTTCTGAGTTGTTTGATTTATTTTTCTGCTTTTAGTTGATCTTTGCAAAAATCCTTAAAACATTCGTTAAAATCATTAGAGCAAAAAACCATATCATCAAATCAGGATGATTGATCTTGTTCATCATCTGAATAATCTTCCAAAGCCATCAGGCAGGTTTCTTTAGCAGCAACTTCATCTTCACTCTCAGAGGATGAACTTGACTTTGAGTCAGAGTCACTCAAAGTTTCTGCGATGAAACCTATTCGCTTCTTTTTTTCCTTCTTCTTGAGGAACTTCTTCTAGTCCTTTTTGCTTGACTTTTTCTTTTTGTCTTGCGGACTGTAAGGAGCAATGTGGTCTGATATCCTATAGAAAAAACAAATGACCTCCTTATTGGGGCTCTTATCAAACTTGAGCTTGTGGAAGCATCTTTCCCTTCTTCTGGAGTCTTCTGTCTTGATCCACCTTCTGAATCTTCTAGCCAAGAGATTAAACATATCTTCCTCAAAAGTTGAATGCTCTCTATCAGTTGTCTTCAATGCAGTGGATTTCTTTCTAGGGGTAGATATTTTCTCCTTCACCTTATACTCAACTCTACTCTTCAGGAGAAGTTCATAGGAATATAGTTTGCCGAAAAGGGCATTAGTTGTGATTTTACTGTGGCATCTGGACTCTCTGGCGGCCCAAATCCCTAAGTACCATGTGCTTGGGAAACACATGAAAAGCTTATCATTTATATCTATGAGTGAAATTTCCTTACCCAGTCCCTTAAGTTCACTCACAATTATGTTGAATTCCTCATACATTTCAACAATAGTTTCCTCAGTTTCTCTGAAAGTTCTTATTGAAAATTATTTAACTTTAGGTTAGCTAGTCACCTAGAGGTGGGGGGGTGAATAGGTCTTTGAGCTTTTAATATATCTTTTGTTGTTTTCAACTTGTTCTATCTAGAGCTTGTCCTTAAGTCCTACAATCAAAGAGAAAAACAAGCATACACAACAAACACCAGAATTTATAGTGGTTCGCCAATTGGGTACATCCACTTTCCCTCACCACCTATCCAAGCTTATTTGATGGACTAGGCACAAACTCCTCCAAACAGCTCCTAAGAGCTTACACCTCAGATCCCGCAGGATCTTCAAGTCTCCTTCAAGACTCACTTCTCAGCCACAAGGGCCTACACTCAGTGGTCAGCAGACCACCTACCTCAGGCTGTTAAGCCCTATACTCAGGCTGGGAGGACATCCCTAACTCAGATCCCAAAGGATCCTAGCTCAGAGCTCTACAGTGCTCCTACACTCAGTGACCCGCAAGCTACCTACCTCAGCCTTATCTCTAAGGACTACAGCTCAGGCTTTTCAGCCCTACAACTTCAGGCACAAGGCCATATTCTCAAAGTGCTGCATCACTCCTACAACTCAGTACCCCTCCAGGTACCTACCTCAGTGCCCCTCCAGGCACCTATAGCTCAGTGACAAGCTTGTAACCTACCTCAGGCACAAAGGTCGTACACTCAGAGAGCAGCACTCTCTTACCTCAGGCACTTAAGCCCTACAGCTCAGATCCTCACTTGGATCCTACCTTAATGCCCCAACAGGGCACCTACCTCAGTGACAAATTTTTCACCAACCTAAGGCACAAAGTGCCCTACACTCAGATTTAGGAAACCTGAATCCTATAGGAAATAAATACAGAGAATGAAGAAATTAAAATCACTGACTCAAAGAAATAACTCTGAGTCAAATTTGCTTGACTGAGCAGATTTTAGTCCAGCTCACCTGCTGTATAAGGAATCAACCTTCTTCTACAACTATCACTTATTACTGCTGCACTGATTAGCAGCTTCCACCTTGCTAAGAGATGAATCAGCTAAAATATTCTGTAGAGAACAACCTTGCTGAGCTTGAAGAGCTTCAGCTATCCTTCTTTGCCTTCAGGCTATCTTGGCTGGACTTCAGCTTTCAAGCTTGATCGGAAGTAAATGTCCAGCCGCCTATATCAAATTCCCTTTCCGTTCATTTGATTCATTAACCCTAATCCCTTTACTGTTTCACCTTTTATATGTATTGATTTGAATCAACGATACCATAATATGTGGGCCCACCAAGGATTGGTGAGTGCCAACTCCATCAGAAAGGGACAAAACATCTTTCGGCGCTGTAGCAGCTTTTCCACAACGGTTTCCTGCAATTTTGAATTTGATGACGTCAGCAGTGGTCATCAACATCTGGACTCAGAAAATTTTCCAGAATCTTATCAAGTGTTGAGTGGTGTTAAGACACTCAATGCAATCAACCTTAGCTCTTGATGAGTACAATTATGATAGGATTTTTACTATCATAATTGTAATCATGTCCACTATTTTCTACCTCCCTATGTAATAATTTCACGAGAATAGTTAAGAATTTGCTTTATCGTGAATAGAAGAACACTGTTAGGAGTTTCAATTATTTCATGTATTAAGTTATTTATTTATTTCTTCATTTTCCAAATGCAGATATTACTAACCAGTGGAACTAAAAGTCTTGGAGCAAACAGAGGAGTTCACGGATTCAACATGGCTGATGACAGGACAAGAATTGGGCGCACACGGGCAGGCACACGCTCATGTCCCTACCCGTGTCCTTTTCGAGATAAATTCAACATCTGCTGCCAACCAACTCGTGTTCGAAGAACATGATGAACAACACGACCATGTCAGTACCCGTGTAAGATGACACAGCCCATGACCAGACACACCTATTCATGTGGAAACGACTTTAAACCGTTAACACGGCCTATGACACGGTCGTGTTGGAACCCGTGTCCGACCTTGTTTGCAAGGAGATTATAAAAACCTGTAGAAAAATTAGAATGAGGACTTTTGGATCATTTCATTTTGGAGAACTTCTGGAGGATGAAAGTGGAGCACCCAAGAGAAGGAGGAATTGAAGGAGATTTTTGTATGTGTTTAATCTTTCATGTATCTATTTTAATCTTCCCTTTCTCTTAGTGATCTAACTTTATTTATTTTTTATTTCGCATGAAACTTCTATTTGAACAATTTGGTAATCATGTATGTTTATATGGAGATTTTTGAGAAATTGGAAGGTTGTGATGATGTTTATATGTTCATATTTAGGTATTATTTCTCTTTGCATTTCAATTTGCATGATCGAGAGATATGTTGACTGGATAATTATAATATGGATAAATGGATTCATGGTATTTTAGAGATAGGATCTCATGAATTTATGTATTAGATATGGTACTTTATTTTAATGCAAATTTGAGGGTTGTAAATTGTTCGAGAGAAAATTTACTCAACTTAGGTTTACATTTTGAATTGCTCTAGAGAGAATTTGATAAATGTTTAACCCTTACAATACAACAAATTTGATTATCTTATTATTACCTGATTACATAGAATTGAGTTAATGAGCAGTTATTTTCATGTGAATGCTCTTAGACCTTCGAATTTTATCATCTTTAATTCTCCAATGTTTCTTTATCCAAGTAGACATAGTTAGGTTAATCTAGGTTAAAAATCAATTTTAACTATAGGTATGATAATAGAGTGAGGGTGAGTATGAGCATTTGAAAAGACCCTGTGGAATACGACACGAGATGTAGATTTCTCCTATACTATGATTGATATGTGCACTTGCCTGAAAGTTAAATCAATCTAGCATATGCCCATCTACATTGTTTATACTAGAGTGTAGAATGAATCCGCATCAAGTTATTACTTGTTAAAAAAGCATCAAGTTTTTGGCGCCGTTACCGGGGACTCATTTTCAATATCCTGAAAGCTTAAACTTTATTAATCTACCAATTTTTGTTTATTAACATATAACTGTAAATTAGTGTATAGTATAATTATATTGTTTAATCTCTGTTTTGTAGTCTATTAGTCTATGACTAGTGGGAGAAATTCTGGGCTAGTACCATTTCATCCTGACCCAGAACAAATTATTCACAACACTAACGAAAGAGACGTGAGAACTAATACCACAAATATTTCAAACGGACTTTCAGAAGAGGAAACAGTAAATCAAGGAGAGCATCATCCAAAAAATTTGGATAACATGGCAAACCAGAACGAGCAAACCATGTCTGACTTTGCTAGACCTAATCTCCAGGTAATTGGGTCAAGCATTGTTAGACCACCAATAGTCACCAACAATTTTGAATTGAAGCCTAGTGTTATACAGATGGTTCAATAATATGTCCAATATGATGGCCTGCAAGATGAAGATCCTAACACACACTTAGCCGGATTCTTGGAGATATGTGATACATTCAATATCAATGACGTTTCCAATGATGCCATTCGATTGAGGTTGTTTTTGTTCTCACTAAGGCACAAGACGAAGCAGTGGCTCAACTCATTACCTAGAGGGTCGATTATTACACGAGATATGATGGTTGAGAAGTTTTTAATGAAGTATTTTCCATCGGCAAAGACTGCAAAGCTAAGGAATGACATCTCTACGTATGTTCAACTGGAATCTGAATCGTTGTACGACACATGTGAATGATTCAAGGATCTTTTATGGAGATGTCCCCATCATGCACTACCTTCCTGGCTTCAGATTCAAATTTTTTACAATGGTCTCAATACAGCCACTAAACAAATGATTGATGCGGCTAGTGGAGGCATCTTGAACAATAAGACACCTGAAGTGGTCAACAATTGATAGAAGACATGACAATGAATAACTATCAATGGACTACCATGAGACAAAAGCCTAATAAGCCTGTGCAGGAATGTATGAAGTGGATTATATCATTGCCTTAGCCATTCAAGTGGAGAAGCTTCACCAGAAGATGGATAACCTTTCCTTAGCATCACCCTCGATGTCACCTCAATAATGGGACCCTTCATTTAGTCAATGCCTGGTTGTGAATCTCAAGTGCAAGAACATGTTGACTATATGAGCAACAACACCAGACCTCCTTTCAACCAAGAAAACAACCCCTATAATTTTACATACATTCCTGGATGGAGGAACCACCCTAATTTCTCTTGGGGAGGACAAGGAAATCAAGGCAAGCAACCTGTGTTTGTACAACCACAACAACCGGATCCAAGGAAGCCAACATTGGAAGATGTACTTACCAAGTTCATGCAAACTACTGATGTGGCTTTTCGGAATCAAGAGGGCTCAATTCATAATTTGGAGAACCAGATTGGTAAGCTCGCAAGGATGGTATCTGAAAGACAACAAGGAACACTTTCGGGTAATACTGAGACAAACCCGAAGGAGCATGCAAAAGCCATCCAATTGAGGAGGGGAAAGGAGTTACAAGACCAAAGGATTACAAAGGTAGCGCCCCAAGAGGAGTCTAGCGGCGAAGGACCGAACGATATGAACGTGAAACTAATGGATTATCAACCAACAATACCATATCCAACAAAGCTTAACAAGGAGCACATGAATGCGCAATATGTTAAATTCTTATTTATGTTTAAAAAAATACATGTCAATTTACCTTTTTCTGAAATCATTCAAATGCCTAAGTATGCTAAATTTCTTAAGCACTTAATCTCAAATAAAAAGAAAATAGAAGAATTATCTTTTGTATCACTTAGTGAAGAATGTTCTGCTATTTTGTAGAACAAATTACCACAAAAACTTAAGGATCCCGGTTTATTTTCAATTCCATATTTAATCGGTGATTTACAAGTAAATAAAGCTTTAGTAGACTTAGGAGCTAGTAAAAACTTAATGCCTTATAAACTATATATGAAACTAGGTGTAGGAGAACTTATCCCAACTAGAATGAGTATTCAACTAGCAGATCGATCGGTTAAGTACCCTAGAGGAATAGTAGAAGATGTATTGGTTAAGGTAGATATGTTTATATTTCCTGCCGATTTTGTTATTCTAGATATGGACAAAAATATCCAAGAGCCACTCATACTAGGTCATCCATTATTAGCTACATCTAGAGCTCTTATTGATGTTTTTGATGGTAAATTAGTTTTGCGAGTAGGGGAAGATGAAATCAAATTTCAAATAGGCAATATAATGAAACAATCCTTAGATAATGACGATTATTGCTATTTTTCTCATGGTGTTGATAATTTTATGACTTCTATGAATTCTAATTTATATTATAAAGATGCTATAGAAATTTGCATCACTAACTGTTATCTAGAAGATGAAAAAAATGAAGACATTGTTGAAAATTTATTTTTTCTAGATAATTGCATTTTGATGAATAGAACGACTTAGTATAGTTTGATTACACAAGGAGATCGTGAAGGTCTTAAGAATAATAATAAGGATCCACTGATAGTAGAACTAAAAAATTACCGGATCATCTTGAGTATGCATTCTTAGGAACTAATTCTTCTTACCCAGTTATTATCTCCTCTAATCTTTCTAATACTGAAAAAGCTAAATTAATAATTGTGCTGAAGAAATGTAAAGGTGCAATAGCATGGAAAATATCTGATATAAAAGGTATTAATCCTAGTTTTTACACTCACAAGATCCTTTTGTAAGAAAACTATAAACCTTCTATTCAACCGCAATGTAGGCTAAACCCAAATATGAAAGATGTAGTTAAGGATGAGATTGTTAAGTTGTTATATGCTGGTATGATATACCATATTTCAGATAGTTCATGGGTTAGTCTTGTACAAGTCGTTCCTAAGAAGGGTGGTCTAACAGTGGTAGCAAACGATAAGAATGAATTAATTCCAATGCGAATGGTAACAGGTTGGCGTGTCTGTATTGACTATAGGAAGTTAAACGATGCCACTAGGAAAGACCATTTCCCTCTTCCTTTCATTGACCAAATATTAGAACGTTTATCAGGACATTCTTATTTTTGTTTTTTAGATGGACTTTCTGGATATTTCCAAATTTCTATAGCACTAGAAGACCAGGAGAAAACAACATTCACTTGCCCATTTGGTACCTTTGCCTATAGACGTATACCATTCGGTTTATGTAATGCACCCGCCACTTTCCAAAGGCGCATGTTAGCCATCTTTAATGAATATGTTTAAGATATTATGGAAGTGTTTATGGATGATTTCTTTATTTTTGGTGACTCGTTTGATTTGTGTTTAAATAATTTAGAAAAAGTTCTTAGGAGGTGTGAGGAAACAAACCTAGTGCTTAGTTGGGAGAAGTGTCATTTCATCGTGTAAGAAGGGTTAGTACTTGGCCATAAAATCTCAAGCCAAGGAATTCAAGTAGATAGAGAGAAAATTGAAACCATAGAAAAGTTACCACCACCAACCTCCGTTAAGGCAGTGAGAAGTTTCCTAGGATACGTTGGATTTTACCGCCGGTTTATTAAAGACTTCTCTAAAATCGCTAAACCACTTACTAGGCTTTTAGAAAAAGACACACCTTTTATTTTTGAACAAGAGTGTCTACATGTCTTTGAGTTCTTAAAAGAGAGATTAATTAATTCTCCTATTATGATCGCACCTGATTTTACTCAGCCGTTCGAGATCATGTGTGACACTAGCAGTTTTGCAGTAGGAGCTGTTTTAGGACAACGCCGAAACGAACACTTTCACCCGATATATTATGCTAGCAAAACACTTAATAATGCATAGGAGAATTATACAATTACGGAAAAAGAACTTCTAGCAGTGGTATTTTCCTTTGATAAATTTACATCCTATTTAACATTGTCTAAGGTGGTAGTATACACAGATCACTCTGCCCTTAGATATTTTCTAGCCAAAGTGGAAGCAAAGCCTCGTTTAATCTGTTGGGTTCTTTTATTGCAAGAATTTGATTTGGAAATTAGGGATAAACGAGGAGCAGAAAACTTAGCGGCAGACCATCTCTCACATTTAAAAAATCTACTACAAGCAATGTTAGATGAATCTGGGGTTTTTTATACATTCCCTGAGGAATCGTTATTTGCATTATCTACAAATATAAATCATAATTGTCGGTGGTTTGCCGATTATGCAAACAATCTTGTGGCTAAGGTCCTTCCAAA
Organism: Platanthera guangdongensis; assembly: GCA_039583875.1. Classification (NCBI taxonomy): domain Eukaryota; kingdom Viridiplantae; phylum Streptophyta; class Magnoliopsida; order Asparagales; family Orchidaceae; genus Platanthera; species Platanthera guangdongensis. The sequence continues at coordinate 55,705,702 of CM077153.1, read as the reverse complement.
AGAATTTTCATATCAGCAGAAAAAGAAATTTTTCTCTAACTTGAAATATTACTTCTGGGAGGACCCCATTCTTTTTCAAATATGTGCAGATTCTGTTATACGAAGGCGTGTATCAGTGAAGGAGGGTTGGAAAATCCTGGAGTAGTGTCATTCAGGTCCTACTACTGGTTACTATGTTGAAAATCGCTCAGCCAAAAAGGTTCTTGATTTTGATTTTTATTGGCCTCTTCTATTCAGGAATGCCCAAAGGTATGTGCTTTCATGTTATTCTTTTCAGAAATCAGGTAATACTTCTAAATTACATGAAATGCCGCAAAAATGTATTCTTGAATGTGAAGTATTTGATGTGTGGGGGATTGACTTTATGGGACCATTTTCAATTTCTTACGGGAATAAATATATTTTGGTAGCTGTAGATTATGTATCAAAGTGAGTTGAGGCACAAGCTTTGCCTACTAATGATAGTAGAGTAGTAATCCAATTTTTGAAAACCTTATTTGCACGATTTGGCACACCATATGGACTTATTAGTGATAGGGGTTCACATTTTTGTAATCTACAGCTAGATAAAGTATTATAAAAATATGGAGTTACACATAGGATAACCACTCCATATCATCCACAAACTAGTGGTCAAGTTGAAGGTTCAAATAGAGAACTTAAGAGGATCATAGAAAAATCTATAGAAGAGAATAGGAAGCAATGGTCTAGGAAATTAAATGATTGTTTGTGAGCATATATGACTGTCTTCAAAACACCTATCAGGACCACCCCCTTTAGATTAGTCTATGGTAAATCATGTCACTTGCATATAGAATTAGAACACAAGTCTTATTGGGCAATACGCTCTTTGAATTTTGACACTAATTCTATAGGGGAGAAACAAAAACTTCAGCTTAACGAATTAGATGAGTGGAGAACCATGGCTTATGAGAACTCCCGGATTTATAAGGAGAAGACCAAACTATTCCATGACCATCACCTTCGCAAACGTAAGACATTCCAAAAAGGTGACCAAGTCCTCCTTTTTAATTCCAGACTGCGTTTATTCCCAGGGAAGTCAAGGTCTAAGTGGTCCGGACCCTTCAAAGTCAAAGAAGTCTTTCCCTAAGACAACGTCGAGCTAACCCACCCTGAGAAGGACGATTTTAAAGTTAATGGGCACCGATTAAAACTTTACTATGGTGCGCTTCCTCAAGATTTCGCTCGTTAAGAAACATGCCTCCGTCTAGACTAGGATTACGTAAAATGTAGTAATATTTCTAAGTTTATAAATTTTTTAGTATAAGTCTAGTTAGTTTTTAATGTAATTTTTTTTAATAAAAATCACTTAGGAGGAAATTCCCAATTCAGAGGAGTACACGGGTTACCACACGCCCGTGTGCATTGCCATGTCCATAATTTTTTTTCCAGAGCACCACACGGGTTAACACACACCCATGTGTGCGGCCATGTCGTTAGCATTCATTTTTTCCCATAAACATCTCGAGTAGGACTCGGGTAAACACACACCCGTATTAATGCCTGTGTGCCTATTCTTATATTGATGAAGTTTATCCCGAGCAGGATACGGGTAGTCACCTGGCCGTGTTCTCCGCCGTGTCACTGGTTGATGATGTTCATCCCGAGAGGGACATGGCTAGCCACTCTGCCGTGTTATCCCCCGTGTCACCGTTCGACGAAGTATATCCCGAGAAGGACACGGCTACCTACCCAATCGTGTCATTACCCATGTGTATTTTAATGCACTGTGCCTGAGCAGGACACGGGTTGAGACACGCCAGTGTTGTTGACCGTGTCCGCCTGACTCGCTGCTTTCCCGTGAAGTTTGACCACACGTCTCGTCGATACCCGTGTTCCACGCGGTAAAGATTCCTTAACACTGGTGCACATGTGAGGTCACCATTTTGGACCCCACATATATATGTATCTAAGCTACTTTCAAGACAGTTGTCCCAGGATGAAGTAAGGCTAGTGAGTATAAAATAACACATAATATGATGTACCTCATAAATTGTAGAATACCTTGAGTCTTTTCAGTCTTTCCATGATCAACTTCACTTTTTTATTTCGTACCCAAAGTCATGTCAAGTACCTGAACAAAAATGGCGATGGGCTTAGTCATACAAATATGACTAAGTAAGGTGAATACCTCTTTAGTTGTTGTACACATAAACGAATGTAAAAGATTTAGCAATGTTATAATCATATATCTCAACTAACTATTTTGCATACCTGTACAACCGATCCACATACTTAGCCGCTCAACCTAATGTATATGGGAATATATAACAATGCCTATATAATCAAATTTTTCAGCATATAAAGATAGCAAACACAACATTCCCTCAAGACTCGAGTGCCGCTAAACTTTCAAAGCGACGCTGAGTCAACACTGATTATCTCATTTTCATCATAGGGGATAGTTATTTGTTAAATTTGTTTATTATCTATTTGGGTCATTTTATGTTTTGGGTCGTTACAGCACACACGGCCGTGTGTGAACCCGTGTTCGTCTTCTTTAAATATGGCTGTGTTCTGGTCATCTCCATCTTCATCCCCTGATTTCCAAACTTCACTCCTACACTACCTCTCTTTCAGAGCCGGTTGAGGTTTTGGCCTTCAACGTACATGGATTAGCCTCCTCTCGTAGCAATCTATACTCCTAGGTAAACATTTTTGTGATTACGTTCATATTTTTTTCAACTTCTTTTTCTTATACTCCACTCTCTCCCCCTTCTTCTTATTTCTTTCCTCATTTTTCCTCCTCTTATTCCTTCTTCATGTCTTAAAAATCCTTATATTTGTCCACAGATCATGTCTTCAGGACGTGCCCAAGGCGGTCATCATCATCGCCTGGATCTCCAGGCATTGTCTACAGAAAGGCACGATGCTGCTGCGCCGCTGGAATTCACGAATCTAGCGCACATCAAACGCTACAACCTCCTCCAGTCGAAGAAGTACCAGGACATTCGATCGATTGATTGGAGCGTCTTGGACAAAATAAATCTAACGGGAGATGTTAGGGAGTAAATATCTATTGTGGGGTGGTAACAATTTTTTGCTATCAAGGAGTTAGGATTCAAGGAACTCGCATTAGAGTTCATGAAATCTTTTTATTTAAATCTTAGACCTACTTTCACTGAGCACGCAAACGCACAAGAGGCGGTCATCTCATTTCGAGTAGTGGGCACTACTCATACACTCTCCCTTCACCAGTTCAACCAATACTTAGGGGTATATGAGGACTCGTTCCTCCTTACTGCTACCTACCCCGAGCTTCAATTTGACCTCCCACTCGTGACCATGCTGCCAACATCTAGGCTCGACTTACTTTTGACCTTAATCCATATGCGGCCAAGAGGTCTAAGGCCTCCAAGTTGCATTCTCCCGCCCTCCACTACCTACATCATCTTCTAAGTCACACCTTGAGCGGCCGGAGCGAAAGCTCTGGAGTTGTTCGTAGGCAGGATGTGCTATATCTTTATAGCATGTCGTCACGTTACCCCATCCATCTGGGTTATATGCTCGCACAATTCATCCTTCACCAGGTTGACAACTCACGCATAAGGTCTATCTGTGTAGCACCCTACATTACCCGCTTGGAGAAGAATATGAACATATTCTCTTCCCTTCCCCCGATGATCGTGGTTGCGAAGACCATGCCTATCACTATGGCCAGTCTTCGATCCCTCCGCCTCGTCACTGCCTGTCAGGGTCGGGGTGGCATTATATATTCCCTTGAGAGGTGTGGACTACATGCAGATGATGATGATGATGACAAGGTAGATCCTGACCTCGATGAGCCACCGGTCCCCCCAGCCCAGTCCACTTACACTCAGGGCGAGTCTTCTACTGATCCTCCTCGAGCACGTTTGTCACAACCCGTATTTTCACCGCAAATAAAGCTTATCATAGTAAGAGAAAATCCGCGTCATGATGCCACGTCAATAGGGGATAACTGCGGACGCTCAGGCAGACACCAAACTAAACATGAAGAAAGTTTCCTTTTTTAAGTTATTTTAAGGAAAATCAGCTAAGTGCAAAAGTTAGTCGTATCCCTCAGCTTAGTGGCTCATCTAGTCCACGAATCAAAATATATTATACGTTGTGGAAAATACTTGATTAGATTAACTCAAACATCCTACATGAGTAAAAACGTCCCTAAAGGACAACTCATGTCATGCAAGACTCTAAATTTATTATAGTAGGAAAGATAGCTTTTACGGTCGCTAGAAATAACATGTTAGAGTTTCAAAATTATGCGATGCATGAAGTAATAGTAGTAGATTTTATAGTTGAAAATACCTAACATGCATTACTACCATAAATCCTCGCAGAGAACAAGTAATCCACATTCACATTTAAAGAAATGAGCAGCTAGCAAGTATCAACAACTAATAATTCAGTGGGCGCCAACAAGCTGACACGAACCCACGAACAAAAGTATGTCTGAACTAGTAAAACTAAACCAACAGCAAACTACCTCGCTAAGACGAGGTAACAACCACGACTAACACTGCCTCCAGAAATCCAACACCAGCACTGCTAACTGCTACTGCACTGAACCTGAGGCATTCCAAAAATAGAATACCTCAGCAAGAAGGTACAAGTAGTGGCAGGAAAAGTAATAAACCAAAATAATCAAAGGGTCAACCAGGGTACCAACCCAAGACCAAAAGTACTGAAGTAAGGTACAAAAGAAAATAGGGCATCAACAGGAAAAGAACTCCTACGTGACTTGTCACGTTCCACAAGGGTGCACCAGACGCACAAGGCTGTAAGATGATTACATCAATATTTCTCCAGAAAGAAAATGCAAAACCTTCATTGAAGTAAAAAAAATACAAAACCTTCTTTAGGCACCTGTGGTCGACTCTACCCAAAAACACGGCGAGGTGGTCACTCTTGGACACACCACCCAAAAACAACAATGGGCGAGGTGGTCACTCTTGGATACACCACCCAAAAACAAAATGGATATATAATCCGTCTAACTGCGAGGGAGTCTCATACTCTCCACCATACACCGCAGACATCCAAAAACCAGGTAGACTTCCACAGGGCACTAATGAAGGTAACAAACACTGCGGAGGTGGAATCGTCCACTAACTCCCGCATTCAAGAAACCCAAAGATACCACAACACAAATATCTCGAGATTTGGCTCGACAGATTTTACTTGACATTACCGAACTCAAGATGCGGTTGATCAACCTCTAGGAGCAATTACAGTCCTAGATAAATTCTAACGCGCGAAATGACGAAACCTAAAACATGCACATCCATCATTAAACCATACCAGGAATAATGAACCAAAACCAGGCAAAATCGGGCTTTCCAAGATGACACCTTACAACAACAAAGGATTGTTGGCACGATTAAACATAACAATAATAGGAATAATAATCGCAGAAAATTTAAGGAACATGAAAGAATAGTCATTACCATCAGATCGAACAAAGAGAAATGAGGGGAAAACCAACACTTGCCTTGGTTTCATCGGAAAAGTCCTCTGAATCGCTCCAAGTCATAGATCGGGGCAAAAGACTGTGGGAGGAGTTGAAATCTAGACAAAAATGGCCGAAATAAAGATTAGGGCCGAAAAACCCTAAAGAGAGAACTCAAGAAACGTGGAAGATATTACCACCATGGCGTAGCTCTCGGTGAGAGCTTTCCAGATCTATATTCGGATGAAGATTTCGAGCACCGGAGCACCGTCGGCGACCACCGGAAGGTTCACGAAATAAAATTTATCTCTCACGCTCACGCCGCTCTGGTTCGGGAGGAAAGATCGAAGAAGATGAAGAAATTCTCTCTGATATCAATATGTATTTAAATATATACATATATATATGTATAAAAAGATACATAAATATAAATAAATAAATAAATAAATATATAAATATATATATATATATATATATATATATATATATATATATATATATATATATATATATATATATATATATATATATATAAAGTTCTGTCCAAAAACGGAGTATTTACGTCTGGGTGCGCGGAAGACGAAAATAAAAGTTTAGGATGGCTTCAAATCGAAAAGTGTCCACCATGAAAGTTGTAGATCTCGTCGAGGCGCACAAATTTCTTGTTAACTATTTTTCCATACGACATCGTTTGGATGCTCAAAAAGACTCCTGAACGTAAACTGCAACAGAGTACACGAGAAAAACTTACGGGTACTCGAGAGGTAGAAAACAGCTACTCGAGTAGTTCGGAAAGGCTACTCGAGTAGTTCGGAAAGGCTACTCGAGTAGTTCGGAAAGGCTACTCGAGTACTTTAGAAAGGCTACTCGAGTAGTTCAAGTGACTACTCGAGTAGTTCAGAAAGGCTACTCGAGTAGTTCAAGTGACTACTCGAGTAGTTCAGAAAATTCACTCTTGTTGGTCAGAAATGTTACTCGAGTAAGAGGAAAAAGGTACTCGTGTAGGGGGAAAAAGCACTCGGGAGGATATAACAGCACTCGAGTAAGAACAACCACAATCACTCGAGTAATTGAAGGGATCCACTCGAGTATATCCATAACCACTCGAGAGAAAAAAATTACAATTTGCACAGTCGGTAAAAATCTTTACAAATATATCATGGAAATTAAACTATATAAATGAATAGTGTTTTTCATTTTTGAATAGTACTTTAATATTAAAATATTCATATTTTATATATTTTGAATACGAAAACACGAGTTCAAAACGGAGGCCCAAACGCGCGACGAATTGAACGAAAATCCCACTGTAGGCGAAAACTGACGCTACGAACAAAACGGCAAATTCGAAACCATAATCCGACGAGTCATTCCCAAGATATTAATCTTTGAAGTATACGGCAAACATAAACAAATCCAAAACTTCAATCGCGCGTCAAGACTCCAAAAATGCTCGGATTGCGACGAAACTTGACGAGCAAGTCCAAAATTACTTAACTTAAATTCCAAATGCAAAATCTTCCCATTACAACAAGAATTTGGCCTACTTGACCGCACGGACGTGAAAATGCCTTAACGGCATTGTGCCGTCAACTCGACGTTAAAGGTAACGCCACGACGTCATAAATCTGATGTTTCCCAAACAAATAAAATCATCTAAAAAAATCGGGGGCGTTACAACGTTCTCAGTACTTGCGGGATTTACAACACTTTTATGAGACCAAGCTCTCACAACGCTTACAATATATAGTGGATTCGCAGAAGCGGACAGAGGACGCCATCCTTCAAATCAGGGACCACTTCAGGATCTCTCCAAGACCACCGACAGCTCCTCGCCCGCCTCACTTCCCTGACAATCATGCCAACCCTCCAACATATTTTTGACATGTATCAGTTTATTGGACATGTATTTCAGCAGCATCTATTTGTACTTGTATTATCAGATATTATATATGTTATCATATTTGCTCCTTTTTCATTCGTGTGCTGTTCTATTTTCATGATAGTCAGTTCTTTATTTGTTGGTGAAATTGCTCTCTCTGTTCTTTACATTGAAAATTTTAAGTCTGGGGGTGGATGTTCTTCAATTCTATAATTTCTGTGAAAGACATTATTACAATTGGTTATACTTTTGCTATCATAGTACTCAAGGTTGTTATAGACCCCAAAATTTGTTTGGTTACTCCTTTAAGCTCTCATTAATTCACTCATTTGAGATTATAACTAACTACTTTACTTTCGCACGCTGATTAAAATGAATAGATGTAGATTCGTTGAGTGTACAATTTTGTTGATTAGTAATTATGTATAGAAATTCATTAGCCAAATTTTCTCTATATAATTTATTTTTAAGATTAATCCTTTATATTATTAACTATCAATCACTTTATTTTAGAAAATATAATTATCTATAATAAAGTGAGTCGATGATTGTAACATTTTTATAATTTTGTATTAGGGAATCAAAATAAAGAATACTCTCTATTAATGTCTAAAACTTACCCTCTAGCGATTCTCAAAACTTTTGCATAGGTTAATTAGTGATGGCAGAAATGACTTAGGCCTCCTTTTGGATAGCTTGAGCCTTGTAATCCCAAAACCTTAAACATTGTACCCTTGCACACCCAATTTGGACCTAATCCCTATGCCTTTTGATACTCTACTACTAAAATTCACCAAGGCCAAATCCTTACCTATTAGCACACCTATCATTGATACCTTCTTGGAATGAGTTTGTTCATAGTGATATGTGGCCTGAGTGCGTGTAGACTTGCACTCACTTGGAATGATCCCTACTATGAACCCTTGAAAAAAACATAGTGATATGTGGCCTGAGTGCGTGTATACTTGCACCCACTCAGAATGATCCATACTATGGACCATTGGTTACAAAAAATAAAAATATAGAGTATCCATCAAAAATGTGGGAAGTATAATAATTGTAAAGTCTGTGGGTGCTTTTATAACGTTGATGTATGTTAAGGTATTTACAAAGCAAGAGGCTCAATCATTATCTTGGTGTGATATGAACCATCGAATTTATCTTTGATTATCCCACCTATAATCATTTATCTTAAGCCAAAAGGTTACACCATAATACATGTCATAAGGATCCAACCTTACTAATTCTAACTAGTGTCGTGGAGAGGGTGTGAAAAGGTAAGCTCATGACTATCTATATTGGTACTTAAAAGTTTAGAAATACTAATACATATCTTATTGAGATTATTATTTTCTCCTCCCAATTGTTATGGATGACTATATTTTTATTTCTAAGAAAGAGTGAAAGATAGTTAAAAGATATATTAGAGGAATTTTAAGATAAAGTTATATTTAGAAAAGTCTACTATACTATTTCCTATATGATTACATCATCAAAGTTCTCTTTAAATTCATAACAACCAGTGTGCGGAAGCAAAATTATTTATTGGTAACCCAAATGTTTGAATTAGTTTGCTTAGGGACAAGCAAACATCTAAGTCTGGGGGTATTTGATGAGTATAATTATGATAGGCTTTTTACTATCATAATTGTAATCATGTCCACTATTTTCTACCTCCCTATGTAATAATTTCGCGAGAATAGTTAAGAATTTGCTTTATCATGAATAGAAGAGCACAGTTAGGACTTTCTATTATTTCATGTATTAAGCTATTTATTTATTCCTTCATTTTCCAAATACAGATATTGCTAACTAGTGAAACTAAAAGTCTTGGAGCAAACAAAGGAGTTCACGGATTCAACATGGCTGATGACAGGACAAGAATTGGGCACACAGGGGTAGGCACACGCCTGTGTCCCTACTCGTGTCCTTTTTGGGATAAATTCAACGTCTGCTGCCAACGAACACATGTGTGAAGAACAAGATGAACAATACGGTCGTATCAGTACACGTGTCAGATGATACGGCCCACGACCAGACACACCTATTTGTGTGGAAATGCCTTTGAACCGTCAACACAACCTGTGACACGGCCGTATTGGAACCCATGTCCGACTCTATTTGTAAGGAGATTATAAAAACCTGTAGAAAAATTAGAATGGGGAATTTTGGATCATTTCATCTTGGAGAACTTCTGGAGGACGAAAGTGGAGCACCCAAGAGAAGGAGGAATTGAAGGAGATTTTTGTATGCTTTTAATCTTCCATGTATCTCTTTTAATCTTCCCTTTCACTTGGTGATCTAACTTTATTTATTTTTTATTTCGCATGAAACTTCTATTTGAACAATTTGGTAATCATGTATGTTATTGTTTTCATTAAATTTGTGGTATTTTATTCGTATGTGGACTTTCAAACAAAGAGATTTATCCTAGTTGTAAATTTATTATTTGTTTTACATGAATTCCAACTTTTTAGATTGGGAAATTGGAAGGTTGTGATGATGTTTATATGTTCATATTTAGGTATTATTTCTCTTTGCATTTCAATTTGAATGATCGAGAGATATGTTGATTAGATAATTATAATATGGATAAATGGATTCATGGTATTTTAAAGATTGGATCTCATGAATTTATGTATTAGATATGGTACTTTATTTTAATCAAATTTGAGGGTTATAAATTGTTCGAGAGAAAATGTACTCAACTTAGGTTTAGATTTTGAATTGCTCGAGAGAGAATTTGATAAATGTTTAACCCTTACAATACAATGAATTTGATTAGCTTATTATTACCATATTACATAGAATTTAGTTAATGAGCGGTTATTTTCATGTGAATGCTCTTAGACTTTCGGCTTTTTATCATCTTTAATTCTCCAATGTTTCTTTATCCAAGTAGTCATAGTTAGGTTAATCTAGGTTAAAAATGAATTTTAACTATAGGTATGATAATAGAGTGAGGGTGAGTATGAGTATTTGAAAAGACCCTGTGGAATACGACACAAGATGTAGATTTCTCCTATACTATGATTGATAGGTGCACTTGCCTGAAAGTTAAATCAATCTAGCTTATGCCCATATACATAGTTTATACTAAAGTGTAGAATGAATCCTCATCAAGTTATTACTTGTTAAAAAAGCATCATCTCTCAGCGCTTCGGGACTTAGAACATTTCCTTGCTTTATCTCATCGTTTTTGTCTCAGCGGTCTCAGCGGTTTTTCATTATTAGCTGAGACAATGCCTTTGTCTCAGCACTTTTTTCTTATCTGCTGTCCCAGCGGTTTTTGCAATTTAGCTGTCTCAGCAGTTTTGTCTCAACGGTCTCAGCGGTTTTTCATTATTAATTGATACAAGCCTTTATCTCCGCAATTTTTTCTTTCAACTTTCTCAACGCTTCCTTCTTCATTAGAAGCGTTGAGTGAACCTGCTTCACTCAACGCTTTTGGACTTAGAAAAAATCCAACTAGATTTGTTCTCAACTGTTTACCTCTTAATTGCCTCAGCGCTTCCTGCTTTGTTTAGAAGCATTGAGTGAACTTACTTCACTCAACGCTTCTGGACTTAAAAAGTTTCTAGCCAATATTGTCTCTGCTATCTCAACTATCTTAATGTCATCTTCTCAGATGTCTCAGTTATCTCAGTGCCATCTTCTCAGCTATCTTCAGCTGTCTCAATGCTATCTTCCCAGCTGTCTCAGTTGCCTCAGCGATTTCAATGCCTTCTTCTCAGCGGTCTCAGCACTTTTGCCTTAGATAGATTTTTTGGCTTTAGATTGACAAGCTTTGAGCTGAGCTCGATGAACCATAAATTGAGCTCAACGAACTTCGAGCTAAGCTCAACGAATTTTGTATCCTGAGTTCTTAAGCTTATGCTGAGTTGAGCTCGACGATCAGCGAGCTGAGTTCGACGAACTCTGAGCTGTGTTCGACGAAATTTGAGTTTACTGCCCAACTCATTTTTCTTCACTTGTCCAATCATGAACTACCTGCATGCATGAACTAAAGCACACATCAAATACATTATGCGTGTATGTCATTGACCCATTTGACTTCTTACAAATCTTGGATATTGGGATCAATAGACCCAACAATCTCCCCTATTTGAAGAAGTCAAAACAATACAGGTCATTAACAATATAACATTTCATCATAATAAAATTTAAACAAAATTTAACAGTAGAAGTGTTACCATTTCTCCAGCCCATGGAGAATGACTTACTCCCCCTGGTATGATGCTATCCTTACTGTTCTACGAGGATGTACTTCTTAGCCCCTTGACTTCTTTCCTGCCCCTTTTTGACTTCTACAATAGGGAGCATACTGATAGGTTGGTCTCCCCCTATCTATCTCAGTTGTTGGTCTAGCTCCCCCTCAACATTTGCACATCATCTTCAGTATCTGGAAGAAAAGCTTGTTCTACCTGCACAATAAACAATGCAACATATGGTAGAAGAGAGAATTGAAGCTACACAAGATTCAACATGCCCAATTCAAATTTGAAGGTGTTGAACTTAGCTTCATCTAGTTGCATCGTGAAGATATCAACCACTTGCCTGTCTGTGGAGATAAACTCAAGGGAGATGTCTTCTCTTTCCACATGTTCTCTAATGAAATGATACCTAATTTCTATATGTTTAGTCCTGCTATGAGAGACATGATTCCTAGCTATAGAAATTACACTAGTATAATCAAAAAAGAGTGGAGTTCTACTTATTTGAACATTGTAGTCTTGAAGTTGATGCTGAATCCATAGCAACTGAGCACAACAGCTTCCAATTGAAATATACTCTGACTCTGCTATTGAGATTGCTACACTTGTCTATTTATTGCTGCTCCAAGATACAAGCCTTCCACCTAGAAATTGATAGGAGCCTGATGTGCTCTTCTTATCCTCCTTGCATCCTGCAAAATCTGCATCTGAATAGTAGTCAGTTCAAATTCCCCATTCCTGGGGTACCATAGGCCAAGATCTGGGGTGCCCTTAAGATATCTCAAGAATCTTTTCACAGCAGTACAATGAAAATCTTTAGGGCAGGCCTGATACCTAGCACAGACACATGTTACATACATAATGTCAGGCCTACTTACTGTGAGGTAGATAAGGGAGCCAACTATACCTCTATACAAAGTTTGATCAGTAGGCTTCCCTGCATCATCTTGCTTATAGGCATACTTTAGCTCATGGGAGTTCTTATGGTGGAAGCATTCTCCATGCCATATTTCTTGATTATCTCCCTGATGAATTTTGACTGAGATATGGATAGACCATCATCAGTCTGTTTTACTTGGAGTCCCAAGAAAAACTTCAATTCACCCATGCTACTCATCTCAAACTTCTCCTACATAAGTTTTGCAAACTTCCTGTAGAGGTTGTCATCAGTATAGCCAAATATTATGTCATCCACATAAATCTGGACTAGGATGATCTTGCCCTTAGATTCCGTTAGGAATAGGGTCTTGTTTATCTTCCCCCTTGAGAATTTGTTCTCAATGAGGAAGGTAGACAATGACTCATACCATGCTCTTGAGGCTTGCTTAAGCCCATAAAGAGCTTTTCTAAGTCTATATACAGCAGTAGGAGAGTTAGAGTCAATAAAACCTGGAGGCTACTCTACATAAACCTCTTCCTTCAAGTCTCCATTCAGGAAGGCTGACTTGACATCCATCTGGAATACCTTGAATCCCTAGAAGGCTGCAAATGAAAGGAACAGTTTGATTGCTTCCAACCTTGCAACTGGGGTAAAGGTTTGATCATAATCAATCTCTTCTTCCTGTTTGTACCCTTTGACCACCAGTCTGGCTTTATTCTTGATTACAATGCCATTTTCATCAAGTTTATTTATGAAAATCCACTTGACTTCAATGACATTGAGTCCATCTGGTCTGGTAACTAGCTTCCAGACCTTTCATCTCGTGAACTGGTTTTGTTCTTCCTACATTGAACCAATCCAGAATGGGTCTTGATATGCTTCTTCAAATTTCTTGGGCACTTCTTGTGACAGGAAGCTGAAATAGAGTGTTGTGTTGAGATTCCTGCTTATGGTCTGTACACTTTGGCTATCATCTCCTACTATCTTCTCTGGAGGATGATATCTAAGATATTTGACTGTAGGGGGCACTCTGACTACTTCTTGCTGATTATCATTTTCTTTAGCAGGTTGGTCTTCATTTCCAGCTTAATCATCCTGGGCTTCCTCTGGACAGCATCCCTCTCCATAATCTTCTTGCAAAGCTGGGTCTTTATCTTTGATGGAGAGCTTTTCCATCATGACTTCTGTTCTTGCAAAGCTTGGCAAAGAGCTTGACAGCTCACTGTCAATCATGCATGACTCATTAAACACTACATAGACAGACTCTTCAACAACTTGATTTGTCATGTTATAGACTCTATATGCCCTACTATTATTATTGTACCCAATAAATAAACCCTCATGGGATTTGGCAGCAAACTTAGTTATTTTTGACTTACCGTTGTCCAGGATGGAACACTTGCAACCAAAGATCCTGAAGTAGGAAATATTTGGTTTTCTGCCCTTCAAGATCTCATAGGGAGTCTTCTTGTGGACATTGGTGATAGAAGCCATATTGAGCACATGACTTGCAGTGTTAACTGCCTCAGCCCAAAAATATTCAGGGAGAGAAGTGTCACTCAATAGTGTTCTCCCAGCTTCTATGAGAGTCCTGTTTTTCCTCTCAGCTAACCCATTTTGCTGGGGTGTTCTTGGAGAGGAGAACTCTAGATGAATCCCTTGCTCTTCACAGAATGTATTCATAACAGCAGACTGAAACTCAGTTCCATGGTCACTTCTCATTCTGACCACAGAGCATGCAAGCTCATTCTGAATTTGCCTGACAAAATTTGTGAAGTCCTCAAGGGTTTCATCCTTTCTTCTAAGGAAGAACACCCAAGTAAACATGGAATAATCAACAACCACCACAAGGGTGTAGACCTTCCTACCTAGACTATGAACATGCATAGGACCAAACAAGTCCAAATACAGGAGATACAAGCATCTCACAGAGTCCTTGGACCCAATGCTCTTAAAAGAGGTCTTAGTCTGCTTACCCTTTTGGCAAGCAGCATATATACCCTCCTTGGAACATTTCATTTTGAGACCATTCCTAACAAGCTCATCACTGAAGAGCTGACCAATGGTCTTATAATTCAAATGAGTCAGTCTCTTGTGCCACTGGATACAATATGAGACTTTCTCATCTGCAACTATGCATGTAGGGGAACTATTATCTAAGCAAAAAATTTAAGCAATAAACATTCCCACTCATAGTGCCTGTTAAGATGACACATTGGTCACTTGACCTCTTGATGTGGCACTTATCCTTGTGGAAGGAAATGTCATAACCAAGATCACGTAGTTAGCTTATGCTTATGAGGTTGTATTACAACATCTCCACATAAGCCACCTTTGTGATGGTGATTATGCCATTTGAGATATTGTCATAGCCTCTGGTTATCCCCTTGTCTAAACCTACAAAAATGACCTTGGGTCCATTATTTACTGGAGTGTACTCCTTCAATAGCTCCTTTGTTCTAGTCATGTGCCTGAAACATCCAGTATCCAAGTACCATTTAGGGGATTTGGTACTTGAACTAACCTGAAAAGAATGCAAGTCACCTTACCTTAGGGCCCCAATTTTTGTTGCGTCCTAGGTTCACATTAGCCTTTAAATAACCATGTCTTCCTGTAGAATTCCTGATAGGTTGGCAACCTCTGGACACTGAGGGATTGTGCCAGCAATCTACAACATAGTGGCCCACTTTTCCACAACACTAACACTCATAGATATTATATCTCCTTTTCTATTTGGGACCAGCATTTTGCTGTACTGCTTCCTGAACAGTGGGGAGATGTGCTGCTCTATACTTCTGCCTTCTTTCAGCAGTAATTTGACTGAAGGACAGTATTTTAGCTGTCTGTGTTAGTTTTCTATGAGAACCACCAGCTGCATGTCTTTTTTTAGCTAACATGCATTTGATAGCATCTGAGATTGCCATTCCAGCCCTGCTAGAAGACTCACCTTGAGTCACAACTTTTACTGGATGATTTAGATTTTTAGCAGCAACAATATCTTTGAGTTTTGGGGCTGGGGCACGAAAACAAATGCTCTAGGATGGGCCATTTGGATTTCCTCATGGGAAGCCTTAAAAGCTTTCACATGGTTGTACCTTCCACCATGGCTGGGGCCACATTGGTCCTTACCAGTGGATCTGTCGTTCTCCCAATGACCATAACAACTTTCATGGTCATACCTGTTAGAAGGCAACAATACTCTCTGAAAAGGAATTTGAGGTAGTGAGGCTAGATGCACAACTTGGTGCCTTCCCTTTTCCCTTTCCTCTTGGATTAGAAGGTCTAGCATGTCTCTTAAATCCCAACCCTTTCTTACCAGCTTGCGTAAGGTGGGTATCAGTTAAGGGTAGCACAGTGCTTGGCTTAGAAAATTTTGTCACCAACATTTTCTCATTTGAGAGATCATTTTCAAGCTTCTGGATAAGTTTCTCATTTGAGACTCTTACCACAGACTCACTGTCAATGATTTCCTTGAGTTATCCTGTATGTGCAGCCATGTCAGTGAGGGCTTTTTATTGGTCTTCACACTTGCTTTTAAGACTAAGAAGCTCTTTTGCCCGCCTCTTTGTAAGTAGCTTGCATTTCTTGAAAGCCTCAAGAAGTTCTCCATACTTGGCAATTATGGAGTTTCATCATCCTCAGAGTCTGAATCCCCTTCATCTCTTGATGGTTGAGAATCAGAGACCGAGTCAGCCTCATGACTGAAATAAAAGAATGTGGTTTAGCATGTACCTGAGACTGACCAGGCTGATCTTGGTTGCTTTCTTCATCTGTCATTGCCATTAGTCTATGGCACTGAGCATTTCCTTCTTCATTCACCTCTGAGTCACTATCTGTGTGTGATAAAGGGGCCCTGATCCCTATTCTAGCAGCAGGGAACTCTTCAGGTTCCTCTTTAATAACAATAATAATCCCAATGTAGGCTTCATCTTCTTCACTATCTGACACAGAGGAAGTGTCAGACCAGGTATTCTCCTTCTTGGCCACTAGGGACTTCTCTTTCTTCTTTCCCTTGTGTTGCTTCTTCACTCTTTCTTCTCTCCTCTTTACTGGGCAGTCAACAATTACATGCTCAGGTTTGCTGCTGCAAAAACAAATAATGTTAGAGGATGATTGTTTATTAGAGTTAGGAGCATACATGTCCTCCTTAGAGGATTTAGTTCTATGGTGAGAGGAGGAAGAAGGCCTTCTATTCTTCCAATGCCCCTTCTTCATGAATTTCTGAAACTGCCTGGAGAAGGCAGCATAGTCCTCATCAGATGTATGGTTGTCAGATGAGTTGGACCTGGAGCTCTCAGATTCTGACACAGCAGTTCTACTTACTGGAGAGATCTTCCTTATGCTCTTGGTTGAAGCTTCAGCTTTGAAAGCCATTGATTTCTCCTTGCTCTGTGACTTGCTTCCCTTCTATTCTTCTTCCTTCTTTGTAGCAAGCTGCATCTCATAGGATAGTAGCTTTCCAAATAGGGTTGGAGGTGGTGTATCAGCTAGCCTGTCCATCTCCCTGATGGCACAGAGCTTTGTGTCCCAATCCTTGGTGAGGGACCTGAGATATTTGTCATTCAGCTCATACATACTGAAGACCCTTCCATAAGTTCTCAGTTCATTAATAGTTCTGAAAAGTCTTTCAAAACTTTCAGCAATGCCCTCAGACTATCCTTGTCTGAAGGCCTCATACTCCTGGTTGAGCATGGATTTCCTGTCATCCGTCACATCTTCTGAACCCTCCATGAACAACACTAGGGTTTCCCACATTTCCTTGAAGCTCTTGCAGTGCACCAGATTATGGAATGTAGAATCATCTACTGCACTAGCAATGATATTTTGCGCTCTCTTGTCTATGAAGGCAAGGAGGAGCTTATCCTTGTTTATTTCTTCATATGATTTAGGAGTCTGGATGATGGCATCTAGAACTGAGATCTTCATGGCGATGAAGGGTCCCTATTTGACAGTGATGTAGATCCTAGGGTCAGCAGCTTCCATGAACATCCTCACCCTTTCCTTCCAAAGCCCAAACCCCTCCTTTCTATAGATTAACAACTTCATGGCTCCTAATTCCTTATAGTTTACACCAGACCCCTTTTCTTATCTTTTAGCTAACCTTGGAGGTATACTCAGATTGTTAAATCCTTTTTGAGTAACCTCCCTATGATACCACTTGAAAGTTATTTAACTTTAGGTTATCTAGTCACCTAGAGGGGGGGGGGGTGAATAGGTCTTTGAGTTTTTAATATATCTTTTGTTGTTTTCAACTTATTCTATCTAGATCTTGTCCTTAAGTCCTGCAATCAAAGAGAAAAATAAGTACATTCAGCAAACACAAGAATTTGTCATGGTTCCCCAATTGGGTACATCCACTTTCCCTCTCCACCTATCCAAGCTTATTTGTTGGACTAGGCACAAACTCCTCCAAACTGCTCCTAAGAGCTTACACCTCAGATCCCGCAGGACATTCAAATCTCCTCCATGACTCACTTCTCAGCCACAAGGGCCTACACTCAGTGGTCAGTAGACCACCAACCTCAGGCTGTTAAGCCCTACACTCAGGCTGGATGGACAGCCCTACCTCAGGTCCCAAAGGATCCTACCTCAGAGCTCTGCAATGCTCCTACACTCAGTGACCCGCAAGCCACCTACCTCAGCCTTATCTCTAAGGCCTATAGCTTAGGCTTTTCAGCCCTACAACTTCATGCACAAGGCCCTACTCTTATAGTGTAGTAATACTCCTACAATTCAGTACCCCTCCAGGTACTTACTTTAGTGACCATCCAGGCACCTATAGCTCAGTGACAAGCTTGTCACCTACCTCAGGCACAATGGCCCTACACTCAAAGAGTAGCACTCTCCTACCTCAGGCACTTAAGCCCTACAACTCAGATCCTCACTTGGATCCTACCTCAGTTCCCCAACAGGGCACCTACCTCAGTGACAAATTTTTCACCAACCTAAGGCACAAAGTGCCCTACACTCAGATTCAGGAAACCTGAATCCTACAGGAAATAAATACAGAGAATGAAGAAATTAAAATAACTAACTCAGAGAAATAACTCTGAGTCAACTTTGCCGGACTGAGCTGATTTCAGTCCAGCTCACCTGTTGTAGAAGGAATCAGCCTTCTTCTACAACTATCACTTATTACTGTTGCACTAATGAGCAGCTTAAACCTTGCTGAGAGACGAATCAGCTAAACTATTCTATAGAGAATAACCTTACTGAGCTTGAAGAGCTTCAGCTATCTTTCTTTGCCTTCAGGCTATCTTGGTTGGACTTCAGCTTTCAAGCTTGATCGGAAGTAAATGTCCAGCCGCTTATATCAAATTCTCTTTCCGTTCATTTGATTCGTTAAACTTAATCCCTTTACTATTTCCCCGTTTATATGCATTGATTTGAATAAACGACACCATAGTATGTGGGCTCACCAAGGATTGGTGAGCGCCAACTCCATCAGAAAGGGACAAAATATCTTTCGGCGCTGTAGCAGCTTTCCCGCTACGACTTCCTGCAATTTTGACTTTGATGACGTCAGTAGTGGACATCAACATCTAGACTTAGAAAATTTTCCAGAATCCTATCAAGCGTTGATTGGTGTTAAAACACCCAACTCCATTAGCCTTGGCTCTCAGCGCTTCTGGACTTAGAACATTTCCTGGCTTTGTCTCAATGGTTTTGTCTCAGCGGTCTCATCGGTTTTTCATTATTAGCTCAGACAATGCCTTTGTCTCAGCACTTTATTCTTATCTATTGTCTCATCGGTTTTTGCACTTTAGCTGTCTCAGTAGTTTTGTCTCAGCAGTCTCAGCGGTTTTTAATTTTTAGTTGAGACAAGCCTTTATCTTAACAGTTTTTGCTTTCAACTGTCTCAGCGCTTCCTTCTTCATTAGAAGCATTGAGTGAACCTGCTTCACTCAATGCTTCTGGACTTAGAAAAAATCCAACTAGATTTGTTCTTAGTTGTTTACCTCTTAACTATCTCAGCGCTTCCTGTTTTGTTTAGAAGCATTGAGTGAACCTGCTTCACTCAACTCTTATGCACTTAGAAAGTTTCCAGCCAATATTGTCTATGATGTCTCAGCTGTCTAAATTCCATCTTCTCAGCTGTCTCAGCTGTCTTAGCACCATCTTCTCAGCTGTCTTCAGCTGTCTCAATGCTATCTTCCCAACTATCTCAGCTGTCTTAGCAGTTTCAACGCCTTTTTCTTAGCGGTCTCAGCGCTTTTGCCCTAGACAGATTTTCTGGCTTTAGATTAACAAGCTTTGAGCTGAGCTCAACAAACCATAACTTAAGCTCGATGAACTTCTAGCTAAGCTCGACTAATTTTATATCATGAGTTCTTAAGCTTATGCTGAGTTGAGCTCGACGATCAGCGAGCTGAGTTCGATGAACTCTGAGCTAAGTTCGACGAAATTTAAGTTTACTGCCCAACTCATTTTTCTTCACTTGTCCAATCATGGACTACCTGCATGCATGAACTCAAGCACACATCAAATACATTATGCGTGTATGTCATTGACCCGTTTGACTTCTTACAAATCTAGGATATTGGGATCAATAGACCCAACACTTATACTGGGATATGAGAAGTGACCTTTTGTCATTTATTTCATCAAAATTTCCATCTACAACCCTGCATAATGACTGCCAGATCTCTTTAAATGACTGACAATCAGCCACTTTTTGGAATATCTCATCAGACATTGTAAAGACAAATATGTTCATTGCCTTTGCATCCAAATCCTTTACTCTCTTTTCTTGTTCAGTCCATTCAGATCTTGGAACAAGTTCTTTTTTGTGTGTTCCACTGACATCTCTCTTAAAGGGCATATATGGTCTTACAAGAATAAACCAAAGATACCTTAATCAATAAAGTTCATATATAAGTTAATTCTAGCTTTCTAGAGTGCAAACTTCTCTAAGTTACAAACTTTAGGCCTTGTGGATGAAAATCATTTGAAGTTATTAGATGTCATTTTAAATATAGATGTTTATAATAATATATGTAAGCATTCAGCTATTCAGATATTTTGATTAAGGCGTTAACCTTTATTTGATTAACATGGTTCTAATACCAACTAAAAGTGAGAACAGTTGACTAAATCTTCAGAGAATTCTCTAGAGGGGGGGGGGGGGGGGGGGTGAATAGAGAATTAAAATTAAACTTGATTAATCTACTGGATATTACTTAACATAGAATTTGCACTCATAGATAGTTTGCGAGAGAATTAATCCAGTAGATAAAAACACAACACACAAAGCAATCACAAAAAAACACAATTACAGAAGATATAAAAACTATAGTGGTTCCCTAAAATCTAGGTACATTCACTCTTCTACCACTTTGGAAGGAATACAATATCCCAGTGTCTCACTCTTTTGATAAGGAGACTCTCAGAACCAACAACTAGATTTTTGATAAGAAGATCTTGAACTAACACCAGATATTTTGATAAGGAGATCTTGAACCACTGACCTACTGAGTCTTTTGATAAGGAGACTTTTAGAACAAGTGAATGCATCCTTTGAAGATGGATTATTAAAACTATTTACTCAATAATACAAGAAGAGAATGAGAAAGAAAGAGTTGAAGAAGAGTCTCAAGAATGAGTCCTCTCTCAACAATCCGAGGAATATGTGACACTAAGTGTTTTTGGATCCTCTATTGATGATGAATCCTTGCTTGGAGAAGTTGTAAGGATTATAATATTTTGATCCAAAGTTCTTCTCTGATTTGAAATAATTCCATAATAAAATCATGTCGACAATTTCTTCAAAGTTCTTCTATATAAAATCTTCTAAATTTAGTGAAGAAATCCTTCATAATATTCTTATTTTAGAAGCTCTAAAGATTTGAAATAATTCTATAGATACTTCCGGAAAATAAGCTTGGACATAATCTCCATTATTTTCATTTTAAGCTTTACTTGACGCTACATCAATTTCATGTAGAAGTTACATTGATATCTTCCTTCAAAATAAAATCCCGTCGACTCAACTCTATAGTCGACGTTGCGTTGATATCCTATCGACGAATTTGTCACCATCTAACTTGAAGTAGCGTCGACTTAACATTTGTAGTTGATCTGAATTCTAGTCAAAGTGACGTCAACTACCTATCGACATTGCGTCGACTTCTAGTCGTCGCAAGTAGACTTATCTTGAATTTCTTCTCTATTTCAGCATGCCCACTTTATGCACTTGACACAACTGGCTTACTAGGACAACTATGACCACAGTACCCTCTCTATACAATGTGAGTAATAATTCTAGGTTGTAAAATCACATATAATATAATTTGTTAAGTTAAATCAAAAGAGGTTTTCCAAACACAAGGATTTTATCACATCTCTAACATCCTTTGTTAAATTAAAAATATCAAAATCCTCTATTTTAATTATAAAAATAATTAAATCAGTTCAAATAAATCCCAAAAATTTTATAAGGATATGCTTCCTTGTTGTGCACAACTTTCATATTCATCACATTCTTATTTGAGGCCTAGATCTTACTCAACAAATATAAATCTACTATCTTATACAAAACACAGCAAGAATCCTGAAGCAAGTTGTCTTGCTGAGATAGATCCGGGCAGCCAACAATACCGAGCCCGCAATGGATTAAGCGTGGATCCTCCTCGGGGGAATAATCATGAGCTTGATTTGACTAACAAACCCATCATCGTCCGATCTCCTGATGGAGATCGGATGGTATATATATCGTCCCGAGCATTAGAGGCTTGTGGGCCTCTAGCGCTACCGTTAGGTGGTCGGACATCCACAACTCTGCCACCGACCAACGTTTTGGGGGTCAACACTCCTTCTAGGGCTGGTCTGGTGGCCTGGCGCCACCGGTCGCTAAAAGATGTTAAAAACGAAGAGTCGGTCTCTGTGGAGTTCGACCCCTGGGGAAGGGGTGATCACACACTTATTTCTCTCTCACAAGCCAAACAACCAAAGACCTAGCACAAGGAACAGACCCAAGGCACCAGCACGGAGGTCCCACCACACATCCGTAAGATCTTAGAGCACTTCCCCTCCTTAACCAAGTGCTGAGCTAAGGATACCTCAGAAAACGCAAGAAGACCAAGGCACCAGAAGCATGCCTTCTGAGGTACCCCCTTGGGTCTATTTATGGTTTTCTGAAAATGGTCTGCCAACAACCAACCTCCACTATTCTAAACAGCTATATGCATCCAAAAGTGTTCTAGAAATAACGTAACTCTGCTATTCTGGAAGGATATTTGCACCCCCAGCAAGGGCATCCAGGTAATTTTACATCTGAACCCTACTAGGCGAGTGCCGAGGAACAAGGGGTTAACTTGCCCTTCTACATGGACGATGTGGCCTGGATCCCGCTGCCCCCCTTCTATCTCTAGGAGAGAGCGAGCCGGGATACCATGGCTTGCCTGCCCATATACGGAGGCGAGCCAACGATAAGGTCGCCTAGACAGGCGCGACCTAGATGGGTTGGCTCGCACAGCTCACTCGCCTAGCCTTGGAGGGAGTGAGCCGGTCATCTTTGTTCACCCGGCAACTACATTGATGCGGGCTGGTCGCTTTGGCTCGCTCGCCTAGTTTGGTGGACCCACTCGATGAACATAGGGTTGTACACAATCCCTGCTCTTTCTATGCTTGACAAAGCTCGGAAAGAATCATCCAACCACACATGTTTGTTGAGTGCTTTGTTGAGCTGGAGGGAATCTTTTGGTGGTCCTACCCATATGCTATAAATATGCCACCGAGCCTTGGGAAAAAAATCTCGTCTACTTTCTCTAACCTTCCTTGCGAATAGTAGCTGAGCTATGCCGATGTCAGAAGAGATACGAGCGCGCCTAGCGGCTGCAAGGAAGGGGACGCGGGAACAGGTCCTTGATGCTGACTTATGGCTGGCGCGTGGATCACCCAGCCCCATCTTTAGGCCGAAGAAAGGGAAGATAATCTGGCGGTCTCCCCCGAATAATGCTCCTACATCCTATTCGGCGGCCGGTGTCGAGGCTGCCCATGAGGTATGCGGGCCTCTTGCCTGATTTGTTACTCCTCTTCTGATCTATTTTTTCCGCAAGAGGCGCCCCATGATGATGGAGGTGACAGAATTGAACTTGGGCATTCTTCTCCACGGATAACTAAGCGGGCCGCCAGCCCTTCGACCCAGGGTCCTGCCCTTCCCGCGATTTCTCCATTGCCAACCCGCCCAGTCTAGGGAAATATTTTATGGCTCTTGAAGGCGAGCTCTTCCAGGGCCAGCCAGGTACCTCCCGCCTGCATGCAAGAGCGGGGGACATGCCAATCCCCGGTGAGTTTATACGCTCGCTTGCTTGCGATCGCTTGCTTTTTCGGATCTTACTTTTGCAGGTTTTACTGTGATCTCCTCCTCTAATGTCGACATTAGTGGGGGATACTCGCCCCCCTTCTGCAGAACATATCTCAGAGTAACTGGGCGACCTGCAATATGCTGAGGAAATTAAGAGGCGGGTGACACGACTATTCTAGAAGAAATCCCTTATGCTACATGAGGTTTGCGATAGGTTAGATGATGATAAGGCCGTGGCGGAGGAGCTATTTACGGTACTGGAGGACATGAGGCTTCCAGCTGACGGCGATGGAATGACTTCTCTGGGAGTGCACATTACATGGGAGGAAGAATGGCTTAGGCATGCCATGAAGCAGGTCGACCTAGCTCAACAGGAATTATCGGCGGTTCACGAGTACTATGGAGTTTGACCCTTGGGGAAGGGGTGATCGCACACTCACTTCTCTCTCATAAGCCAAACAACCAAAGACCTAGCACAAGGAATAGACCCAAGGTTCCAGTATGGAAGTCCCCCCACACACCCGAAAGATCTTCGATCACATCTCATCCTTAGCCAAGTGATGAGCTTAGGATACTTCAGAAAGCGCAAGAAGACCAGGGCAATAATATGCATGCCTTTTGAGGTACCCTTTGGGTCTATTTATAGTTTCCTGAAAACATGAAAGTTATTTACTTAAGGTTAGCTAGTCACCTACAGAGGGGGCGGGGGTGAATAGGTCTTTGAAATTTTATTAGTCTTTATGATGTTTTCTTCTTATGTGAACCAGAGCTTGCCCTTAGGTCCTACAATATGAAAGAAAACAAACAACACAACCAATCACACAAGTGTTTATAGTTGTTCCCAACAGGGTACATCCACTTTCCCTCCCACCTATCTAACTATTTTGTTGGACTAGGCACAAACTCCACCAATATGCTCCTCAGAACTTACACCTCAGGCCCTCAGCCTTGCACACAGGTTCTCTTCAGAACCCAATCTTAGAACCACAAGTGTTCCTACCTCAGAGCCCTACAGAGCTCCTACAACTCAGCGGTCCACTGACCACCTCCCTCAACCATATTTCTAAGGACTACATCTCAGGCTCTTCGGCCCTACAACTTCAGGCACAAAGCCCTACTCTCAGAGTATTATAGCAGTCCCACAACTCAGTACCTATTCAGGTACTTACCTCAGTTCCCTTCTAGGTACCTATAACTCAGCCTCCTCCAAGGCCTAAAACTCATTGACACACTTGTCATCTACAGCTCAGTGACTCACCAGTCACCTACCTCAGCCTTATTCCTAAGGCCTATTACTCAGGTTGGGAGGACCGCCCAACTCTCAGATCCACACTTGGATCCTACCACAGTACCCCAGCAGGGCACCTACCTCATTGACTTGTTAGTCACCTACAGCTCAGGCCAAAAGGCCCTATAACTCAGATTCAGGTAAACTGAATCCTACAGCAGTTTATACAAGATAAAATAAATGTAAGACAACTGACTCAGAGATAAATCTCTGAGTCTGCCTTGCGGGATTGAGCAGATATCAGTCCAGCCACTTGCTGTAGAAGGAATGAGTCTTCTTCTACTGCTAACTCCTTTGTTGCACTGGTGAACAGCTATCTACTGTTGAAGGATAACAACCCTTCACATAGCTAACTTCTTGCTGAATAGATGAATCAATTACCGTGTTCTGGAGAGAACAGTCTTGCTGAACTTAAAGAGCTTCAGCTTTCTTTCTTTGCCTTCTGGCTAACTCTACCGGACTTTTTCTTTCAAGCTTATTAGAGAAGATGAAGTCCAACCGCCTCTGGTTTTCTTTGTATGTTCTCCGTTTGTTCTCCGTAACCCTAATCCTTTTCTTTTTCCTTTTTATATCTGTTGATTTGAATCAACGGCACAATTGAGGAGTGGGCCAAACCAAGGATTGGTGAGCGCCACCTCCCTCAAAAAGGACAAATCAGCTTTCGGCACTACTGCAACTTTCCCACAATGACTTCATGTAATTTGACTTTATTGACCTCTTGGTGACATCAGCAGTGGTCATCCCGGTGCTTCTGTAGCCTGCCCGCAATGACTTGAACAACTTTGACTTGTTGACTTTTGATGACGTTAGCAGATGTCATCACATTCTGGACTTAGAAAAATTCCAGATCTTCAATAAGCATTGAGTGATGTTAAGTCACTCAACACCATCTGTCTTGGCTCTCAATGCTTCTGGACTTGTGAATTTTTACTGGCTTTGTCTCAACGGTTCTTTCTCAGTTATCTTAGCGGTTTATTCTCAGCGGTCTCAACGCTTCCTTCTTCTCAGCTGAGACTGACTCCTGTCTCAGCGGTTTTATTCTCAGCGGACTCAGTGGTGTCTGCTTCACAGCTGAGACTGTCTTGTGTCTTAGCGCTTCCTTCTTCTTTAGAAGCGTTGAGTGAGCCTGCTTCACTCAACACTTCTGGACTTAGAGAAATTCTAGCTTGCTTTGTCTCAGCGATTATACTGAGACAAACTTTCCCCGATATCTCAGTTCTTTTATCTTAGTTAATTCTTCTTGCTTTAGGTCGACAAATGTTTAACTGCGTTTGACGATTGGTGGGCTAAGCTCGACGAATTCTGAATCTCAAGATTCTGAATTTAGCTCAATAAGTGGTGAGCTGAGCTCGACGATCTGTGAGCTGAGCTCGATAAAATTTGAGTTGAGCTCGACAAAATTTGAATCCTAAGCTCCTGAGTTTAGCTCAAGGAATGGTGAGCTGAGCTCGATGATCTGTGAGCTGAGCTCGACGGTCTGTGATCTAAGTTCGACGAACTGCGAGCTGAGCTTGACAAAATTTGAATCCTAAGCTCCTGAATTTAGCTCAAGGAATGGTGAGCTGAGCTCGACGATCTGTGAGCTGAGCTCGATGAACTGCGAGTTGAGCTCGACAAAATCTGAGACCCACACTTTGAACTGAGCTTGACAAAATTTTAATTCCCCAGCATGTTCTTTTTATTGACCTATCCAATCATGGACTACCTGCGTACATGAACTCAAGCACACATCAAATAAATTATGTGTGTATGTCATTGACCAGTTTAACTTCTTACAAATCTGGGATATTGGGATCAATAGACCTAATAATCTCCCCTTATTTGAAGAAGTCAAAACTTTGCTTGATTAATAATACAGGTCATTGACAACACAACATATTCATCATAAAAAAGATTTAACATTTTTAGAGTGGAAATGTTACCACATTTTTCCTGTAAGACCCCCCCTCCCCGGATCCCAAAACACGGCACGAAGGGGGAGTCTTATGCCCAGAACAGCCGCCTTGCGGTAGCATTAGCACACGGGCTAACCTGTACCACAAGACGCCTATTCCGCCGGCTACAACCATATCAATATAAATGCCAACCCAACCAAATAAATAAGTAAGAGAAGTCAAAATCCACACTAAGTATATAATGTCCAAAACATCAATAATGAGAAGCTAAACATGCTTCTACAAAATATCAGATTACAGCTAATCATTGCCCAAACGGGCTACATCAGAGTAATCAAAATACTAACATCAGTAACCGACGGTATCGACGACACCGTCACATCAGGCCCTGTCATCCTGGCCTGGCTGTCCTGCTGCGTAGTCTGCGGCTGCTCTACCTGCGGCGTGACCTCCTAAAAAGGAAGACGTAGCAACCGTTAGTCGAAACGACTAAGTGGTTTCACATCCGCTCCCCCGGCGACTCCTCGGCACCAGGCGGAGAAAAGGAACAAGAGTATAGTATATAACAAGTATGCAAGTAAAGGAGTATAAGCAGGTGGCAAGGTACATGAATATAATGTATAATCTAGCAGTTCTACAAGCTATCATCATATATCAACAGGTGTAAGGAAATCTACAGAAGGAAAGTAACTTAACTTATAAGAATGCCCATACAAACTTATAAGTTAAGGGTCGGGTTACATAAGTAACTCATCGTATAGGAGTGCCCATACAAACTTATACGATGAGGATCTTGTTGTGCAATGTATGAAATGCTATGAATGCTATGCAATGACTCACCCATGCACACCCATGCAATTGCTATGTCGACACAGACTATAGTTCCCACTTTTCGAGCAGGTAGCTAACCTCTTAGGCATCAGCCGCCGTGGCCAGGCGGTGACAGTAGAACGGGCACTTCTACTACTAGGAGGGTATCACACTACTTCACCTAGGCCTCCGTACACCTCAACGCTAAGAACACAACAGCGGAGCCCATGCGTACTATGGCCCAGCGGGGACTTGGGTAGATGAGCACCAAGAACACAGCCCGAACTGGCCTTGCGTGACCCGGAAGGGGCCTCGGAAGAAAGCACGAGGACACAGCCCAACCGTTCATATGGCCGGAGGGGCCTCGGGACGTGAGCACCGAGGACACAGCCCAAACCGACCAAGTCTAACTGCCAACTCCCGTTGGTGTGACGACTGGCGAGCCCGTAGACCTGCCACACTATCCTTAACCCAGGATTACGACACCGCGTGTCGACTCACACCACATGCAAATTCCACATCAACATATCATGGAAGGGGCCTCGGAAGTAAACATGAGGGCACAACCCAACCATCCATCCACACCTTATCCCAACACAACCAAAACAGGTGGCGGTCAACACCGCACTTACAAACTTACACAATACTACCCATAGGAAGGCGACGCTCTAAGTATTGGACTACCAAATTCAATCCACTATTCAACATTCACATGGCCATGAGTTATCCTTCTATATGTCATATCAGGTGATTTCAACACAATATATCAAGATGCACATGTATAAGAATCTACTAACTTCTAACAAGTCAAATCATTCAAGTATACTATCTTACAATTCGATCACATGGAATCCGATTAATAATCTTCATCATTTATGCAACTGAATTAATTATTCATAAGAGTTTATCCAAGCCTCAGGGTTACCTGTAATATTAGTTTCTCCGAATCCAAATCCAAATGTTATAAACCCAGATTTTAAAGTGCAGGAATAGTCTGGACAGCAACTTCAACCGGAGATTCCCGAGGCTACAGGAATCCGGTGAAGTCGCGTAACCCTCGATGGAAAGGTATTTCCGAGGTCTACAACTCTCATATTCAGACCTCAACCCAGATTTGACGTTATCCCATCTGAAATCGGACTTGAAGTCTGCTGCGTACAGAACACAGTTTCTGCATACGGGATTTGTTGAACACCATTTTCGTTTGGACTTTCCCGTGGCTACCTACTTCGCCAGAAGTCGTGCAACCATTCGTTGGAAAGGTATTTCCAAGGGTTTCAACTTTTATGTTTAGCCAAAAGCCCAGATCTGGCCATATCCATCGGGAAAATGGCCTAGAAGATTGCTGCGCGCAGAATACAGATTCTGCGCGCATCTTAAAGGAAAATGAACGGCATCGGTTCGTCTTCCTCCTCAAGGCGATCGTTCCTAAATTTTCCAGAAATATTCTCCTCCCTTATTCAACCTCAAAGGCCATAATCGCCTCACGAGACCATCCACCCATCGTCATATTGAAGAAAAGGGGAAGGGTTGAAGAGATCTAAAGTATAGAACACAAGTTCTAACATGGCCTAACCTAGAAATCTTCTCCTCTCCATCAAGACTCTCTTGAGTCGATATCTCTCCTAAGACATAACTATAGATCTAGCACCAAGGGAGAGGGTAGGAAACTCACTGGCTCCAGCGGTACCACCATTTCCGGCCATGGATCTCGTAGTTCTCCTTGGCGGCATCTTCTCTTTCACGGCGATGGCGGATCTCCTTCGGTAGAACTTGCTCTAGCAGTTTCCCTCTCACCATGAGTTCTCACAGGAATTTGGGGATGAAATGAACATGAAAACGGCTAGGGTTTTCAGTCCCCCTTATATATAAAATGTGACACGGGTAGGGACACAGCCGTGTCCTTACCCGTGTCCTGCCTGGCGAAGCGGCAACGACAGTTTCCATGTCGGTTCAATACTTGACACGGGTAGGGACACGCCCGTGTCCCGACCCGTGTCCACATGATACGGCCGTGTTCCTGGCCGTGTCCTTGGCCGTGTCCTTCTCGGGTTGCATCTCGACACGCCTCGTCGAGCTCAACTCGACGCACACGGGTAGGGACACGCCCGTGTCCCTACCCGTGTCACTTGGTATCGACACAGTTCGACGATCTCGACACGGCTCGTCGAGCTCAACTCGACGCACACGGGTAGGGACACGGCCGTGTCACTACCCGTGTCACTTGGTGTCGACACAGCTCGACGATCTCGACACGGCTCGTCGAGCTCAACTCGACGCACACGGGTAGGGACACGGCCGTGTCACTACCCGTGTCACTTGGTGTCGACACAGCTCGTCAGTCTCGACACGGCTCGTCGAGCTTAACTCGACGCACACGGGTAGGGACACGCCCGTGTCGCTACCCGTGTCGCTACCCGTGTCACTACCCGTGTCACTACCCGTGTCACTACCCGTGTCACTACCCGTGTCACTACCCGTGTCACTACCCGTGTCACTACCCGTGTCACTACCCATGTCTTTTTACACTGATTTCTCCACTTCTCCATAAGTGCAGACCAATTCCCTGCACTTCTCAGGACTCGAGTCAACCCTCCTGACTCAAAACACACACACTAGGGGCCTAGAGTGATTCGGGACGTTATAAATCCTATAAACAAAATAAAAGATTTCGTCCCCGAAATCAGGCTTAGGCTGTGGGGAGGAGCATAACAGGAAATTCAACATATGCTTTTAAATAAGATTACCTTGAGCAAACAACTCTGGGTAGCGTTGCTGCATCAAATCCATTGGCTCCCACGTGTACTCCTCTTTCCCATGATTCGACCATAGTACCTTCACCAAGGGTACACTTTTGCGGCGCAAAGTTCTTGTCTCACTGTCAACAATCCGCACCGGCTCTAGTCGCACAGACCTATCTGATGCCACTACACCATCAGTAGTGGGAATATACTGGTCGGGCCGCAACAGTGCTTTTCGAAGCGACGACACATGGAACACGTCGTGGAGATTTTCTAGTTCTTGTGGTAACTCCAACCGATAGGCCAACAGGCCGATCCTTTCTAGTATAGTATAAGGCCCAACATACCTTGGGCTGAGCTTTTTCACCCCACGTACCCGCGACACACCATGCATCGGCCGAATCTTGAGAAACACTTTTTCGCCCACTTGGAACTCCACCATCCGGTGCTTTTTATTGTAATATTTTACCTTTCGACTTTGAGCCTCCAACATGCGATCCCGTATCAATCTGACCGCCGCATCAGTATCATCTATGTATTCGTTTCCCAATGCCTTCGGATCTTCATCTTGCACCCAAGACAAGGGAGTCCTGCACCTTCTTCCATAAAGGGCTTCATGGGGCGCCATGCCGATGCTCGCCTGATGGCTATTATTATAGGAGAATTCCACTAGTGGCAAGAGCCTTTCCCATGGCTCTCCTCTGTCTAGCACACATAACCTCAATAAATCTTCCAGTGTCCTGATGGTACTTTCAGACTGCCCGTCCGTCTGTGGGTGGAATGCAGTACTAAAGGTTAGGCGCGAGCCCAAATACGCCTGTACCGCCTTCCACTCATTGGATGTAAATCGACCATCCCGATCCGAAACAATTGTCTTGGGCACGCCATGATACCGTACAAATTTCTCCACAAAAAGGCGTACCAAAACATCCACGTGTGCTTCCTTCTTCATTGGAATGAACCGGGCCACCTTTGTCAGTCGATCAACAATAACCCACACTGAATCATTCCCGGAGCGGGAACGGGGTAACCCATGAACAAAGTCCATGGAGATATCCTCGAACTTCCATTCGGGGATGGGCAGCGACTGCAACAAACCACCGGGACTCCTGCATTCAGCCTTCACTCTTTGACATGCTTCACAATGAGTGACATAGTACCGGACATCCTTCTTCATTCCGGGCCAACACATGGTCTTTCGCAATCCGGCGTACATCTTAGCAATACCCGGGTGCACTGAATATTGAGAGGAATGTGCCTCTCTCAAGATATCCTCCCGAATTTTGCCGCCCTTGGGAATATAGAGTCGGCCACGAAAATAAACGAGGCCGTCTTTGAGTGTGTACTCATCGGTGGTCCCATCTTCAATTGCCTTGATTGCCGGGGCCAAGGCCGCATCCACTCCTTGCTCCACCCGAATCCGGTCTCGGATATCACAAACTATGCTCATGTTGGCCAAATACTCCGCATACTCTGCCGAAGGAGCCTTGAATACTAGAGTAATTTCCATCTCCTCGATCATCCGAGCCAACTCCATACTCATCAACTGAGACTCTGGGCTAGAGCCTGGCGCTTTTCTACTCAAGGCATCGGCTACCGAGTTCGCTTTCCCGGGGTGGTAGTTCATGGTGAACTCATAGTCGCATAGAAACTCCAACCACCGCCGTTGTCTCAGGTTCAACTCCTTCTGAGTGTGGACATACTTCAAGTTCTTGTGATCGGAAAAGATCTCGCAGTGTACGCCATATAGGTAATGCCTCCAGACCTTCAAAGCGAAGACCACTGCTCTCAACTCCAAATCATGAACCGGGTAATTGATTTCATGTTTCTTTAACTGCCTTGAAGCATATGCGATCACGTGCCCGTGCTGCATCAATACCGCTCCCATCCCTTGATATGATGCGTCCGTGTAAACTTGGAATCCTTCCTTCCCCGACGGAAGTGCAAGGATGGGGGTGGAGGTAAGCCTATCCTTCAGCTCTTGAAATGCCGCTTCACATTGAGGTGTCCACTCAAATGGCACACCCTTCTTCGTCAAGGAGGTAAGGGGAAGGGCAATCTTGGAAAATCCTTTCACGAACTTGTGGTAGTACCCAGCAAGTCCAAGAAAGCTTCGTACATCGGCCGCCGACTTCAAGGGCGACCACTCCTTCACGGCTCGCACCTTTGCTGGATCCACTGCTAATCCTGCTCCACTGATCACATGCCCCAAGAAGGCTACCTCCTTAAGCCAGAATTCACACTTGGTAAACTTGGCATACAAGGCATGCTCCTTCAATTTCTTCAAAACCAAGGTCAGGTGCTCGACATGCTCCTCCTCTGTCTTTGAGTAGACCAAGATGTCGTCGATGAAAACAATGACGAAGATGTCCAAATACGGTTCAAACACCTTGTTCATCAAACTCATGAAGGCCGAAGGGGCATTTGTAAGCCCAAACGACATTACTGTGAACTCATACAAACCATATCTCGAACTGAAGGCCGTTTTCTGGATGTCCCCTTCTTGTATCCTCAACTGATAGTATCCGGAGCGCAAATCCAATTTAGAAAACCAATGTGCTCCCACTAGTTGATCGAACAACTCATCGATCCGAGGTAGTGGATAAGTGTTCCGCACCGTCAACCGATTGAGTTCCCGATAATCTATGCACAATCGCAGGGTTCCATCCTTCTTCTTTACGAACAACACAGGGGCTCCCCATGGTGATGAACTGGGGCGAAAGAACCCTGAATCCACCAGTTCTTGCAATTGAACTCTAAACTCCGCGAGTTCTTTCAGAGCCATTCTGTACGGAGCCTTGGATACAGGCTTGGCACCTGGTACTAGATTGATCTGGAAGTCAACCTCTCTATGCGGAGGTAATCCTGGTAGCTTCTCAG
This sequence comes from Platanthera guangdongensis, assembly GCA_039583875.1. Classification (NCBI taxonomy): domain Eukaryota; kingdom Viridiplantae; phylum Streptophyta; class Magnoliopsida; order Asparagales; family Orchidaceae; genus Platanthera; species Platanthera guangdongensis. The sequence goes on along the minus strand of CM077153.1, from coordinate 55,672,358 downwards.
GAAATACCTCGGGAAAATCTCGCACAACTCGTACATCCTTTAATTCCAACGCTTCCTCCTTCAACTCGAACCAGATCATGAAGACCTCGTCCCCCTTCATATGAGCTTTTACAACCTGGACGGAAGATAACATCATGCGAGGCGCGAAGCCAATACCTTGGAAGATGACATCAGAGTCTCCATGTCTCAAATAGATCCGCTTCTCCGCGCAGTCGATCCTCGCGAAGTGCCAATCCAGCCATACCATGCCCAAAATGATGTCAAACTCCGGCATTCTCAGAACCGTGGCCGGCGTATCAAAGGCATTCCCATCAATAAATAACTCCAACTCGCACTTGGCGGTTGCGATCATCTCCGAGCCATCCGGAAGGCGTACACGTCGGGCTATGCCAGTGAAGTACTGTACATCCTCCACGTCTTTTATGAAATACTCGGACACAAAGGAGTGTGAGGCACCGGTATCGAACAGTGCATAGGCTGTCTTCCCGCCAATAATCACGTTGCCTAAGTACCAACAACCAAAACTTATTGCTAGTGGCTAGTAAGTTCTAATCAATTCAAGTTAGACCATGCAAATATGTAAATTAATTAAATCATACCTGCAATCACATCTTGTGGGTTCCGTTCCTGCGCCATGTCAAGCGCGTACACCTGATCCTGGGCCGGTCCGGGGTTTCCTCTTGGCGGTCCTCGTCCTCGACCACGCATATATCCCCGCCCTCGTGGAGCTGCTGGAGGGAGAGCAGGAGGGAGAGCAGGAGGGAGAGCAGGAGGGGCGTTCCCATATAGCTGCGGGCAAAAACGCCGGATGTGGCCCGGCTGGTTGCATTCGAAGCACACCAGACCACGACGCCCTTCAGGTTGTTGAAATCGCTGAGGCTGTGGGGGTGGAGGCAACGCAGGCGGCTGTGGAACTGGATGCTCCACCCTATAGTTTCGGTGGACACGCCCTCCACCTCTTTGATAACCTCTTCCTCCTCTGAAGTCCCGTCTCCTTCTATTACTTGGGTCGGCTTCCATCACGTCCTCTGCAGGCCTCTTACTACATCCCAGGTGGTCCGCCTCCAATCGTTTCGCCATATCAATGATCTTCGCCAAGCTACCATCCGCTATAAACAAAAGGGACTGCCTTAGGGGATCTCGCAGCCCTTTATAGAAGCGCTTGGCATAACCTCTGTCATCCAACTCATAAGAATATGCAAACCTTGCGAGATGCTGGAATTCCCGCTGGTATTCTGTAACCGACTTTGATCCCTGCTTTAGTAGAAGGAACCTCTGCTCAAGCTCATCTCGGGCCGATGTAGGGATAAAGTGCTCCAAGAAAACACCCGAGAATTCACTCCAACTTATCTCTGTGTAGATCCGGCCTTGGAAGGTAGAGCCCATGAGGGACTTCCACCACCTCTTCGCATGTAAGTCCAAGACGGACAATGCCAATGTCACTGCCATGTTGGCTGGGCAACGGATACCAGCCAACAACTCCTGTATCGTGTCTAGCCATTCCTCTGTACGTATGGCTGACTCCGTCCCAAGCTCAGCCAGTTGGAGCTCGGGGCCTGTTGTTGCACTGGAGCCTGCTGTGCCTTAAAAGCATCAAGAATGGCGGTGAGCGTCTGCCCCAACTCAGATTGTTCGAACTAAGTGGGTATGGGAGGGGTAGGAGTACCCCCCATCGGCTCAACATGCAGTGGAACCTACACATACACGACAAATTTGTGGTCAGGTTGGCTAAACTTAAGGTCAAAGTTGGACAAACTTAATGTGAATTATATATGGGCACACCACTGCTTCCGCTAAGTCAGTTTGTCCCCAAACTGACTAACCAAACGGGGGTGACACCATTGTTAAATGACTTCTTAGTTGAGGATCGTGGCAAACTGATACCATTTGTAAGACCCCCCCTCCCCGGATCCCAAAACACGGCACAAAGGGGGAGTCTTATGCCCAGAACAGCCGCCTTGCGGTAGCATTAGCACACGGGCTAACCTGTACCACAAGACGCCTATTCCGCCGGCTACAACCATATCAATATAAATGCCAACCCAACCAAATAAATAAGTAAGAGAAGTCAAAATCCACACTAAGTATATAATGTCCAAAACATCAATAATGAGAAGCTAAACATGCTTCTACAAAATATCAGAGTACAGCTAATCATTGCCCAAACGGGCTACATCAGAGTAATCAAAATACTAACATCAGTAACCGACGATATCGACGGCACCGTCACATCAGGCCCTGTCATCCTGGCCTGGCTGTCCGGCTGCGTAGTCTGCGGCTGCTCTACCTGCGGCGTGACCTCCTAAAAAGGAAGACGTAGCAACCGTTAGTCGAAACGACTAAGTGGTTTCACATCCGCTCCCCCGGCGACTCCTCGGCACCGGGCGGAGAAAAGGAACAAGAGTATAGTATATAACAAGTATGCAAGTAAAGGAGTATAAGCAGGTGGCAAGGTACATGAATATAATGTATAATCTAGCAGTTCTACAAGCTATCATCATATATCAACAGGTGTAAGGAAATCTACAGAAGGAAAGTAACTTAACTTATAAGAATGCTCATACAAACTTATAAGTTAAGGGTCGGGTTACATAAGTAACTCATCGTATAGGAGTGCCCATACAAACTTATACGATGAGGATCTTGTTGTGCAATGTATGAAATGCTATGAATGCTATGCAATGACTCACCCATGCACACCCATGCAATTGCTATGTCGACACAGACTATAGTTCCCACTTTTCGTGCAGGTAGCTAACCTCTCAGGCATCAGTCGCCGTGGCCAGGCGGTGACAGTAGAACGGGCACTTCTATTACTAGGCGGGTATCACACTACTTCACCTAGGCCTCCGTACGCCTCAACGCTAAGAACACAACAGCGGAGCCCATGCGTACTATGACCCAGCGGGGTCTTGGGTAGATGAGCACCAAGAACACAGCCCGAACTGGCCTTGCGTGACCCGGAAGGGGCCTCGGAAGAAAGCACGAGGACACAGCCCAACCGTTCACATGGCCGGAGGGGCCTCGGGACGTGAGCACCGAGGACACAGCCCAAACCGACCAAGTCTAACTGCCAACTCCCGTCGGTGTGACGACTGGCGAGCCCGTAGACCTGCCACACTATCCTTAACCCATGATTACGACACCGCGTGTCGACTCACACCACATGCAAATTCCACATCAACATATCATGGAAGGGGCCTCGGAAGTAAACACGAGGGCACAACCCAACCATCCATCCACACCTTATCCCAACACAACCAAAACAGGTGGCGGTCAACACCGCACTTACAAACTTACACAATACTACCCATAGGAAGGCGACGCTCTAAGTATTGGACTACCAAATTCAATCCACTATTCAACATTCACATGGCCATGAGTTATCCTTCTATATGTCATATCAGGTGATTTCAACACAATATATCAAGATGCACATGTATAAGAATCTACTAACTTCTAACAAGTCAAATCATTCAAGTATACTATCTTACAATTCGATCACATGGAATCCGATTAATAATCTTCATCATTTATGCAACTGAATTAATTATTCATAAGAGTTTATCCAAGCCTCAGGGTTACCTGTAATATTAGTTTCTCCGAATCCAAATCCAAATGTTATAAACCCAGATTTTAAAGTGCAGGAATAGTCTGGACAGCAACTTCAACCGGAGATTCCCGAGGCTACAGGAATCCGGTGAAGTCGTGTAACCCCTCGATGGAAAGGCATTTCTGAGGTCTACAAATCTCGTATTCAGACCTCAACCCAGATTTGACGTTATCCCATCTGAAATCGGACTTGAAGTCTGCTGCGTACAGAACACAGTTTCTGCATACGGGATTTGTTGAACACCATTTTCGTTTGGACTTTCCCGTGGCTACCGACTTCGCCAGAAGTCGTGCAACCATTCGTTGGAAAGGTATTTCCAAGGGCTTCAACTTTTGTGTTTAGCCGAAAGCCCAGATCTGGCCATATCCATCGGGAAAATGGCCTAAAAGATTGCTGCGCGCAGAATACAGATTCTGCGCGCATCTTAAAGGAAAATGAACGGCATCGGTTCGTCTTCCTCCTCAAGGCGATCGTTCCTAAATTTTCCAGAAATATTCTCCTCCCTTATTCAACCTCAAAGGCCATAATCTCCTCACAAGACCATCCACCCATCGTCATATTGAAGAAAAGGGGAAGGGTTGAAGAGATCTAAAGTATAGAACACAAGTTCTAACATGGCCTAACCTAGAAATCTTCTCCTCTCCATCAAGACTCTCTTGAGTCGATGTCTCTCCTAAGACATAACTATAGATCTAGCACCAAGGGAGAGGGTAGGAAACTCACTGTCTCCAGCGGTACCACCATTTCCGGCCATGGATCTCGTAGTTCTCCTTGGCGGCATCGTCTCTTTCACGGCGATGGCGGATCTCCCTCGGTAGAACTTGCTCCAGCAGTTTCCCTCTCACCAGGAGTTCTCACAGGAATTTGGGGATGAAATGAACATGAAAACGGCTAGGGTTTTCTGTCCCCCTTATATATAAAATGTGACACGGGTAGGGACACAGCCGTGTCCTTACCCGTGTCCTGCCTGGCGAAGCGGCAACGACAGTTTCCATGTCGGTTCAATACTTGACACGGGTAGGGACACGCCCGTGTCCCGACCCGTGTCCACATGACACGGCCGTGTGCCTGGCCGTGTCCTTGGCCGTGTCCTTCTCGGGTTGCATCTCGACACGCCTCGTCGAGCTCAACTCGACGCACACGGGTAGGGACACGCCCGTGTCCCTACCCGTGTCACTTGGTGTCGACACAGTTCGACGATCTCGACACGGCTCGTCGAGCTCAACTCGACGCACACGGGTAGGGACACGGCTGTGTCACTACCCGTGTCACTTGGTGTCGACACAGCTCGACGATCTCGACACGGCTCGTCAAGCTCAACTCGACGCACACGGGTAGGGACACGGTCGTGTCACTACCCGTGTCACTTGGTGTCGACACAGCTCGTCAGTCTCGACACGGCTCGTCGAGCTCAACTCGACGCACACGGGTAGGGACACGCCCGTGACGCTACCCATGTCGCTACCCGTGTCACTACCCGTGTCACTACCCGTGTCACTACCCGTGTCACTACCCGTGTCACTACCCGTGTCTTTTTACACTGATTTCTCCACTTCTCCACAAGTGCAGTCCAATTCCCTGCACTTCTCAGGACTCGAGTCAACCCTCCTGACTCAAAACACACACACACTAGGGGCCTAGAGTGGAAATGTTACCACATTTTTCCAGCCTGTGGAGAATTACTTACTCCCCCTGTCATGTTGCCACCCTTACAATTCCAGTGCTGCACTGCACCTGTCTTTGAGCTTCCTGCATCTTGGCTTACTCTCCCCCTTTTGACTTCTGCAATAGGGAGATTTCTGTGGGGTTTTTCTCCCCCTATCCATTTGGAGTTGATCACCCCACTTTGACTCAATCCATTACAGTTGTTTTGCTTGCTCCCCCTCAGCAGTTGCACACTAGCTTCATTATCCTGAGGAATAGCTTGTACTACCTGCAAAATAGACAGTGCAGCATATGGTAGAGGAGAGAATTGAAGCTACACAAGATTCAACATACCCAATTCAAATTTGAAGGTGTTGAACTTGGCTTCATCTAGTGGCTTAGTGAAGATATCAGCCACTTGCTTGTCTGTGGAGACAAACTCAAGGCTGATGTCTTCCCTTTACACATGTTCTCTAACAAAATGGTAGCTAATTTCTATATGCTTAGTCCTGCTATGGGAGACAGGATTCCTAGCTTTAGAAATTGCGCTAGTAAAATCACAAAAGAGTGGAGTTCTACTTATCTAAATATTATAGTCCTAAAGTTGATGCTGGATCCATAATAACTGAGCACAGTATCTCCCAGCTGAAATATACTCTGACTCTGTAGTTGAGATTGCTACACTTGTCGGCTTCTTGCTGCTCCAAGAGACAAGCCTTCCACCTAGGAATTGATAGGAGCCAGAAGTACTCTTTCTGTCTTCCTTGCAGCCTATAAAATCTGTATCTGAATAACCTATTAGTTCAAATTCCCCATTCCTGGTGTACCATAGGACAAGATCTGGAGTGCCCTTAAGATATCTCAAGATTCTTTTTACAGCAGTATAGTGAGACTTTTTAGGGCAGGCCTGATACCTAGCACAGACATATGTTACATACATAATGTCAGGCCTACTTACAATGAGGTAGAGAAGGGAGCAAACTATACCTCTATAAAGAGTTAGATCAACAGGTTTCCCTGGATCATATTTGCCTATATGCATACTTGAGCTCATGGGAGTTCTTATGCTGGAAGTATTCTCCTTGCCATATTTCTTGATTATCTCCCTGGTGAACTTTGACTGCGATATGGATAGACCATCATCAGTCTGTCTTAGTTGGGGTCCCAAGAAAAACTTCAGTTCACCCATACTACTGATCTCAAACTTCCCGTGCATAAGTTTTGCAAACTTTCTGCAGAGGTTGTTATCAGTAGAGCCAAATATTATGTCATCAACATAAATCTGGACTAGGATGATCTTGCCCTTAGATTCCCTTAGGAATAGGGTCTTGTCTATCTTCCCCCTTGAGAATTTGTTCTCAATGAGGAAGGTAGACAATGACTCATACCATGCTCTAGGGGCTTGCTTGAGCCCATAAAGAGCTTTCCTAAGTCTATATACAACAGTAGGAGAGTTGGAATCTACAAAACCTGGAGGCTGCTCTACATAAACCTCTTCCTTTAAGTCTCCATTCAGGAAGGCAGAATTTACATCCATCTAGAAGATCTTGAATCCCTAGAAGGCTGCAAATGCAAGGGACAGTCTGATTGCTTCCAACTTTGCAACTGGGGTAAAAGTCTAATCATAATCAATCACCTCTTCCTGTCTATAATCTTTGGCCACCAGTCTAGCTTTATTCTTTATTACAATGCCATTTTCATAAATTTTATTTCTGAAAATCCACTTGACTCCAATTACATTATGTCCATCTGGTCTGGGAACCAGCTTCCAGACCTTGCACCTTTTGAACTGGTTCAGTTCTTCTTATATTGCACCAATCCAAAATTGGTCTTGATTTGCTTCTTCAAATTTCTTGGGCTCTTCTTGTGACAGGAAGTTGGAATATAGAGCTATGTTGAAACTTTTACTTTTGATCTGTACACCTTGGCTGACCTCACCAATTATCTGATCTGGAGGATGATCTCTCATATATCTAATTACAGGGGGCAGCCTGACTTCTTCTAGCTGAGCACCATTTTCTTCAACTGGTATGTCTTCATCTCCAGTTAAATAGTCTTGTGCTTCCTCTAGACAGCATCCCTCTCCACTTTCATCTTGTATAGATGGGTATTTATCTTTGATGGAGATTTTTTTCCATCATGACTTCTGTACCCGCAGAACTAGGCAAGGAGCTTGACAGCTCGCTGTTAATCATGCTTGACTCATCAAATACGACATGAACAGATTCTTCTACAACCTAATTAGTCAAGTTGTAGACTTTATATGCCTTACTATTATTGATGTATCCAACAAAGATCCCATTATGGGATTTGGCAGCAAACTTAGTCACTTTTGACTTACCATTGTTCAAGATGAAACACTTACAACCAATGATCCTGAAATATGCTATCTTTGGTTTTCTGCCATTCAAGATCTCATAGGGAGTCTTCTTGTGGCCTTTGGTGATAGAAGCCCTGTTGAGAACATGACAAGTAGTGTTAACTGCCCCAGCCCAGAAATACTCAGGGAGAGAAGTGTCACTCAACAATGTTCTCCCAGCTTCTATGAGAGTCCTATTTTTCCTCTCACCTAACCCATTTTCCTGGTGAAAGATAATAGTTGTCAACCTAAATCACCTAGAGGGGGTGAATATGTGAGTTGTGCGTCTTTTGCAGAATAAAAAAAATCTCAGAACAAAGCACAAATCTATCTACCAAATTATCACAGACGAGACAAGATTTATAGTGGTTCCACGATCTTGAGTACATCCACTTTCCCTCACCGATCTAGCAATATACTGGGCTCGGCTACTCCACTATCTCGGATTGAAAATCAATCCTACCCTCGGAACAAAGTTCCTACAATCTCAATCCAACCAATTGGATCTACAACTCGGAAGGCAAAACTTCCTACAAACTCGGAATTGAAAACTCCTACACTCGGAGAGAACTTCTCCTACAAGAAGGAAAATTGTTTTAGAAAATACAAACAATCATTTCTCTATTAGATCTGCAAGCAAGCAACCAGGATCTTCTTCTTATAAGCTTTGTGGCACTTTCAGAAAGATGAAGAAAATCTCGGCAACAGATCTAGATTCTTCTTTGTCTTACACGATCGGGAAGAGGATGAGCAGTTGAGAAACGATCTCGATCTGTAAAACTTCTTCAGTGTGATTCCTCTGACAATTGAAACCCTTGTCGGAGAAAAACAGCGGCGACGGCTTTCTTTCCGTGAAGAGAGAGAGAGAAAACAATGACTTGGAGAGAGAAACGGTTGCAGAAATTTCTCAATAATTTTGATCTTGAAAGCTTGTTATTATATTAGGATTTGTCGATTAGACAGGACCTTATATAAGGTTCTGAATAACGGTCATAATCAGTCTTAATGATATATATGTGGACCAATCATGTCACGGGATTTGAAAATCTGTCAATTATGGACTTAGAAGAATTTCAGATAAAACGAGGTGATATACACTAGTAGGAATATAACTACTCGAGTAGTTAAAGGACTACTCGAGTAAGTAAAGGAATGTTACTCGGGTATATAATTCATGACTACTCGAGTAGGTTGAAGACAACTACTCGAGTACATATAATCAACTACTCGAGTACTTAGAAGATCTACTCGTGTATACAAAAAGTTGCACGGGAAGCGGAAAACTACTCAAGTGGTTTGACGAACTACTCGAGTGAAAGGACTTAGAAAAATTTCTGAACACTAGAAAATGAGCTACTCGAGTAGTCAGACTGAACTACTCGAGAGGATAAAATCTACTCGAGTATATGGAAAGACTTACTCGAGTAAATGACAGAATATTTTTAGGAGAAGCGGAATTTAGTTTACTCGAGTATGATGCTTGAACTACGCGAGTAGTAAGTGAACTACTCGAGTGTATAACTTATACTACTCGAGTATATAGAAAATTTACTCTTGAGATAGAAAGCAGTTACACAAGTCAGAATCTATAACCACTCGAGTATATATATACTCACTCGAGTGTTTTACTTAGAAAAACTTGGAGAGTGAAATTTGTACTTACTCGAGTAAGAAGAATGATCTACTCGAGTATAGGAATTCTGACTCGAGTAAAAAGCAAGTAATCTACTCGAGTAGTTAATGACCTACACGAGTAGAATACTTAGAAAAAATTTTAAGGTGGAAATTCTTTCTTCTTTGGTGAAATCATCATCCAACTCTATTCTCATAGTCCAAATGCTTGAGTATGAACTGTATCCCAATAGAGAAGCTACACATGGGTCAATACTTTCGGTCATACAATGAGGGATTACATTGTATGGTCCTGTGTTTGGTGACCCATTGTAGACTAACATTGGTCTACACTTCCCATTGGAATCCTGTAACCATATAACTCAAACAAAGCATCAAATACAACCTAATTCATCTTAGTTCCAGGATAACTTCATCAAATCTGGGTTAATGTTGATATAGTACCCAACAATCCCCCCTATTTGTTGAAGTCAAAACCCTTTACACTAAGGTGAATTATAGACATAAAAAGTGCTAAGTAGAAAAATGTGTTCAAGTAAGCAAGAAACTATGAAAAAGATAATGAGAGCAAAAACATAGAATTATATGAATAAGAATATCCAAAATTATTAATTCTAAAGTCATTCATTTCACACTCTCAAAAGTCCTAGAAATTCAGCCTTGATGCTGTTGTCTGTCCAATTTCTCTTGTTGTCTCCTTTCATAGCTGAATGGCTTGGGATAATATCTGGGAGGCCTAGGAGGAGCAGCAGGATTATTCCTTCCATACTCTCTGTCATAAATTCTTCTTTTGGTCAAGGATTTCTCATATAGTTCCCATTCCTGGGAGCTATAGTGCAGGTTCCAATTCTCATCAAAGTCCATTAACAGTTTTAGAGTATCCAGAATCAAGGATTTGGAAGTGGGAGACCGGACTTCAGCATAAATAGCAGCAGATCTTTTTTCAGCAGCAGGAACAGGAATTGATCTACTAGCAGAAGGACCTTCACCATATTTTCTCTTCTTTTTGGAGGTTTGGATCTCTGGAGGAGCATGAAGGAAAATATCAGCAGGATCTTCTTCCCAGCCTTGAGCATATAACTCTGGAGCAGCAACTGAATCTCAAGGCCTTAGAGAGAAAGTAGGTTGCAGAGGAGCAGCTGGGGTAGAGGCATCTGTAGGTAGAGGATTGAAGTGATGGGGAATGATATTTGGGTCCGCATGAAATTCAGGTAGGATTTGATTATGCATCCAAATAGTAGTGTCATAAGTATGAAACTTGGCACTCTGTATCTGGGCTAACACATCAGCTTTAATTTTCTGCACATGAGTTTCCCATAGTTCTTGTTGGAGAGCAGTAGATTTTTCTAGATATTCTTTTACTAATCCCCCCTTTCTGACTTCAACAGATAGTTTCCCAATAGCAGCTTCTTTAAAGAGACCAACTTCTTCACATATCTTCATCTTAGTTGCCTCATACCTTTTGTCCAGTTCCATTCGATTGTTGGCAAGGGTGACACCTTATTCCATAACTTCTCCAACATTAGTGATAGTGTGGTCTAGGGCTTTTCCACCAAGTTGAAACAAGTATTTGATCTTGTCAGTATTATGCTGGATTTCAGGAAATCCTCTGCTCATCTCAGCTTCCAGAGCAGTGATTTTGGTAGTGACAGCAGCTAGAGAGGTGTCAAAGTAATTCTTTTAGTCTTGCAGCAGGATGGATATCTGAGACAGCAAATGTGGTGAGGTAGTAGCAGCAGCAGTATTTGATGGAGCAGCAGATGGGGTTGGAAGAGGAGGAGCATTCCAGAGGGGTATCTCTGCAATGAGGACTGAGCTTTGGGCACTGGAGGTAGGAATCAGACCAGCCCCTTCATCAAGTACAGTGGGGATGGAGAAATTCTGATTCCTTAGAGGAGCCTTAGCAGGCTCTAGAGAGGGCTCATCAGAGATAAGAATACTCTCTGCATGTTCTGGAGGAGCAATAGGAGATTTTAAAGGAGATGGTACTGGAGATTGTGCTGATTGTTGAAAGGGAAGAGCTTCTGAGGTCAGCTCAGCTATCATGGCATTAATTACAGCTTCAGAGGAGAGCATATTTCTTGAGGTTGTTGATCTGATGGTGGTGTAGGTGGAGTTTTAAGTAGGGAAGAGGTAGATGGAGCAGGAGAAGAGGGGAATTCTTGTTGAGATGAAGGTAACCTGTGAGAAAGAGATGGAGCAGGGTCCCCCTCACTTGGTGCACCAGAGGAGCTGGCCACATGATGAGGAGAGGGAGGTGGAGTCCTGCCCTCGAAAGCTGGTACTTCTGAGATCTTAGCAACTTGAGCAGTATTCTTCAGTTTTAGTTCCCATCTATGAATGGACTGAATTGAGACCTTCTTCATGTGGTGAAGAGGTGTCCCTTTGGAGAAGTTGAACAGCTGAGGATTCAACTCATGGATGAGGAGAGAGATGATCCAGACAAAATTGGGGGCTTTAACACTGTCCTTTATTTTGTCAAGAATCATCAACCCAAATTGGAACTGTTTGCGGCAGACTATGGCTTGCATAATATCAAAGAAGTACAGAGGAATATCTCTTATAGAATTAGTCATGCAGAGCAAGATTTTCCTGATGACATCAACAAGAAATTTTCCCTCTGCATTCATATCTGAGCGTTTGATGTACTGAGCATCAGACGGAATACCACATAATAGGCATGTTCTGTCAGAATCGTCATCATCTAGGTCGTCTTCTTCGTCCACTATCGGTAATCTGAGAAGTTGAGAGACGGTAGTCTTGGTGAGTTTGATTGGCATACCTTTCACTTTGGATTTCAGAATTTGTCCATTCCATTTGACCTTGAGGTTCTTGAAGAATTCTGCTACTTCAGGGAAAAGGTTTTGGCACGATTCTTGCAGGATGAAAGATAGCCCTGCAGTGTCTAGTAGAATCAACAGGTTGTGGAAATCATCTGATAGTTCTGCAGTCCCTACGACAATTAGTTCCGATCCCACGCCGATCTTGGAGGTGGCGGCCATCATTCTTGCTTGACGGGAAGAGAGGAAGATGATGCGGCTCTGCAACTTCTTGAAGGAAGACGAAACGGCAGCCGGGTACACGAGAGAGTGAAATGATTTCATGTAGAGAGATTTTCGAAAATTCGTATTTATAAACCCTAGGTTTAAGTCTAATTAATCGAGAAGGAAATAAATTAAACCATAGAAGAGACGGCACAGAAAAATTTGAAAGCCAAAGAGGCATATACACGAGAGATAGAAGATGTAATCGAGTACATAGGGAGTTACTCGAGTAGGTCTATAAAAGTTACTCGAGTAGGTCTTTTGATTACTCGAGTAGGTCAAGTCTATAGAAGTTAGAAAGATCAAAAATTTTTGAAATGCCAAATTTTGACTAACCCTTTAATTTTCTTTGCTTCCTTGAAATCCAAACTTCTCTAATCTTCTTTGTTGAGCATCCCAAGTTCGGTTTTGAAGAATGAGAACTTGGTCTCGTCCAGCAGCTTCGTGAAAATATCTGCAACTTGCCTGTCTATGGAGACATATTGGAGGTCTATGTCCCCATGCTCTACATGCTTTCGGATGAAATGATACCTTAGCTCGATATGCTTTGTCCGGCTATGCGAGACTGGATTATTGTCTATTGCAATTGCGCTGGAAGAGTCGCAAAATAATGGGACATTCTTGAACTTCATGTTGTAATCCTCAAATTGATTCTTTATCCAGAGTAACTGTGCACAACAACTGCCTGCAGAGATGTACTCTGACTCGGCTGTTGAGATTGCGACACAGTTCTGCTTCTTACTACTCCAGGAGATTAGCCTTCTTCTAAAGAATTGGCAAGTCCCGAAGGTGCTTTTCCTGTCATCTTTGCTTCCTGCAAAATCTGCATCTGAAAAACTAATTAGTTCGACGTCATTACTTCTTGGGTACCATAAGCCAAGATTTGGTGTACCTTTAAGGTATCTCAAAATCCGCTTTACAGCAGCATAGTGAGATTCCTTAGAGTTCACCTGAAATCTAGCATATACACATGTTGAAAACATTATGTCGGGTCTACTGGCAGTAAGGTAGAGCAAGGATCCAATTATGCTTCTATATTTGGTTCATCAAAAGGTTTCCCTTTTTCATCCTTGTACAGAGACATAGTTGAGCCCATTGGAGTCCTCATAGAGGTTGCGTTCTCAATTCCGAATTTCTTAATCATCTCTTTGGTGAACTTGATCTGTGATATGAAAATTTCATCTTCAGATTGTTTCACCTGAAACCCTAAGAAATACTTCAGCTCACCCATACTGCTTATTTCAAACTTCTCTTGCATAAGTTTTGAGAACTTTTTTGCAGAGGTTGTCGTTTGTAGAGCCAAAAATAATGTCGTCGACATAGATTTGCACTAGCAAAATCTTGCCTTTTATTTCCCTAAGAAATAATGTCTTGTCTATCTTTCCCTTTGTGAACTTGTTCTCAAGTAAAAAGGTAGACATCGTCTCATACCAAGCTCTAGGAGCTTGTTTCAGACCATATAGGGCCTTGTGCAGGAAATAAAAATAATCAGAAAAGTTAGGATCAACGAAACCTGGAGGTTGTTCCACATACACTTCCTCCTTTATGTTACCATTTAGGAAGGCAGACTTCACATCCATCTGATAGACAGTGAAGCCTTTGAATGCAGCATATGCTAGGAACAACCTTATAGCTTCTAACCTTGCCACTGGAGCATATGTCTGGTCGAAGTCGATTCCTTCTTCTTGACGATAGCCTTTAGCGACAAGTCTAGCCTTGTTCTTTATGATCGTTCTGTCTTCGTCCATCTTGTTCCTGTAGACCCATTTTGTTCTAATGACGTTCTTTCCTTTGGGTCTTGGAACAAGTTTCCATACATTGCAGCGCTTGAACTGATTTAGTTCTTCTTCCATAGCCAGTATCTACGATACGTCCGAGTTTGCTTCCTCAAACTTCTTCGGTTTAACCTGTGAGAGAAAACTCAAATATAAATTCTCATTAGTTGTACCTCTTCGAGTTCTGGCACCGTTCCGGGGATCTCCTATGATCTGGTCCATAGGATGATCTTTCAGATGTCTGAGCTCTAAAGTTCTTACATCTGGATTATCTTCAATCACCGGAGTGACTTCTTCAACTTGGATGATCTCTTTATTTTGATCATCTACCTCCCCAATAGGGGTTGGAGTGGTGATCTTGAAGAATTTTTTGTCTTTTTCCTCATTGGGCTCTTTCAGGTTGATTTCATCTAGCTTTGCACCTGCATCATCAATGAGCACACTAGACAGATTGCTTTGCAGCAAGCTCGTCTCATCAAATACAACATGTATCGATTATTCTACCACCAGGGTTTTTCTATTAAAAATTCTATATGCCTTACTATGGCTGCTATAACCTACAAAAATACCTTCAAAACTCTTTTCGCTGAACTTGGTGGTATGATACTTACCATTGTTAAGTACGAAGCATTTACAGCCAAAGATTCTAAAGTATGAGATGGTTGGCTTCCTGCCCTTTAGAAGTTCGTAAGGTGTCTTATCGTGGTTTTTGTTTATGAGTGCTCGATTTTGCACGTGGCATGCAGTGTTGACGGCTTCAGCCCAGAAGTACTCCGGAAGTGAAGCATCACTCAACATTGTCCTGCAGGCCTCTATGCGTGTTCTGTTCCTTCTTTCAGCCACTGTGTTCTGTTGTGGAGTACGAGGAGAGGAAAACTCATGAAAGATACCTAAGCTTTCACAGAATTCTGTCATGGCCCCAGATTTGAACTCTATTCCATTGTCACTTCTGATTTTGACTATGGAGCAGTTGTACTCATTCTGGACTTGCCTGATAAAATTCGTAAAGATGTTGAAGGTATCTGACTTGTGTTTTAGAAAGAACACCCACGCAAAGAGCGAGTAGTCATCAACAATTACTAGCGTATAATCCTTACCTCCCAAACTTCTAATTTACAGTGGACCAAACAAGTCCATATGCAATAGATGGAGACATCTATTAGAGTCTTTGCCAATAATGCTTTTAAAGGTAGCCCTTGTTTGCTTGCCTTTTACGCACGCATGACAAGGTCTATCTTTGACGCACTTGACATTTGGGGCATCACGTACTAAGTTCATTGAAAATAATTTATTAATAGTTTTGAAATTAATATGTGCTAGTCTCTTGTGCCATTGGTCACCAAGAGACGCACTATATTTTGCTAAAAAGCACAGTGGTGTAGAGGAATCTATACAAATGAAATTTAAACAGAAGATATTCCTGCTTCGAGTGCCGGATAGAATCGTTTCCATATTGTCAACGGATTTTATCAAGCACTTATCAGCATGAAATTCAACTATGTATCCTTTATCGCAGAGTTGGCTTATGCTTATTAGATTGTGTTCCAATCCTTCGACATAAGCCACATCCGAGAAGGATACATTGCCGTTAGTAATCATACAATAGCCTCTTGTAATTCCACGGTCTGAACCTCCAAAGATGACCTTTGGTCCGTTCACAACTGGAGTAAAGCTCTGAATAAGGCTTCTAGTCCCGGTCATATGCCGAGAGCATCCGCTGTCCATATACCAGATTGAGATTTTGTTGGTCTTTGGACATACCTGCAATCATAATCAATTTGCCTTAGGAACCCAAACACGTTTGGGTCCTTGGTCTCAGGTTAGAGTACTCCCCCTATGAGTGTTAGTATTATGAGCGGTCTTTCTTATATTGCTGACATGAGGAGTTGCAGCGTTTCTGGGATTGAACCAGCAATCAGTGGCGAAGTGACCAACCTTGTCACAGCACCAACAGTCAAATCTGTTGTACCTTTGCCTCATGATCTCCTGCTTGACCTTTTGGAGTTTTGGTCTAGAACGGTCAGCATTCTTGGAGGATGAAGCTTCGTGATAATGACAATCACATGTATTCTTCTCCTTAGGGGGCCTTTCCACAACGGGCTTTGGCTTTGGTGCCTTCTTGAAGTTATGCCCATGATTGAAAGGGACATAGCTCTGAATAATAACTTCTTCATAAGGTGCCTTAAAGACACTTTCGCCAAAGTTTCTGGGTCGAGTCCATCCTTGATAACGGGACTTTGGCTCTACATAGGTAGGCCTAGCAAAGTGCCCGTAGGATGAGTCAAAATCAAACTCATTTGAAGGAAATATAACCTTCTTGAATGTGGTCTGATCTTGAGGGGCTTTCCCCTTCTCTTTGGCTAAGGCCTTTTTGGCGGCCTTATTCTTCCATTGAGACTTATTTCACCTAGAGGATTTACTAGGAGCTTATTCATGGCCTAATCTGGCACCCTTGGGCTTGGCTGAGAATTCAGCAACGAATGGAAGAACCGTCTTGGGCTTCGAGAAACTTTCAACTAGTTTCTTTTCAGCTGCAAGTTGGGCTTCCAATTCCTTGATGATTTTCTCTTTGAGGTCAAGGTGCTCAAGAGCCTTGTTATATTCTTCAATAGCATTATTGAAGTTTTCTTCGAGGGAGTCAGTCTTTGCGACTTTCTCTCTCAAGATGCTCTCTTCGGCTTTCAGAGATTTGATCTCTTTAGCCTGAGTCTTCACGACTCGACGACATTTGTTGTAAGCCATGATTAAATCCTTGTACTGGGCCATTAGTTCTGACTCATCGTTAGAGGAGCTATCCTCACAATCATGTTTAGAGACTTCTGAATCTGAAAGTGGGGTATGCGAGTTTATCTTCCCAGTGAACTGGGGCTTTTGATCATCATTTGTTTGAGCCATAAGCCCAAAATAGGCTTCTTCTTCTTCACTCGACTCAGATGAGTCGGAGTCACTAAGAGTCTTGCTCTTTTTGGCTATCAGGCTCTTCTCTTTCCTCTTTTTGTTGTACGAGGATTTCTTTTCTTCTCTTCTACCACCCTCCTTCTTCTTATGAGGGCAGTCAGCGATGACGTGTCCTGGCTTGTTACAATAATAGCAAATAATGTCAGTCGAAACATATTTATTTTGTTTAGAGGAATACCTGTCATGGCTACTTGAGCCTTTTCTTTGCCGATCAACATCGTGTCGTGATCTTCTATAGGAGGCATCCTTGCCTTTCCATTGCTTCTTCTTGTTCAAGAATTTCTTGAACTAACGTGAGAGCAGTGAGAACTCTCCTTCTGATAGCTCAGAGCCTGAGGTACTTGGCCCTGAAGTTTCTTCTTCTTCACTAATTTCTGGAGCTGGAACAGGGGAGGCAGCCTTTGTCTTTCTAGAATTATCTACCTTTAGAGCACCAGACTTTTCTTTGAGAGCAGACCTGCTCTTCTCTTCTTCATCTTTCCTAGTGTTGAGTTGAAGCTCATATGACATAAGCTTCCCGAAGAGATTTTGTGGGTCCGTCTCAGCCAGCTTCCCAAACTCCCTGATGGCACAGACCTTGTTGTCCCATTCTTTGGTCAGGAATCTCAGGAACTTGTCATTCAGTTATCCATTAGTGAATACTCTGCCATAGACTCTTAGGTCATTCACTATCTTGAAAACGTTCTCAAAGGTATCAGCAATGGTCTCTCTGCTTCCCTGTCGGAAGGCTTCATACTTCTGATTGAGGAGGGATCTCCGATAATCCCTCACTTCTTATGTACCTTCCATCAAGGTAACCAAAGACTACCACATCTCCTTTGCAGATTGGCAGTGAATTAAATTCTGCAGCATTGAGTCATCAGCTGCACTTGCTATAATGTTTTTAGCTTTCTTGTCTAGTGAGACAAGTGCAATCTCGTCCTTGTCTAAATCCATCAGCTTCTTTGGAACCTTCTTGGTAGGATCTATAGTGGAGATAGTCATAGGGATATAAGGACCTTCTTCAACTATCATGAAGATCCTTGTATCCACAGCTTCCATAAAGAATTTGATCCTTTCTTTCCACATGGGAAAGTTGTTCTTGTTGCATAGGGGAAGCTTGGCAAGATCCTTTGCCTTGTCCATGGTAGATAGATCTCAAATGACAACTATTGAAGGATCTGATCGAGGTGTTAACCTTTTAACGATCAACCTCCCTCTGATACCAATTGAAAGATAATAGTTGTCAACCTAAATCACCTAGAGGGGGTGAATAGGTGAGTTGTGCGTCTTTTGCGGAATAAAAAAATCTCAGAACAAAGCACAAATCTATCTACCAAATTATCACAGACGAGACAAGATTTATAGTGGTTCCACGATCTTGAGTACATCCACTTTCCCTTACCGATCTAGCAATATACTGGGCTCGGCTACTCCACTATCTCGGATTGAAAATCAATCCTACCCTCGGAACAAAGTTCCTACAATCTCAATCCAACCAATTGGATCTACAACTCGGAAGGAAAAACTTCCTACAAACTCGGAATTGAAAACTCCTACACTCGGAGAGAACTTCTCCTACAAGAAGGAAAATTGTTTTAGAAAATACAAACAATCATTTCTCTATTAGATCTGCAAGCAAGCAACCAGGATCTTCTTCTTATAAGCTTTGTGGCACTTTCAGAAAGATGAAGAAAATCTCGGCAACAGATCTGGATTCTTCTTTGTCTTACACGATCGGGAAGAGAATGAGCAGTTGAGAAACGATCTCGATCTGTAAAACTTCTTCAGTCTGATTCCTCTGAAAATCGAAACCCTTGCCAGAGAAAAACAGCGGCAGCGGCGACTTTCTTTCCGTGAAGAGAGAGAGAGAGGAAATAGCGACTTGGAGAGAGAAACGGCTGCAGAAATTTCTCAATAATTTTGATCTTGAAAGCTTGTTATTATATTAGGGTTTGTCGATTAGACAGGACCTTATATAAGATTCTGAATAACGGTCATAATCAGTCTTAATGTTATGCATGTGGACCAATCATGTCACGGGATTTGAAAATCTGTCAATTATGGACTTAGAAGAATTTCAAAGAAAAGGAGGTGATATACACGAGTAGGAATATAACTACTCGAGTAGTTAAAGGACTACTCGAGTAAGTAAAGGAATGTTACTCGGGTATATAATTCATGACTACTCGAGTAGGTTGAAGACAACTACTCGAGTACATATAATCAACTACTCGAGTACTTAGAAGATCTACTCCAGTATACAAAAAGTTTCACGGGATGCGGAAAACTACTCTAGTGGTTTGATGAACTACCCGAGTGAAAGGACTTAGAAAAATTTCTAAACACTGGAAAATGAGCTACTCGAGTATTCAGACTGAACTACTCGAGAGGATAAAATCTACTCGAGTATATGGAAAGACTTACTCGAGTAAATGACAGAATATTTTTAGGAGAAGAGAAATTTATTTTACTCGAGTATGAAGCTTGAACTACTCGAGTAGTAAGTGAACTACTCGAGTATATAACTTATACTACTCGAGTATATAGAAAATTTACTCTTGAGATAGAAAGCAGTTACACGAGTCAGAATCTATAACCACTCGAGTATATATATACTCACTCGAGTGTTTTACTTAGAAAAACTTGGAGAGTGAAATTTGTACTTACCTGAGTAAGAAGAATGATCTACTCGAGTATAGGAATTCTGACTCGAGTAAAAAACAACTAATCTACTCGAGTAGTTAATGACCTACACGAGTAGAATACTTAGAAAAATTTTCCAGGTGAAAATTCTTTCTTCTTTGGTGAACTCAGCATCCAACTCTATTCTCATAGTCCAAGTGCTTGAGTATGAAGTGTATCCCAATAGAGAGGCTACACATGGGTCAACACTTTGGGTCATACAATGAGGGATTACATTATATGGTCCCGTGTTTGGTGACCCATTGTAGACTGACATTGGTCTACACTTCCCATTGGAATCCTGCAACCACATAACTCAAATAAAGCATCAAATACAACCTAATTCATCTTAGTTCCAGGGTGACTTCATCAAATCTGGGTTAATGTGGATATAGTGCCCAACCCCTGGGGTGTTCTTGGAGAGGAGAATTCCTGATGAATCCCTTGTACCTCACAGAAAGTAGTCATGTCAGCAGACTGAAATTCAGTTCCATGGTCACTTCTTATTTTGACCACAGAGCATGCAAGTTCATTCTAAATCTGCCTGACAAAATTCATGAAGATATCAAGGGTTTCATCCTTTCTTCTAAGGAAGAACATCCAAGAAAATCTGGAATAGTCATCACCCACCACAAGGGTGTTGACCTTCCTACCTA
Organism: Platanthera guangdongensis; assembly: GCA_039583875.1. Taxonomy (NCBI): domain Eukaryota; kingdom Viridiplantae; phylum Streptophyta; class Magnoliopsida; order Asparagales; family Orchidaceae; genus Platanthera; species Platanthera guangdongensis. The sequence goes on along the minus strand of CM077153.1, from coordinate 55,652,013 downwards.
GACTATGAACATGCATAGGACCAAACAAGTCCATATGCAGGAGATATAAGCATCTCACAGAGTCCTTGGTCCCAATGCTCTTGAAGAAGGTCTTAGTCTGCTTAGCCTTTTGGCAAGCAGCACAGATACCCACCTTGGAGAATTTTATTTTGGAACCATTTCTGACTAGCTCATCACTAAAGAGCTGACCGATGGTCTTATAGTTCAAATGAGCCAGTCTCTTGTGCCATTAGACACAAAGTGAGACATTGTCATTTGCAACTATGCATATAGGGGAACTACTATTTAAGCATGAAAAATCTAAACAATAAACATTCTCACTCCTAGTGCCTATTAAGATGACATTTTAGTCACTTAACCTCTTGATGTGGCACTTATCCTTGTGGAAGAAAATGTCATAACCAAGGTCATATAGTTGGCTTATGCTTATGAGGTTGTGTTTTAGCCCCTCCACACAAGCCACCTTTGTGATTGTGATAATGTCATTTGAGATCTTACCATAACCTCTAGTTATTCCCTTGTCAGAGCCTCCAAAGATGACCTTAGGTCCATTCTTTAGTGGAGTGTACTCCTTCAACAGCTCCTTTGTTCCAGTCATGTGCCTGGAATACCCACTATCCAGGTACCATTTAGGGGAATAGTTACCTGAACTAACCTGAAAAGAACACAAATTATCTCACCTTAGGACACCAATATTTATTGGGTCCTAGGTTCACATTAGCCTAAAAATATCCTTGCCTTCCTGCGGTATTCCTGACAGGCTGGCTACCTCTAGATATAGAAGGATTGTGCCAGTAATCTACAACATAGTGGCCCACTTTGCCATAGTACAAACACTCATAGATATTATATCTCCTTTTCTGTTTAGGACCAACACTTGGCTTGACTGCTCCATGAACAGTGGGAAGATATGCTACTGTACATTTCTGTTTTCTTCTAGCAGTCGTTTGACTGAAGGAGAGTCTTTTAGCTGTCTATTTTGGACTTTTTTGAGATCCACCAGTTGCATATCTCTTTTCAACTAACATGCATCTGATAACATCAGAAGCTGCCATCCCAGCCATGCAAGAAGACTCACCTTGGGTGATTACTTTTGCTGGTTGACTCGGATTTCCTGTAGCGGCAATATCCTTGAGTTTTGGGGCTGGGGCACCAAAGACAAATGGTCCAGGATAGGATCTTTGAATTTCCTCATGGGCAGCCTGCACATGGCTATATCTTCCACCTTGGTTAGGACCACATTGGTCTATACTACTAGATCTGCCATTCTCCCAATGACCATAACAGCTTTCATGGTTATACCTATTTGAAGGCAACAAGACTGTCTGAAAAGGAATTTGAGGGAATGAGGCTAGAGACACAACTGGTGCCTTTCCCTTTCCATTTCCTTTTGGATTGGGAGGTCTAGCAGGTCCCTTAAATCCTAACCCTTTCTTACCCACTTGGGTGAGGTGGGTTTCAATTAAGGGAAGCACGGTGTTTGGCTTAGAAAATTTTGTCACTAGCAATTTCTCATTTAGGAAATCATTTTCAAGTTTCTGGATAAGTTTCTCATATGAGACTCTCACCACAGACTGCTCGTCAATGATCTCCTTGAGCTGGGCTGACTGTGCAACCATGTCAGTGAGAGCTTTTTCATGACTTTCACACTTGATCTTGAGACTGAGGAGCTCTTTTTCCTTTCTTTTGGCAAGGATCTTGCACCTCTTGAATGCTTCAAGAAGTTATTCATACTTGTCAATTAATGAATTGGCATCATCCTCAGAATTTGAATCCCCTCCATATCTTGATGATTGAGCTTTAGAATATGAGCTAGCCTCATGACTTGAAATAGAATGCAGAGATTTTGAATTTACCTGAGCTTGTCAGGCTGATCCTGGGTGCTCTCATCATCAATAATTGCCATCAGTCCATGGAATTGAGCATCTTCTTCTTCATCTTCATCCACCTTTGAGTCACTATCTGAATGTGACAGAGGGGCCCTAATCCCTATCCTAGCAGCAGAGTATTCTTCAGGTTCTTCTTTAGCAATAGCCATTAGCCCAATGTAGGCTTCTTCTTCTTCTTTATTGTCTGACCCAGTGGAAGAGTCAGACCAGCTCTTTTCCTTCTTAGCCACAAGGGACTTCTCTTTCTTCTTTCCCTTTTGGTGCTTCTTCACTCCTTCTTCTTTCCTCTTCACTGGGCAGTCAGCAACTACATGCCCAGGTTTGCTGCAACAGAAACAAATAACATTAGAGGAAGTATGTTTGCTAGAGTTAGGAGCAGACCTATCCTCCTTAGAGGATTTCCTTTTGTGCTGTGAGGAAGAGGATGGCCTTCTGTTCTTCCAATGCCCCTTCTTAATGAACTTCTGAAATTGCCTGGAGAAGGCAGCAAGGTCCTCATCAGATGTATGTCTATCTAAAGTGCTGGTCCTTGAGATCTCTGAGTCTGACTCAGCAGTTCTTCTAACTGGAGAGATCTTACTTCTTCTCCTGGTTGAAGCCTCAGCTTTGAAGGCCAAAGATTTCTCCTTGCATTGTGACTTACTTCTCTTCTCTTCTTCTTCCTTCCTTGCAGCAAGCTGCATCTCATAAGAGAGTAGCTTTCCAAATAGATTTGGAGGTGGAGTGTCAGCTAACTTACCCATCTCCCCGATGACATAAATCTTTGTGTCCCAAATCTTTGTGAGGGACCTGAGAAATTTGTCATTCAGTTCATAGGTGCAGAAGACCCTTCCATATGTTCCCAGTTCATTCACATTCTGAAAATCTCTCAAAGCTCTCAGCAATGCCCTCGGACTTTCCTTGTCTGAAGGCCTCATACTCCTGGTTGAGCATGGATTTTTTGTCATCCCTCACCTCCTCTGAGCCCTCCATGAACACAACTAGGGTGTCCCACATCTCCTTGGAGGTCTTGCAGTACACTAGATTCTGAAATGTTGAATCATCTACTTCACTGACAATAATGTTTTGAGCTCTCTTGTCCATGGAAGCAAGAATGAGCTCATCTTTGTTCATTTCTTCATAAGATTTAGGGGTCTGGATGTTGGCATCTAGAACTGAGTTCTTCATTTGGAGAAGGGTCCCTCTTTAATTGTGATGTATATCCTAGGGTCAGCAACTTCCATGAATAGTCTGACCCTTTCCTTCTAGAGGCCAAAGCCCTCCTTTCTGCAGATTGGTAATTTCATGGCCCCTAGTTCGTTGTAGTTTACACCAGACCCCATTCTTATATCTTATAGCTAACCTTGGAGGTATACTCAGATTGTTAGATCCTTTTTGAGTAAACTCCCTCTGATACCACTTGAATGTTATTTACTTAAGGTTAGCTAGTCACCTAGCGGGGGTGAATAGGTCTTTGAAATTTTATTAGTTTTTATGTTGTTTTCTTCTTGTGTGAACTAAAGTTTTTCCTTAGGTCCTGCAATATGAAAGAAAACAAACAACACAACCAAGCACACAGGTGTTTATAGTGGTTCCCCAATTGGGTACATCCACTTTCCATCCCAGCTATCCAACTATTTTGTTGGACTAGGCACAAACTCCACCAATATGCTCCTCAGAGCTTACACCTCAGGCCCTCAGCCTTGCACACAAGTTCTCTTCAGAACCCAATCTCAGAACCACAAGGGTTCCTACCTTAGAGCCCTGCAGAGCTCCTACAGCTCTGTGGTCCACTAACCACCTACCTCAGCCTTATCTCCAAGGCCTATAGCTCAGGCTCTTCAGCCCTACAAATTCAGACACAAAGCCCTAATATCAGAGTGCTGCAACACTCCTACAACTTAGTACTTATTCAGGTAATTACCTCAGTGCCCTTCCAGGCACCTACAGCTCAGCCTCCTCTAATGCCTACAACTCAATGACACACTTGTCACCTACAGCTTAGTGACTCACAAGTCACCTACCTCAGCCTTATTTGTAGGGCCAACTGTAAGACCCCCCCCCCCCCCCCTTTTTCTTTTCTTTTTAGAACCACGAGGTCTTATGCCCAGAACCGCCGTTTTGCGATGGCCCTGACACTCGGGAAAGCCGCCACTACAAAACGCCGATTCTGTCGGCCTTTTCGATCATCGCAGAGAGAGCAGTAATCATAAACAAAGTTATAATTTGGTCCACAAACATCACAAGTAATATGAGAAATCACATCAAGTCCATAAGTAGAAAATAGAGTACTGGAAATATAAACGACCTTAGGCCTGGTAAATCAGATCCTCACTACAATCTATCGCGAAAGCTATAAAAAGTGCTAATCACTCACGGAGCTGGTCACAGGTGCTCCGGTACTAGAATAGCCCACCTCCATGCGCACCGTACTCCGCGGGTGTTGGTCCCTGTGTTGCTGGTCCCTGTATCCCATCCGGAGCCCCTGTAATGTTATTGTCCGAAAACCATTAGTCATAAAGACTAAGTCCTATCATCCCCTACCCCACCCCCCATTGCTCCTAGGCACCGAGCGGGGAGGAGGAAAGGGAAGCTACAAAGGTTGAGAGTACAAAGTGGCAGGTGACATTGGAACTAGTCTAGCAGTTATTTATATTGTATAAACGGCTAAGTAAGAAAGGTACAAGATAGCAGCTCCATAATAGTATGCAGGAAGGTAAGCAAGTAGATTAAGCAACATATGTAGAAAGGTAAGTAACAAATAAGTAAACTTAACTTATATGAATGCACATACAAACATATAAGTTAAGGGGTGTTCAACAAGGATCCCATCGTATAAAAAGTCACATACCAATTTATACATTGGGGTGTCGGTGGTATGCAAGAATGCTATGCCATGATTCATGCAAGTGCAACCTACTCATACGACTCTATGCGTACATACCTTTAGTTCCCCCTATTTGGGTAGCTAGCTTCACTCCCAAGAACCTCTGTAGTGGCAAATGGAGAGAGTGGGTCGGGCCCCCCACTCCTAGGCGGGTATCCACACTACCAGGCCTAGCCCTTCTATACGCCGCTAGAAGAATACAAACTAGAGTATTCGCATACTAATGCTGGCCATATCCACCAGACTTTATTTGGCTAAGTTTCCCACACCGCCGAGTCAACGTATCGACGTCGGTGTGAACGACCGTCCGATACCGAAGACCCACCACCTTATTTTGTATCTAAAACCTTTTGAGCAACTGGCTCCCCGGACAATCCATTAGTGCATCTACCTTCCGAACGAACCGTTCGGATGGCAATCAAGACAACCTAATCAACCTCCCGAGCTACCGGGGTGTGTGAAGGTGCTATCCTATTTATACTAGTTGCTCTTGTAATATTTTATTCCTACTATTTAGGTTATCCCAGGACTGCCCAAGGTATTCCCTGTAACACCCCCTATCCGTCGCATACCATATACCACAGACAGACCGGGTGGTTACGTATGGAAACCATCCAACCAATCTCAACGTCCTACACAGAGCATTCTAGCGGAAGCAGTTTAAATAAGTTGTACACAAGAACCCAGCAACAAGCATGAATGTCCACTAATATGATAATAGGAATGTTATTACAAAATACCCAGAAATCGGCCTTAAGGCCTTACAGAACGTTCCACTTGTTTAATACATGATTTACAAACCTCGGCACGCAGGCCGGTCATACATGAATAAAACAGAAAAACATTTCCACTTGCGCCTTCGAGGGCCAGCTTCGCAAAAAGGGCTTTAGCCCGCTACTGACCGCTTGGTCCAGCTGCACCTGCAAGCAACACAACACCGCACGGTGGCAAACAAGGCAACGGTCAGCAATGCTGACCAAATTATAACGATCCCGCCCCCAACTCGGGGCGGCGATACTCCTTCCCTGCATTTCATTAGCACAAGCGAGCAATGCATATAACCATAGTCATTTCAACAAAGACGTTGGCTCGTACGGCCACACGTCCCGTGCACTCAGGGCACATTCTCGGTGAACCGGTCGATGTTACGTCAATTAAAGCCATTAACATTCCGGACTCACCACCGCCACTTAGACGGCCATTCCTATGAGCAATTCGTCTTCCTGGTATTGGTCACGTCAATTTAAGCCATTGACCACCGAAGACCCCCATCTATGCCAACGGCGAGTGCCATGTAACTTTAGGTCTCTCTAACCCGAACGACATAGAGCGGGTACGGTTCCATCTAACCCGTGCTCACATCGCAACGACAGTTTAAGCCATATGCGCGGGTCAAACTTTCACCGAATCCCATTCTACCGCAAATCACATAACCCCGTTATGTTCAAGTTGGCTCTCAGGCCACCAAGTTGGCAAGATCTCGTATCCGCCCAGTTTTCCGGGTGCACCTTTGGGTTAGTCCCCAAGGCTCCCTGCTGCAATCTACCGCGTAGAAAACCCGAAAATCACCCACTAGCACGGAGTCTTCTCCGGCCTTATGCAATGCAACATCACCGATCCGGACTAACATGTCCGGGTAGGCTTCAACCAAAATGCATATGTCCGTTCTCGCATACAAACTCTAAACAACGAGGACTTTACATATCTACCCGAAGGAACGCCTCCAACTCTCCGCAAACTCGCGAGAGCGGGCTTCCTATGCTAAGAAAGAGAGCTATTAGTGCTCAAGATGAGGATCGTTACCCTTGCATTCCTCTTTGGCGCCATCGGAAAGTAATCGGATGGAAATGACCGCACTAGCGTTGCCTCCGCGGATCCGGAGTCGGCTTGCGATTCGGAGCTCCGAAGCTCCTCCAATGGCGGATCTAGCTCCTCTTCCTCTTGCCTTAGCTCTTCTTTCTCCAAGGGTTTGGAGAGATGAAAAGGTAAGAAAAATGATGGATTTCAAGTCAACTCCCGGGTATATCCTCCCAGGAACAACCCCCAGCCATTGGATCTTCAATCAAGGAAACGAACGGCTTTGATTCGGGCTGAAATGCCCAATCTGGACCGAACACGGCCTGGCACACGCCCGTGTCCAGGGCCGTGTGCCGCATTCGCCGTCAAAATCGAATCTCCTGGACACGCACACGGGTATCGAACACGCCCGTGTTCGAGCTGACACGCCCGTGTTCCAGCTGACACGGCCGTGTAGCCGGCCGTGTACACCATGATTTTTCCCCCGTTTTCAACCCGAGCACTGCACGGGTCCTAGGACACGCCCGTGTCCTTACCCGTGTCACATTGACATGCCTGGACCCAGGCCGTGTACACGGGACATTTCGTCGAGGGGAGAATGACGACTGGATGACACGGCCTTGGAAACGCCCGTGTCCTAGGCCGTGTGCCTTGTCTCGACGATCGTCGAGTGAATCTCGACGACTCCCCGGGACGATTGTCGACACGGGTCTACACGCCCGGCGACACGCCCGTGTCGCGGGCCGTGTGCCCATTCTCGACGAATCGTCGAGAATAACTCGACGATTTCACGGCTAAGTGTCGACACGGGTCGACACGCCCTGCGACACGCCCGTGTCGCAGGCCGTGTGCCCATTCTCGACGAATCGTCGAGTATAACTCGACGACTTCGCGGCTAAGTGTCGACACACGCTTGACACGCCCTGGGACACGCCCGTGTCCCAGGCCGTGTGCCTACTGCCAGAACCCAAACTGGCCCAAAACGTCCCCCTTTGCTCCTTTTAGTTTCGGGGCGTTACAACTCTACCCCTCTTAAAAGAATTTCGCCCACGAAATTACATAAAGGAAAGATATGTACAAAACTAAAATTTGTACCTGAGCGGAACAACTCCGGATATTCGTCAAGCATAGTCTGCTCTCGTTCCCAAGAGAGCTCCTCACGACCGCAATTGTCCCAACGGACCTTGACCATCCTGATCTCTTTATTGCGTAGCCGCTTGACTTCCGAGTCCTCAATCCGCACGGGCTTGACCTTTGTCATTAGCCCACTATCCACCGACACTTGATTGACCGCGATCACTTGCGTAGGCTCTTACACCGCCTTCCGAAGCACCGAAATGTGGAATACATCGTGTAAACCGCCTAGCTCCACTGAAAGCTTCAACCTATAGGCCGCTTCTCCAACTCGCTCCAGAACCTCGAACGGTCCAAGGTACCTCGGGCTTAGCTTTTTCAATCGCCGCACCCGCGAGACACCCTTGAACGGCTTGATCTTCAAGTATACATAATCGCCCACAGCGAACTCCACGTTCCTGTGCTTGGCATTATAGTACTTTGCTTGCCGGTCCTGAGCGATAAGCAACCTCTCCCGAATGGTTCTCACCAAAGAAGTAGCGTCCTCCACTTCCGATCGCTTATACAACTTTGACTCACCCGTTTCTAACCAAGACAACGGCGTGCGACATTTCCTACCATATAGGGCCTCGAAAGGCGCCATCTGAATACTCGCTTGGTAGCTGTTGTTGTATGCGAACTCCACCAAATAAAGGTGGTCTTCCCATTGCTTTCTGAAATCCAAGACACACATGCGAAGCATGTCTTCCATGGTTCTATTGACCCTCTCGGTCTGCCCATCCGTTTGCGGATGGAAGGCTGTGCTAAACTTCAGCTTTGTTCCCAACATTTGCTGCACCAGCCTCCAGTCATTGGACGTGAACCGCCCATCTCGGTCACTCACGATGCTGCGGGGCACACCATGAAGCCGTACTATGTTATCCACATATAGCTTTGCCAGCTTCTCCACCGGATCATCCTTCCTATGCGGAATAAAATGCGACACCTTCGTTAATCGATCGACCACCACCCAAATGGCGTCGTTCCCCTTTTGCGACCTTGGCAAACCGTGTACAAAGTCCATAGAGATGTCGTCAAATTTCCACTCCGGAATAGGCAAGGACTTAAGAAATCCTCCCGGCTTTTGGCACTCCGCCTTTACCAAGGTGCAGGTTTGGCACTTCGCTACGTAAAGCGCCACATCCTTTTTCAAACCCGGCCACCAAAATAGCTTCTTTACATCGCGGTACATCTTCGTGCTCCCCGGGTGAATCGAGTACTTGGTATGGTGTGCCTCGTACAACAACTCCACCCGTAAATTGCCCACGCTTGGGACGCACAGACGACCGTCTTTCCACAGCAATCCGTCCTCCACGACGAATTGGGAATTTGACCCATCCAGAGCCTCTATCATGAACTGCTTCAGCACTTGCTTGCTTATCCACACAAACAATCTCGAACGCCTCCAACTCCCGCACCAACCGCTCATCATGCACCGATAGCCAATTGGCTTGAGCTGGGGCTCGGCGACTCAACGCGTCCGCAACCGCATTCCCTTTGCCAGGCACGTAGTGGATCTTGAATGTATAGTCCCCCAGGAACTCCATCCATCTATGCTGCCGCATATTCAGATCCTTCTGATCTATCAGGTACTTTAGGCTCTTGTGATCGGTGTAGATATCAATCTTCACACCGTACAAATAGTGTCTCCACAGCTTCAAGGCAAAAATCACGGCCGCTAACTCCAAGTCATGGACCGGATAATTCCTCTCATGCACTTTTAGCTGTATCGAGCCATAAGCTATCACGCTTCCGTGCTGCAGTAGCACGCAACCCAAACCGCTGCCCGAAGCATCGCTATATATCTCATAGCCTTCGGTCCCAACCGGCGAACTCAGCACAGGCACCGTGGTCAACCGACACTTTAGTTCCTCAAAAGCTCGCGCGCACTCCGGCGTCCAAACGAACTTATGCTCCTTCCTCGTCAAAGTAGTGAGAGGTAGCGCTATCCGCGAGAAGTTCTCTACGAAGCGCCTATAATAGCCGGCAAGCCCCAAAAAGCTCCGGACTTCTGCTACCGTAGCAAGCTCAGGCCACTCCCGTATCGCAACAATCTTCGCCGGATCCACCGCAATACCCTCTCCACTCACGATATGCCCGAGGAACGCCACTGAGGATAGCCAAAACTCGCACTTCGAGAACTTGGCATACAACTGGTTTCTCCTTAGCGTCTCCAACACCAAATGAAGATGCTTGAAGTGATCTTCCTCACTTTGCGAGTACACCAAAATATCGTCGATGAAGACGATCACGAAATGGTCCAAGTACTCCCTAAACGTCCTGTTCATCAAATCCATGAATACTGACGGCGCATTTGTCAGCCCAAACGGCATGACCGTAAACTCATAATGCCCGTATCTCGTACTAAACGCTGTCTTCGGGATATCACTCTCCCTTATCCGCAGCTGATAGTACCCAGACTTGAGATCTAACTTCGAGTACACCGTCGACCCGACTAACTGATCAAAGAGATCATCAATCCTAGGGATCGGGTACTTGTTCTTCTCAGTCAGCTTGTTTAGCTCCCGATAATCAATACACAACCTCAAGCTTCCATCCTTCTTCTTAACAAAGAGGACCGGTGCGCTCCAAGGCGAAGAACTCGGGCGCACATACCCTTGCTCCAACAACTCTTGCAGTTGAACTTTCAGCTCCGCCATTTCCTTAGGCGCTAGCCGATACGGAGATCGTGACACAGGCTTTGCACCTGGCACTAGCTCGATCGTAAAATCTATCTCCCGTTGAGGCGGGGCTCCAGGAAGATCTGCGGGGAACACATCAGGGTATTCCGATACCACTGAAATACAATCCAAAGAGGGCTTCGGCTTTGCAACCTCCACTAGTGTAAAGAACAGTTCTGCTCCGGCACGAACCGCCTTCACCACCTGAAGAGCAGACATCAACGTCTTGCTCGACCCCTTTAAGCCCGTCAAAGTCGTCTCACGACTTGCTCCCAGCTTGACTTCCTTGCTATCGCAATCTATATGGGCCTGCTGCTCCGAGAGCCAGTCCATGCCAAATATGACGTCAAACTACACCAACGGAAGTAAAGACGCCCGCAGGTCGAACTCTTGCTCCCCAATACGAATCTTAACATCGCAGATCCTAACCGCACGCATCGAACACCCATTGGGCAACAACACATCCAACTTATCCTTCGCCATCGAAGAAGGGACTCCGATGCGTGATATAAATCCTTCGGACAAGAAGGAGTGTGAAGCTCCCGTATCGAAGAAGGCTCGTGCCGGATTTTCACAAATCAATACAAATCCTAAACAAGTAGTGGTAAGGTAACATGTGCATAACAAGCATATAAAGAAATTGACTTGCTATAAATTAAACCGTACCTGTCACCACATCAGCTTGTTTAATGGCCTCCTGTTGGCCAAGATTGTAAACCCTTGGTTGGGCCGGAGCATAGTGGGAAGCGGTCGACTCCACCGCCTTACCCTTCTCTTCATAGGTAGCTCCTGGCCTCCTCTCGGACTTAGGACGTCCGCTCCAACAATCACGGGCAAAGTGCCCCGTCTTTCCACACGTAAAGCACGCACCCGGGGTCCGACCCGTAGTCGCCCCAGAAGCGCCAGAAGGAGCTGGACCCGAAGTCCTATGCTTCTTGAAAGCCCTCCGATAGCCGGACTTTGAAGTAGTCGGCACTCTGAACTCAGATTTCTTTTCACCCAAGCTTTTCTTCGCTTGCACGCCCTTCATGTCCTTCTCCAAGGACCGGGCAGTATTGACCAAGGTTAAGAAACCCTGCGTCATTGGCCCCGACAGTAATAGTCTCAGCTCATCCCTCAAGCCTTCATAAAAACGATTAGTCTTGCGCTCCTCATCCATGATGGTGGAGCTAGCATAACGACTCAACCGCGTAAACTCGTGGAGATATTCATCCACGCTCCTCTCACCCTGCACCAACTTCAGGAACTCATTCTCCATTGAAATCCTCTGAGTAGAACGGAGGTATCTTGCTAAGAACAATCCCGAGAACTCTTCCATCAGAACGTCTATCAGTTGTCTACCTCTCAAATGATGCAGCTCCAATCCTTCCCACCACATCCTCGCTTCACCGTCCAGCAGGAACGTAGCGATGGTGGTCATTTGCCACTCCTCCGTCTCCGTCGCCGTCATGACTCTCTTCACCCTAGAGAGCCAGTCTTCAGCCTGAGATGGGGTTCCCAACCCCGAGAATAACGGAGGGTTAAAGCTCATTACATGCTTCAACTGCCTCTCAGTTGCCCTCCTTGGCACTATTGGTTCCGCAACCACTTGCTCCACCCTCCTCGGCTCCGCCTCTTGCAGAGGTACTTGCTCCATCACAGGAGCGGGCTGCTGCGCTTGCCTTCCTGGCTGCGCATTGATCACGGCCAACACCGCTTCAGCCACCAATCTTATATTTTCAGCCGACAGAGGTGTTGCGGGAGCAACATCCGGTGCACTGCTAGCCTCAGAAACTCGGCGTTCTGACGGCCCAACACCACTTCGGGTCACCTATAGTGGTACAAAACACTGTTAAGCGACCAAACAAATTGCAAACAACAATTATAGGAACACGCAGGTTCCTCAAACACGAGTATTTTCATTCCTAAGTGGACATTCATGGGTTCTTTTACCGTTATAACGATGACGCACACAATGTGCTCACCACCCCTGAAAAAGAATTCGCCCACGAATTCACTTTAGGCCCGACCAAAACCAGTAGTCTGATACCAAATTGTAACACCCCCTATCCGTCGCATAGCATATAGCAGTAGGTCCGGCCGGGGCCCGACGCCATATACCACAGACAGACCGGGTGGTTACGTATGGAAACCATCCAACCAATCTCAACGTCCTACACAGAGCATTCTAGCGGAAGCAGTTTAAATAAGTTGTACACAAGAACCCAACAACAAGCATGAATGTCCACTAATATGATAATAAGAATGTTATTACAAAATACCCAGAAATCGGCCTTAAGGCCTTACAGAACGTTCCACTTGTTTAATACATGATTTACAAACCTCGGCACGCAGGCCGGTCATACATGAATAAAACAGAAAAACATTTCCACTTGCGCCTTCGAGGGCCAGCTTCGCAAAAAGGGCTTTAGCCCGCTACTGACCGCTTGGTCCAGCTGCACCTGCAAGCAACACACCACCGCACAGTGGCAAACAAGGCAACGGTCAGCAATGCTGACCAAATTATAACGATCCCGCCCCCAACTCGGGGCGGCGATGCTCCTTCCCTGCATTTCATTAGCACAAGCGAGCAATGCATATAATCATAGCCATTTCAACACAGACGTTGGCTCGTACGGCCACACATCCCGTGCACTCAGGGCACATTCTCGGTGAACCGGTCGATGTTACGTCAATTAAAGCCATTAACATTCCGGACTCACCACCGCCACTTAGACGGCCATTCCTATGAGCAATTCGTCTTCCTGGTATTGGTCACGTCAATTTAAGCCATTGACCACCGAAGACCCCCATCTATGCCAACGGCGAGTGCCATGTAACTTTAGGTCTCTCTAACCCGAACGACATAGAGCGGGTATGGTTCCATCTAACCCGTGCTCACATCGTAACGACAATTTAAGCCATATGCGCGGGTCAAACTTTCACCGAATCCCATTCTACCGCAAATCACATAACCCCGTTATGTTCAAGTTGGCTCTCAGGCCACCAAGTTGGCAAGATCTCGTATCCGCCCAGTTTTCCGGGTGCACCTTTGGGTTAGTCCCCAAGGCTCCCTGCTGCAATCTACCGCGTAGAAAACCCGAAAATCACCCACTAGCACGGAGTCTTCTCCGGCCTTATGCAATGCAACATCACCGATCCGGACTAACATGTCCGGGTAGGCTTCAACCAAAATGCCTATGTCCGTTCTCGCATACGAACTCTAAACAACGGGGACTTTACATATCTACCCGAAGGAACGCCTCCAACTCTCCGCAAACTCGCGAGAGCGGGCTTCCTATGATAAGAAAGAGAGCTATTAGTGCTCAATATGAGGATCGTTACCCTTGCATTCCTCTTTGGCGCCATCGGAAAGTAATCGGATGGAAATGACCGCACTAGCGTTGCCTCCGCGGATCCGGAGTCGGCTTGCGATTCGGAGCTCCGAAGCTCCTCCAATGGCGGATCTAGCTCCTCTTCCTCTTGCCTTAGCTCTTCTTTCTCCAAGGGTTTGGAGAGATGAAAAGGTAAGAAAAATGATGGATTTCAAGTCAACTCCCGGGTATATCCTCCCAGGAACAACCCCCAGCCATTGGATCTTCAATCAAGGAAACGAACGGCTTTGATTCGGGGCTGAAATGCCCAATCTGGACCGAACGCGGCCTGGCACACGCCCGTATCCAGGGCCGTGTGCCGCATTCGCCGTCAAAATCGAATCTCCTGGACACGCACACGGGTATCGTACACGCCCGTGTTCGAGCTGACACGCCCGTGTTCCAGCTGACACGGCCGTGTAGCCGGCCGTGTACACCATGATTTTTCCCCCGTTTTCAACCCGAGCACTGCACGGGTCCTAGGACACGCCCGTGTCCTTACCCGTGTCACATTGACACGCCTGGACCCCATGCCGTGTACACGGGACATTTCGTCGAGGGGAGAACGACGACTGGATGACACGGTCTTGGACACGCCCGTGTCCTAGGCCGTGTGCCTTGTCTCGACGATCGTCGAGTGAATCTCGATGACTCCCCAGGACGATCGTCGAAACGGGTCGACACGCCCGGCGACACGCCCGTGTCGCGGGCCGTGTGCCCATTCTCGACGAATCGTCGAGAATAACTCGACGATTTCACGGCTAAGTGTCGACACGGGTCGACACGCCCTGCGACACGCCCGTGTCGCAGGCCGTGTGCCCATTCTCGACGAATCGTCGAGTATAACTCGACGACTTTCGCGGCTAAGTGTCGACACACGCTTGACACGCCCTGGGACACGCCCGTGTCCCAGGCCGTGTGCCTACTGCCAGAACCCAAACTGGCCCAAAACGTCCCCCTTTGCTCCTTTGAGTTTCGGGGCGTTACATTCCCCGTGAAGGGTTTTGGATGGCACTAGGAACTATGATGGGATTATGCCCAAAGCTCCCTTTCATAAGGCGCTTACTATTGTTGGTTACTATCAAATTTCCCAAACCCTTACTTGTTGTACTGGATCTAACCCTAGAGTATTGACACTTTCTCTCCTACAGGGAAGACGATGTTTCGTCGACCCCGAGCACCTCTTGACACTAACCAAACTTCACACTCCTACTCACAACTTCCGTTGATAGTCTCATTTCCCTTACCAGACCAAATATCAACTCTCTAAGTTCATTTGGCACCATATCTTGATTTCTGCAGTTTTTACTAAACGCAGACCATCCTAAGCTACATGATGTGTACAATGGGAGGTACTCAAAATAATCATCCAATATCCCTGTAATAATTATTGGGGGCGTATCATGACATGTTTGGCCTAAATCCAGAAATTCATAATTTTCCTAATTTGTCTGATAATTTAATTAATTTCTCTAGTAATCCAAAAACTCAAGTTTGAACATGAAGTGCCAATTTCAGACATGCAAATGCTCCTTAAAATTTATGATAATTACAAGATGACTATTTAACCTAGAATCCAAGGTCTTACAATTTTCTTTGTAAGTGTAGACCCCCAACCCTAATTTTGAATATAACCTACAATAAATCATTTTAAGAGGCAAGTACAACAAAGATACTTTCAAAAATTCTGAGAAACTTCAAGGATGATTGTAAGGATATATAAATACTCCAGGCCAAGTTTCATAATTTATAAATTAATAAAGACCTCTAAAACAAAATGTTGACCAAATGTTCATATTGGCAATTTTATGCACTAAGTATAGAAATGATTCATTTAAAAATTGTAACAAAAATCTCCACCAGAGCATATTATCCTAGAATCACTACTGACCAAGTGTCACAATTTCACAATAAATGATAAGCTCTGAATAAAATATTGAACAAGTTTCCAAATTAATGAGCTTGTGAAGTAGGTACTGTAAATATGTATTCAAAAATTCTAATAAAATTCATACATGAGCATAATGTTCTAAGACTCCTTCTGCCTAATTTTATGACCTTCCAATGGACAATAAGTTCACATTACCCAAATGATTAAGTAGGGCTTACTCAAGCATTACAAAGAAAGTACCAAGATTATTGATCCAAAATTTCCAATTTAATTTCCAGAGGTTCATCCTAACCCTAATACTACACTACCCAAGTTTCATCACTATTCAATGAGTTTTAGTAACCTATTCCATCACTACAAATTTTGTGCCCTAAACTAGGGTTAGAGTTGTGGGGCCTACCCATTTCAAAATCCCCTAAGATTTTTACAAGAGGGTTTTGTTGGAGCATGCGTTCCACGCTTCCTGGTTTGCAAATAACAAATCTTGTTTGTACATGATATTTGGATGTTTTTGGTGTGCAGATAACACATGTCTCTATCTAATATCTTTTTTGTTCTGATTCAGATCAGAATTGAACTCGAGAGATATCTCCAGACGATATTGAGTATCGCCGATCGGCGATAGCGCCACTCGATGCATTTCCGCTCGACACTCGATGAAAATGTGGTTTCCGTTATTTCGCTATCGCCATACTGTGATATCCGGTATCGCTCGACGATAGTGCACGATTCGGCTCTTGAAATTTGTACGACGAGAAAATGAGGAGTTCATGGGCCACGTGGCAGCGGTTACCTCTATCGCCGGTTGGTGATACCTAGTATCGCCAGGCGATAGCGCCCGAGAATAAAATCCTTTCATTTCTTGAGGAAATCACAAATTTCATTACATGGAGTGTATTTTTCCTGCATAGACATTTGAGAGAGCTCCAGAACTCAGAGATACTCTATACCCTCAAGAAGGCCAAAGCGCAAAGGATTGACGACACGTGCGAAGCATTCAAAGCATCTCTAGCAAGGATTCGTCGGCATCTTCAGCGCATTGTTTGAAGGGAGTGTCTAGCCTAGAGTGTTCAATTTGTTTTTGTTATTTCTTTTACTTTCTCATTGTAATCGGTAGAGAAATCATCGCCTTGTGTGTGGCGTCTAGGTCCTTGCGTGGCTTAGGAGAGAATTGCCGCCTTGTGAGTGGCGTCCAAGTCCTTGTGTGGCTTAGGGAGAAATTGTTGCCTTGTGTGCAGCGTCTAGATTGTGGTTAGATCTAGGGGGAGGCTAGTAGCAAGATCTAGGAAGAGATACGCTTTATCCTGTCGGTTCTTAGTAGAAGAACCATCGAAAACACTAGCAAATTATTTATTTCATGAGCCTTTGTCTCTAGCTCTATAGAGTCACTTTGTATTCAATTTATCTATTTTGAAATATATCATTATTGTTTTTAGCTTGTATACTTTTGTACTCTTCAATTATATTGTTGTTATTCATCAAGTAAAGTTTGCTTAGTTTTTAAGAAAAATTAAAAGAACCCTTATTCACCCCCGCCCCCTCTAAGGGCGCCGCAAGATCCAACATTTGGTATCATAGCAAGGTTAATCCAAAATCGGTTTCACCACCGGGAGTAATGGCGCGAAACACTCACGCGATTTCTGAGGGGTAAGGTATTAGTAGACCTTCCTTATTCACGGGGAATGACTACAACTATTGGAAAGCACGAATGTGATTCTTTCTAATAGCTCTAGACATCGATGTTTGGGGCATGGTAGAAACATGCTACACTGCTCCTATAATTACAGTAGGAAGTGTCTCTATGGAAAAACCCAAGGACAAATGGGATGAAGCAGATAAACTTTGATGTAAAAATAACGCTAAGGCAATGAACGCCTTATTTTGTGCGTTAGATAGGACTGAATTTAACCGTGTTTGTGCATGTTATACTGCATATGATATTTGGAATCTTCTTGAAGTTACTCATGAAGGAACATCGCAGGTAAAGGACTCAAAGCTTTTCCAGCTAGAATCAGAGTTTGAGAAGTTCAAAATGGAGGTTGATAAGGATGTAGACTCCATGTACATAAGGTTTAGCAAGATAGTAAACGACTCAAGGATTCTAGGGAAAAATTTCTCAAATGGAGATTTGGTGAGGAAAATACTTAGATCACTTCCCCCGAAATTTAATCTAAAAGTGACTGCCATCTCGGAGTCACATGAACTAAAGTCTCTCCAAACTGAGAATCTGATAGGCAACTTGAAAACCCATGAAGTAGAGTTAAGGATTCAACAACAAGAGTATAGCTTGGAGACAAGAAAGAAAGCTTTAGCATTGAAGTCCAAGAAGGAAGAGGAAAGCGAGTCCGACGAAAGTGACGATGAAGATGAAGAAATCTTGTTTGTGAAGAAATTCAGGAGATTCATGAGAAATCCTGAAAGAAGAAATTCTTTCAAGAAATTTTTCAAGAGGCAAGAATCTGGGAATAGGAAAGGAAAAGCCCAAGTTGATGGAGAGGATGACGATGATAGACCTCTGCCTGAGTGCTATCACTGCAGGAGAATTGGCCACATAAAGAGCAAGTGCCAAAAGTATCTGAAAGAGCTGAAGGAGAAGCGGCACAAAAAGAAAGATAAGAAGAAAGTTTTGAAGGCAGAGACATGGGATGAAGCCACTTCTGAGGAGTCAAGCAGTTCAGGGTCAGAAACAGAAGAGGAGGCCAACATGTGCTTAATGGGAAAGAGCGCTTCATCACATGATGAAGGAAGTAGTGTCCAGAGCGACACTGAGGTAACTCCTGAAACTTATGATGATTTATATTCTGAATTTTTGAGAACTTGCAAGTATTTAGACAAAAAATTGCATGAAATTAAATTGATAAATCTGAAAATAAAGTATTAGTTAAAGAAAATAAAAAACTAAAAAATGAAGTAAAAGTCCTTGGGAAGGAGAAAGCTACTTGTCAAGAGGATTGTACCTCCTTGACAAAGATAGTAGAGCTTGAGAAAGATCTCTCTAAGACACAGACTTGGGTTGAAACTCTTACAAAAGAGAAAGAGGCCTTAGAGAGATCTCTAAAGTTTTCTCAATCGTAAGTGGAAGGCAGCAGGATGTCCTTTGCAAATCGTTGCGACACCATAGTTGCCAAAAATAATGTATTAAGGGGACAAGTACGTAATTTAGAAATGACCACTAACAAATTTGGAGTGGGCCAAAAATCTCTAAATATGATTTTAGAAAACCAGTACTATGGTTCTGAAAAATTCGGACTTGGATACTCTCCTGAGCACTATCGCCGGCGATAAGGAAAAGTCCAGGAAATCTGATTTTCAGATTAAAAACAATAAACCCCCTGTACCTGTAGCTTCCAACAAAGGGTCAAAATTTACTTTAAAGAACCCGTCGACTTATTTCATAAAGTGTGCCAAATGTTATAAGTTTGTTCACACAACACATACTTGTAAGAAGATGGGATACTGTTCAGTCAAACAAATCTGGGTGCCTAAGGATTCCACCTATTCTATGGGAGGAACCACTTGGGTAACCAGATCTTTACTCTCATCCTCTTTCTAGGTATGTTGGCAGGCTAAGGACAAAAAAGACGTGTGGTACTTGGACTCAGGGTGTTCCAAGCACATGGCGGGCAATAAATCAAAGTTCCTTAGCCCGGAGATGAAGAAAGGAGGAGTAGTTACTTTTGGAGAAAATATAAAGGGAAAAATCATCAGCATTGGAGTAAAGCTAAAAATACAGGTAAAGAGGAAGAGTTCTCCCCTCTACAAAGGGTGGATGACGAAAAAAACCTTGGAGACAAAGATGAATAAAAAGGAGTCGAACAAGAAGAAGAAGAGCAAGGATACGTGCCTCCAAGCAAACTATGATTCTCAAAAGATCATCCCCAAGATTTGGTTATTGGAGAACCATCAAGAGGGGTAAGTACTCGTTCATCCATACGTGTGTTATTTTCGAATATGTGCTTTATTTCTGATATAGAACCTAAAAGCATTGAAGCTTCTTTAAATGATAATTCTTGGTTTTTAGCTATGAATGACGAGCTTAATCAATTTGAACGCAATAAGGTTTGGAAGTTAGTAGAAAGACCGTCAAATCATCCTATTGTAGGGTTCAAGTGGATTTTTAAAAATAAACAAGATAGTGAATCTAGGATCACTAGGAACAAAACTAGACTATAGCAAAAGGTTATTCACAAATAAAAGGAATAGATTTTGATGAAACTTTTGCACTCGTAGCACGTTTAGAAGTAGTTAGAATATTTCTTGCATTTGCTAGTTCTAAGAAGTTTAAATTATTTCAAATGGATGTTAAAACTGCTTTTCTTAATGGGTATATTAAGGAGGAGGTTTATGTAGAACAACCTCCAGGCTTTGTTGATGTTAGATTTCCTAATCATGTTTTTAAATTAGAAAAAGCCCTTTATGGTTTGAAACATGCACCCCGAGCATGGTATGATAGATTGACTATTTATTTACTAAAGAATGATTACAAAATGGGCACTGCTGATTGTACTTTATTTGTTAAACATATCAATGATGATCTTATCATTTTACAAATATATGTTAATGATATTATTTTTGGATCCACAAATGAAAAATTATGTGATAGTGTTATTGAAATTATGAAGAATGAATTTGAAATTATGCGAACTCACTTATTTTCTTGGTTTTCAAATTATTCAAAAGCATGATGGAATTTTTATTTGTCAATCTAAATATATTCATGATATTTTAAAAAGATTTGTGTTTGAAAATCTAAAACAAGCAAATACCCCCATGAGTGTCTCATTAAAGTTAGGAAAAGATGAAAGTGGAATATCCATAGATCAAACACTTTATAGAGGAATGATAGGATCACTATTGTATTTGACTGCCTCTAGGCCTGACATTATGTTCGCTGTATGTTTATGTGCTAGATTTCAAGCTAATCCCAAAGAGTCTCATTTAAAAGAAGTTAAACACATTTTTAGATATCTTATTGGCAGATCTAAATTAGGTTTATGGTATCCTCATAACGATATATTTATATTACATGACTTTTCTGATTCTGATTATGCTGGTTGTTCCTTTGATCGTAAAAGCACCAGTGGCACCTGTCACTTTCTTGGTCGTTCACTTATCTCGTGGTCGAGTAGAAAATAGAATTCTATTGCCTTATCTACCACTGGGGCCGAGTACATGGCACTAGGCAGTTGTTGTGCACAATTTTTATGGATGAAGCAAACTTTAGAAGATTTTGGAATAATTCATGAAACAATTGAATTGAAGTGTGATAATAAAAGTGCAATTGACTTAACATATAATCCAGTTCATCGTTCTAGGTCCAAACACATTGATGTACATCACCATTTCATAAGAGACCACATAAAACAAAATACGATCAAAGTCAATTTTATAAGCACTGATTCACAGCTTGCGGATATTTTCACGAAAACACTTCCAGATTCCCGTTTTTCATTTTTACGATTAGAACTAGGAATTCTAGACCCTTCAATTTAATAGATTACCATCGCAAGCAAAAAATAGCATAATTAAATTGTTAAAATCATGAACATTAAGCCAAATTAAAAAATATATAACCCATAAATGGAAACACCACATACCGAGTCTTATATTATTACAGAAGCGCAATACCACATCTAAGTCCCACATAATATTACAGCTTAAATAATTTCTGAAATTGATGAAATTTTACTATCGTCGGCGACAGTGATTGTCGCCGGGCGATAGCGGCAAAATGTCCAGCCATACCGAAATCTTCAAAAATTTCTGTTGTCACCCGCACTGTTCTTTCCACTTAAATAAACATAGTTTCTTAAGATCCCCAAACAAAATTTATGCACTTTAAAACTTGGGAATTTATTATCTAGAGTTCTATGCTACACTATCCTAACAATTAGATCCATAAATATCCAAAGATTTAAAGCAAAAAATCTAAGTTTCATACCTAGGTTTTCGCTGACTTCTGCTCTGCCTTCCGCGACCTGGCTTCAGGAAAAATGTTTGGCTTGCTGCCTTTGACTGACTGAGCCCGTTTTTATTCTTTTTACGTTATCGCTGACCGGCGATACCCGGTATCGCTCGGCGATAGTGACTTTTTGCTATTCTTTCAAATTGTCTTCCTGACTCAGATTTAGGCCAGGTGTCATGTTTTTTTGAGTTTTCTAATAACTTGGTTCTCTAGTTCACCATTCTTATATCTGTTCTACATACTTCAGTACTAGTGTTCTTAACTCATGAAATTGTTTTCGCATGCCTCTAAGTATGAGAAATCTTTTAGTTATGATAATGTTATTTCACTCACGGTTGTGCAAATCTTCGTATGCATCCATCTTACAACATGTGAATTGTGAATGTTCTACCATAACCGCTAGTGTTGCATACGTTCTGCTCCTGCTTTATCCTAGTTTAGTACAATGCACCCCAATATTAAATTACTCTGTGTGCTCTCACAAGTGAATTCAGACTCCTTTGTTTAGCCAAAGAAAACAAAACCTATGATTAAAAAAGTGTATGATCCTAAAAGTACAATCCTCTGGTGATATGTTTCACACAACAAAAAAAAAATAATACATGGCTGACAAGGAACCTCCACCAAGCACTACTTACCCTCCTGATAAGTCTTCATAAGCATTATGAGGTTGAGCACCTTGGCAAGAATTGTAAAGTGTCTTGTGCAAATCTTTACATGGATAATTTCCTTATTATGTGTTATGAACTCTTGGGTACGAGTATAGCTCCGCATGTCCAACTCTATGATATGTTTGTTTTTTTAACATTCTCGTGTTCATGTATTTGTACGACTCTGCTTACGTATTTTCGACACCACATCACATGTACACAACATTATCCTCTCTAAACGTTCTTCTTATGAGAATTGGACTGAGAACTTTTTCCCAAATATTATTCACTAGTGTATGTGTTTGTGATATAGTTAGCTGAACGTTGCCAAAGTTAGTGTTTACTCAATTTCTTCCTTTATTCTAGATTGCTCACCTGTCCTCTCTGAGTCTCTCTCTTGTGTTTTCCCTTCTTTTGCTTCCGACACACTCTTCGTTATCTTTTGATAATACCAAAGGGGGAGAAAATTTACAAAGGAAATCATTCACCGAAGCCTTTTCATATACATCTGAAAACATGGAAAAATTAACATGTAAACATAATTTAGGGGGAGATCACATGTAGGGGGAGTGTTTCATCCAGGATAAATTTGTGCACATACACATACTTCGTCTTGATACTCAATTTGGGTGGACCTTTTTAACATTCATGATTTTTTTCTTAATGGATTTGTTATTATCAAAAGGGGGAGATTGTTGGTGCATGCGTTCCACGCTTCATGGTTTGCTAATAACAAATCTTGTTTGTATTTGATATTTGGATGTTTTTGCTGTTGAAAGTTTATAGTTGCCTACCTAAATCACCTAGATGGGGGTGAATAGGTGAATTGTGCGTCTTTTTGCGGAATAAAAATTTCAAACCAATACACAGATCTATCTACCAATCAAACACAGACGAGGCAAGATTTATAGTGGTTCCCCAACCTTGGGTACATCCACTTTCCCTCACCAATCTAGCAATACACTAGACTCGGCTACTCCACTATCTCGGATAGAAAAACAATCCTACCCTCGGAACAATGTTCCTACAATCTCAATGCACAAAATAGATCTACACTCGGAAGATAAAGCTTCCTACAAACTCGGAGACAAAAGCTCCTACACTCGGAGAAATTTATCATACAAGAATGAAATAAATTTTGTATAGAAATACAAACAGTGATCCCTTTTTCAGATCTACAACAGTCGACCAAAAATTTCTTCTTCTTGGCTTTGCGGCTTTATCAGAATGATGAAGAAAAATCTCGACAAGATTGGATCTGAAACTTCTTGGCTTCACACGATCGATCGAATCAGAAGATTGAGGAGTTGAGCAAATCTCGATCTAAAAACTCTTCTGGATCTGAATCCTCAAAAGATGAAACCCTAGCCGGTCGATAATCAGCGACGGCGACGGTGGCGGTTTTCATTTCTTGGAGAGAGAAAGAGGAGACAGAAAGCATGAGAGTACAGCTGCAAAACTTCTTAAAAATAATCTTCTTAGAAAAATTAGGGTTTGGTAGTTTAGACAAGACTATTTATAGGATCAGAAAAGATTAGACATAATTGAGTCATTATGAGAGACACGTGGACCAATCACGTCAAAGTTCATTAAGAAAACCGTTATTCTGGACTTAATGAATTTTCAGAAAAGTCGAAGTAAAATACTCGAGATATAAAAGACTACTCGAGTACATGCATCACTACTCGAGTAGGTAGAAGATGACTACTCGAGTATATGAGGAGAAATACTTGAGAGGGAATGAGATAATTACTTGAGTACATAGAGTCAACTACTCGAGTAAATAAGAAGAAAAGGAATCAGCTACTCGAGTAACAAACATAACATACTCGGGTGCTTTAGTACTTACACGAGATGTGGAGAAGATTACTCGAGTATAAGAAATACTACTAGAGTATATCTGAATGAACTACTCGAGACAAAGACTTAGAAAATTTCTGGAACTGGAATACAGGACTGCTCGAGTATAGAATTTGAACTACTCGAGACAAATAGAACTACTTGAGTATATGGAGATGACTACTCGAGTAATTCACTTAGAGAAATTTTCTGGAATGAAATTATGGACTACACGAGTATAAACACTGGACTACTCGAGTAGTAAATGAACTACTCGAGTACATGACTTTGATTACTCGAGTAAATGAGACCTACACGAGAGTCAGAATTTAACTACTCGAGACAGAGGATAAAACTACTCGAGTACTATACAATACTACTCGAGTATTTAACTTAGAAAATTTTGAGAAGAAAAATTTTTGTAAACCAGAGAGGTAAAAGGAAACTACTCGAGTAGTTGTTTTAACTACTCGACATCCATAATTGGACTACTCGGGATACATCTTAACTACTCAAGTAAGAGTATTATTACTCGAGTATGAACTCAGTAACTTACTCGAGTAAGTATAGAACTACTCGAGTACTTTACTTAGGAAATTTTCTTGACACAATTTTCTCTTCTTCTAAGGTGAAACCAACATCAAGACTTTTCACTTAGTCCTAGAGCTTGAATATGAAGTGTATCCCAATAGAGAGGCTACACATGAGTCAACACTTTGGAACACACAATGAGGGATTACATTGTATGGTCCTGTGTTTGGTGACCAATTGTAGACTGACATTGGTCTACACTTCCCATAGGATTCCTGCAAACACATAACTTAAACCAAGCATCAAATACAACTTAATTCATCTTAGTTCAAGGATGACTTCATCAAATATGGGTAGTGTGCATACAATACCCAACAATCTCCCCCTATTTGTAGAAGTCAGAACCCTTTATACTGAGGTGAATTATGGACATAAAAAGAATGCTAAGTATATAAAGCAGAGTAAGCAAGCAAAGGACTATGAAAAAGATAATAAGATCAAAACTTAGAATTATATAAGTGTGAATATCCAAAAATATCATTAACAACAAAAATCATTTCCACAACTCATAAGTCCTTTTGGCTATTTCTGATGATGCTGTCAGTCCTGTTTCTCCTGTTGTCTTCTTTGATAGCCGTAAGGCTTTGGATAATACTTGGGAGGTCTTGGAGGAGCAGCAGGATTGTTTCTTCCATATTCTCTGTCATATAATCTTCTCTTGGTCATTGATTTCTCATATAACTCCCATTCCTAGGAACTGTAGTGAATATTACTACTCTCATGGTAGTCCATAACTAATTTGAGAGTGTCCAAAATGAGGGACTTAGAAGCGGGAGACCATATCTCAGTAAATTCTAGAGCTTTTCTTTTCTCGGGATCAGAGACTGGAATGGACTTGCTAGCAGAAGCACCTTCACCATACATTTTTTTCTTCTTGGAAGTTTGGATCTCAGGAGGAGCATGAAGGAATATATCTGCAGGATCATCTTCCCAACCCTGAGTGTAGGAATCAGGAGGAGCAACAGAGCCACCAGGCCAAGGAGAGAATATGGGTTGCAGAGGAGCAGGAGCAGGAGCATCAGCAGTAGCTAGAGGGTTCAGGTGATGAGGAATGATATTAGGATCTGTAGCAAATTCAGGAAGGATCTGGTTGTGCATCCATATAGTAGTGTCATAGGTGTAGAATTTGACAATCTGAATTTGAGCAAGGACATCATCATGGATCTCTTTTACTTTGGCTTTCCAAAGATTTTGCATGGCAGCATCTGATTGTTCTAAATACTCTTTCACCAATTTCTCCTCCTTTCTGACTTCAACAGATAGCTTAGAGATGACATCATCTTTGAAAGTGCCAACCTCTTCGCAGATTTTCAGTTTTGTAGCTTCAGCTCATTTGTCCAATTCCATCTGATTATTAGCAAGAGTCAGACCTTGCTCCATAACTTGACCAACACTAATAATGGTGTGGTCTAATGCTTTGCCACCAATTTGGAACAGATGTTCAAGCTGATCAGTATTATGTTGAATCTCAGCAAATCCTCTGCTCATCTCAATTTCTAGAGCAGTGACCTTATCTGTGACAGTCTTAATACAAGTATCAAAGTATGTTTTCTGCTCTTGAAGGATAAGGACAATCTGTGGCAGCAAATCTGTAGAGGGAATAGCAGTTGCAGCAGGAGGATCAGAAGTAGATGGAACAAAAGGAAGAGGAGGAGCTACCCAAGGTTCTATTTCTGTAAGGGTAACAGAGCTCTGAGCTCTTGTAGTTGTTATCATGGCATCCCCTTCATCAGTGACTGTGGGGATGGAGAAATTTAAGTTCCTTAGAGGAGCTTCAACTGGCTCAGGTGATGTCTCATCTGAAATGAAGATGGTTTCTGTTTGCTCTTGGTGAGTATCAGGAGATTTAGCTAAAGTTTACCTTCTGCATTCATGTCAGCCCTTCTAATGTATTTTGCATCAGCAGAAATTCCACAAAATAAGCAAGTTCTGGCATACTCTTCATCACCCAAAAAATCATCTGTATCTAAAAGTGGCAGCCAAAGAAGTTGAGAAATAGAGGTTGAAGTAAGTTTGATCTCTATACCTCTGACTTTGGATTTTAGAACTGTCCCGTGGTGCTTCACCTTGACATTCCTGAAAAATTCTGCAACGTCGGGGAAGAGGATTCGACATGGTTCTTGGAGTATGAATGTTAATCCGGCGGTGTCGAGCAAAATCATGAGATTATGGAAGTCGTCAGATAGTTCTGCAATACCGGCGGCGACTAATTCTGAACCCACACCAATTTTAGAGGAGGAGGCCATAATTCAGAAGTCTTGGAGATGCAGAAACCCTAGACAGGTTCGACGGGGTAAAGGAAATCACGCAGCTCTACAACTGACCGAGAAAGGCGAAGAGGCACCCGGGTACTCGAGAGAGCAGAAATGATTTCGTGAAGGATATTTCCGGATTTTCGTATTTATATAACCCTAGTTTTAGGTCTAATTAAATGAAAATGAATGAAATAAACCAAAGAAGAGGCGGCATAAGCCTTGGTTTGCGCATAAGAAAATTTGAAAACAAACGACTCGGCATGTACACGAGTGAGGAAATTTCTCGAGTAGATAAGTCTGGAATTACTCGAGTAGGGATACAAAAGTACTCGAGTAGATGTATGGAAGTACTCGAGAAGGTCAGTGAGGTACTCGAGTATGTGAAGTTGACTACTCGAGTATGTCAGTCTGCTACTCGAGTAGGTCAAGTAGACTACTCGAGTATGTCATTCTACTACTCAAGTAGGTCAAGTAGACTACTCGAGTATGTCATTCTAATACTTGAATAGGTCATATTCTTACTCGAGTAGGCTGTATCTTACTCAAGTCAAGGAGTTAAAATTTTGTAAAAATCGAATTGTTGAATAACCTTTGAATCTTGAGCCTTCTTGAAAATACATATTCTCTAGTCTTCTTTGTTGAGCATCCCAAGTTTTGTTTTGAAAAACGAGAACTTGGTCTCATCCAGCGGCTTCGTAAAAATGTCTGCAATTTGCCTATCTGTAGAGATATATTGATGGTCTATGTACCAATGCTCCACATACTCCCGGATGAAGTGATACCTTAGCTCTATATGCTTTGTCCGGCTTTGCGAGACTGGGTTGTTGGCTATTGCTATTGCGCTGGAAGAGTCACAAAATAATGGAATCTTTTCAAACTTCATGTTGTAGTCCTCAAACTGATTCTTTATCCAGAGTAACTATGCACAGCAACTGCCTGCAGAGATGTACTCTGACTCAGCCGTTGAATTTGCCACATAGTTTTGCTTCTTGCTACTCTAGGAGATAAGTCTTCTTTCAAAGAATTGATATGTCCCGGAAGTGCTTTTCCTATCATCTTTGCTCCCTGCCACCCATCGATCCACCCTAATATAGATCAACCCACACCTTGTGGTGTAGCAATCCAGGTGCATCCCGCGTTTCCCCCAGACGTGCTACCCATTGATCTCTCAACACAACCAGGAGCTTATTCAAAGCACCTATAAATCCATAACATCCATTCATTCAAACATTCATTCCACAACGCATTTCATAGCATCAAATCCACGGAGACTTCTCCGGTTTACCCATATTCATCATCACCAATCCAGACTACCCATCCAGATGGGCTTCATACAGCATGCCTATGCCGTACTTCACACTTTCGGCTCTAGACGCAGACTCAACGAAGGAATCACTTCCACAATCCACCTCTTGGTGGAGGATTCCACGCATATGCATAAAGAAAGGACTTCGATGTCCAAGAAGGAGATCGTTACCCTTGAAGATCGCTTTGGCGCCATGAAGTAGTCGAATGGCAGTCACCGCCTCGGTTTAGCCTTCACGAATCCGCTCTCGGATCTTCGTTCCGCACTTCGCAGCTCCTCCAGCAGTTGGTTTCTCTTCCTCCTTCCTTCCCTTCCACTCCCCTATTCTTGCTCTCTCTTGAAATGAGAAGAAGAAGAAGATAATGAAGAGGAAGGGTTAAATCCCCCTTTTCCCCGGCCTTAACAAAACCTGGACAAAGCTTATCCATTGGATCTAGAAAGAGGGAATCAAATGGCTCAGAATTGTCCAGAAAAGCAAGAACATGGCCTGACACGCCCTGTGACACGCCCGTATCACAGGCCGTGTCCCCTAAAGCGGCAGACAACCGACTACAGCCAACCAGTACACGGCCGTGGGACACACCCGTGTCACGTGCCGTGTCCCCTGACATGCCCTCAGACACGCCCGTATCTGTGGCCGTGTGCATCAGGATGCACAACCTCAAAATTACATGAGACTCACACGGCCCTGGGACACGCCCGTGTTCCAGGACGTGTGCACCTGGACATACCCATGTCCCGCAAACACGCCCTGGCTCAAAACATCGGGCTGAGTTCTTCAACCACATTGACATGCCCTGTGACATGCCCGTGTCACAAGACTTGTCCTCCATACTCGACACTCGACAATCATCGAGCAAAATTCGTCGACCGCACGACCGCTGACACAACCGAAGCACACGCCCTGGGACACGCCCGTGTCCCAGGCCTTGTCACCCCTGCCTGAACCCAAATTGACCCAAATTGATTTTAGGGTGTTACATGGGGGGGGGGGGTGAACTTGGCTCAATCCAGCCGGGAAATGGCTGGAAATTCCTCCTCTTCCGCGGAGGAGTTGAATCCAGCCATTTAGAGGTGGAGTGAAGGGCCAATGCTTCAATGACCATTAATGGCCATTGAAGGAATATTTCGGCCATGGTGTGGTGGCACTGTTCTGGCCATGAACAGCCTCCAAAATGGCCCCCTGGTCTTCCTAAAGTGAGTGGGGAGTTGGATCAACCAATGAGGAATGGCCCTTGGCCTTCTTGGCCATGAATGGCACCCTTTCACCATTTTCTCTCTCCTCCATTAAAGTGAGGTTGAGGTTTTCTCTCTGTTAGTCATCTAGGTTGACCATGCTGACCACTCCAGCCTATTGGCAGCTCACTAACTCATAATTTTCATGGAAATAAGGTTAGCCCAAGTGGAAAGAGGACTTGAGCTTAGGTTAGCCCATTTGGGTCAAGTTGACTTGACCTTGGCTTAGGGTTGACTTTCATCAAATTGACCTTTTTTGCCACCATCAATGGGTCCTTGGTAACCTATCGGGCTCCCCTAGGGTCTAGGTAGGGATGGGTTGGGTTGAATTGGCACTTTGGAGGTCACGTGCCCTTAGGAAGGGTACTTTGATGAAATTAAGGCTAGGGTTGACATTAGTCAACGTAAACTCTTTGATTGACCCCAATGGGTCCTTGGTGACCCATTGGCCATCTATAGGGTCTAGGAAGACTTGGGTAGGGTTGGTTGGGCATCTTGGGGGGTCACTTGACCCTTAGTAGGGCATTTTGACCACTTTGAGGCTAGAGTTGACTTTGGTCACCTTAGACTCTTGGGTTGCCCCCAATGGGTTCTTGGTGACCCATTGACCTCACTTTTGGGTTAGGAGGG
The DNA here is from genome assembly GCA_039583875.1 of Platanthera guangdongensis. Taxonomy (NCBI): domain Eukaryota; kingdom Viridiplantae; phylum Streptophyta; class Magnoliopsida; order Asparagales; family Orchidaceae; genus Platanthera; species Platanthera guangdongensis. The sequence continues at coordinate 55,621,951 of CM077153.1, read as the reverse complement.
CATGGGTGGGGTCCACTTGGCTAGGGGAAGATCAATTGACCCTAAGTAGGTTAGTTTGACCCATTTAGGGTTAGGGTTGACTTAGGTCAACTTAACCACTTGACTGCCCACCGTGGGTCCCTAGTGGTCCTATGGACTACCCAAGGTGTTAGGGGTTTTGTGGTAGGGTCATGGGATCAAGGTGTAGCCCTAAAGTCCAACCTTAGGTCTAATGTTGAGGATGAGCTATAGGCAGACCAAGGTGATTTTTACCTTGGCCCTTGTTCACTTGGTCCTTGAGCTTTTGGTTGTTTTATCATGACCTAGTCATGACAAAACAAAATCTTAGGGGTCTAGTTATCTAAGGGATGTTACAAATCCCAATATATATAAAAAAAAATTTCGTCCCCAAAATTAAGGTTAAGCCTATTGGGGTTCTACTGAAATAAATAAAACTTATAACATCCCTAAGGTTTAAGGTATACCTGACTCGAAGAGCTCCGGGTACTTTTGCTGCATCAAGTCCTGTGGCTCCCATGTATGCTCCTCCTGCCCATGGTTTCTCCACAGAACCTTGACTAGCGGGACCTTCTTGCATCACAAGACCCGCACTGTCGTGTCGTCGATCCTGATCGGCTCCAAGCCAACTGATCAACCTGAAGCCACTGGACCGTTGGATGTGGAAATCAACTGCTCAGGGCATAGTAGAGCCCTCCGTAGTGTGCAGACATAGAAGACGTCATGCAATCCCGCTAACTCCGGTGGCAGCTCCAGTCTATAAGCCAATGGGCCGATCTGCTCCAGGATCCCGTAGGCCCCCATATATCTCAGACTGAGTTTTTTCCGCCCGCTAACCCACGAGACCCCATGCATCGGTCGTATCTTCAAGAATACACGGTCTCCCACTTGGAATGCCAACTAACGATACCTTGCATCTTAATATTTGGCCTGCCTGCTCTGGGCTTCCAATATCCTGTCCCAGATCAACCTAACCTGAGCATCAGTATCCTCCATAAACTCTGAGTTGAGTGTCTGAGGATCTTCATCCTGAATCCATGATAGTGGGGTCCTGCACCTCCGTCCATACAATGTCTCGTAAGGGGCCATGCCTATACTAGACTGATGGCTGTTGTTGTATGAAAACTCGATCAGCGGCAGTAATCTCTCCCAATGCTCTCCGCGGTCCAAAATACATAGGCGCAGAAGATATTCCAAGGTACGGTTGGTGCGCTCCGTCTGTCCATCGGTCTGAGGGTGAAAAGCCGTGTTGAATGTCAACCGAGAACCCAGATGGTCTCGAACTGTCCTCCACTCCTTGGACGTAAACCGCCAATCCCGATCTGAAATTATAGTCCTGGGTACTCCATGATAGCGCATAAACTGCTTAATGAACCTCTGTACTAATACCCTGACCGGAGATCCCTTGCCACCGGAATAAATCTGTCCACCTTCTTTAGTCTGTCCACTATCACCCAGATCGAGTCATTCCCCGCACGAGACCGGGGTAGCCCATATATGAAATCCATGGCTATATCCTCAAACTTCCACTCCGGCACCGGAAGTGGTTGTAGTAAACCGGACGGATTCTTACACTCTGCCTTTACGAGTTGGCAAGCCTCACAATGCGTCTCAAAATACGTAATATCCTTCTTCATACCTGGCCAATACATCGTCTTCTTCAGGTCCGCTGCCATCTTAGTGATCCTCGGGTGCACTGAGTATCTACTACAGTGTGCCTCCGTCATGATGTCCTCCCGAATCTGGCCTCCTGCCGGTATGTAGACCCTGCCTCTGAAACATAAGAGCCCATCCATCAAGGAGTAATCCCCTGCTATGCCTTCCTCCAAGGCTCTGAATATCGACTCAGCCCTCGCATCCAGCCTCTGCCCGTCTTTGATGCGGTCCCGAATGTCATTGGTGGCAGTCATCAATGCCAGGTATTCCGTATATAGCTCCGGATCATCCTCGGACACTAGTGATATCTTCATCTTCTTAAACGACTCGACCAACTCCAAAGTCATCAGCTACAGGCCTACTCCTGACGTACTCGCTCTCCGGCTCAGAACGTCTGCCACCACGTTTGCCTTTCCGAGATGGTAATGCATGGTGTACTGGTAGTCTGACAGAAACTCCACCCAGCATCTCTGTCTGATGTTCAGCGCCTTCTGTTTGTCTACATACTTCAAGTTCTTATGGTCTGAGAATATATCGTAGTGGACTCCGTAAAGGTAGTGTTGCCAGATCTTTAGTGCAAATATAACTGCCCCCATATCCAAGTCATACACCGGGTAGTTCTGCTCATGTTTCTTCAGCTGGCGGGAGGTGTAGGCTATTGCATGCCCGTTCTGCAACAGAACAGCACCCATCCCATGATAAGAAGCATCTGTGTACACCTGGAATCCTTCCTTCCCTGATGGAAGGGCAAGAATGGGGGCAAAGGTAAGCCGATCCTTCAGCTCCAGAAAGGCATACTCGCACTGTGGCGTCCAAATAAAAGAAGACTCCTTCTTTGTCAGCGACGTAAGAGGGAGGGAAATCTGAGAGAACCCCTCCATGAACTTCTGGCAAAAACCGACAAGTCCTAAGAAACTCCGCACATCCGTGGTCGTCTTCAGTGGTGGCCAATCTCGCACTGCCTGGACCTTCGCTGGATCTACTGCCAAACCTGCTCCACTGATGACATGGCCCAAAAAGGCCACCTCCTTTAGCCAGAATTGGCACTTGCTGAACTTTGTGTACATCTTATGATCTCGGAGCTTCTCCAACGTCATCGCCAGATGCCTCGAGTGCTCCTATTCAGTCCTCGAATAAATAAGGATGTCGTCAATGAATACAATGATGAAGACATCCAGATACTCTTCAAACACCCGGTTCATCAAGGCCATGAACACGGAGGGTTCATTCGTGAGCTCGAAGGGCATCACTGTAAACTCGTACAGTCCATATCTGCTACTAAAGGCCGTCTTTGGGAGGTCCTCCTCCTGAATGCGTAGCTGGTAATACCCCGATCTCAGGTCCAGCTTTGAGAACCAATAAGCTCCCTCCAGCTGGTCAAATAACTCGTCTATCCTTGACAAGGGGTATGTATTCCGGACCGTCAGCCAGTTCAGGAACCGATAATCAATACACAGCCAAAGTGTCCCGTCCTTCTTTTTGACGAATAGCACCGGAGCTCCCCATGGTGAAGAGCTAGGCTGGACGAACACGGCTTCCACTAACTCTTGAAGCTGGCTTCGAAATTCCACCAACTCCTTCGGGGCCATTCGGTAGGGAGCCCTGGATACCGACTTAGCCCCCGGCACGAGCTGAATCTGAAAGTATTTCTCCCGGTACGGGGGTAGCCCGGGTAGCTTCTCCGAAAATACATTGGCAAAGTCCCGCACTACTGGAATATCTAATATAGAATCCTTGTCCACGACCATCTCGAAGAGAACCTGATAAACTTCGTCTCCCTGTAGGTGGGCATTGACGGCCTGTACAGACGATAATAATACTAGGTGGGCTGGTGTAATACCTTCGATAACAATAGAGGAGTCCCCGTGCCTCAAGGTGATCCTCTTTGCCAAGCAGTCAATCTGGGCATGATTCCAGTGTAACCACGTCATGCCCAGTATGAGATCATAGTCCGGCATCCTCAGTATTGTCGTTGGTGCCTCAAACGCCTTCCCGCCGATCTCCGCCTCCATTTTGCAATTAGAAGAGGTCATGAGCTCTGATCCATCGGGTAGGTGCACCCTCGTCATCCTTCCTGTGAATTGCTCCATGCCTGCCAGTCCTTTCATGAAGTCCTCTGACACAAATGAGTGTGTAGCCCCATTGTCGAAGAGTGTGTGAGCGGGCTTGCCCTGATGAAAACCACGCCTGCTATAACCTGCTCCGAGTTCGGGGGTTGTGCCAGATCTAGTGTGTACTATAACGCCCCAAAAATTGTATTTGAGTTGGTCGCGTAAAAAGGATTTTTTGGTGCCGGTATAGGGGTACACGGCCTAGGATATGGGCGTGTCCAAGGCCGTTTCTGGCTGGTGTTTTGTCCGTTTTCATCCCGAGAAGGACACGACTAGAAACATGGCTGAATGACATGGGCGTGTCGGGAGGGCGTGTGTCTAACCGTATATGTACCTGTGTTCTGTGTTCTACGATCGCGCCTGGTTCGACAATCATGCTAGCCAGTTGAGTTAGATGAATAGTGTTTGGGAGGAACACGCCAGGCGATACGGGCGTGTCGGGAGGGCGTGTGCCCCTACGTTCGACGATCGTCGAACGGCGCTCGACAATTGTCGAGTGACCCTCTGCGTTCGACGATCGACGATAGTTGCTCGACAATTTTCGGGTGACACGGGCGTGTTCATACCCGTGTCCCTACCCGTGTTCAGTTGGGCCATGTCTGTTGCCGTGGCGGTTATATGTGACACGCCCCCTGGTCACGGGCGTGTCGAGGATCCGACACGGTCGTGTCGAGTGAGACACGGGCGTGTCGTAGCCCGTGTGAGTCTCTATGTTCGACAATCATGCCTGGATCGAGGCACACGGCCGGGGACACGACCGTGTGTGAGGTCGTGTTCGGCCCAGGTTTGGGGATTTTTGAGCGGATCTGAGCCATTCGTTTTCTTTAAATAAGATCCAACGACCCAGATGGTTTCCTGATCTGTTAAGGTCGGGAATATGGGAGTTAATCCTTGATTTCTCTCCAAGCTTTCTCTTTCCAAGGAGTTACCAAGAGGAGGAAGAAGGAGGAGGATTCCGGCCGCCGGCGGAGCATCGGAGCACCGTTTTGAGATCTGAGAGCGGATCCGTGGAGGAAAGTTCATTGTGAAGATTTCTATCCGTGTAGTTTTTCCATGACGCAAAAGCGGACTACAAGGGTAACGATTCTCTACTTGAGCATGTGAAGCTCTCTTCCTTTCTGCATAGGGAATCCTGCTCCCGCGAGTGTGCGGTGAGTGCGTGGTGTTCCTTGGGGTTGATGTGAATAGTCCCCCTTGTGTTGCATATAGAGTCCAGAATTGAAGTACGGGCATAGGCATTGTGTGTGAAGCCTACCCGGACGTGTATTGTCTGGATCGGTGATGTTGCATTTGATATGTTTTGCCGGAGAATACTCCGTGCTTTGGGTTTTACGGGTTTCTACGCGGTAGATTGCAACAGGGATCCTCGGGGATTAACTCCAAGGCGCACCCGGAAAACTGAGCAGAAACGTGTTCTGCTAACTTGGCAGTCAGGGAACCGGCCTTGAACATAACTGGGTTATGTGATTGTTTGGAAAATTTTTGGGATCCGAGAGAAGCTTGGCTCGTGCGTATGTCTTAAAGTGACTACGTGGTGTGAGCAACGGGCAAGTGTAATTGGACCTAGGCTATGTGGTTCGGTGCGAGAGACCCGAAAAGGGGTCTGGACGTTGGCATAGTCAGGAGCCTTAAACAGTGGTCAGAAAGGCTAAATGCTCACGTGGTTGCCATCTTTGGGATGGTGGTGAAGACGCCTAAGTGTCAGGATTCACCGTTAATGTGCCCTGAGTGCACGGGTTGTTTGGTCGTGCGAGCCTACACCTGTGGCGTAGTATAATTGCGGTTTATTGTTTTTACTGGACTAATGATATGCAGGGAAAGAGTACTGTCGTCGCGAGTAAGGGGCGGGGTCGTTATAATTTGGTCGGCTTTTGGCTGACCGTTGCTTTGTTTGCCACCGTGCGGTGGAATGTGCTTGCAGGTGCTGCAGAGCCGAGTACCAAAGAGCGGGCTGGAGCCCATGTTGCTGTGCTAGCCCTAGAAGGCCAAACCGAATAATTGTACTTTACTTTTGTCATGTGTGGCTGGCCTGTGAGCCGATATATGGAAAACACTATTTATTAAGTGAACTATTGTAAGGCCATAAGGCCATGTACCCTTTCAGTGTATTTGGTTTTCATTCCAGTGGTAGTGATTGTGGACATTCATGATTATTGGATTTAAGTTTTGGGTTCTTTCAACTTTTAAAAGCTTCTGCTAGATTGCTCTGTGTAGGACGAATAGTCTTAATTGGATAGTTTGAATATTCTTATGTAACCCTTCCAACTGTCTGTGGTATATGGCGTCGGGTTCCAACTGGACTTTTTGTTATATGCCATGCGACTGATGGGGGTGTTACAATTTGGTATCAGACTTCTGGTTACGGTCAGGCTTAACTGAATTCATGGGTGAATTCTTTTAAGGGGTGGTGAGCACATGTGTGCGTCATCGTTATAACATTAAAAAGAACCCATGAATGTCCCCTTAGGAATAAAAAATACTCGTGTTTGAGGAACCTGCGTGTTCCTATAATTTCTTTTTGCAATTTTGTTTGGTCACTTATTGGTGTTTTGTACGACTATATGTGACCGGGAGTAGCGCAGAACTGACAGAACATCTGGTTTCTAAGGATTATAGTGCACCCAGTGGCGTGCTTGAGACTCCTCCTTCATTTGAAATCATAGGAAGGATCGTTGAAGTGGTGCTCGCTGTGACTAGTGCGCAGCAGGGAAGCAATGTGCAACCTTTTGTCCCTGAGATGACTTCAATGTCGGGTGGTGTGTTGGATCAAGTGACATTTAGAAGGCCATCAGGTCAGCCGTTGAACATGGGCTTGGTGCAGGGTACGCACTCAGTTGATGAGTATTTGCAGGCGTTTCTTTTGATAAGCCGCTACCCATGCTTTGAGTTGGAGAACGAGCGGTCTATAGTTGATAGATTCTATAGTGGTCTGCGTGACGAACTGCGAATTCTACTTCTAGGACCAAAACTATTGGGATTTCGAGCCTTGGTAGAGTCGGCTAGATATTTGGAAGTGGATATGGGAAAAATTCACCAGATACCAGTGAGTAGGGTATCGAACTCTGCAAGTCCTATGAGGGGTGCATCTCGCAGAATGCTGAAGAAGAAGGTTAGATCATCGACTAGCAAGGTTACTTACAACTTTCATACTGGTGGCAAGAAAGGGCACTTTTTCCAAGCTTGTCGGGATGGTGCTCAGAAGACTAAGGAATCTATGTCAGGAGCGGTTGAGGACTCTAGTGCTAAGAAAATAGAGTTCAAAGTGCCGACTACCTCAAAGTCTAGATATCATAGGTGGTATAAGAAGGCCGGGACTTCGGGTCCAGCCCCGCCTTTTGGTGCTTCAGGGGAAACTACAGGCCGAACCTCGAGTGTTTGTTATAACTGCGGGAAGACGGGGAATTTTGCTCGTGAGTGTTGGAGCGGACGTGCAAAGTCTGATAGGAAGTCTGAAGTGTACAGCCTGGGACAGTACGAGGCCAGGAAGCTCGCTGTCATGGTGACAGGTATGGTTTAAAGTTATAGCAGTTAACTGTAAATACATGTCGCCCTTGTGCATGTTAGCTTAGAACTATTTGTGTTGAGATTTGTCCGGACTTTCGTTTATTTGGCGAGAGCACCGTTCGTTTAGGGGGCTTCGCGTCCCTGTTTACCCAAAGGAATTGTATTGCGCGTCGGAGTACCTCTTCCGATGGCGAAAGACATAATGGATGTGTTGTTGACTAGTAGTGCTCAATGAGCGCTGATAGAATATGTTGTATTTAGTTTTGGGTTGGACGCGGTCTTTGGTGTGGACTGGCTCTCGGAGCAGAAAGTATGCATTGGTTGTAATTACTTGGAGGTCAGTTGGGAGCTAGTCGTGAGATGGCATTTGAGTGCGTGAAATGCCATCTCATGCTCTCCATATCGGATAGCGCCGCGAGAGATGGTGGAGTTGAAGGTGCAACTGCAAGAGTTACTAGAGCAAGGTTATGTGCGTCCAAGTTCGTCGCCTTGGAGCGCACCGGTTCTTTTCGTTAAGAATAAGGATGGGAGCTTGCGACTCTACATTGACTATCGGGAATTGAACAAGCTTACAGAGAAGAACAAATATCCGATTCCGAGGATTGACGATCTATTTGGTTAGTTGGTTGGGTCAACGGTGTATTCGAAGTTGGATCTGAAATCCGGTTACTATCAATTGAGGATAAGGGAGAGCAACATCCCAAAGATAGCATTCAGTACGCGGTTTGGGCATTACAAGTTCACGGTCATGCCATTTGGTTTGACCAAAGTGTCATCCGTGTTTATGGATCTGATGAACAGGACATTAAGAGAGTACCTGGATTGTTTCGTGATAGTATTTATCGATGATATCCTGGTGCACTCACAGTGCGAAGAGGATCACTACAATCATCTACACATGGTGTTGGATATGTTGAGGAGGAACTAGTTGTATGCTAAGTTCTCCAAGTGTGAATTCTGGTTATCCTCGATAACATTCCTTGGTCGTGTTGTCAGTGGAGAAGGGATAGCTGTGGATCCCGCGAAGATAGTGACGATACGGGAGTGGCTTGCTTTGACTACAGTGGAAGAAGTCCGGAGTTTTCTGGGGCTTGCTGGCTACTACAGGCACTTCGTAGAGAACTTCTCGCGGATAGCGCTACCACTCACGACGTTGACAAGTAAGGATCAGAAGTTTGTGTGGTCTTTGGAGTGCGAACAGGATTTTGAGGAGTTGAAGAGGCGGTTGACCACAACGCCTATTTTATGTTCGTTAAGAGGAACCGAAGGGTTCGAGATCTATAGTGATGCTTCATGCAGTGGTTTGGGCTGTGTTCTGCTACAGCATGGGAGTATGATAGCCTACGGTTCACGACAATTGAAGACTCACGAGAGGAATTATCCAGTCCATGACTTAGAGTTAGCGGCCGTGATATTTGCTCTAAAGCTTTGGAGGCACTACTTGTAGGGTGTGAAGGTCGATATTTACACCGATCATAAGAGCTTGAAGTACCTGTTGGATCAAAAGGATCTGAACATGAAGCAGCGGAGGTGGATGGAGTTCTTAGGGGACTACACCTTCAAGATACATTATGTGCCGGGGAAGGGAAATGCAGTGGCGGATGCGTTGAGTCACAGGACGCCGGCGCAGGCCAACTGGTTATCGGTACATGATGAGAGATTGGTCCACGAGTTGGAGGCTTTGGAGATATCTTGCGCTGACAAGCAGTCTAGTGCTGAGGCGAAACTGTTTTGGACAGAGGTGCGGTGTGACCTAGCTGATAGAGTTCGGCGGGGCTTTGATTCAGGATAACAGCATGAAGCAAATCTTGGATGAATCTTTGGATGGGTCAAATTCCCAGTTTGCTATTGAGGATGGGTTACTAAGGAAGGACGGTCGCTTATGCGTTCCTAGGGCGGATAATCTATCGATTTATGGAAGTCCCTACCTATCCCGGAATGGAAATTCGACGACATATCTATGCATTTTGTGCATGGTTTGCCGAAGTCGCAGAAGGGAAACAACGTCATTTGGGTGGTCGTAGATAGGTTGACAAAGGTGTCACACTTTATTACAGTCAGGAAGGAAGATCTGGTGGAAAATTTAGCCAAACTCTATGTGGAGAATATTGTACGATTGCACGGTGTGCCCCGCAGTATTGTTAGTGATCGAGATGGACACTTCACATCGAATGACTAGAGGTTGGTGCATAGTCTGTTGGGTACTAAGCTAAGTTCAGCACAGCCTTTCATCCGCAGATGGATGGCCAAACCGAGAGGGTTAACCGGACGATGGAAGACATGCTTCGCATGTGCGTCCTAGATTTTGGAAAGCAGTGGGAATATCAGTTGTACATGGTGGAGTTTGCGTATAACAACAGCTTTCAGATGAGTATTGGAATCGCGCCTTTCGAAGCCTTGTACGGGAGAAAGTGTCGCACACCATTGTCTTGGTTGGAGACGGGCGAGTCGAAGCTTTACAAACGTCAAGCAGTGGAAGATCCCACTTCAGTGATACGAACAATTCAAGAACGGTTGAAGATCGCTCAGGACAGATAGTCAAAGTACTATAACGCCAAACATAGGAATGTGGAGTTCAATGTTGGGGACTGGGTGTACTTAAAAATTAAGTCGTTCAAGGGTCTCGCGTGTTCGACGCTTGAAGAAGTTGAGTTCGAGATACCTTGGACTATTTGAAATCCTGGAGCGTGTTGGCGAGGCGGCGTATAGATTGAAGCTATCGGCGGAATTGAGTGGGCTACATTACGTGTTCCACGTGTCGGTGCTGCGTAAGGCGGCGCAAGAGCCATCGCAGATCATTGCGGACAATCAAGTACCGGTTGATTATGAGTTGACAACAAGGGTCAAGTCAGTACGTATTGAAGACGTTGCAGTGAAACGACTCTGCAATAAGGAAGTCCAAATGGTTAAAGTTCGTTGGGGTAATTGCGGACGTGAGGAGTTTTCTTGGGAGCGAGAGCAAGCTATGTTGGAAGAGTACCACGAATTATTCCACTCAGGTATCATTTAGATTTGTGTACCTTTACTTAATTTCGGGACGAAATTCCTTAAGTGGGGGAGATTTGTAACCAGTATAGGGGTACACGACCTAGGACACGGGCGTGTCCAAGGCCGTGTCTGGCTGGTGTTTTGGCCGTTTTCATCCCGAGAAGGACACGACTAGAAACACGGCTGAATGACACGGACGTGTCGGGAGGGCGTGTGCCTAACCGTGTCTATACCCGTGTTCTGCATTCGACGATCGCGCCTGGTTCGACGATCGTGCTAGCCGATTGAGTTAGACGAATAGTGTTCGGGAGGAACACGCCAGGCGACACAGGCGTGTTGGGAGGGCGTGTCCCCCTACGTTCGATGATCGTCGAATGGCGCTTGACGATTGTCGAGTGACCCTCTGCGTTCGACGATCGACGATAGTTGCTCGACAATTTTCGGGTGACACGGGCGTGTTCATACCCGTGTCCCTACCCGTGTTCAGTTGGGTCGTATCTGTTGCCGTGGCGGTTATATGTGACACGCCCCCTGGTCACGGGAGTGTCGAGGATCTGACACAGGCGTGTCGAGTGAGATACGGGCGTGTCGTAGCACGTGTGAGTCTCTGTGTTCGACAATCGTGCCTGGATCGAGGAACACGACCTGGGACATGACCGTGTGTGAGGCCGTGTTCGGCCCAGGTTTGGGGATTTTTTAGCGGATCTGAGCCGTTCGTTTTCTTTAAATAAGATCCAACGACCCAGATGTTTTCCTGCTCTATTAAGGCCGGGAATAGGGAAGTTAATCCTTCATTTCTCTCCAAGCTTTCTCTTTCCAAGGAGTTAGAGAGAGGAGGAAGAAGGAGGAGGATTTCGGCCGCCGGCGGACCATCGGAGCACCGTTTTGAGATCTGAGAGCGGATCCGTGGAGGAAAGTTCATTGCAAAGAATTCTATCCGTGTAGTTTTTCCATGGCACAAAAACGGACTACAAGGATAATGATTCTCTACTTGAGCATGTGAAGCTATCTTCCTTTCTGCATAGGGAATCCCGCTCCCACGAGTGTGCGGTGAGTGTGTGGTGTTCCTTGGGGTTGATGTGAATAGTCCCCCTTATGTTGCATATAGAGTCCAGAATCGAAGTACGGGCATAGGCATTGTGTGTGAAGCCTACCCGGACGTGTATTGTCTGGATCAGTGATGTTGCATTTAATATGTTTTGCCGGAGAAGACTCCGTGCTTTGGGTTTTTCGGGTTTCTATGTGGTAGATTGCAATAGGGATCCTTGGGGATAACTCCAAGGCGCACCCGAAAACATGAGCGGAAACGTGTTCTGCTAACTTGGCGGTCAGGGAACCAGCCTTAAACATAACTGAGTTATGTGATTGTTTAGAAAGGTTTTGGGATCTGAGAGAAGCTTGGCTCGTGCGTACGTCTTAAAGTTACTACGTGGTGCGAGCAACGGGCAAGTGGAATTGGACCTAGGCAATGTGGTTCGGTGTGAGAGACCCAAAAAGGGTACTGGCCGTTGGCATAGTCGGGAGCCTTAGACAGTGGTCAGAAAGGATAAATGCTCACGTGGTTGCCATCTTTGGGATGGTGGCGAAGACGCTTAAGTGTCAGGATTCACTGTTAATATGCCCTGAGTGCACGTGGTATTTGGCCGTGCGAGCCTACACCTGTGGCGTAGTATAATTGCGCTTTATTGTTTTTACTGGACTAATGATATGTAGGTAAAGAGCACCGCCGTCCCGAGTAAGGGGCGAGGTTATTATAATTTGGTCGGCTTTTGGCTGACCGTTGCTTTGTTTGCCACCGTGCAGTGGAATGTGCTTGCAGGTGCTGCGGAGCCGAGTACCAAATAGTGGGCTGGAGCCCATGTTGTTTTGCTGGCCCTAAAAGGCCAAAGTGAATAGTTGTACTTTACTTTTGTCATGTGTGGCCGGCCTGCGAGCCGTTGTATGGAAAACACTATTTATTAAGTGAACTATTGTAAGGCCATAAGGCCATGTACCCTTTCAGTGTATTTGGTTTTCATTCCAGTGGTAGTGATTGTGGACATTCATGATTATTGGATTTAAGTTTTGGGTTCTTTCAACTTTTAAAAGCTTCCGCAAGAATGCTCTGTGTAGGACGAATAGTCTTAATTGGATAGTTTGAATATTCTTATGTAACCCTTCCAACTGTCTGTGGTATATGGCGTCGGGTTGCAGCTGGACCTTCTGTTATATGTCATACGACGGATGGGGGTGTTACATGTACACCTGCTCCATCTCTGGCATGTGGCCTCTTCCCTGATATCCCCATCCTCGGTCGTATCCTCGGCCCCCAAACTGCCGAGGAGGTAGGGCACCCTGAAGTGCTGGTGGGGGTGCTCTCCTCATGGGACAATTTCTCTTGAAATGCCATGGCTGATTGCAATGGAATCACATCGATGCCTGCTCTGCTATCCTCGGTATCTCCAGTATCTGTAAGGGCTGGGGGGCCAAAACCCCCTGATTCCTCTACTCCGATCCAAACTCTTGATGGTGTTAATTCCCATTCCTTCTTTCCCTAATGAACTGGCCTCGAGGAAGGTCTCTACATCCTACAATCACTGCATTGTCAGCCGGCCTCTTCCGTCTCTTGATCGTAAGCTGATCTCCCTCCCTTTTCTTAGCCATTTCCAGAATCTTGACCAAGCTTCCCTCGGAGACAAAGAAGACGGCCTGTCTCATGTCGTCGTGCAGCCCCTTGTAGAACCTCCTGGCATAGCCAACATCGTCCAACTGGTAAGAGTCCGCATTACGGGCTAGATGTGTAAACTCCTGGTAATACTCCAGCACTGTCCTGTTTCCCTGCTTCAACCGCAGGAACCTATCCTCCAGCTCGTCCCTCGCCTACTGAGGCACAAAATATCCCAGAAGTGCCACTCTGAACTCACCCCAAGAGATATCTGTGCAATCCATATCCGCAAAGGTGGTGTCCAGCTGTGACTTCCACCACCTCTTCCCGTGCAACTCCAAGCAGGAGACTGCCAAAGCAACTGCCTCCTCAGTGGGGCATCGTATCCCCGCAAGCATCTCATAAATGGTATCCAACCTTTCCTCCATTCGAACTGCTGACTCTGTCCCCTGGTAGGATGGAGGGGAAAGTGCCCGGAAGGCACTCATCTAGTTGGCCCCGGGATTTGGCTGTGGAGTCGGGGCCTGCTAAGCTCTGAAGGCCTCCAGGATGGCCGTCAACGTTTGCCCCATCTCCGTCTGCTGAAACGGAACTGGAGCCGGCGGACGTGGAACTATATTCGGAGTCTGGGGTGTCCCTTGCTGTGGAGTAGGGTTCGTCGCAGTCTATAAGAAAAATTACAACAGTTAGATTGCGTAACAATGGAATAAAAGGAGGAGAAAATGGACTTCTACATGGGATTTCCCTTATGGGCCCACCACTGCTTCTGCTGCTAGTTTGTCCGCAAACTAAGCTCCCGCGAGGGTGGCCTAAGGTTGTTATGGACTACTTCTCTTTCGATCGAGGTCCGCTCTGATACCACTTGCAAGACCCCCCCCCCTTTTTCTTTTTAGAACCATGAGGTCACATGCCCAAAACCGTCGTTTTGCGATGGTCCCGACACTCGGGAAAGCCGCCACTACAAAACGCTGATTCTGTCGGCCTTTTCGATCATCGCAGAGAGAGCAGTAATCATAAACGGAGTTATAATTTGGTCCACAAACATCACAAGTAATATGAGAAATCACATCAAGTCCATAAGTAGAAAAGAGAGTACTTGAAAGTAACCAAACTGGAAATATAAACGGGCTTAGGCACGGTACATCAGATTCTCACTACAATCTCTCGCGGAAGCTATAAAAAGTGCTAATCACTCACGGAGCTGGTCACCAGTGCTCCGGTAATAGATTTGCCCACCTCCATGCGCACCGTACTCTACGGGTGTTGGTACCTGAGCTGCTGGTCCCTGTCTCCCATCCGGAGCCCCTATAATGTTGTGGTCTGAAAACCATTAGTCATAAAGACTAAGCCCTATCATCCCCTACCTCACCCCCCCCCCCCCATGGCTCCTAGGCACCAAGCGGGGAGGAGGAAAGGGAAGCTACAAATGTGGAGAGTACAAAGTGGCAGGTGACAGTGGAACTAGTCTAGCAGTTATTTATATTGTATAAACGACTAAGTAAGAAAGGTACAAGATAGCAGTTCCATAATAGTATGCAGGAAGGTAAGCAAGTAGAGTAAGCAACATATGTAGAAAGGTAAGTAACAAATAAGTATAAAAAGTCTCATACCAATTTATACATTGGGGTGTCAGTGGTATGCAAGTATGTTATGTCATGATTCATAAAAGTGCAACTCACGCACAACTCTATGCGCATGGACCTTTAGTTCCCCCTATTTGGGCAGCTAGCTTCACTCCCATGAACCTCCGTAGTGGAAAACGGAGACAGTTGGTCGGGCCCCCACTCCTAGCCGGGTATCCACACTACCAGGCCTAGCCCTTCCATACGTCCCTAGAAGGACACAACTTAGACTATCCGCGTACCAATGCTGGCCATATCCACCAGACTTTCTTTGGCTAAGTGTCCCACACCACCGAGTCAACGTATCGATGTCGGTGTGAACGACCGTCCGATACCAAAGACCCACCACCTTATTTTGTATCCAAAACCTTTTTAGCCACTAGTTCCCCGGACTATCCGTCCGTGCATCTACCTTCCGAACGAACTGTCTGGATGGAAATCAAGACAACCTAATCAACCTCCTGAGTTATCAGGGTGCGTGAAGGTGCTGCCCTAGTTATACTAGTTGCTCTTGTAATATTTTATTCCTACTGTTTAGGTTAGCCCAGGACTGCCCAAGTTATTCCCCGTGAATGGCTCTCGAGGGCACTAGGAACTATGATGGGATTACGACCAAATCTCCCTTTTGCAAGGAACTTACTATTGTTGGTTTCTATCAAATTTCTCAAACCATTACTGGTTGTACTGGATCTAACCCTAGAGTATTTACACTTTCTCTCCTATGGGGAAGACGATGTTTCGTCCACCCCGAGCACCTCTTGACACTAGCCAAACATCACACTCCTCCTCACGACTTCCGTTGATAGTCTCATTTCCCTTACCAGACCAAATCTCAACTCCCTAAGTTCATTTGACACCATATCTTGATTTCTGCAGTTTTTACTAAATGCAGACCATCCTAACCTACATGATATGTACAATGGGAGGTACTCAAAATAATCATCCAATATCCCTGTAATAATTATTGGGTTCCTATCATGACATGTTTGGGCTAAATCCAAAAATTCATAATTTTCCTAATTTTTCTGATAATTTAATTAATTTCTCTAGTAATCCAAAAACTCAAGTTTGAACATGAAGTGACAATTTCAGACATGCAAATGCTCCTTAAAATTTATATTAATTACAAGATGACAATTTAACCTAGAATCCAAGGTATTCTAATTTTCTTTGCAAGTGTAGACCCCCAACCCTAATTTTTAATATAACCTACAATAAATCATTTTAAGAGACAAGTATAACAAAGATACTTCCAAACATTATGAGAAAATTCAAGAATAATTGTAAGGACATTTAAATACTCCAGGATAAGTTTCATAATTTATAAATTAATAAATATCTCTAAAACAAATTTTGACCAATGGTTCATATTGGCAATTTTATGCACTAAGTATAGAAATTATTCATTTAAAAATTGTAACAAAAATCTCTAACAGAGCATATTATCCTAAAATTACTACTGACCAAGTTTCACAATTTCACAACAAATAATAAGCTCTGAATAAAATATTGAACAAGTTTCCAAATTAATGAGCTTGTGAAGTAGGTACTGTAAATATGTATTCAAAAATTCTAATAAAACTTATACATGAGCACAATGTTCTAAGACTCCTTCTGCCTAATTTTTATGACATTCCAATGGACAATGAGTTCACAATACCAAAATGATTTAGTAGGGCTTACTCATGCATTACAAAGGAAGTATCAAGATTATTGATCCAAAATTTCCAATTTAATTTCCAGAGGTTCATCCTAACCGCAAGACTACACTACCCAAGTTTCGTCACTGTTCAATGAGTTTTAGTAACTTATTCCATCACTACAAATTTTGTGCCCTATACTAGGGTTAGGGTTTTGTGGGGCCTACCCATTTCCAAATCCCCTAAGATTTTTACCAGAGGGTTTTAGCTACCCCGGTACCCTCCCTACCAAATGTCAAGTCTCTACAATGTCTTTTGACCTCATGCCCCTCACAAGACACAAAAGCCCATCCTTAGGGTTTGGTTTTAGGTCCTAGGTCAAATCTATTCCAATCCACCCCATCCTCCATAAGAGGGTGTTAAAAGTCATGCCAAGTCAGGGGCCCAAATTTCAACCTCTGATGAGGTGATTTGG
Source organism: Platanthera guangdongensis (assembly GCA_039583875.1). Taxonomy (NCBI): domain Eukaryota; kingdom Viridiplantae; phylum Streptophyta; class Magnoliopsida; order Asparagales; family Orchidaceae; genus Platanthera; species Platanthera guangdongensis. The sequence continues at coordinate 55,605,314 of CM077153.1, read as the reverse complement.
CCACCTAAAACTCAAAGTGCACTTTTGACTTAAATACACCTCAGTAGGGCTAGACTATGGTTTGTTCATTTCCCAACAAAATCAACTCCAACTGAGATGGAAATATATAAACAGCCCCCTGAAAACCTCTTGGACCACTCACCAAGATTTGGGAGGGTTTGGAGGCAATTAGGATACCTAGATAATTTACCCTAGGAATATAAAATAATTTCAAAAACAATAGAAAATTTATCCCCAAAAATTCCCATTTTTGGACAGGATCTAGGTATAGACTAGGGTGACTCCCTGTCCAAATTTCAAGTTATTTGGACAAGAGATGAAGTGTGGGCACCGATTTTAATTTTTATCTAACCCTAGATATACACACCACCACATTGAGTGCCCTGGTCAAACCAGGCACCCAAATTGGTTCCAACTAATTTTGAATTAAAGTAGACCCATAGGGCTACAAATTATATGTTTACCATTTCCCATGATTCAGCATATAAGTATTTTAAATTTAATTTATAAGGTAACTGAAATAGTGTGACAGATTCATTAAAATGCAATGAATATATTCCTATAGTTTGAACAGTAGCCGCATGCATCTTGACGCACATTTGGACGGCATCCCATCATCATCCCCGCGTGCCAACGACCAGGATTGACTCTTCATGGGCCAATTTCAAGTCGCTGTCGCTGGCCACCCAGCCACCTCCCTGGCCAGCCACCACCACCACCACCTCCGTTGAGGTGGTGGCTGTCGCCAGGCAGCGGCATAGCCGCCGGAGGGGCCTATTCCAGCGAACCCGATAGGTTAATTTTTACAGAAAAACCAGGAAAAATCCCTTCCCGTTCGGGCTCAATTGAGCCGGATTCTTAATCCTAATGACTGCTACGATCCACCCATAGAGAGAGGAGGATGGGAGGACCTTGCTTGCGGTCTGGAGACGCGTCGATCGCCGTTAAGCCATTGGTAGAGGAGGTGTCGCCGGCGCTCTGCAACAGTACAATGAAGTTGATTGTCTCCTTCGGGCAAGATGTGGTACCGAAATCCTGAAGCCTAGGGAAGCTTTTAAGACAATAAAAAGAGGGAGGGGAGGGGTCTAGCTGGTGGTGGCCACTAATGGCCTCTTAAGGTGGATCTCGGCCATGGTATGGGGGGGGGGGTGAACTTGGATCAATCCAGCCGGGAAATGGCTGGAAATTCCTCCTCTTCCCCAAAGGAGTTGAATCCAGCCATTTAGAGGTGGAGTGAAGGGCCAATGCTTCAATAGCCATTAATGGTCATTGAAGGCATATTTCGGCCATGGTGTGGTGGCAGTGTTCCGGCCATGTATAGCCTACAAAATGGCCCCCTGGTCTTCCTGAAGTGAGTGGGGAGTTGGATCAGCCAATGAGGAATGTCCCTTGGCCTCCTTGGCCATGAATGGCACCCTTTCACCCTTTTCTCTCTCCTCCATTAAAGTGAGGTTTAGGTTTTCTCTCTCTTAGTCATCTAGGTTGAAGATGCTGACTACTTCAGCCTGTTGGCAGCCCACTAACTCATAATGTTCATGGAAATAAGGTTAGCCCAAGTGGAAAGAGGGCTTGAGCTTAGGTTATGAAAGATATTGTACCTACTCACCTAGAGGGGGGTGAATAGGTGACTTAAATCTTTTTTAACTTTTTAGGCAGAATTCAGATTATATCACAGAGTTATAGTAACTTTATCATAGCAAACAATCAGCAATCACAGAATTACACAAGCACACAGTAGACACACAGATTTATAGTGGTTCCCCAAGATTTAGGTACATCCACTTTCCCCCTTCTCTTATCTAGTAGTGTACTAGATTCGGCCAAACTCCTCCACTATCTCAGATCCTCAGATCTTACACTCAAAACCTCAACCAGGTTCCTACAGCTCAGGCCCAAGGCCCTACAACTCAGTCTTCTTCAAAGACCTACAATCAGCTTCTTCATAAAGCCTACACTCAGCCACAAGGCCTACACTCAGCCACAACAGGCCTACACTCAGAGATACAGATCTCCTACACTCAGGCACACAGGCCCTACCACTCAGCCTTTATAATTACAGGCTTACAACTCAGATCCCTAAGGATCCTACAAGATAATATGAATACAAAGTGTATATACCTACAACTCTGAATAGAGAGATGAGTTGATAGGTTCTTGATGAGTTCTTGAAAGAACTCTGCTGAGATCAACCTCAATTATCTTTTCTTCAAAGCTTCTTGAATGTAGAACACAATACGGTTGATCTTCTCTACAGCTGATCCTTGATCTCTACAACTTAAGATTCATAACAAAGTCTGAACCGTTCTTCTCAGCCTGGTTCCAATGGCTGTCTTCTTGGATGGAGCTCTCTCTCTCTCCAACTTCTTAGATCTTCACTAGATTCTTCAAGGAATAGCTAGATCTTCTTTTCTTTTATAATTACTTGATCATCTATTTTTGTAGACAGTATAAGCCTATATATAGGCCTTATTCATGGTGACCGGCTGGTCCGGTTCATAACTGATCTCTGACAACTCTGACAGGTGCAGTAGACCGGCTTGAATGGCAGCTGTCAAGTCATCCAGTCAGTTCTTGAAATTTTTGTGACTGTCTGAAAGTGTCGAGACAGTCTGTCTTTAAGTGTCGACACTTATAGACCAAGTGTCGACACAAGTAGACTAAGTGTCGACACTAGCCTTCAAGGTGTTGACACAACTCCTTGTGTTGTAGATTTTATATCTCGACACTGCTTCTTCATCATGTGTCGACACTGATATTGTGTGTCGACACAACTCCTTGTTCATCAGTATTTTGTTGAATTCTTGTAAGTGTCGACACAACTCCTTTGTGTCGACACATCTTCATGTGTTGAACTTGTTCAGTGTCGACACTTCTTCTTGGTGTCGACACATGTCTTCTGTGTTGATACTTTCTGAGTGTCGACACTTATTCTTGTGTCGACACATCTTCTTCTGTTGAGACTTTGGCTGAGTGTCGTCACTTGTTCTTTGTGTCGACACTTGTACTTAGAATTTTGTTGAACTTTGCTAAGTGTCGACACAGCTCCTTGTGTCGACACATTCTTCATATGTTGAGTGTTCTGCTGAGTGTCGACGCATTCTTTCTTGTGTCGACACTTTCTTCAAGTGCTGAGTCTTCTGCTGTGTGTCGACACATTCCTCTGGGTGTCGACACTTATACTTAGACTCTGCAGACTTTTACTGAGTGTCGACACAGCCACCAAGTGTCGACACTTTCTGATGTAGACACAGTTCCTCTGGGTGTCGACACTGCTTCTAAGTGTCGACACTGCTTCATTGGACTTTTCTTCATTGAGTGTCAACACAGCTCCTTATGTCGACACTTTCTGTCTGGTGTCGACTCTGCATCCCTTGTGTCGACACAAGTACTCCAAGTGTCGACACTGCTTGCCTGGGTGTCGACACAAGTCTTCTTAAGTGTCGACACTTTCCTTCTGGGTGTCGACACATGGACTTAGAATCTTTTTTGCTTTCCCTGCAAATACTTAACCTGCACAAGGCAACTCAAAAATACATCAAATACATTTTGATGTATATCATTGAGTAGGGTGAGGCTTCTTCAAATCTGGTACATTTAGACCAATGTGCCCAACAATCTCCCCCTATTTGGAGAAGTCATAACCCTTAGTCAATGATATACACCATACAGAATAAAATCATAGCATGATGTAAAGCAGGATTATGCAATCAGGGAAAACATAAACATGTATTAAACAAACATGTATACATAGATATCATTTCAGAACAATATGAATTAGATTTATCACACAGCACATTGTTCTAACTCTTTGTCAAATTTATTATACAAAAATTTACAGAGTGTTTTAAAATCAAAATATTACAACTGTAAACTTAAGATAAATCTATTCTAATTCTGATCAGCCTCCTTAATCACAATTCCTTTTCCTGATTGTATCTTGGCTTGCATAGGGGCTTCAGCAACTTCAGTATCAGCAGGCTTTTTACCTTTCAGCTCCTTCTTCTTTAGCTCTTCATCTTTAATCTTTTGCCTCTCAAAGTAATGATAAGGCTTGGGAAAGTACTTGCTAGGCTCCTGGGTAGTAGGAGGTAGCTTTCTCATCTTTGCCTTTCTTCTATATTGTACTATGGCTTCTTGCCTAGATTCATGCTTTCTCCACTCCAGTTCAGAAAACCATTTGTTTCTATCTTGAACATTATCTTTGGCGGCCTTCCATGTAGTTAAGATAATGTTTCTTGAAGTGGGGCTCCACTGTTCAAAATCTGGTTTTTGTTCAGCTTGCTCTATGAACCTCTTCTTAGACAATCTAGCTTCTTGTTCAGCTTGTTCTTTCAGTATAGCTGCCTGTAAAGCTTCAAATACTGGCTGAACCACCTTATCTATGATAACATTTTCCTTTCCCTCAGGTGGGCTATACATTGTCTGGATATCAGCTTCTACCATATCAAAGTCTGGTGGAGGATAGATTACTTGAGCTGCTTCAGGTTGCTCACCTCCAAGATAGGCAGGATTAACTCCAGACTCTGCTACATTATCATCATCACATAAAGGAGGATAACCAAGAGTAGCTCTGATAGAATTAGAAATCCACTTGGCATGATCAGAGCTGGCTTTGACTAACACCCTCTCCCCCTTTATGACTTCTCTTTCCATGTGATCTCTTAAATCATCTTTCTGGAATCTGATTTGGGCATTGAGATAATTGACTCCATCCTTGTAGAAAGGTTTTAACCTCTGGAGTTTTTCAGTGATGAGCTTCTGAGAGTCTTGAATACTAGTTGTAACAGCAGTTAAGCTCTCTTGTAAGTGCTTATCAAAAGTTTCTTTGGCTGTGGCACTTTCTGCAGACTGTGCAGTGGCTATATTCTTTATCTCAGTGACAATAGCATTGTGAGAAGCAGTCAAGTTATCATTCATTCTAATTTGATTCTCCAGAACATAGCCTTGCCTGACTTCAAGTTCATCCACTTGAGATTTTATCTTTTCTTGATGAGTAGCTAAATAGACTACTGCATTCCCTCCTTGGTGGAAGTAGTCAGTCATCTCCTTCTTATTGAGATTCATTTCAAATCTTATAGACTTTATGTCTTGGGCCAAATCAAACTGTAAAGACTTATGCCCCTCATCCATATATGTTTCTATAGCTTTCATGTGCTCATCAAGCTTAATTTGCATAGCAACCATCAGAGCACTGTATTCTACAGTTGGTGCTGGCTGTAGTGCAGGCTGTGGTGCTATAGTTTGTAGAGCTTTCTTATAAGTTTGGCTCCTCCTCTTGAATACTTGAAATTTCCTTTTCTTAGCTCTGGCTGCCTCCTCATCTTCAGATGCTGATGTACTTGCAATTTCTACCCTCTCCCTAGGTAGCTCCTCATCACCCTTGGACTTCTCAGACTCTTGTCTTGTAGTTTCTTCTAGTATTACCACTGGCTCCCCCTCAACTTGAGACTTCTCTCCCTCAGCAGCAGCACTTTCCTTCTCAAAGTCTGTCTGATCCAAGTTAAGGAAGAGATCTTCCATTGTAAATTCTTGTTGAGGTTGTGGTGGAGAATCCCTTTTCTCATCAACAACTTGATCAGATACAACTTGGGCAGCAACAGATGTATCTTCCATGACAACATCTGTGGGTTGACTATCAATCTGAGGTTGCTGATTAACATGAGTTAATGAATCAGACATAACAGTATCCTCTATAGGGAAAACTAAGTTATTGATTTCAGTGAGTACCTCAAGAATGATATGGGTGGCTCTTCCACTTTCAAGAGGAGTTGGCTCTTACAACTAGAGGCTCCCCCTGGATTTGATCCTGGTGTATGGGGTTAGCTTGAGGTAGCTCCCCCTGCCTCTCTGCAGCATCTTGTTGAGCTTGAGACTTCCCAGCATTTCCTTCTACATCCTCTTCTGGAGTAAAGACAACTTGCTCTTCACTACCAGAGCTGCTAGATGAATCCTGAGCCATTGGGGCTGTCTTCTTCTTCTTCTTTTGTGGAGTTATGTTCTTAGGAGTAGGCAATTCCTTGGTCAAAACCCTATCCCATCTTGAGAAGAGTCTCATGTCCATTTTCCTCATATGATTGATTTTAGTGCCTGCAGCTCGACTCATAACTTCTGGTATACTATCAGTCAAGTATAGACTTAATATCCTACCCAAATTGGGCTTCTTCAGACTTTCTTTAATCTTCTCAAATAATACTGCAGACCAATCAGTAGTTAGTTGAAAGATAATCTTTGTCATGATGTTGAACATATAAGCTGAAATCCTGTCATGTCCTCCAGACTTGCACAGGATAACCTTTCCAACAATTTCTGAAAGAAATTTGCCCTGGTTGTTCATGCCCTTCCTATTGAATACAGATCCAATTTTCAGTTTGGAATCCAGTCCACACCAAGTTAAAGCTTCTCTGGTCTTAGAAGCAGTAACTTCATTTTCTTCCTTTGTCCTTGGTAGGTTCAGGACCTTTCTTAAACTTTTTGGTGAGACCTTCACCTTTTCTCCATGAACCCTAGACTTGATCTTGAATCCAGATTCGTCTAGGGTAGCTCCATTCAGAAACTCTAGAACTTCTTTCTTCCAAATCTTCGTTGGCTCTGAAACAAGAAAATCTAACCCTGAGTTTACGACTAGAGTGACCACATCCTTGATCTCTTGTTCTACATCGTCAAACGCATGCCGTACCAATTCATAGCCTTCATTCACGTTCTCCTCAAGCTTTGGCGCCATTAGGGTTTGAAGAATTTGAATTGAGAGAAGAGAGGTGTCGACACACAAGTTTGGTCTCGAAACTTGGGTGAGCGTGTCGACAAATAATGGCGAAAGCCTATTTGTACCTTTCTAGGTTTTGAAGATGAAAAGGCGGGTTAACTAACTTAAATTGTGTCGACACTATGGAAAAGTGTCGACACAGACTTACAATGTCTCGACACCTATGTGTCGACACAAGTTTAGTCGACAAATTATATGTGTCGACACTTGTTGATGTGGCGACACCACTTAACTCGACACTGAGTCGAGACTTTACTTAGATAATTCTGAGTAAATTCTAAGTGTCGACACCACCTTGGTTGTGTCGACACTGACCCTGTATGTGTCGACACTAAGTTTCTGAAGTGTCGACACCAACTTCCTAGATGTGTCGACACCTTTTCCCTGAAATGTCGACACCACTTTTCTGTGTCGACACAGATAACTCAGTGTTTTGACACCTTTTTACTTAGCCATTTCTGTAAACTTATTCTAAGTTTATCATACCTAATTCAATTTTGAACCTATTGAATTTGGTTTCTTCTAGGGGCTTAGTATACATATCAACTAGTTGATTATCTGTGTTTACATACTCTAGTGATATATCTTCTTTTTCTATATGTTCCCTTAGAAAATGATATTTTATTTCAATATGTTTAGTTCTACTATGGGAAACAAGATTATTTGCAATTGATATAGTACTTGTAGAATCACAAAACAGTGGTGTTCTACTTACTTGAATACCATAATCCTCAAGCTGATGTTGTATCCATAGAAGTTGAGCACAGCAACTTCCTGCAGCCACATATTCTGATTCTGCTGTGTAGATAGCCACACTTGTTTGCTTTTTGCTACTCCATGAAATCAGTCTTCCACCTAGGAATTGACAGTTCCAGTTGTACTTTTTCTGTCTTCTTTGCAGCCTGCAAAATCTGCATCTGAATAACCTGTCAGTTCAAAGTCTCCATTCCTAGGGTACCAAAGGCCTAGATAAGGAGTGCCCTTTAGATATCTCAGTATCCTTTCGACTGCTGTCAAATGAGACTCTTTAGGGCATGTTTGGTACCTAGCATAGACACATGTAGCATACATGATATCTGGTCTACTTGCAGTCAAATAGAGTAGGGAGCCAACTATCCCTCTATACAAAGTCTCATCTACAGGTTTGCCTTCATCATCTTTCCTAAGAGACATACTTGATCCCATAGGAGTCTTCATGGTACTGGATGAATCCATACCATACTTCCTTATCAGTTCTAGGGTGAACTTAGACTGGCATATGGATAAACCATTCTCAGTCTGTCTAACTTGGAGACCCAAGAAGAACTTTAGTTCCCCCATACTGCTCATCTCAAATTATCCTTGCATTAGTTTAGCAAACTTTCTGCAAAGACCATTTTCAGTAGACCCAAATATGATGTCATCTACATATATTTAGACTAGAATTATCTTGCCTCTGGATTCCCTAAGGAATAGAGACTTGTCTATTTTCTCCCTTGTGAATTTATTCTCAATGAGGAAACTAGACAGGGTTTCATACCAAGCCCTAGGGGCTTGTTTTAACCCATACAAAGCTTTCCTAAGTCTATAGACATAATTAGGTTGAGTTGAATCAACAAAACCTGATGGATGTTCCACATAGACTTCTTCATTTAGATTACCATTAAGAAAGGCTGACTTAACATCCATTTGGTAAATTTTAAATCCTTGATAGGTTGCATAGGCCAGGAACATCCTTATGGCTTCCAGTCTGGCTACTGGAGCAAAGGTTTGATCAAAATCAATACCTTCTTCCTGTCTATATCCTTTAGCAACCAATCTTGCTTTGTTCTTGACAATTACTCCATGTTCATCCATCTTGTTCCACTTGGTTCCAATTATGTTGTGGTCTTTTGGTTTAGGTTCAAGCTCCCAGACTTTGCACCTCTTGAACTGATTCAGCTCTTCTTGCATTGTCTCAATCCAATGAGGGTCTAGGATGGCTTCTTCAAACTTCTTTGGCTCTACTTGGGATAGAAAACTAGAGAAGAATGCTGCACTCAGATTTCTGCTCCTTGTTTGTACCCCTTATCTTAGATCACCAATGATTTGATCTGCTGGATGATCTCTAAGATGCCTATTAGCTGGAGGAATCCTGGCTTCAGGTTGAACTTCTTCAGTTTCTTCATCTTGCTGCACTCCTTGAACTTCTTCTGCATTAGCTACATGTAGCACTCCCCCTGGACAATAGCCACTATCTTCTACCTGCTGTCTTGCAGTAGGTCCTTCTTCTATAGTGAGCTTGTCCATCTTCTCAGTCACACCTGTGGAGCTGCAAATACTACTAGACAACTCATTGTTAATAAGTCTAGTTTCATCAAATACTACATGTACAGACTCTTCTTCAACTTGAGTAGACAAGTTGTAGACTCTATAAGCCTTACTATTGTTGCTGTACCCTACAAAGATCCCCTCTTGGGACTTGGCAGCAAACTTAGTCAAGTAAGACTTTCCATTGTTAAGTATAAAGCACTTACAACCAAAGATCCTGAAGTAGGATAGGTTTGGTTTTCCGCCTTTCATAATCTCATAGGGGGTCTTGTTGTGGCTTTTAGTAATGGTAGCCCTATTAATTACATGGCATGCAGTATTAACTGCCTTAGCCCAGAAATATTCTGGAAGAGATGTGTCACTTAATAGGGTTCTACCAGCCTCAATCAAGGTTCAATTTTTCCTCTCAGCAATGCCATTTTGCTGAGGTGTTCTTGGTGAAGAAAACTCTTGAAATATCCCAAATTCTTCACATAGTTTTGCCATACTATCAGACTTAAATTCAGTACCATGGTCATTTCTTATCTTGACCACTGTACTGTCTAGTTCATTCTGAATTTGTTTGACAAAGCTGTAGAAGATTCTAGGTGTTTCAGATTTCTGTCTAAGGAAGAACACCCAGGAAAACCTTGAGTAGTCATCTACAACTACAAAGGTATATACCTTCCTACCTAGGCTGTGAACTGGCATAGGACCAAAGAGATCCATATGCAAGAGGTATAAGCACCTCACAGCATCTTTGTTTTCAATGCTACTAAAGGTGGATCTAGTCTGCTTGCCCTTTTGACAAGTTGAGCATATTCCATCTTTAATACACTTAACTTGAGGACCATTCCTCACTAACTCTTTGCTATAGAGTTTGCCAATTGTCTTGTAGTTAAGATGGGCTAGCCTCTTGTGCCATTTGACACAATGAGAGACTTTCTCATCAGCTACAAGACACACTGGAGAACCATTGGTCTCACACATAATGTCTAAGCAATAGACATTTCTTTTTCTATAACCTGTCAAAATGATCTCTTGATCATTTGACCTCCTGATATGACAACCATTTTTGACAAATGAGATGTCATATCCTAAATCACTCAATTGACTTATACTAATAAGGTTATGTTTCAAACCTTCAACATAAGCCACTTGAGTAATAGTTATATGGGTGCTAGAAATGTTACCAAAACCCTTGATGATTCCTTTTTCAGAATAACCAAAGGTGACTTTAGGACCATCCTTGATTGGTGTGCAGTCCTTTAATAATCCCCTAGTTCCAGTCATGTGTCTGGAACATCCACTGTCCAAGTACCATATTGGGGCATGACCACTTGGACTTACCTGCAAAACAGATTAGTTGACCTTAGAACCCAAAGAATTCTTGGGTCCTTGGTGCTGGTTAGTTTGCTTCTTAACAAAGCTATCTGCAGGTCTTCCAACAGGTAGTTTGCTACTAAACTTGGCACTAGAATTATGCCAACAGTCTATGGCATAGTGGTCTACATTGCCACAGCACCAGCACTCAAACCTATTGTACCTTTGCTTAGGTACATCCCTAGCTATTTTATCTATAGCTGGCTTGTCGAGAGCTGAGGCTTTGCCCTTAGACTTGGACTGAACAGTCCTAGCAGGTTTAGTAAACCTCAGTCCAGCTTTACCTTTTTGATGAACAAATTCATCAATTAAGGGTAGAACAGACTTTGGTTTAGAAAACCTAGCAACTAAATCTCTCTCCTTCTGAAGACTAATCTCCAGACTCTTGATTTGATCATTCTTGAATGCTATAGTCCCCATCTGAATAACAGTTATGTTTTTCAGTCTGGCTATCTCATTAAGTTTTCGATCAAACAACTTCTCAAAATCAGTTGCAGTCATTTTGAGACTTGCAATCTCCTTAGCCTGACTCTTGGCCAAGGATTTGCTTTTCTTAAATGCTTGTAACAGAACTCTATATTCATTAATCAATTGATGAATATCCTCTTCAGACTCAGATGCACTCTCATCACTTGATGATGATGAATCTGATTCTGAACTAGCACAAGAAATTGAATTTAAAGAACAATTTTGTACCTTACAAGGTCCAGGCTGCTCCTGAATTTTGTCATCTTCTGTTAAGGCCATCAGTCCTTTGTACTGGATGTCCTCTTGTTCATATATAGAGTTCATTATCTGGATGAACTCCTCTTCTTCTTCCTCAGCAAACAGTCCTATGTATGCTTCAGCATCTGACTCAGTTTCTGAAGAAGACATGTATGACAAGCCTTTGTCCTTCTTGGCAACAAAAGACCTTTCCTTCTTGCCCTTGAATTGTGTCTTTTTCTTATCAGTAGATTCTTTTTTCTTCTCAGGACAGTCAGCAACAACATGTCCTTGTTTGTTACAACAATAACAAACTATCTTTGATGATGAAGTTCTATTTGACCTGGTCTTTCTTCTGTCAATCTTTGATGACCTCTGTGCTGTGGATGGCTTTGTCCTCCACTGTTTCTTCTTTAAGAACTTCTGAAAGTGTCTTGTGAAGGCTGCAAAGTCCTCATCACTTTCACTGCTTTCAGACTTTCTGCTTTCTGAATCCTCTGACTCAATCTCAGCTACTTTAGGAGGTGGAGTTGGTGACTTACTTCTGTATTTTCTGGGGGCTTCTGTTTTAAATGCCACTGTTCTTTCTTTATTCTCAATTCTGGTAGACTTCTCCTCTTCTTTCCTCACCATCAACTGCATCTCATAGGAAAGCAGTTTTCCAAACAGTGTTGGTGGAGGGATATCTGCTAACTTTGCCATTTCCCTTATGGCACTGATCTTGGTGTCTCAATCCTTTGTTAGGGACCTTAGAAACTTATCATTTAGCTCATAATTACTGAACTCTCTTCCATAGGACATTAGTTCATTGACAATCCTATAGAACTTCTTATAGCATTCTGTGATGCTATCAGACCTACCTTGCCTAAAACTTTCATATTCTTGGTTTAACAAGGATTTTCTATCTTGTCTCACTTCTTCAGAACCCTCCATATACACTATCAAGGTATCTCACATCTCCTTAGATGTCTTACAGTGTATCAAATTCAGAAAGGTAGCATCATCTATAGCACTCACAATGATATTCTGAGCCCTCTTGTCCATTGTGGCTAGAATTATCTCATCTTTTGTCATTTCAGAGAAGTCCTTAGGTGTTCTTTGATTTGCATCCAGGGCGCATATGGCCCTTCTTTAACTGTGATGTAAATTCTAGGGTCTGAGGCTTCCATAAATAGTCTCACCCTTTCTTTCCAGATGCCAAAAATTTCTTAAATGCAAATGGGTAACTTCATGGATCCAAGTTCCTTATGATTCTCAGTTGAACCCATGGTTCTTGATTTTCTTGATTCTGCAAGTCACTTAGACTGAATCTGCCAACAGGATCTACTCAGACAGTTAAGTCCCTTTTTGAGTAACCTGGCTCTGATACCACTTGAAAGATATTGTACCTACTCACCTAGAGGCGGGGGGGGGGGGGTGAATAGGTGACTTAAATCTTTTTTAACTTTTTAGGCAGAATTCAGATTATATCACAGAGTTATAGTTACTTTATCACAGCAAACAATCAGCAATCACAGAATTACACAAGCACACAGTAGACACACAGATTTATAGTGGTTCCCCATGGTTTGGGTACATCCACTTTCCCCCTTCGCCTATCTAGTAGTGTACTAGATTCGGCCAAACTCCTCCACTATCTCAGATCCTCAGATATTACACTCAGAACCTCAACCAGGTTCCTACAGCTCAGGCCCAAGGCCCTACAACTCAGTCTTCTTCAAAGACCTACACTCAGCTTCTTCACAAAGCCTACACTCAGCCACAAGGCCTACACTCAGCCACAACAGGCCTACACTCAGAGATACAGATCTCCTACACTCAGGCACACAGGCCCTACCACTCAGCCTTTATAATTACAGGCTTACAACTCAGATCCCTAAGGATCCTACAAGATAATATGAATACAAAGTGTATATACCTACAACTCTGAATAGAGAGATGAGTTGATAGGTTCTTTATGAGTTCTTGAAAGAACTCTGCTGAGATCAACCTCACTTGGCTTTTCTTCAAAGCTTCTTGAATGTAGAACACAATAGGGTTGATCTTCTCTGCAGCTGATCCTTGATCTCTATAACTTAAGATTCAGAACAAAGTCTGAACCCTTCTTCTCAGCCTGGTTCCAACGGCTGTCTTCTTGGATGGAGCTTTCTCTCTCCAACTTCTTAGATCTTCACTAGATTCTTCAAGGAATAGCTAGATCTCCTTTTCTTTTACAATTACTTGATCATCTATTTCTGTAGACAGTATAAGCCTATATATAGGCCTTCTTCATGGTGACCGGCTGGTCCGGTTCATAACTGATCTCTGACAACTCTGACAGGTGCAGTAGACCGGCTGGAATGGCAGTTGTCAAGTCATCCAGTCAGTTCTTGAAATTTCTATGACTGTCTGAAAGTGTCGAGACAGTCTGTCTTTAAGTGTCGACACTTATAGACCAAGTGTCGACACAAGTAGACTAAGTATCGACACTAGCCTTCAAGGTGTCGACACAACTCCTTGTGTTGTAGATTTTATATCTCGACACTGCTTCTTCATCATGTGTCGACACTGATACTGTGTGTCGACACAACTCCTTGTTCATCAGTATTTTGTTGAATTCTTGTAAGTGTCGACACAACTCCTTTGTGTCGACACATCTTCATGTGTTGAACTTGTTCAGTGTCGACACTTCTTCTTGGTGTCGATACATGTCTTCTGTGTTGATACTTTCTGAGTGTCGACACTTCTTCTTGTGTCGACACATCTTCTTCTGTTGAGACTTTGGCTGAGTGTCGACACTTCTTCTTTGTGTCGACACTTGTACTTAGAATTTTGTTGAACTTTGCTAAGTGTCGACACAGCTCCTTGTGTCGACACATTCTTCATATGTTGAGTCTTCTACTGAGTGTCAACACATTCTTTCTTGTGTCGACACTTTCTTCAAGTGCTGAGTCTTCTGCTGTGTGTCGACACATTCCTCTGGGTGTCGACACTTATACTTAGACTCTGCAGACTTTTGCTGAGTGTCGACACAGCCTCCAAGTGTCGACGCTTTCTGATGTAGACACAGTTCCTCTGGGTGTCGACACTGCTTCTAAGTGTCGACACTGCTTCACTGGACTTTTCTTCATTGAGTGTCGACACAGCTCCTTGTGTCGACACTTTCTGTCTGGTGTCGACTCTGTATCTCTGGTGTCGACACAAGTACTCCAAGTGTCGACACTGCTTGCCTGGGTGTCGACACAAGTCTTCTTAAGTGTCGACACTTTCCTTCTAGGTGTCGACACATGGACTTAGAATCTTTTCTGCTTTCCCTGCAAATACTTAACCTGCACAAGGCAACTCAAAAATACATCAAATACATTTTGATGTATATCATTGAGTAGGGTGAGGCTTCTTCAAATCAGGTACATTTAGACCAATGTACCCAATAGGTTAGCCCATTAGGGTCAAGTTGACTTGACCTTGGCTCAAGGCTGACTTTGGTAAAATTACCTTTTGTGCCGCCATCAATGGGTCCTTGGTGACCTATCAGGCTCCCCTAGGGTCTAGGTAGGGATGGATAGGGTTGACTTGGCACTTTGGAGGTCCCATGCCCTTAGGAAGGGTACTTTGACCAAATTAAGGCTAGTGTTGACTTTAGTCAACCTAAACTATTTGATTGACCCCAATGGGTCCTTGGTGACCCATTGGCCATTCCTAGGGTCTAGGAAGACTTGGGTAGGGTTGGTTGGGCATCATGGGGGGTCACTTGACCCTTAGTAGGGCATTTTGACCACTTTGAGGCTAGAGTTGACTTTGGTCAACTTAGACTCTTGGGTTGCCCCCAATGTGTCCTTGGTGACCCATTGACCTCACTTTAGGGTTATGAGGGCATGGGTGGGGTCCACTTGGCTAGGGGAAGATCAATTGACCACCCTAAGTAGGTTAGTTTGACCCATTTAGGGTCCGGATAGACTTAGGTCAACTTAACCACTTGACTGCCCACAGTGGGTCCCTAGTGGTCCTATGGACTACCCAGGTGTTAGGGGTTTTGTGGTAGGGTCATGGGATCAAGATGTAGCCCTAAAGTCCAACCTTAGGTCTAATGTTGAGGATGAGCTATAGGCAGACCAAGATGATTTTTACCTTGGCCCTTGTTCACTTGGTCCTTGAGCTTTTGGTTGTTTTGTCATGACCTAGTCATGACAAAACAAAATCCTAGGGGTCTAGTTGTTTAAGAGATGTTACACCTACTACTCAGGTTGGGAAGACAACCCTACTCTCAAATCCACACTTGGATCCTACCTCAGTACTCTAGTAGACACCTACCTCAGTGACTAGTTAGTCACCTATAGCTCAGGCCAAAAGGCCCTACAACTTAGATTCAAGTAAACTGAATCATACAGTAGTTTATACAAGATGAAATAAATTTAAGACAACTGACTAAGAGATAAATCTCTGAGTCTACCTTACTGGACTGAGCACATATCAGTCCAACCCACTTGTTGTAGAAGGATTGAGTCTTCTTCTACAGCTAACTCCTTTGCTGAACTGGTGAACAACTATCTGCTATTGAAGGCTAATAGCCCTTCACACAGCTAACTTCTTGCTGAATAGATGAATCAGCTACCTTATTCTGGAGAGAGCAGTCTTGCTGAACTTGAAGAGCTTCAGCTTTCTTTTTTATCTTCTGGCTAACTCTGTTAGACTTTTGCTTTCAAGCTTATTGGAGAAGATGACGTCCAGCCGCCTCTGGTTTTCTATGTATGTTCTGCGTTTGTTCTCCGTAACCCTAATCCTTTTATTTTTCCTTTTTATATCTGTTGATTTGAATCAACGGCACAATTGAGGAGTGGGCCCAGCCAAGGATTGGTGAGCGCCACCTCCCTCAGAAAAGGACAAACCAGCTTTCGGCGCTACTACAACTTTCCCGCAACGGCTTCATGTAATTTGACTTTGTTGACTTCTTGGTGATGTCAGCAGTGGTCATCCTAGTACTGCTGTAGCTTTCCCTCAATGACTTGAACCACTTTGACTTGTGGACTTTTGATGATGTCAGCAGAGGTTATCATATTCTGGACTTAGAAAATTCCAGATCTTCAATAAGCGTTGAGTGATGTTAAGTCACTCAATGTCATCTGTCTTGGCTCTCTGTGCTTCTGTACTTGTGAATTTTTACTAGCTTTGTATCAGAGGTTCTTTCTCAACTGTCTCAGCGGTTTCTTCTCAGCGTCCTCAATGCTTTATTCTTCTCAGCTAAAACTGACTCCTGTCTCAGGGGTTTTCTTCTTAGCGGTCTCAGCGGTGTCTGATTTACAACTGAGACTGTCTTCTATCTCAGTGCTTCCTTCTTCTTTAGAAGCATTGAGTGAACCTGCTTCACTCAATGCTTCTAGACTTAGAGAAATTCCAGCTTGCTTTGTCTCAGCGGTTATGCTGAGACAAACTTTCTCAGCTATCTCAGCGCTTTTGCCTTAGTTAATTCTTCTTACTTTAGGTCAACGAATGTCGAACTATGTTCGACGATTGGTGGGCTGAGCTCGACAAATTCTGAACCTTAAGCTTCTGAATTTAGCTCAATGAGTGGTGAGCTGAGCTCGATCTGTGAGCTGAGCTTGATCTATGAACTGAGCTCAACAAAATTTGAACCCCAAGCTCCTGAGTTTAGCTCAAGGAATGGTGAGCTGAGCTCGACGATCTGTGAGCTGAGCTCCATGAACTACGAGCTTAGCTCGACAAAATTTGAATCCTAAGATCCTTAGTTTAGCTTAAGGAATGGTGATCTAAGATCGACGATCTGTGAGCTGAGCTTGACGAACTGCGAACTGAGCTCAATGAAATCTGAGACCCACACTTTGAACTGAGCTTGACAAAATTTAAATTCTCCAGCATATTCTTTTTGTTGACCTGTCCAATCGTGGACTACCTGCATGCATGAATTCAAACACACATCAAATACATTATGTATGTATGTCATTGACCCGTTTGACTTCTTACAAATCTAGGATATTGTGATTAATAGACCCAACAAAACGATTTGCCAACAACCAATGTCCGCTGTTCTAAACAGCTATTTGCAGCCAAAAGTGCTCTGCCAACAGTGTAACTCCGCTATTCTGGAATGATATTTGCAAACCCAACAATGGCATCTAGGTAATTTTGCCTCTGGACCCCACTAGGAGAGTGCCGAGGAATAGGGGGTCAACTCGTCCTTCTACATGGCCGATGCGGCCTAGCTCCCGCAGCCCGCCTTCTATCTCTAGGAGAGAGCGAGCCGGGCTTCCATAACTCTCCTGCCCCTATACGGAGGCAAGCCAACGATAAGGTCGCATAGGCAGGCACGGCCTGGATGGGTTGGCTCGCACGACTCGCTCGCCTAGCCTTGGAGGGAGCGAGTCGGTCATCTTGGTTCGCCCGACTACTAGATTGATGCGGGTCGGTAGATTTGGATCGCTCGCCTAGTCTAGTGGACCCACTCGACGAACATGGGGTTGTACACAGTCCCCGCTCTTTTTAAGCATGACAAAGCTCAGAAAGAATCATTCAACCCCACGTGTTCGGTGAGTGCTTTGCTGAGCTGGAGGGAATCTTTCGGTGGGTCCTACCCATATGCTATAAATATGCCACTGCGCCTTCGGAAAAAATCCCGTCCACTTTCTCTAACCTTCCTTGCGAACAGTAGCTGAGCGATGTCGATGTTAGAAGAGATGCGAGCGTGCCTAGCGGCCGCGAGGGAGGGGACGTGGGAGCAGGTCCTTGATGCTGCCTTGTGGATGGCGCGTGGATCATCCAACCCAATATTTATGCCGAAGAAAGGGAAGATGATCTAGCAGTCTCCCCCGAATGATGCTCCTGCATCTAGTTCGGCGGCCGGTGTCGAGGCCGTCCATGAGGTATGCGGGCCTCTTGCCTGATTTGTTTCTCCGCTTCTGATCTATTTTTTCTGTAGGATGCGTGTAACACCCCCATCTGTCGAATGGCATATAACAGAAGGTCCAGCTGGAACCCGACGCCATATACCACAGACAGTCGGAAGGGTTATATAAGAATATCAAAAATGCAACTATACCTACTCTCCCTAACACAGAGCATTCTAGCGGAAGATTTTAAACAGTTGGAAAGAACCCATAATTGAATAACAACTATCATGAATGTCCACATACTACAATAGGAATGAAATAACAAATACACTGAAAGTACTTGGCCTTATGGCCTTACAAGAGTTTACTTAACAAATTAATGATTTACATACATCGACTCGCAGGCTGGCCACACATTACAAAAAAAACAAAAATTGACTTTGGCCTTCGAGGGCTAGCTCAGCAACATGGGTTTCAGCCTGCTATTTGGTACTTGGCTCCGCAGTACCTGCAAGAAACATTCCACCGCACGGTGGCAAACAAAGTAACGGTCAACTAAAGCAGACCAAATTATAACGACCCCGCCCCTTGCTCGGGACGACGGTGCTCCTTTCCTATATTTCATTAGCCCAGATAAACAATAAAGTGTGAACATACTATTCCACAGGTGTAGGCTCACACGGCCAAACACCCCGTGCACTCAGGGCACATTATCGGTGAATCCGGTCAATTCCGTGGCTTCACCACCATCCCCAGGATGGCAACATCGTGAGCATTTTTTAGTATTTCTGACCACTGTCTAAGACTCATGGCTATGCCAACGACCTGTCCCTCTTTGGGTCTCTCGCACCGAACCACATAGCCCAGGTCCGATTCCACTTGCCCGTTGCTCACTCCGCATAGTCACCTTAAGATGTATGTACGGGACAAGCTTCTCTCGGATCCCAAATCATTCCAAACATCACATAACACAGTTATGTTCAATGTTGGCTCCCCGGCCTCCAAGTTAGCAGAACTATGTTTCCGCTCAGTTTTCTGGGTGCGCCTTGGAGTTAATCCACGAGGATCCCCGTTGCAATCTATCGTGTAGAAACCCGAAAACATAAAGCACGAAGTCTTCTCCGGCAAACCATACAACATGCAACATCACTGATCCAGACCAACACATCCGGGTAGGCTTCACACACAATGCCTGTATCCGTACTTCGATTCCGGACTCTATATGCAACACATGGGGGACTATTCACGCCAACCCCAAGGAACACCGCACACTCACCGCACACTCGCGGGAGCGGGATTCCTTATGCAGAAGAAAGAGAGCTTCACATGCTCAAGTAGAGAATCTTTACCCTTATAATTCGCTTTTGCGACATGGGAATCTATCCATATGGAAAGCTTCGCAAGGGAATTTATTTCGTGGATCCGGTCTCGGTTCTCGATTCGGTGCTCTGATGCTCCTCCGCGGCCAGAATCCTCCTCTTCCTTCCTCCTTGCTATCTCCTCTCTCTAACTCCTTAGAAAGAGAAGGCTTAAGGGAAAATGAGGAATTAATCCTCAATTCTCGGCCTTAACAAAGCAGGAACACACCTGGGCCGTCAGATCTTATTTAAAGAAAACGAACGGCTCAGATCCTCCCAAAATTCCACAATCCTGGGCCGTGTGCCCTGATCCAGGCACGATCATCGAGCACAGAAAAGGACACTGGTCAAGACACGCCTATGTCTCATCCTGACACGCCCGTGTCTTGTCCTGACACGCTCGTGACCTAGGGCGTGTCACAAATAACCGCCACACCAACCGTCACGTCCCTTAGGAACACGGGTGGTGACACAGGTATGCACACACCCGTGTCACGCTCGACACGCCAGTGGCACTGCCGTGTTTCCTGCCATGTCCTTTTCTGGACACAGCCGGCCAACACAGAGAAAGATACGACCTTGGACACGCCCGTGTCCCAGGCCGTGTATGCCTATTAAGGCACCAAACATTCCTTAGGACGCGACCGGTTCGATTACGATTTTCGGGGTGTTACAAATCTCCCACCCCCCCCCCTCCCCTTAAATAATTTCATCCCGAAATTACGTAAAGGTACAAAAATTTTAAATGTTACCTGAGTTGAATAACTCGGGGTATTCCTCCAACATAGTCTGCTCTCGCACCCATGAAAGCTCCTCATGTCTGCAGTTATCCCAACAGACTTTAACCATTCGGATTTTCTTATTGTGGAGTCGTTTGACTTCAAAGTCTTCAATGCATACTGGCTTGACCTTTGCCGTCAACCCGTAATCAACTGGCACTTGATCAACACCAATGATCTGCGAAGGGTCATGCACCGCCTTCCGAAACACCAATATGTGAAACACATCGTGTAGCCCACTCAACTACACTGACAGCTTCAATCGATATGCTGCTTCGCCAACCCGCTCCAGGATTTCAAACGGTCCAAGGTATCTCGGACTCAACTTCTTCAAGAGTCGAACCCGCGAGATACCCTTGAACGACTTGATTTTCAAATACACCCAGTCGCCAACATCGAACTTCACGTTCCTATGCTTGGCGTTATGATGTTTTGCTTGCCTGTCCTGAGCGATCTTCAACCGTTCCTGAATTGTACGTATCATTGAAGTGGCGTATTCCACCGATTGACGTTTGAATAACTTCGACTCGCCTGTCTCCAACCAAAACAATGGCGTGCGACACTTTCTCCCATACAAGGCCTCGAATGGCGCCATTCCAATACTTGCTTGATAGTTGTTGTTATATACAAACTCCACCATGTACAGGTGATCTTCCCACTGCTTTTCGAAATCCAGGACACATATGCGAAGCATGTGCTCCATCATCCTGTTGACCCTCTCGGTCTGACCATCCATCTGTGGATGAAAGGCTGTGCTAAAACTCAACTTAGTTCCCAGCAGACTATGAACCAGCCTCCAGTCATTCGACGTGAAGCGTCCATCTCGGTCACTAACAATACTGCGGGGCACACCATGCAATTGAACAATATTATTGACATAGAGTTTGGCTAACTTTTCCACTGGATCTTCCTTCCTGTTCGGGATGAAGTGCGACACTTTGGTCAATCTATCTATGACCACCCAGGTGGAGTCGTTTCCCATCCACGACTTTGGCAAACCATGCACAAAATCCATAGAAATGTCATCAAACTTCCACTCTGGGATAGACAAGGACTTCAAGAAACCTTCGGGCTTCTAGCACTTCGCCATCACCAAGGCACATGTTTGGCACTTGGCCATATAAAGTGCTACATCCTTCTTTAATCCTGGTCACCAGAACAACTTCTTCATGTCTTTATACATCTTTGTGCTCCCGGGTGGATTGAGTACTTGGTATGATGAGCCTCGTACATCAACTCCTCCCGAAGATTATCCGCACTAGGGACGCATAGGAGACCATTCCTCCATAGCAGTCCATCCTCAATAGCAAATTGGGAATTTGACCCATCCAAAGATTCGTCTAAGATCTGCTTCATGTTGCTATCCTGAACTGAAGCCCGCCGAACCCTATCAGCTAGGTCATACTGCACCTCTGTCCAACACAATTTATCCTCGACACTAGTCTGCCTGTCGACGCAAGAGATCTCTAATGCCTCCAAATCACGGACCAAACTCTCATCATGTACCGACAACCAAATGGCCTGCGCAGGAGCCCTACGACTCAATGCATCCGCCACTGCATTTCCTTTCCCAGGCACATAATGTATCTCGAAGGTGTAGTCACCCCGGAACTCCATCCACCTCCGCTGCCTCATTTTCAGGTCCTTCTGATCTAACAAGTACTTCAGGCTCTTATTATCGGTGTAGATATCGACCTTCACACCGTACAAGTAGTGCCTCCACAGCTATAGTGCAAATATCATGGCTGCTAACTCTAAGTCGTGAAACGGATAATTTCTCTCATGAACCTTCAATTATTGTGAACCATAGGCTAACACGCTCCCATGCTATAGCAGAACACAGCCCAAACCACTGCCCGAAGTATCACTATAGATTTCAAACCCTTCAGTCCCACTCGGCAAACATAAAATAGGCGTCGTGGTCAACCGCCTCTTCAATTCTTCAAAAGCCTGCTCGCACTCCAGCGACCATACAATCTTTTGATCCTTCCTTGTGAACGTCATGAGTGGTAGTGCTATCCACGAGAAATTCTCTACGAAGGGCCTGTAGTAGCCGGCAAGCCCCAGAAAGCTCCGGACTTCCGCCACTGTAGACAACACAGGCCACTCCCATATCACGACTATCTTCGCCGGATCCACTGCTATCCCTTCTCCACTAACAATATGACCAAGGAATGCTACCAAGGATAACCAAAACTCACACTTGGAGAACTTAACATACAACTGATTCCTTCTCAATGTCTCCAGCACCATATGCAGATGCTTGTAGTGATCATCCTCACACTGCGAGTACACCAAGATATCGTCGATAAATACTATCACAAAATGGTCAAGGTACTCTCTGAACGTCCTGTTTATCAGATCCATAAACACGGATGACGCATTGGTCAACCCAAATGTCATGACCATGAACTCGTAATGCCCAAATCGCGTGCTGAGCGCTGTCTTTAAGATGTCGCTTTCCCTTATCCTTAATAGGTAGTAGCCTGATTTCAGATCTAACTTTGAATATACTGTTGACCCGACCAACTGATCAAATAGATCGTCAATCCTTGGGATCAGATACTTATTCTTTTCCGTAAGCTTGTTCAACTCCCGATAGTCGATATAGAGTCGCAAGCTCCCATGCTTCTTATTAACGAAGAGGACCGGTGCGCTCCAAGGCGACGAACTTGGACGCACATACCCTTGTTCCAACAACTCTTGCAGTTGCACCTTCAGCTCCGCCATCTCACTTGGCACTATCCGATACGGAGAGCGTGACACCGATTTGGCACCCAACACTTGCTCAATAGTAAAATCAATCTCCTGCTGAGGAGGGGCTCCTGGGAGATCACTTGGGAACACATCAGGATACTCAGACACAATTGGAATACTGCCCAAACTTGGCTTAGGCATTGAAGTCTGCACTAATGTGACAAACATCTCTGCCCCAGACCGAACTGCCTTGATCACCTGAAGGGCCGACATCAAAATCTTACTCGACCAATTCATGCCGGCAAACTTAGTTTCCCGATCAGTATTCATTCCCAACTTATCCTCCTTTCGGTTGCAATTGATGCATGCTCGCTGCTCCGAGAGCCACTCCATACCAAAGATTACGTCGAACTCCACTAACGGCAGCAATGACGCTCACAAATCAAACTCCTGGTCCCCAATCCATATCTTTACCACACAGATTCTATCCGCAAGCATTGAGCACCCATTGGGCAACAACACATCCAACTTGTCTTTTTCCATCGAGGAAGGGACTCCGATGCGCGATACGAATCTTTCGGACACGAAGGAATGTGAAGCTCCCGTATCAAATAGGGCTCTCGCCGGACAATCGAAAATCAACACAAAGCCTATCACCACGTCAGGTTGTTTTATGGACTCTTGCAGACCAAGATTATATACTCTATGCTGGGCTGGAGCATAGTGGGACGCAGTTGACTCCACCGCCTTCCCGTTTTCTTCATATGTTTCTCCAAGCTTCCTCTCGAACTTTGCACGTCTGCTCCAACATTCATGAGCAAAATGCTCTAACTTTCCACAGTTGTAGCAAGCTCCTGGGACTCAACTTATGGTTGCCCCCGTCGCACCAGATGAAGGGACTGAGCTCGAATTCTTCGACTTCTTGTTCCATCTGCGGAAACCCGACTTTGCATTTGACAATTTGAACTCTGACTTCTTTTCCCCTGGGTCCTTCCTCTCTTGCACTTTCTTCTCGACCTTTTCCAATGACCAGGCCGAATTGACCAAGGCTAGGAAGCCCTGCGCCTTAGGCCCATCAAGGAGTAGTTGTAGGTCTCCATGTAGACCCTCATAGAATCAGTTGGTCTTCCGCTCCTCCTCAGTAAACGTAGCACCAACATAATGACCCAACCAAGTAAACTCGTGGAGATACTCGTCCACGCTTCTGCCTCCCTGAGTCAAACCAAGGTACTGATTCTCCATCTAAAGCTTTTGAGCAGAGGATAGATACCTGGTCAAGAACAACCTTGAGAATTCCTCCATAGGCATATCTGCAAGTTGCCTTCCCACTAAGAGGTGAACCTCCAACTCGTCCCACCACAACCTCGCCTCACCAGCAAATAGGAAGGTCGTTATGGTGGTATTCTGCCACTCCTCAGTTAACGTGGCCGTCAAGACTCTCTTTATCGTAGAGAGCCAATCCTCAACTTTAGTTGGCGTTCCAATCCCATCAAACATCGGAGGATTATAGCTCATTACATGCTTGAGCCGCTTCTCCGTAGCTATCCTTGGTGCTACTAGATCAACTGCCATGCGTTCTACCACTCCCGGTTCTGCCACTCTAATCGGTTCTTGCTCATTAATATGTGGTGCGTGGTGCATTTTCCCTGCAGGTTGGGCATTTATCAAAGCAAAGACTTCTTCAGCCACTAATCTGATGGTTTCTGCTGAAGGAGGTGTTGTGGGCACATCATTAGGTGCACTACTTTCTGCCGATCGCGGACATTCTGATTGCCCAGCACCGCTCCTAGCTGCCTATAATAGCATGAACCCTTGAATAGGCGACAAATAGATTGCTAAAAGTAATCATTGGAACACTCAGGTTCCTCAAAATAAGTGTATTTTTCTTTCCTAAGTGGACATTCATGGGTTCTTTTATGTTATAGCGATGACGCACATACATGTGCTCACCACCCCTTAAAAGAATTTGCCCACGAATTCAAATAAAGAAGACCACAACCAGAGCTCTGATACCAAATTGTAACACCCCCATCTGTCTAATGGCATATAACAGAAGGTCCAGCTGGAACCCGACTCCATATACCACGGACAGTCGGAAGGGTTATATAAGAATATCAAAAATCCAACTATACCTACACGCCCTAACACAGAGCATTCTAGCGGAAGATTTTAAACAGTTGGAAAGAACCCATAATTGAATAACAACTATCATGAATATCCACATACTACCATAGGAATGAAATAACAAATACACTGAAAGTATTTGGCCTTATGGCCTTACAAGAGTTTACTTAACAAATTAATGATTTACATAAAACGGGTCGCAGGCCGACCACACATGACAAAAAAAACAACATTTCACTTTGGCCTTTGAGGGACAACTCAGCAACAAGGGCTTCAGCCTGCTATTTGGTACTTGGCTCCGCAGCACCTGCAAGCAACATTCCACCGCACGGTGGCAAACAAAGTAACGGTCAGCCAAAGCCGACCCAATTATAACGACCCCGCCCCTTACTCGGACGACGACGCTCCTTTCCTGCATTTCATTAGCCCAGATAAATAATAAAGTGCAAACGTACTATGCCACTGGTGTAGGCTCACACGGCCAAACACCCCATGCACGCAGGGCACATTATCGGTGAATCTGGTCAATTCCGTGGCTTCACCACCATCCCCGGGATGGCAACATCGTGAGCATTTTTTAGTCTTTCTGACTACTGTCTAAGACTCCCGGCTATGCCAATGGCCAGTCCCTCTTTGTGTCTCCCGCACCGAACCATATAGCCCAGGTCTGATTCCACTTGCCCGTTGCCTACTCCGCATAGTCACCTTAAGACGTATGCGCGGGCCAAGCTTCTCTCGGATCCAAAATCATTCCAAACATCACATAACCTAGTCATGTTCAAGGCTGTCTCCCCGACCGCCAAGTTAGCAGAACTATGTTTCCCCTCAGTTTTCCGGGTGCGCCTTGGAGTTAATCCTCAAGGATCCCTATTGCAATCTACCGTGTAGAAACTCAAAAACACATAGCATGGAGTATTCTCCGGCAAACCATATAATATGCAACATCACCGATCCAGACCAACACGTCCGGGTAGGCTTCACACACAATGCCTATGTATGTACTTCAGTTCCGGACTCTATATGCAACACAAGGGGGGCTATTCATGTCAACCCCAAGGAACACCGCACACTCACTACACACTTGCGGGAGCGAGTTTTCTTATACAGAAGAAAGAGAGCTTCACATTCTCAAGTAGAGAATCGTTACCCTTGTAGTTCGCTTTTGCGCCATGGGAATCTATCCGGATGGAAAGCTTCGCAAGGGAATTTCCTCCGCAGATCCGGTCCGGTTCTTGATTCGGTGCTCCGATGCTCCGTCGGCGGCCGGAATCCTCCTCTTCCTTCCTCCTTGCTCTCTTCTCTCTCTAACTCCTTAAAAATAGAAGGATTAAGAGAAAATGAGGAATTAATCCTCAATTCCCGGCCTTAACAAAGCAGGAACACACATGGGTCGTCAAATCTTATTTAAAGAAAACAAACGGCTCAGAGCCGCCCAAAATTCCACAATCCTGGGTCAAACACGGCCTTGCACACGGCCGTGTCCCAGGCTGTATGCCCCGATCCAGGCACGATCGTCGAGCACAGAAAAGGACATGGGTCAAGACACGCCCGTGTCTCAAACTGACACGCCCGTGTCGTGTCTTGACACGCCCGTGACCTAGGGCGTGTCACAGATAACCGCCACGCCAACCGTCACGTCCCTTGTGAACACGGGTGGTGACATCTGTATGCACACGCCCGTGTCATGCTCAATACGCCTGTGGCGCTGTCGTGTTTCCTGTCGTGTCCTTTTCTGGACACAGTCGGCCAATACAGAAAAAGACACGGCCTTGGACACGCCTGTGTCCCAGGCCGTGTACCCCTATGAAGGATCATGCGCATACCCAACTGCACCAAAAGCCTGGACTGTTGGAGAGGGCGCTACTTAATTTCTTAAATAAGTAGCAAAGCACCACGGGTCAAGTGAAGGAACGCCGGACCCAACAATCCCCCCCCCCCCCGGCGTCCAGCACAACCCGTCGGCTCAGAGGTGGAGTTACCACATAGCCCACGTGGCTCAGAGGTGGGGTTACCAAATGGCCCACACGGCTCAGAGGTGGGGTTACCACATGTCCACGGTTGCACGGCTCAGAGGTGGGGTTACCACATGTCCACGGTTGCCTGACCCGCCGGACCCACACAGGTAGAAGGGAAAAATCAGCATTTAATAGCGCTCCCCGGTCTTGAACCCGTGACCTCCTTTGATACCAATTCCTTAGGACGCGACCGGTTCGATTACGATTTTCAGGGTGTTACAAGGCGCCCCGTGATGATGGGGTGATAGAATGGAACTGGAGCATTCCTCCCCATAGATAACTAAGCGGGCTGCCAGCACTTCGACCCAGGGTCGTACCCTTCCCGCGATTCCTCCATTGCCAACCCACCCTGGTCTAGGGAAATCTTTTGCGGCTCTTGAAGGCGAGCTCTTCCAGGGCCAGCCAGGTACTTCCTGCCCGCATGCCAGCGTAGGGGACGTGCCAATCCCAGGTGAGTTTATACGCTCACTTGCTTGTGACCACCTGCTTTTTCGGATCTTACTTTTGCAGGTTTTATTACGATCTCCTCATCTGATGTCGACATTAGTTGGGGATGCTCGCCTCCCCATTCTACAGAACACATCTCAGAGAACCTGGGCGACCCGCAGGATGCTGAGGAAATGAAGAGGCGGGTGACATGACTATTCCAGATGCAATCCCTAATGTTATAGGTGGTTTGAAATAGGGCAGACGATGATGAGGCCGAGGTGGAGGAGCTGTTTGTGGTACTGGAGGGCATGAGGCGTCTAGTTGATGGGGATGGGATGACTTCTTCGGGAGTGCACATTATGCGGGCGGAGGAACGGCTCAGGCATGCCACGGAGCAGGTAGACCTGGCTCAACGGGAATTATCGGCGGTTCGCGAGTACTTCTACCCTCCCGTGCCTCCACGATCTAGGACGCAGGGGCGGGGTAGGTGGAAATGGATCTAGTACTGAGCCGCCCGCCCCTTCCTCTCTTCCGGCCGCCAAGAATGGGTCACACCTGTATCTTGGATCAGCCCTCGTGATAGGGCCACAAATTTTTATTCATCTTTTCTAAGGACATTGAACTCTCTTATTCGTGAACATTTGGGACTTCTCGCCCGCCAATCGACTTATGTTTATATATTATTTTTATAGCTTATGCTTATCTTTATCTAGGCGGGTGCGGACGAGGTACCCTTGCTCGCCTAACCCCTGCTTAGGCAGACGCGAGGCTATTAGGATTGCTCGCCTCTCTACTGAACGCGAGTAGCGTGAATCGCTCGCCTCTTTAGCGGATGTGAGTCAACAGGGCTCGCGCTTCACTTGGTCGGATGGGAGTCGGCGCAACTCGCCTGCCTCCTGAGAGGATGCAAGTCAACGCGGCTCGCTACCGTATAACTTTCGCAGGGCTGCAACGAGCTGGCGTGATCCAATGGCAGGCCCGGAAGTCAAAGTGTCAGGGCACATTTTTGCTATCCACATATTTCCCGCCGATGGGATGTTTTCCCGCGCTTTCTATTTCTATAAATAGGCCTTGAATCCCTTTCACCACCTACCACATTTAGGGCCTTCTACTTTCTTCACTTCCTGTGACTCTCAGCCCACCCGCTTTTTGCGAGAACTACAGTGTCCCGCTCGACGAACATATTGCGAGATGGGTGGCAGTGGCGTTGATGCTGAGGGAAGGGGGAAGTGTGCATGGAACTTCTCCGACCACCCTTTATTCTCCGCCACCACCATTGTGGACGAGTTCCTCACGGTAATCGGCGACTTCAACCCACCTGGGTGTGTGGCGAGGTGACACGTGGAGGAGCAGAAAATCAATGACCTCTCAGAAGGGGAGCTCACCATCCCCATAGCTCACTTTGATGTGGGCCTTCAGCTTCCCCTCTGGCCCGAGGTCCGCCTAATCCTTAAGTACTTTAGGGTCGTCCTCGGCCAGATGACCCCCAATTCTATTGTTGTCGTGCTCGGGTTTGCCTGCTTCCTGCGGGAAGAGAGGATCGAGTTCATCTTTGCGATCTTCCACAAGTTATTCTCCTTCCAGGGGAACAAGGATGGAACCACCTACTTCTCCAGCAAGCACGTCATGGTGCAGGAGACATTAAATAAGAGCCATAACTGGCTGAGGAAATTCGTCTTCGTCAAGGGCGACTTCAACAACATCCCCTTCTCGTCGGTCCAACTTAGTGAGGCAAGTTACCGCCCCCTAGCCTGGGGGACCATGAAGCCGAGCTCTGCCGGTTCTTCGAGGGGAAGAAATTCGATGTTGCATTCCTTCAAAGGAACGTCGATAGCCTCGCCCCCATCCAACCCGGGGGAGGTAAACTACTCGCACTTCCTCCTTTTCACCTATCCCATTTTCTTCTTTGATTTAACTCTCTTTCTGCAGGTGAGCGAGACATTCCCCTGCAACCTCCTTATGAGAGTGCAAGAGCCGCTTCTGGCGAGCTCGACTGCACCGAGGCGGCGATTGTCGTACATCGCATGACCCCAGCCCTTGCCACCCAGAAGTGGGCCACCCGCGAACAACCTCTCCCACCGCCACCCCCCAAAAATCTGAACGCGGCCGGCGGCACATCTCCGGCAACCCGGGAGAAAGACAAGGCCCCGACGAACCAATCAACTGAAGAGGTCGCCGCACCGAGTGCTTCGACCAGCGGCCCTCCTGGCGAGGCAGCCGACACCTTCAGGTCGCGAGGAGAGGAGCCCGCCACTAAGCCTGTGCGAGAGGGCACCACAACTTTGGCTTCAGCGAGCGGACTTTAGACGAACTCGGCGTCCCCCTCCTTCCGTGGGGCAAGGAGGCGAACAGCGCCTCCATCTCGACCCTGCTGCTGTGCTGGTTGGAGCAGGAAACCATCAGAGGGGAGGCTTATGCCTTCTCGTTCGGCCTCTATGTGCGTTAGGACGCCACAATCTTCGATGAGGATGCGACGTGAGTTATCGTGCATGAGAGCACACGAGCCCAACTCCATAGCATGGAGCTGGCCCATATGGTGGGCAGACAATGAAGAGGACCGCCGTCTCACTCAGTAGGAGGCGGAGTACCAGAAGAAGCGGGCGAATGCGGCCGATCCTGTTCTCGCTGGATACCGAGGAGGTGTGTGGTGGTAAGTCCCATAACTTGCACTAGACGCCTTAAGATTATTTCCATTCTTCTTATGCTCCTTTCATTTCTTTTTGCAGGATACGACGATGGCTAAGCTCCTTGGCCTCCAGATCGCTACGCTCGAGAAGGAGAACAAGGCGTTACAGGCGTGGGTGCGAGATTTGGTAGCCGCAGCTCCTCCTCCGCCCTCCAGCAGCAGCTGCCAGCTCGCCCATTATTCCAAATACGAACTAGAGGAGATGATGTAGAAGAACGCTGCAAAGTCTACAAAGTACACTCTCCAGGCTCTATAGCTAGCATGCCTCATCACGAGCAAAGGCGTGGGGCTCTCGGCGAGCGAGGTGGTACCAGAGTTGTTCCTTCAGGTACCGAAGCTGGGAGACAAGTCCTACCAACCCCTTTAGGTGGGCTTGTCACCCGAGAGCTCGCCTTGCTGAACCCCCGTGTCGAGCTTCTTTTGTATTTTTTGTTATGTTTCAATGTAAACGCGGGCTGAGTCCCCAACTTGTAACTTTTCTTTTATCAATTATATATATATGTTCTATTATGATATGATGCCTCCTTTATCTCTTTCCCTTTCTGCTTCGTTCTCGCGACCTGGCTCGACTCTCCCACTCGCTGTCTCCGGGCTCGTGTCCCGTTAGCAAGATCGCACGTCCCTTCAGGACTTAGCTTAGTAAATGTAGGAATCTTAGGTAGTCGACCCGTGACTGTCGGTCCGTCTCCCTTATCCAAAGACTCTCTACACCGCTCGCGAGATAAAAGGGGCGAACTGGCTCGACTCGCACCCAGGCCGTGCGAGTCAAGTCTCCTGAGGTCGTGGTGTAGACTTAGTGTTCGCGACCTTGGTCTCCTTTCGGGTGCCGGGATAGATGCATGTTGGGCGGGCGCCTAAGGTGTGGAATCCAACTTGTCCGCGATCTGGACCCTGCGGTGATACTATTAGGAACATCTAATTCGCTTCCTTCTGTCAGCCGGTAGGAGCCCATTGATGTGATATGAGTGTCAATCGATCCTTTGCTTTGGCCGAACATTGGGTGCCTCCACCAGCCTGTTCAGCTTGATAGAAGTCCTTTCATCGGGAGTATCTCAGGACTTTAACTCTAGGGTCATAACGATGTCCATCCAGGATCACGACCTGCCAGCTAGATGGAAGACTGACAGCGGGAGCATCTCGAGATCTAACCCCAGAGTAAAAATGATATCCATCGAGGATCGCGGCCCTATCAGCTAGATGAGTGCCTAATAGCGGGAGCATCCCGAGACTTAAATCCAGGGTCATAACGATGTCCATCGAGGATTCCAGCTTTGCCAACTAGATGGAAGCCTGACAGCGTGAGCATCTCGAGACCTAACCCTAGAGTAAGAATGGTATCCATCGAGGATCCTGGACCTGCTAGCTAGATGAGAGCCTGACAGCGGGAGCATCCCGAGACTTAACTCTAGGGTTATAATGATGTCCATTGGGGATCCCGGCCATGCCAGCTAGATGGAAGTCTGACAGTGGGAGCATCTCGAGACCTAACCCCAGAGCAAGAATGGTATCCATCGAAGATCCCAACCCTACCAGCTAGATGGAAGCCTGACAGCGGGAGCATCTCGAGATTTAACTCCAGGGTCGTAACGATGCCCATCGAAGATCCCGGCCCTGCCAGCTTAGATGGAAGCCTCACAGCAGGAGCATCTCGAGACCTAACCCTAGAGCAAGCACCGAGGGCTACCACCAACCCAATCAGCTAGGTGAGAACCTGATGGCGGGTGTTAAGCATCAACCAAACTTTCCTTTGTCCAACCACCTGGCTCTACCACCAGCCCAATCAGCTAGGTGAGAGCCTGACGGCGGGTGTTAAGCATCAACCGGAATTTCCTTTGGCCAACCACCGCGCGCTACCACCGGCCCAATCATCTAGGTGAGAGCCTGATGGTAGGTGTTGAGCATCAACCACACTTTCCTTTGGCCAAGTTGATGTTGATCCTACGAAGCAAATGAATTATCAACAAATAATAAGATCGTGAAAAAAGGTATCTCATTATTGTCACGGGTAGAATCGCTTCAAGTCATCACCGCTCTAGGTGTTACTCAGGGTCTCGCCCTCCACATTCCGGAGGCAATACCCTCCCGATCTCAATGCTTCTTGTACAATGTACATGTCTTCCTAGTTGGGGTTGAGCTTTCCCATGATAGCTGATATTCCGACCGCATCCACCTTTTTCAAGACCAAGTTTCCCACCGTAAACTGCTTGATTCAAATGTGCTTGTCAAAATATTTGGCCATCCTTCATTTGACCTATTCCTGTCGGATAATTGACAGGTCGCGCAGCTCCTCCACCATGTCAAGGGAGAGGCGAAGCTCATCCTTGTTCTCGGCCCTCCATTCTTCTCCACCTTCCTCTACTGCCGCCACCCGCAGTGTCCGAACCTCGAACTCGATAGGAAGCACTGCTTTGCAGCTATGAGAGAATTTGAAAGGGTTCTCCCCTATTACTGTGTTGGGGGTGGTCCTCAGGGCCCAAAGGACTGAAGGGAGATGTTCCACCCAGCTCTCCTTCAAGTTCTCAACTTTCTTCTTCAATAGGTTTACAATGATCTTGTTCGACACCTCCACCTGTCGTTTCTCCTAGGGTGGTGGACCGAGGCAAACCTGAGTTCAATACCAAGCTGTCCACAAAAGCTGATGAACTCTGCACTATCGAACTGAGGCCCATTGTCTGTGATAATAGCCTGGGGCAACCCGTGCTGGCAGATGATCTCCCCCTACACAAAGTTCCTGATTACTTGGGAGGTCACCTTGGCCAGCGCCTTCACCTCCAACCACTTAGAGAAATAATCAATCATTAATAGCAGGAACCTCCTTTGCCCATTGTCCTAGGGGAAGGGTCCCACCAGATCCATTCCCTAGATGGAGAAGGGCCGGGGTACTGTGATACTCCTGAGCTGCTGAGCTGGTTGAAGCTGGAGAGGTGCGAATAACTGACACATATGGCCCTTCTTTGTGGACTCTGTGGCATCATGGCCCAGGGTTGTCCAAAAATATCCTTGCCTAACTATCCTCCCCTCCAGGATCTGGTTTCCAGAGTGACTCCAACACTCTCCAGAATGGACCTCTTACAAGATCCTTAGGACCTCCCTATCGGCCACACAGCGTGCCAACATCCATGAGAGGGTCTTCCAATACAGTTGGTCGTCACGCATGTGGTAGTATGCCAACTTATGCTTGAATCACTTCTTATCCATCCCCTCTGGGTACTCCCCAGTGGATAGGAAGGTTGCTAAAGTATCCATCCCCGAGGGGTACTGGTCCACCTCCATCAGCTCCCCCTCCTCGATGGATGGGCGGAATAAGTCGGTGATGGTGCCACCCACCCGGGGTCCGTGCTTGGCAAACTGGTCCACCTACTCATTTTCTTCCCTTGGAATGTGCCGGATGGAGAATGTCTGGAACGTGCTGATTACCCCATTCACCTTTGCCAAGTATAGCTGGAGAGTGGCACCCTTGCCTCGAACTCCCCATTGATCAGGAATGCCACCACCATGGAATATGTGAGGACCTCCACATCTTGCACTCTCAGCTCCCTAGCAAGATGCAATCCTGCTATCACCGCCGCGTACTCGGCTTGATTGTTGGTGATGGAAAAATGTACTACCACTGTTTACTCGATCTCTGCTCCTTGGGGGCTCTCCAAGATCATCCCCATCCCCAAAGAATGTCTTACTGAAGAGCCATCCACCATCACCTTCCAAGGGACCAGACGAGTGAGTTTTGCCTTCACCACCTCGACCACAAAATTAGCAAGGAAGTCTGTCATCGCCCGGGCCTTGATCGAGAGGCGAGGAATGAAGGATATGTCGAACTCACTCAACTCCACCGACCATTTTGCCAACCTCCCTGAGTTCTCCACCCCCTCAAAGATGTTGGGGAGGGGGTGGTCAGTCACCACCTGGATGGAGTCTGCTTGAAAGTGGGGTCTGAGACTCTGAGCTGAGATAACCAGGGTGAAAGCCAACTTCTCCAAAATCGGATACCGGAGCTCTACCTTCCTCAAGACCCTACTCACATAATGGATAGGCAACTGTTTATTCTCGTCTTCCCATACCAAGACAGATCTCAAGGCCTTGGCTCCTACCCTAAGGTATAGGGACAAGTCCTCCCCTTTCTTGGGCCCTTGGAGGAGCGGAGCCTGAGGTAACTACCTCTTTAAGGCTTGTAATTCCTCTCCGCACTCCTTGGACCACTCGAACTTCTGACCCCCCCCCCCCCCCCTCAATGCTTTGAAGATGTGGGAGCACTTCTCTCCCATCTAGAAAGGAACCTGCTCAACCCTACTAACTTTCTTGTCAGCCTCCGGCCCTCCTTGGCGTTCCGAGGCGACCCCAACTCTATGATCGCCTTGACCTTGTCAGGGTTGGGCTTCACACCTGCAGGAGTAAGGAGATGGCTTAGGAACTTATACCTGCTCGCCCTGAAGACACACTTCAAAAGGTTCAGCCTCATGTTGTACTTCTGCAAGGTGCTGAAGGTCTCTTCCAGATCTCGTAGGTGAGAGTCAACATACCGACTCTTGAACATAAGATCATCCACGCACACCTCCAGGTTCTTCCCATTCTGCTCTTGGAAGACCCGATCCATCATCTTTTGATATGTTTCCCCTGCATTCTTTAGACCAAAGTGCATCATCTTGTAGCAGAAGAACCCATCCCAGTGATGAAGGAGACATCTTTTATATCGGGCGGGTGCATCTTGATTTGATGATAATCTGAAAAAGCATCTAAAAAACTCATCACAGAGAAACCGACGACTGAGTGAACCAGTACGTCGATCCGAGTCAAGGGATAACAATCCTTAGGACATGATTTATTTAATAAAGAAAAATAAACACACATACTCCACCGATCATCTCCTTTTTTAACCATTTCAACATTGGAGACCCAGCCGGGGTATTAGATTTTAGATACGAAGCTAGCCTTGAGGAGCCTAACTACCTCCTCCCTGATAGGCTCGACTAACTTATCCACCGCAGACCTCTTCTTCTGCTGGATGGGGCGGGCTTCTGGATCCAAGTTGAGGCAATGGCATACGTTGTCCTCATCGATCCTCGAATTCTCTTCCGCGCTCCACGCGAATACGTCCACGTTATCCTGGAGGCACTACAGCATCCTCCCCTGGTCCTCCGGGCTCAGCCACCCACTGATCCGCACCTTATCCACCCTACCTCTCTGGGTGAGAACCTCCATCTCCACTACCTCCTCGGCAGTCTCCAGCCGGGACTACTCTTCCCACTCTCCAATGGCTCCCTCACCTGGGACCAGACCTCCTCCTCGACTTCCTCAACAGCCATCACCTCGGTCGGCTCCTTCAGAACTCCTTCTGCCACCTCCACCTAGGTGCGGATTTCTTCCTCCATTTCCATCTCCTCCACCTCTCCTTCGGTCTCCTACCTGGACAACTCCTCCATACTCCTCTCCATCTCCTCAGCTCCTCCCTGCTAAGAGATGGGATTCACCGCGGTGACATAGCACTCCCTTGCCACCTTAGGATCTCCTCGAACCCTGACCTGGATGCCCTCAGCATTGAACTTCAGGCACTTACGAAAGATGAGGGCACACAACGGAAGGCACTGATGAGGGACTGCCCAAAGATAGCATTGTAACTACTGGGTGCGTCTACGATGACGAACCTACAGTTTCTGGACTCCACCCCCCAAGGTAACATGGAGTCCCACTCCTCCTTCCACCTCCTTCCTCTCTCCTGAGAACCCGAAGAGAGGTCCATCCGAGGCTAGCACCCACCGGGCCTCCACCTTCATCGCGTCGAATGCCTTCTTGAATATGATGTTGACCGAGCTCCCATTATCGATGAGGATCGGGAGAAAATAAAGTTCTCGACCGCAGTCTAGATGAACAATGCGTCGCAAGAAGGATCCTCATGATCCGGCATGTCCTTCTCGGAGAAGGTGATCTTCTCCTCCGAGGGGGGCTAGAGATGTGGAGGCGATGCTCTAGTGGTACATAATATGGAGACTCACCTTCTGGGCAACCTCAACTCCCACACCCCTGTGGATCACTCTGATCCCTCCTCGGTTGTTAACATCGGCCCTATCCTCGCACCGGTCCTCCACTACCCTAGGCAGTACTTCTTTAATCCGTGCCTCCCGGTGGTCTTGCTGCTACTGCTCCCTGGTTCCCCTCAACTATAGAAACTTCGGGCACATGGTCGTAGCATGACCCTCTTCCTGGTGGAAGTCGCAATAGGGCAACTACACCCTGACTCCCCGTCCCCTCCTATATTTGGTTCTCCTCCTCCTCAAGGCTATTGTAACATCTCATTTCCAACTAGACCCCTAGGATTGGTTTTGTCCATGACTAGGTCATGACAAACCCTAGGAAGCCAGGAATGGGCCAAGAGATAGGAGACAAAATGTGGAAAATCATCATGGTCTGCAAAAAGTAGAACTCTGAACAATAGTTTAGGATGACCATGGGCTACACCTTGACCCAAAGATCCTACCACAACACCCCCTAACACCTTGGGAGGCCCATTAGAGCCATAAGGACCCATTGGGGTCAATCAAGAG
The DNA here is from genome assembly GCA_039583875.1 of Platanthera guangdongensis. Taxonomy (NCBI): domain Eukaryota; kingdom Viridiplantae; phylum Streptophyta; class Magnoliopsida; order Asparagales; family Orchidaceae; genus Platanthera; species Platanthera guangdongensis. Next base: position 55,568,750 of record CM077153.1, on the reverse strand, counting down.
ACTCAGTTGACCAAGATCAACCCTAACCCAAAATGGGTCAAACTAGCCTACTTATGGTCAATTGACCTACTCCTAGCCTAGAGGACCCCACCTATGCCCCCCCCCCACTCTAAAGTGAAGTCAAGGGGTCACTAAGGACACTTTGGGGTTAGCCCTAGAGGCCAGGTTGACCCAAGTCAACCCAAGCCCCTAACCTGGTCAAAGTACCCTTACTAAGGGTATGTGACCTCCAAAGTGCAAGGTAACCCTACATAACCCTTCCTAGACCTTAGGGGAAGCCAATGGGTCACCAAGGACCCATTGGGGTCAACCCAAATGGTCATGTTGACCCAAGTCAACTCTAGCCCTAAAATGGTCAAAGTGCCCTTACCAAGGGACATGTGACCCCCAAGATGCCCAACCAACCCTACATAAGTCTTCCTAGACCTTAGGGGAGTCCAATGGGTCATCAAAGACCCAATGGGGTCAACCCAGATGGTCAAATTGACCCAAGTCAACCCTAACTTAAGCCAAGTCAAACCTAGCCCAAAAGGGCTAACCCAAGCCCAAGCCACTTCTTCCTTAGTCTAACCTCACTTTCATGATCATCATGACTAAGTGGGCTGCACATAGCCTATGGGGTTGACCAGTCAACAAGGGTGACTATGAGAGAGAAGGGAGCTTCCCTCCATGTTAATGGTGGAGAGAGAAGATGGGTATCACAACCCGCATTTTCACCGCAAATAACGTTTATCAGAGTAAGGGAAAATGCGCGTCATGATGCCACGCCAGCAGGTGATAACTGTGGGCGCTCAGGAAGACACCAACTGACAATAAAGAAAGGTTCCTTTTTAAGTTGTTTTAAGGAAAAAATCAGTCACAAGTAGAAGTTAGTCATATCCCTCGGCTTAGTGGCTCATCTAGTCCACGAATCAAAATATAAGATACGCTGCGGAAAAATACTTGATTAGATTAACACAAACATCCTACATGAGAATAAACGTCCCCAAAGGACAACTCATGCCATGCAGAACTCTAAATTTATTATAGTAGGAAAGATAGCTTTTACGGTCGCTAAAAGTAACGGGTTAGAGTTTCAAATCATGTAATGTATGAAGTAATAATAGTAGATTTTATAGTTGAAAATACCTAACATGCATCCCTAGCATAAATCCTCCCAGAGAGCAAACAAAACACATCCACTTTTAAATAAATGAGCAGCTAGCAAGTATCAACAATTAACAAAAATCAGTGGGCGCCAACAATCTGACACGAACCCACGAACAAAAGTATGTCTGAACTAGTAAAACTAAGAAGCCAACAAACTACTACCTCGCTAAGACGAGGCAACAACAACGGCCAACACTGCCGCCAGAAATCCAACACCGGCTCTGTTAACTGCTACAGCTCTGAACCTGGGGCATTCCAAAAACAGAATACCTCAGCAAGAAGGTACAAGTAGTGGCAGGAAAAGTAATAAGGCAAAATAAACAAAGGTCAACAGGGGTACCAACCCAAGACAAAAAACACTGAAATAAAGTATAGAAGAAAACAGGGCATCAATAGGAAAAGAACTCCTTCGTGATTTTTTTCACATCCACAAGGGTGCACCAGATGCACAAGGCTATAAGGTGGCTACATGATTATTTCACCAGATAGAAAAATACAAAAAAAACCTTACTGGGCAGCTGTGGTCGACTCTACCCGAACACACGGGCGAAGTGTTCACTCTTGGACGCACCACCCCAAAACACAGGCGAAGTGGTCGCTCTTGGACACACCCCCCAAAAGGCACGGGCGAAGTGGTCACTCTTGGACGCACCACCCAAAAACACGGGCGAAGTGGTCACTCTTGGACGCACCACCCAAAAACATGGGCGAAGTGGTCACTCTTGGACGCACCACCCAAAAACACGGGCGAAGTGGTCGCTCTTGGACACACACCCCAAACGACACCAAACGGATATATAATCCGTCTAACTGCGAGGGAGTCTCATACTCTCCACCATACACTGTAGACATCCAAAAACCAGGTAGACTTCCACAGGGCACTAATGAAGGTGACAAACACTGCAGAGGTGGAATCGTCCACCAACTCTCGCATTTAAGAACCCCAAAAAAACCACAACACAAAATATCTCAGGATTTGGCTCGACAGATTCTACTAGACATTACCGAACTCAAGACGCGGTTGATCAACCCTTAGGAACGATTTACAACCCTAATTAAACTCTAATACGTTTGATAACGAGAGCTAAGGCACTTAAGTCATCGTTAAGACACTTCAAGAACGATTAAACATAAATAGACAAGATCGAGGTTAGCACGACAAAACATCATAACGACATGTGATCAACAGAGCAGTTAATAATAGCAATAATTTGGAAGAATAATTGTAGAAAATGTTAGGGGATGAGAAAAACATAGCCGTTACCATCGAATCGGACAAGGAGAAACGAGGAGAAACCACCACTTGCCTTGGTTTTACCGGAAAAGTCCACAGAATCACTCCACGTTGTAGATCGGGGCAAAAGGATGCGGGAGAGGTTGAGATCTAGACAAAAATGGTGGAAAAGGGGTTAGGGCCGAAAAACCCTAACGAAAAAACTCAAGAAATGGGGAAGAAATTACCACGATAGCGTAGCTCTCGGCGAGAGCTTTCCGGATCTAAGTTCGTTTGAAGATTTCGAGCACCGGAGAACCGTCGGCGGCCACCGGAAGATTCACGAAAAAGAAACTCTCTCTCTCACTCGCTGCTCTGGTTCGGGAGAAAGAATAACGGAGAAGATGAATTTTGGTTCTAAAACCTAAGTCCAAGAATATATATATATATATATATATATATATATATATATATATATATATATATATATATATATATATATATATATATATATATATATATATATGTTTATAAAAACTTTTGTCAAAAGCGGTTTATTTCGAGCAGTTTTGCGGGAACCCAAAATAGAGGTATAGGATGACTTCAAATCAAAAGGTTGTCAACATGAAAGTTGTAGCTCTCATCGAGACAAACAAATTTCATATTGAACATTTTTTATATGATGCCGTTTTGACACTCAAAACGGCCTCTGAACTCAGACAGAAAACAACCTACTCGAGTGGCAGCATACCTACTCGAGTAGCAGCATACCTACTCGAGTAACAGCATACCTACTCGAGTACTAACATACCTACTCGAGTAATAACACAATATACTCGAGTAGGGGCTCATTACTCGAGTAAAAACATGACTTACTCGAGTAGAACTAGCACATACACGAGTAACATCTCACCACACGAGTTATTGCGGATACAACGGAATTAGGGGTATAAAAAGACCTCAAATCGAAAAGTGGTCAACATGAAAGTTGTAGATTCGTCGAGACGAACAAATTGCATGTTGACCATTGTTTGATACGACGCCGTTTTGAGCCTCAAAACGGCCTCTGAACGCAGACAGAAAACAGCCTACTCGAGTGGCAGCATACCTACTCGAGTAGCAGCATACCTACTCGAGTAACAGCATACCTACTCGAGTAGTAACATACCTACTCGAGTAATAACATACCTACTCGAGTAGTAACACAATATACTCGAGTAGGGGCTCATTACCCGAGTAAAAACATGACTTACTCGAGTAGAACTAGCACATACTCGAGTAACAGCCCACCACTCGAGTTATTGCAGAAAAAACGGAATTAGGGATTTAAAACTACCTCAAATCGAAAAGTGGTCAACATGAAAGTTGTAGATATCGTCGAGACGAACAAATTTCATGGTGACCATATTTTGATATAACGCTGTTTTGGCCCCCAAAAAGGCGCCCGAGTAAAAATCTAAAACGAGCTAATCGAGTAGAACCATAGCTTCTCGAGACGACTCAGCACGGAAGCCCGAACGAGCGCCGAATTAAACGAAACTCACACCGTAGGCAAACACTGACGCTACAAACTCAACGGCGAAGTCAAAACCAGAATCCGACGAGCCATTCCCGAGATATTAATCTTCGAAGTATACGACGAACATAAACAATCCAAAACTTCAATCGCGCGCCGAGACTCCAAAAATGCTCGGATTGCGATGAAACTTGACGAGCAAGTCCAAAATTACTTAACTTAAATTCAAAATGCAAAATCTTCCCATTACAACATTAATTCGGCCTACTCGACCGCACGGACGTGAAATTGCCTTAACGACATTGCGCCGTCTAATCGACGTTAAAAGTAACGCCACGACGTCATAAATCTGACGTTCCCAAACAAATAAAATTATCAAAAAACCGGGGGCGTTACAGTCACTCCCCCTAAAAATAAGTTTCGTCCCGAAACTTAACACAACTCCAAAACCAATCAAAACGATAAAATCAAACATAATTGAAAACATAACGACATACCTGAAACTAAGAGAAGAGGTGCGGGTGAGATCCCCGCATCACCGATTCTAATTCCCACGTCGCGCTCTCGACGTCTTGATTTCTCCAAAGAATCTTGACCATAGGGATGGTCTTTCTCCGCAACACCCTCTCTTGAAAATCCAGAACACGAACAGGTTCTTCCACATAAGTAAGGTTGGGCTGAATCTGGGGTATCGAGTCAAGGACTTGACGATCATTACGAACACATTTCCGCAACTGGCTCACATGGAATACATCATGGACACCAGGGAAGGTCGCAGGCAATTCCAACCTATAAGCCGACACTCTGATGCGCTCAAGAATCTGGAAAGGTCCCACATACCGGGGGTCTAACTTGTGATTCCTACCAAATCTTTTAACACCGGACATTGGAGAAACCTTCAGAAACACCAAGTCTCCAACCGCAAACTCCAGATCGACCCTTCGAAGATTAGCATATTTCTCATAGCGTTCTTGAGCCACACAAAGCTTTTCTTGAATATGATTCACAGCACAATTCATCTCTTCAAGGGCTTCCGGACCTAACAACAGCCTCTCACCAACTTCAACCCAAAATAGTGGGGTTCTACAACGCCTCCCATGCAAGGCCTCAAACGGAGCCATCTGCAGACTCTCTTGATAACTGTTATTGTAAGCAAACTCCATGAGTCTGAGACGCTCATCCCAAGCACCACCATGATCCAAAATATAACACCTGATCATATCTTCTACGATTTGACTTACTCTTTCTGTCTGACCATTAGTCTGAGGATGATAGGCTGTGGAATACCTTAGATCGGTACCCAACCCCTCCTGTAAACTCTTCCAAAAGCGAGACGTAAATCTAGAGTCCCGATCTGATATGATGCTAACAGGCACACCATGTAACCTGATGACCTTCTCAAGATATAACTCAGTTATCTTCTTCATCGAGTACCCAATCTTAAATGGAACAAAGTGAGCACACTTTGTCAATTTGTCGACTATCACCCAAACGAAGTCATGCCCACGGGGAGACTTTGGTAGACCGGTGATAAAATACATTGAAATACTTTCCCACTTCCAACTTGGAATATCAAGCGGTGTCAACTTACCACCAGGCCTTCTATGATCAGCCTTAACAAGCTGACATGTAAAACATTCCGATACAAACTTTGCGATGTCGTTCTTCATCCCTAACCACCAAACAATTTGCTTCAGATCTTTATACATCTTTGTGGAGCCAGGGTGGTAGGCTACACTGGAACCATGAGCTTCAGCACAGATCTTAGCTCGAATATCGTCAAAGGCGAGGACGCAAAATCTACCCCGATACTTCAGGGTGTCCAACTCGTCCACAGAGAAATCGGGTAGCTCTCCCTTCACCGTTCTATTCTGGAGATGTAACAAGTACGGATCATCCTTCTAATGTGCTCGAGTAAGGGAAATCCAAGAGGGTTCTTCTGCTTCTAGACTAGCAGGCACAGTACTACTCCCAACCTCAATATCCATCAACAAAAATTCTTCTATCAAGGACTGCACCGACAGATTTAAAATCTTAGCGGTCTTTCTACTCAAGGCATCGGCTACTACATTAGCCTTTCCTGGATGATAAAGAATTTCCACTTCATAATCTGCTACATATTCTAACCACCGACATTGGCGCAGATTTAGCTCCTTCTGAGTGAAGACGTACTTCAAACTCTTATGGTCAGTATAGATCTTGCACAATGCACCATGTAATAAGTGTCTCCAAAGCTTCACCGTATAAATTACGGCAGTAAACTTCCAAATCATGCGTAGGACAGTTTCTCTCGTGGATCTTTAGTTGTCTTGGTGCATACGCGATCACCTTACCATCTTGCATTAGAACACAACCAAGTCTGAAGTGTGACGCGTCAACATACACAGCATACTCAACTCCTTCCGTAGGTAAGGTTAAAATCGGAGTAGTACATAATATCTTCTTCAACTCTTGGAAAGCCTCTTTGCACTTATCGCTCCAAATAAAAGCAGTATTCTTCTGAGTAAGTCTAGTTAGAGGAGCAGACAACACCGAAAACCCATCCATAAATCTTCTATAATAGCCAGTTAGGCCTAAGAAACTCATAATCTTCTTGGGTGTAGACGGTCTCTCTCATTCCATCACGACAGAAATCTTGGTCGGATCTACCGAAATACTGCCCTTGCTTACAACATGACCAAGAAGGACACCTAGGGTAGCCAAAACTCACACTTGCTCAACTTCACATATAGCTTATGCTCCCTCAGGGTCGACAAAATCAAAGGCAAATGCTGAGTATGATCCTCAGCATTGCGGGAATACACCAAGACATCATCCTCTAGACACGGTAAACCTACCTTGGTTTCCAGAACTGGAACCAAATAAGAAAACACCCAGAAGCTAAAAGCCTCCGAGCACATACCGCAGAAATAACTGGAGAAGCCTAACGCGGATAACCATAACCACTCCTGGGTTGACCGTCGTCCATCTTGAAGTCCAAGCGCTTAATCTTACACTGGGTAACAGAGTCATGCCTAGACAACCAGTACAGGCCTAAGACTACACACAACCTTCCAGGTCTATCACCTTTAAATCAGCAACAACTAGAAAAATAAATAACTGAATCGGACAACCCTGAATATCTTCGTCCGATACCACAGAAGCACCAGAAGGAAACTTGACATAAAACACGTCACCAACCTGATCGAGGGTCAAACCATGATGCTCTACAAAGGGCCTAGCCACGAACGGGTGGGTAGCGACACAATCAAAAGGAACACGCGTTCAACGGTTCTTTACCTTAATTTACTTATAAAATCGTATACATACTTATTCAATCAATAACAAAACCAGATAGAACCTAACCTGAAATCACTTGTGTTGAAGACTGAGTTTCTTCTTCGGTCATCGCGATCAGTTTACCTTTTCCTTTGTCCTGATTTTGTGGCAGCGGTAGAGCCCGAGGCGGGGCCGGATGCAGTGGGGACTGAGCCTGGGGACACGAAGTCTTCAGATGTCCCTTCTGCCCGCAATGGAAGCAAGTCTTTTCCTTCAACCAGCAATGACTCACGTCATGTCCCTTCTTTGAGCAGAACGTGCACACCAGATCTCCCTTGGGTACTCCTTGGATGGCGAGCACCCACTGCTTCTTTTGAGTGGCGCTTCTCTTGAAACACCTTTCGAAAAGGTGGCCAGGTCGACCACAGAAGCTACATATTTCTCCACTTTTCTTTTTTGAAAAAGGGACAGATGCCCTAGAGCTTCCATGCTCGACACCTTTCCTCTTCTCTTTCCTCGGTATCATATCATGATACTTAGCATATCCAATGGTCTCAACTTCAAGAGCAACTTCTACTATCCTCGCATTAGTCTCAGACTGGTAAGTATTGGCGAACTGCTGAATGTCATTTTGGAGACCGCCCAAGAAACCTTTAACCTTGTGCCCCTCAGCAGCTCTCAACTCAGAAGCAAACTTATTAAATTTACTGATCTCACTCTCATACCCAATCACTACGGGGGTTTGCTCGCCAGGATGCTGTCCTAAGGTGGTAGCCAACAATGCCTGCAACTGCGCTTGCATTGCCACGATCTGACCTGCCATGGTCTCCATGCTCTGGCGTAGTTCAACAATCATCGCCTCACGCCGCGTACCTGACGACTCGCCCTCAGACTGGGGAGTCGACCCTGTCGTAACACGCTCATGCGACATTCTAAAAAAAACACGTAACACCTCATTAAAACTCTAGCTTAAACTAGGACTACACCACTTAGTTCAGACCATACTTAAAAGACACATGCTTACGCTGCAACTTGCTCTGGGATTTTATAATGATGCTATGTCCTACTTAGGATGATAACCTCTCATCCTATTGACTCTTGTGCCTATGACATGAATGCATGTATTCTTTATTATTATTATTTTGATTTAAAACCATATGTGTACATATGTCATCCCACAAATCTTTAGCTTGGCACATTGTGCTTATGCAGTGTTATGCTATGCATGATTGTGCTATGCATTCTAAAAAGGCCCTAATGCATGTTATGAGCGGCGTACGCATGAAAATGTTATGCATCCCATACTACATGACATTCTCATGCAACAAAAAAGAAACGTGCTAGTCGCATTCATGTGGTAAGTTTATGCATCTCATACTACATAAACCTCACATGTTGCCCCTATGGTGGATCCATATACAAACACATATTACGCATCCCATACTACATAATATGCCCCGTATACTTCATGTTATGCTATGAGTGTAGTGTTCGTGCTTCGGCCAAGACGTGCTGATGACATATCGGTGTGTATGATATGATGCTAAACACTTAATACCAACAAGGAAAGGTTGTCAGACAAATTGTCAAGCAACCTCCCTCTGATACCAACTGTCACAACCCGCATTTTCACCGCAAATAAAGTTTATCAGAGTAAGGGAAAATGCGCGTCATGATGCCATGCCAGCAGGGGATAACTGCGGGCGCTTAGGCAGACATCAACTGACAATGAAGAAAGCTTCCTTTTTAAGTTGTTTTAAGGAAAAAATCAGTCACGAGTAGAAGTTAGCCGTATCCCTCGGCTTAGTGACTCATCTAGTCCACGAATCAAAATATAAGATACGCTGCGGAAAAATACTTGATTAGATTAACTCAAACATCCTACATGAGAATAAACGTCCCCAAAGGACAACTCATGGCATGCAGAACTCTAAATTTATTATAGTAGGAAAGATAGCTTTTACGGTCGCTAAAAGTAACGGGTTAGAGTTTCAAATCATGTAATGTATGAAGTAATAGTAGTAGATTTTATAGTTGAAAATACCTAACATGCATCCCTAACATAAATCCTCACAGAGAGCAAGCAAAACACATCCACTTTTAAATAAATGAGCAGCTAGCAAGTATCAACAATTAACAAAAATCAGTGGGCGCCAACAATCTGACACGAACCCACGAACAAAAGTATGTCTGAACTAGTAAAACTAAGAAGCCAACAAACTACTACCTCGCTAAGACGAGGCAACAGCCACGACCAACACTGCCGCCAGAAATCCAACACCGGCTCTACTAACTGCTACAGCTCTGAACCTGAGGCATTCCAAAAACAGAATACCTTAGCAAGAAGGTACAAGTAGTGGCAGGAAAAGTAATAAGCTAAAATAAACAAAGGTCAACAGGGGTACCAACCCAAGACCAAAAGCACTGAAGTAAAGTACAGAAGAAAACAAGGCATCAATAGGAAAAGAACTCATTCGTGATTTTTTTTTCACGTCCACAAGGGTGCACCAGATGCACAAGGCTATAAGGTGGCTACATGATTATTTCACCAGATAGAAAAATACAAAAAAAAACTTATTGGGCACCTGTGGTCGACTCTACCTGAACACACGGGCGAAGTGGTCACTCTTGGACGCACCACCCCAAAACACAGGCGAAGTGGTCGCTCTTGGACACACCCCCCAAAAGGCACGGGCGAAGTGGTCACTCTTGGACGCACCACCCAAAAACACGGGCGAAGTGGTCACTCTTGGACGCACCACCCAAAAACACGGGCGAAGTGGTCACTCTTGGACGCACCACCCAAAAACACGGGCAAAGTGGTCGCTCTTGGACACATACCCCAAACGGCACCAAATGGATATATAATCTGTCTAACTGCGAGGGAGTCTCATACTCTCCACCATACACTGTAGACATCAAAAAACTAGGTAGACTTCCACAGGGCACTAATGAAGGTGACAAACACTGCAGAGGTGGAATTGTCCACCAACTCTCGCATTTAAGAACCCAAAAAAACCACAACACAAAATATCTCAGGATTTGGCTCGACAGATTCTACTAGACATTACCGAACTCAAGACGCGGTTGATCAACCCTTAGGAACAATTTACAACCCTAATTAAACTCTAATACGTTTGATAACGAGAGCTAAGGCACTTAAGTCATCGTTAAGACACTTCAAGAACGATTAAACATAAATAGACAAGATCGAGGTTAGCACGGCAAAACATCATAACGACATGTGATCAACAGAGCAGTTAATAATAGCAATTATTTGGAAGAATAATTTCTAGAAAATATTAGGGGATGAGAAAAACATAGCCGTTACCATCGAATCGGACAAGGAGAAACGAGGAGAAACCACCACTTGCCTTGGTTTTACCGGAAAAGTCCACCGAATCACTCCACGTCGTAGATCGGGGCAAAAGGATGCGGAAGAGGTTGAGATCTAGACAAAAATAGTGGAAAAGAGGTTAGGGCCGAAAAACCCTAACGAAAAAAACTCAAGAAATGGGGAAGAAATTACCACGATAGCGTAGCTCTCGGCGAGAGCTTTCCGGATCTAAGTTCGGTTGAAGATTTCAAGCACCGGAGAACCGTCGGCGGCCACTGGAAGATTCACGAAAAATAAACTCTCTCTCTCACTCGCTGCTCTGGTTCGGGAGAAAGAATAACGGAGAAGATGAATTTTGGTTCTAAAACCTAAGTCCAAGAATATATATATATATATATATATATATATATATATATATATATATATATATATATATATATATATATATATATATATATATATGTTTATAAAAAGTTTTGTCAAAAGCGGTTTATTTCGAGCAGTTTTGCGGGAACCCAAATAGAGGTCTAGGATGACTTCAAATCAAAATATTGTCAACATGAAAGTTGTAGATCTCGTCGAGACGAACAAATATCATGTTGACCATTTCTTTATATGATGCCGTTTTGACCCTCAAAACAGCCTCTGAACTCAGACAGAAAACAACCTACTCGAGTGGCAGCATACCTACTCGAGTAGCAGCATACCTACTCGAGTAACAGCATACCTACTCGAGTAGTAACATACCTACTCGAGTAATAACACAATATACTCGAGTAGGGGCTCATTACTCGAGTAAAAACATGACTTACTCGAGTAGAACTAGCACATACACGAGTAACAGCTCACCACACGAGTTATAGCGGAAACAACGGAATTAGGGGTTTAACAAGACCTCAAATCGAAACGTGGTCAACATAAAAGTTGTAGATCTCGTCGAGACGAACAAATTTCATGTTGACCATGTTTTGATACGATGCCTTTTTGACCCTCAAAACGGCCTCTGAACGCAGACAGAAAACAGCCTACTCGAGTGACAGCATACCTACTCGAGTAGCAGCATACCTACTCGAGTAACAGCATACCTACTCGAGTAGTAACATACCTACTCGAGTAATAACATACCTACTCGAGTAGTAACACAATATACTCGAGTAGGGGCTCATTACTCGAGTAAAAACATGACTTACTCGACTAGAACTAGCACATACTCGAGTAACAGCCCACCACTCGAGTTATTGCAGAAAAAATGGAATTAGGGGTTTAAAACTACCTCAAATCGAAACGTGGTCAACATGAAAGTTGTATATATCATCGAGACAAACAAATTTCATGTTGACCATAGTTTGATATAACACCGTTTTGACCCCCCAAAAGGCGCCCGAGTAAAAATCTAAAACGGGCTAATCGAGTAGAACCATAGCTTCTCGAGACGACTCAGCACGGAAGCCCGAACGAGCGCCGAATTAAACGAAACTCACACCGTAGGCAAACACTGATGCTACGAACTCAACGGCGAAGTCAAAACCAGAATCCGACGAGCCATTCCCGAGATATTAATCTTCGAAGTATACGACGAACATAAACAATTCAAAATTTCAATCGCGCGCCGAGACTCCAAAAATGCTCGGATTGCGATGAAACTTGAAGAGCAAGTCCAAAATTACTTAACTTAAATTCAAAACGCAAAATCTTCCCATTACAACATTAATTCGGCCTACTCGACCGCACGAACGCGAAATTGCCTTAACGACATTGCGTCGTCAAATCGACGTTAAAAGTAACGCCACGACGTCATAAATCTGACGTTCCCAAACAAATAAAATTATCGAAAAACCGGGGGCGTTACAATGGGGGAGAGGAAGGGGAGAGTGGAGCCGGCCATAGGGAGACTAGCAGCCACCTATAATGGCTGCAATCAACTCCTCTAGGGAAGAGGAGTTGATTCCAGACGTTTCCCGGCCACCAAGGGGTGGATTCAGCCCCCCTCCACTCAACCCGAGCCACCCCATAAATGTTGTTGATGGGCATTGAAGAACTAGCCGCCCCCCTCCCGAATTGCCCATTTAAACACCATCAGTGGGCAGATGGGAACATTTTCGAGCTTTTACCTGGAGGAGATAGGCCGTCCCACTGTGCTGTTGTAGAAGCCGAGCGCCGCCGCCGTCAACAATGGCATCCCGCCGCTCCTCCCGCATGCAGGCCGCCAGGAAGGTCCTCCCCCTCTCCTTAACTCACGGGTAGATCATAGGTCTCCTTAGGTTCAAGTTTCGGGCTCAATTGAGCCCGATCAAAACCAAGCTTTTCATGGTTTTCGGCAAGAAATTTTCCTGCTAGAACCGCCGGAAAACGTCCCTCCGGCGGCAGAGCCGCCGCCTGGCGATAGCCACCACCTCAACGGAGGTGGTGGTGGCGGTGGCCGGCCGGGGAAGGGGCTGGATCGCCGGCGGCAGAGTTTGGAAGCGGCTCCAGGCGGGATGGATCCTGGCCGTCGGCTCAAGGAGGAAGATGAAGGGATCCCGTCCCTTTTGCTTCAAGATCCGTGCGGCTAAATGATTAAACTATAGGAAATCTTTTTATATTAATGTGATTTATGTCACAGATTTTGATATTATTGGTTTTAAATTTTAAAAATACTTAGGCCCCTCTGCAGAAACCGTCACCAACATGAAAGTTGTAGTCCTTTGTGTCTACTTTATTTTAAAATTGGTTTGAACAATTTGGGTGTATGGTCTGACCAGGGCACCCATTTTGGTGGGACATAAACTTAGGGCTAGGCAGTCATTAAACTGAGTGCCCACACCTCATCCCTGGTCTAAATCACTTGAAATTTTGGCAGGGAGATTAACTTAGCTATACCTAGGGCTTGCCAAAACTCAGAATTTTTGGAGACACTTTGCCTAAACTTTTTGCTTTTATTTAATAATGTTAGGGTAATTTAATTAAGTAGTCAAATGACCTCCAAACCCTCCCAAATTTTGGAGAGTGATCCCTGGCATCAAGACCTAGTTCTATACAAAAGTTCATCTCATTTGGATATGTTTTGGTTACGGAATCACCAAACCCTAGTTTGGCCTTAAGAGGGTATTTCTGATTACAAGTGCCCTATGGACTTAGGGTGGTCCCCTCCCCTCAACAGAGGCTGAGGATTTGGACACTGACTTGGCATGGCTAATGTCACCCTCTTATGGAAAATGGGATGATTTAGGCTTGATTCACCCTAGGGTTCAACCACAAACCCTAAGGAAGGACTTTTGAGGGTTGTAAAGGACATGGGGGAAATTGTCCTTGTATAGCCTTGGAAATCTAGTAGAGTTGAGGGTAATGTAACCTAAGATCTCTGGTAGGAACTTTAGAAGAGTTGGAGCAAGGTAGACACCTCAAAACCCTAACCCTAGGTTTAGGGTAGGAGCACAAACTTGACGTTTCAGCCACTAAACCTTCCCCAAAAGCTATGAAACTTTGGTAGAGTAGGTTTTAGGTCATCTAGAACCCCTGGTAATTTCTTTGGAATTTTATGAGTTTTATTCTTGATACTTCATATGTTAAATGCCAAAAGTCCCAAAATGGTGTTTTAATTAATCTGATTATTATATGCATTTAAATCTGATGAAACTTGGTCAGAAGATAATCTAGGGCTGGGTGAACCTCTCTGAATTTTATTACAATTCTTAGTTGAATATATTTGGTACTTCCTTCATTAATTTCAGAAAGGGCTTTGGTAGAGTAAAATTAATTATTGATGATATATCTGTGCAAAAATCATGAGGCTTAGGTTTTGATGTTTCCAGGCTAAACAGTACTTATAGAAATTTATTTATAATTTTTAGAGGTCTGTTTTCAGAACTTCCTTTGCAAGGCCATATTTTTGAGAATTGGCTAATTAATTAATTTAGGGAACAATTCTTTCAAACAAAATTATGAAACTTTACTTAGAGGTTTTATGTGCCCTTACAATCATCTTGGAATTTTCTCTGAATTTTGGGAAGTATTTTTGTTGTACATCCCCTTTTAATGATTTATTTTGGAATAAATTGGAAATAAAATTTAAGGGCTTAAACCTTGCTGAAAAATTAGGAGATTCTGGATTTTTAGATGATTTTTCATTTTGCATTTAACATAAATTTATTGGAATTTTATCTTGTCTAAAACTTGTACTTCATGTTCAAACTTGGAGGTTTTGGTTATTAGAATAAATAAATAAATTATCAGTTAAATTATGAAAATTAGGAAATTATGGATTCAGGCTACAAATGCCAATATAGTCCTCCAATAATTATTATATGAGTACTGGATGATTATTTGGTATACTTCACATTTTACGGGTCATATAGCTTAAGTGGTCTGCATTTAGTAAAACTGCAGGAAATCTTTCGGGATATGAATTAGAGCACATGTGATGGGTCTTGTTGGTTTACTGGAAGGATAATTGGAATTAGGAGAATCATTGGAAGATAAAATGAGTAGAGTGTTGTTTTGGCTAGGGTTTAGAGGCGCTCGGGTTCGACGAAAGATCATCCTCCCTGAGGTGAGGTGGGGTCAAGTCACCTTAGGATTAGCCTATCGTAACATGAGAAAGTAAGGGGTAAGGGGAACAACCAATAACAAAAATAAGTACCTTGCGAAAGGGAACGCTGGGCGTAATCCCAACATAGTTCCTAGTGCCCCTTGAGAGCCCTTCACAGGGAATACCGGGGGCAGTCCTGGGTTAACGTAAACTGTTTTAACAAGCTGAAAAGAGTAACTTAGTAAATAGGGTTGCACCTTTCACAAACATTGATAGAACCGGAAGTTAGCTGGGATCTTCATCTCGGATGGTTAAAAGACGGACTTTAGGTCCGGGGAGCTTCGGCTCGATTGGTTGAGACGGACGTGTTGGTCCGGGGAGCTTCGGCTCGTTATTTTGATTACGCTAAATTTGCATGTGCATAAAAGAAAGGAAAAATTAAGGTGGTGGGTCTTCGGTATTGGACGGTCGATGCACCGACGCCAATACGTTGACTCGGCAAGTGTGGTTAGCACTTCGCCAACAGAAGTCCGGTGCGCCAGCCGGCAAGAGTACGCAGGAGTCCGCTTCGTGCACCAAGCGTTGAGGCGTACGATAAGTCTGACCGATAGTGCTTTACTGGTTTAGAGGTGGGCGAGGCCCAACCCACCGCTTCCGTCTGCCACTACGGAGGTATCCTGGGAGGTTACGGCTCCAGAAAGGGGGAACTAAAGGTCTGTGCGCACAGAGTCGAGTGTGTGCATTGCACTTGCATGTCCATCATACCCACTTGCATGTCATAGCATAATCGAATCATTTAACCCCTGACACCTAATGTATAAGTGGAATGGGACGCTTATACATTAGGACCTGCAAAACGACCCCTTGGTCTATAAGCTTGTGTGGGCAAGTTTATAAATTAAGGTTAATTTTGATATATATATATTTACTGCTGTTTGATAATCGACACCCCAACCTATAAATTGGTATGAGACTTTTATACGATGGGAGGCTTGCAAAAGACCCCTTGGCTTATGTGATCTCACATAAGCGAAGGTTACTTTTCATATTTAAATCTTATTGTCAATGTCTACTATAGAATTACTAGTATAGGTCCGCTGCCACCTGTCTTGATTATTCTCCACCTTCAAGTCCTCCCCTTTCTTCCTCTCCGCTCGGTGCCTAGGAGCCATGGGGGAAGGGGTGGGGGATGATAGGACTTAGTCTTTTAGACTAACGGTTTTCGAACCGCATCATTTAGGGGATCGTGGAGTCCAGCATGGTGGAGCAGCCCTAGAGACCGGTGCGCTTGGAATTGGGGCAGTCTAGCTCCGGAGTTCATACAGTCGGGACCGTGAGTCTCGACCTTGAGTAGTTTTTCTGCTTTTGCTTCCGCATGAGTGATTTTGTAGTGAGGATATGATGTACCGGGCATAAGCCCGTATTTTAGCACTCTGATGTTTTATTCTGTGGACACTCCCTTCGTGGAGATTATATTTATCGTGATATGTGATTTTCGGTGGAATGTTAGTTTCCATTACTTCATTATGCTACTTTTCTGTGATCGAATTGGCCGGCAGAATCGGCGCTTTGTGGTGATGACTCTTCAGGGCATGAAGGAGTCACCGCAAAATGGCGGTTTTGGGCCTAAGACCCCGGTGTCGATAAGAAAAAAAAGGGAGGGGTCTTACAAGTGGTATCAGAGGCAGACCTCGATCGAAAAGTAGCAGTCCACAACCCTGGGTCACCCCCGCGCGAGTTTATTTTGGGGACAAACTAAGCAGCGAAAGCAGTGGTGTGCCCATATGGGGGATCACATGTAAATTATCCACTTCTTATTAGGTATTGAGTCAATTACCTACTAATGTAGTTCATTTTGCAGCCCCCAGCTCAGCCCACCCCACAAGGTGGAGCTCAGCAGACTCCAGACATTGCACCACCACCCATGGTCCCCATACCTTTCCTTCAGTCAGATATGGGGCAAACTCTTACAGCTATCCTTGAGGCCTTCCGGGCTAAGCAGGCTCCGGCCCAGCAGCCAAACCCAGGGGCCAACTGGATGAGCACCTTCCGAGGACTCTCTCCCCCGTCCTACTTGGGGACAGAGTCGGCAGTGCGGACAAAGGAGTGGCTGGATGTTATGTACGAGATGATGACTGGGATACGGTGCCCCTGGGAGGAGAGGGTGGCTTTGGTGGTATCTTGCTTGGAGTCCCATGCCAAGAGGTGGTGGAAGACGCTGTTAGACACAACATTTGCCGATAGGGAGATTGCAAAAATTACTTGGGAGGATTTCAGGGCCATGTTGCTGGAGCACTTTATGTAACACCCTGGATTTTTGATTGCGTACGCATGATGGGCCTTACGTTGGCTTTGAACGTTGTTCGAGCATGGTTTTTCCCGCGGGCTTGCGAGTGGCTGTTTTGGTTGCCGAGTTGCACGATTCCCCAGCAAACCGGAGTCCAAATTGGGGACTCGGTGAGGCCTCTTAGGGAATGTTTGCACTTTTTCGCGCCCCGGAAATGTTGCTGAAAGTGAGTTGCTGGTACAAGAAACAAAAAAAAGGGTAAAAAGTTTTTCAGGCAAAAATGGTCTAGGAAGACACAGGAACATTTTTCAAAACAGGGACAAATGGTCGTTTTTGTGCGAGACGCGCCCCCTGACACGGGCGTGACCCAGGCCGTGACCTGGGCGTGACCTCCTTGACTCGACGAAGTTTTCTTGCGTCGAGTTGAGCTCAACAAATGGGGTACACGCCCCGTGACATGGGCGTGTCACGGGTCGTGTCCCGCTTTGTCGAGTGTTGAGTGTCGAGTGTCGGGTGTCGAGAGAGGGTACACGGCCTGTGACACGGGCGTGTCACAGGGCGTGTTCAGCTTGTCGAGTGTCGAGTGTCGAGTGTCGAGTATCGAGTGTCGGGTGTCGAGAGAGGGGACACGGCTGATACGATCTGAAACATCATCCAAATAAGTCACATAGCAGTCTATTATTCATACATCATAAGTAAAGAAAACCACCAATGGGTGCCAACAAGCTGATACGATCTGAAACAACGTGTCTGGTGGTATGGAATGAAAAGAGATGTAGCGCAATTTGTAGCTAAATGTCATACCTGCAAGCGGGTGAAAGCTGATCATGGGAGGCCTGGTGGCAAGTTGACACCATTGGAGATTCCAACATGGAAGTGGGAAAGCATCTCAATGGATTTTATTACAGGTTTACCAAGATCTCCACGAGGACATGACTCCGTGTGGGTAGTCATGGATAGATTGACCAAGTGTGCTCATTTCATACCATTTAAGGTCAACTACCCGATGAAGACAATAGCGGAGCTCTATTTGAACGAAATCATCCGACTGCATGGTGTGCTAGTCAATATCATATCAGACAGGGATTCCCGATTTACTTCTCATTTCTGGAAGAGTCTACAAGAGGGTTTGGGGACGGATTTGCGGTATTCCACTGCTTACCACCCTCAGACGAATGGCCAAACAGAACGAGTTAATCAAATTGTAGAAGATATGATTCGATGCTACATTCTTGAGTATGGCGGAGCATGGGATGAACGTTTGCGGCTTATGGAATTCACATATAATAACAGCTATCAAGAAAGCTTGCAAATGGCTCCGTTCGAAGCTTTATATGGGCGTCGATGTCGGACTCCCCTCTTTTGGACTGAGGTTGGCGAGCGGCTTTTGTTGGGCCCAGAGGCGCTCGAGGACATGGAAGTTGCCGTACGACTTATTCGGGAGAAGCTCCGAATCGCCTAAGAGCGATATGAAAAGTATGTCAATCGACGACGGTCAGAATTAGAGTTTGCGGTGAGAGATTCTATTTTCTTGAAAGTCTCCCCAATGGTTGGGATGAAAAGGTTTGGTAAAGAGCGCAAATTAGACCCAAGATTTGTGGGTCCCTTCAAGATTCTTGCGCCAGTTGGTGCATCCGCATACAAAGTAGAATTACCCGTGAACTTTCCTGGTGTTCACGACGTGTTTCATGTTAGCCAACTTCACAAATGTGTACGGAATGATCAGCAAGTGTTGGATGTGGTGCCGCAGTTGGCGCCAAACCTTTCTTATGTGGAGATACCTATCCGGATATTGGACTCCCAAGATCGCGTGTTGCGGAAAAAGAAGATTCTGATGGTCAAGGTGCTATGGAAAAATCAGGATGTGGAAAGCGCGATGTGGGAGCTCGAGTCAACGATGCGGGCGGCTCACCCTTATTTGTTCCCATAGTTAAGCTGGTATGTGACTTGGTGTTTGGTTGCATTCATGTTTTGGTTTGCTTCTGTATTTGATTTCGTGAAAAGTTTCGAGGCGAAACTTTTTGTTAGGGGGAGTGATTGTAACGCCCCGGATTTTTGATTGCGTATGCATGATGGGCGTTACGTTGGCTTTGAACGTTGTTCGAGCATGGGTTTTCCCGTAGGCTTGCGAGTGGCTGTTTTGGTTGCCGAGTTGCACGATTCTCCAGCAAACCGGAGTCCAAATTGGGGACTCGGTGAGGCCTCTTAGGGAATGTTTGCACTTTTTCGCGCCCGGGAAATGTTGCTGAAAGTGAGTTGCTGGTACATGAAACAAAAAAAAGGGTAAAAAGTTCTTCAGGCAAAAATGGTCTAGGACGACACAGGAACATTTTTCAAAACAGGGACAAATGATCGTTTTTGTGCGAGACATGCCCCCTGACACGGGCGTGACCCAGGCCGTGACCTGGGCGTGACCTCCTTGACTCGACGAATTTTTCTTGCGTCGAGTTGAGCTCGACGAATGGGGTACACGCCCCGTGACACGGGCGTGTCACGGGCCGTGTCCCGCTTTGTCGAGTGTCGAGTGTCGAGTGTCGGGTGTCGGGTGTCGAGAGAGGGTACACGACCTGTGACACGGGCGTGTCACAGGGCGTGTTCAGCTTGTCGAGTGTCGAGTGTCGAGTGTCGAGTGTCAAGTGTCGAGTATCGAGTGTCGGGTGTCGAGAGAGGGGACACGGCCTGTGACACGGGCGTGTCACAGGGCGTGTCAAGCTGTGTCGAGTGTCGACACTTTGTGTCGACGAGGTGTCGAGACACGGGCTACACGCCCTAGGGCACGGGCGTTTCCGACCCGTCACGGGCGTGTACCCGGCCGTGTACCGTGTGGATAAACTTGGATTTTGCCGACTTTCTGCGCCGCTTATGGTACACGCCCTGTGTCACGGGCGTGACACAGGGCGTGACCGGCCCGAAAATCGAGTTTTTCCAGATTTTTTGTGCCGTTCATTTCCTTGATTCTGCATCTAACGGTCCAGCTCTGTTCTGGAGGAAATAAGGCCGAAACAGAGAATTGTCTCTCTCATTTCACCTTCTCTTCATCTTCTTCTTCATCCTCAAAGAGAAAGCAAGAGAGCAAGGGAGCAAGCAAGGAAAGGAAAGAGAGGAGCAGCCGTCACGGCATCGTCTCGGTTCAGGCAAGCGGTGTTCTTCACCCTTGCCAATCTTCTTTCTTGATTTTGATTGTGCCAACATAGCTAGTGCTTATCTTTCATATTCCCTAGCTTGTTCTTCTTGTGTTGAGTTCTTCCTCACTAGCTTTATGATTATGCTTTTGAATGTCCTATACTCCATGAATATGATTTCCATGCTTAGTTTTCTTTGGTTATCAAGTCTATGATAGGTTGCTTCATGTCATTTATCTTGTTCATGTGACTCATGTAGCTCTATTTATTCATGTTCATGTAGCCTTTTTCTTGCCTAATCGTGTGATTTGTTCTTGTTCCTCATCATGCAATTCATGTAGATTATAGCTTAATTACTTTCTAGCAACTTGTCGTCATGCATGAGAACGATGAAAGGAACGTGTTTAGCTTGGGTTATGGGGCGTTTTGCGAGGCGAATTGTGAACCATGGCAGGAGCGTTTGTGTGAGAATTCTGCAAGGGGTGGTGTGGTTTCAGCCTATGGCCACCGGGTTTTGGTTTTTGTGGTTAGAGAGACCACTTTGGCCCCGATTTGGGCTGGTTTTGCTTGGTGCGTTCCACTTTAGGGCCGCCACCGAAAGACTCTTGCGGAATTGAACTTAACCGTTGCTTATGTTTCACTCATTTGGTTGTTTCTTGTTTGTAAGATGCTGAGTTTGGGCATGTGTATTGCCCTTTTGCTCCTGCGGGTGGAGCAGGACTTGTTGAACTTGTACGCACTTGGTGCGGTTGACACTTTGGAATGACACATAATATGCCTCGTATAATTCTTGTCATACCATGAGTGTAGTGTGCGTGCGTCGGCCAAGACATACTGATGACAGCTCGGTGTGTGTATGATATGATGCTTACAACCAAACCAGAAAGTTTGCCCGACCAATTGTCAAGCAAACCTCCCTCTGATACAACCTGTCACAACCCGCATTTCCTCAACGAGTACATCGTATCAGAGCAAGAGGAACTACGGGTTATGATGCCACGTCGTGCAGGGGATAACTGCACACGCTCAGGCAACTCCTGACGCTTACTTTATGAGTTGAAATTCAACAGTGAAATGTAAGAAAACCTTTGGATTGAATGGCCGTATCCCTCGGCCTTAGGTATCAAAAACTGTTTTTATACGCGGCGGAAATACTTTGTTTATTTATGATGAGCTCCTATATGAAGTCTATAGTGATACTACTATAAGAAATCCTCTTTGTTTACGTCATTTGGAAAATACGTCTTAATTGATCAAAATATGTATGCATGATATACAATAATAGGTTTTGTGTAGCTTAGAAAATACCTAATGCAACCTACCATAAATCCTTCCCAAGAGCAAGAAGACATCATCCAAATGAGTCACGTAGCAGTCTATTATTCATACATCACAAGTAAAGAAAACCACCAATGGGCACCAACAAGCTGACACGAACCCATTGGGGCACATGTATGTCTGTACAACAAAGAGAAGAACTACCTCGCTAAGTATGCTCGGCTAGCTCCCAAGAAACGCCACCAACCAACCTAGCCGCTCAACCGGCTACAACCTGCACCTGAGGTATTCAAGAAAGAATACCTTAGCAATCAACCAAGCTATACAAAAGAGAGCATGAATTGCATAATCGATAAAGAAGGGGCTTACCGACCCCGTAGCAATGTTTCATATAAGTAAAAAGAGTGCATAAAACAAGTGCGTACAAGTAGTAAACAATGTCATTCCAAAGTGTCAACCGCACCAAGTGCGTACAAGTTCAACAAGTCCTGCTCCACCCGCAGGAGAAAAAGGGCAATACACATGCCCAAACTCAGCATCTTACAAACAAGAAACAACCAAACGAGTGAAACATAAGCAGCGGTTAAGTTCAATTCCGCAAGAGTCTTTCGGTGGCGGCCCTAAAGTGGAACGCACCAAACAAAACCAGCCCAAATTGGGGCCAAAGTGGTCTCTCTAACCACAAAAACCAAAACCCGGTGGCCACAGGCTGAAACCACACCACCCCTTGCAGAATTCTCACACAAACGCTCCTGCCATGGTTCACAATTCGCCTCGCAAAACGCCCCATAACCCAAGCTAAACACGTTCCTTTCATCGTTCTCACGCATGACGACAAGTTGCTAGAAAGTAATTAAGCTATAATCTACATGAATTGCATGATGAGGAACAAGAAAAAATCACACGATTAGGCAAGAAAAAGGCTACATGAACATGAATAAATAGAGCTACATGAGTCACATGAACAAGATAAATGACATGAAGCAACCTATCATAGACTTGATTACCAAAGAAAACTAAGCATGGAAATCATATTCATGGATGTGGCGTTTGAGTGGAATGACAAGTGTGAGGCCTCATTCCTAGACCTCAAGAACAGGTTACGTACCGCTCCTGTGTTAATCTTGCCGACAGAAGGGATAGATTATGACGTTTTTGTGGATGCGTCGCACGTTGGACTTGGATGTGTTTTAATGCAAGACAAAAAGGTGATTGCGTATGGATCTCGGCAGTTGAAAAGTCATGAAAAGAATTACCCAACGCATGATTTGGAGTTCGCAGCGGTGATATTTGCGTTGAAGTTGTGGAGACACTTAATGTATGGTGCACAGTGTAAAATCCTTACAGATCATAAAAGTTTAAAGTATGTCTTCACACAAAAGGAACTGAATCCGCGCCAACGTCGATGGCTGGAATATGTAGCTGATTATGATGTGGACATTCAGTATCACCCGGGGAAAGCGAATGTTGTGGCCGATGCTTTGAGTCGGAAGACGGGGAAATTATTTCATCTTTCAGTCGACCGTCTTGTGGAGGAATTTCTATTGATGGATATTTCTGTGGGCAAATATGACCCACAAAGTCATTCGGCAGTAGAAGAACCTTCATGGCTGGTGCTTGCAAGACAACATCAAAAGGATGATCCTGATCTTTTACATTTATTTCTTCGGACTGAAAAGGATGAATTTCCAGATTTTGCGATTGACGGTGCAGGCACGTTAAAGTATCGTGGTCGATTTTGTATTCCCGTAGTTGGAAACATTCGCGAGATGGTGTGTCGGGAAGCACATGGCTCAAGTATGTCCTACCATCCAGGCTCAACAAAAATGTACATGTGCCCCAATGGGTTCGTGTCAGCTTGTTGGCGCCCATTGGTGGTTTTCTTTACTTGTGATGTATGAATAATAGACTGCTATGTGACTCATTTGGATGATGTCTTCTTGCTCTTGGGAAGGATTTATGTTAGGTTGCATTAGGTATTTTCTAAGCTACACAAAACCTATTATTGTATATCATGCATGCATGTTTTGATCAACTAAGACGTATTTTCCAAATGACGTAAACAAAGAGGATTTCTTATAGTAGTATCACTATAGACTGCATATAGGAGCTCATCATAAATAAACAAAGTATTTCCGCCGCGTATAAAAACAGTTTTTGATACCTAAGGCCGAGGGATACAACCATTCAATCCAAAGGTTTTCTTACATTTCACTGTTGAATTTCAACTCATAAAGTAAGCGTCAAGAGTTGTCTGAGTGTGTGTAGTTATCCCCTGCACGACGTGGCATCATAACCCGTAGTTCCTCTTGCTCTGATACGATGTACTCGTTGAGGAAATGTGGGTTGCTCAATCCAAAGCTGTGTCGAGTGTCGACACTTTGTGTCGACGAGGTGTCGAGACACGGGCTACACGCCCTAGGGCACGGGCGTGACCGACCCGTCACGGGCGTGTACCCGGCCGTGTACCGTGTGGATAAACTTGGATTTTGCCGACTTTCTGCGCCACTTATGGTACACGCCCTGTGTCACGGGCGTGACACAGGGCGTGACCGGCCCGAAAATCGAGTTTTTCCAGATTTTTTGTGCCGTTCATTTCTTTGATTCTGCATCTAACGGTCCAGCTCTGTTCTGGAGGAAATAAGGCCGAAACAGAGAATTGTCTTTCTCATTTCACCTTCTCTTCATCTTCTTCTTCATCCTCAAAGAGAAAGCAAGAGAGCAAGGGAGCAAGCAAGGCAAGGAAAGAGAGGAGTAGCCGTCGCGGCATCGTCTCGGTTCAGGCAAGCGGTGTTCTTCACCCTTGCCAATCTTCTTTCTTGATTTTAATTGTGCCAACATAGCTAGTGCTTATCTTTCACATTCCCTAGCTTGTTCTTCTTGTATTGAGTTCTTCCTCACTAGCTTTATGATTATGCTTTTGAATGTCCTATACTCCATGAATATGATTTCCATGCTTAGTTTTCTTTGGTTATCAAGTCTATGATAGGTTGCTTCATATCATTTATCTTGTTCATGTGACTCATGTAGCTCTATTTATTCATGTTCATGTAGCCTTTTTCTTGCCTAATCGTGTGATTTATTCTTGTTCCTCATCATGCAATTCATGTAGATTATAGCTTAATTACTTTCTAGAAACTTGTCGTCATGCGTGAGAACAATGAAAGGAACGTGTTTAGCTTGGGTTATGGGGCGTTTTGCGAGGCGAATTGTGAACCATGGCAGGAGCGTTTGTGTGAGAATTCTGCAAGGGGTGGTGTGGTTTCAGCCTGTGGCCACCGGGTTTTGGTTTTTGTGGTTAGAGAGACCACTTTGGCCCCGATTTGGGCTGGTTTTGTTTGGTGCGTTCCACTTTAGGGCCGCCACTGAAAGACTCTTGCGGAATTGAACTTAACGGATGCTTATGTTTCACTCATTTGGTTGTTTCTTGTTTGTAAGATGCTGAGTTTGGGCATGTGTATTGCCCTTTTGCTCCTGCGGGTGGAGCAGGACTTGTTGAACTTGTACGCACTTGGTGCGGTTGACACTTTGGAATGACATTGTTTACTACTTGTACGCACTTGTTTTATGCACTCTTTTTGTTGAATTCTGTGAAGTGAAAGTGGGTGAATGGAAGGCTTGGGAAACCTATCCGTGCGGACTACGCGGACAGGGTTGGCGGACTGCTAGGTCGGCAGGGATGTTTCAGGCGGTTTGCTCTGTGGCGGCCGGGGCGGTCTGTTCGCGCGGACTACGCGGACAGCAGCGGCAGTCTGACAGGCCAGTGTATGCTCAGCAGGCGATTGACTCCCAGGAAGTAACCGGGCGGATAGAAATTCTATCCGCGGAGTTCGGCATAAAGCGGACTGAAGAACTGGAGCTCGACAGACCGGTTTGGCAGTTGCCTTGGTCTTGCTCTGGTGCAGCGGGAAGCCGCGGAGACCACCGGTCAGCGCGGACAGAAACTGGAGGTCGCCCGGTATGGCGGGCTAGATCCAGTGTCTGCCAGTAAGTGCGGACTGGCCCTTGTGGCCAGCGGACTGGACTTGGTGTGATCTGAACCAAGTCCAGGATGGCTCAGTCCGGGGAGATCGCGCAGTGGAGCGCGGGCTGGTTTCTCAGTCCGCCAAGCGTAGTAGAAGTGTTGTTGCCTTGTTTGCTAGCTTGGGGAAATGCGGACTGGAGAATTGCTTGTGCAGGAGCGTGCGGACTGGAGCCAGAGTCCGCTGAGTCCGGTTTAGCCTTGTGACGAGGTTATGGACTCAGGAGTTGCGGACTGGAGTCTGCTGTTAGCGGACTGGATTGGCGTGTCCGCTAAGTCCGGAGGTGCCTTGCCAATGAGGCAATGGACTTGGGATATGCGGACGGAAGTCGGGTGTCCGCTGAGTCCGGCAGGTGCCTTGATGGCGAGGCTGCGGGCTCGGGTTTTGCGGGCTGATGCCTTGTCCGCAGAATGGCGAACACGGCTGTTGTGGAGTCCGGCTGTGGTGGTCCTGGCTTGGTTTCTGGTGGCAAGGCGGGCTGGATATTGGAGTCCGGCCTTGGAGAAGCTGGGGCGGACTGGCTATCTGCACAGGAGCGGCGAACTGGAATGTGTGTCCGCGGGCTGGCGGACACACTTGTTCTAGCTGCGGGTTGTGGCGGTGATCCTATCGGCTAGGGCGGTGACCATACTCATCGTCGTGCCTATAAATAGGACCCAGGTCACATCAGGAAATGAGTGAGGAACCGAGACCGAAGTAAGTGAACAATAATTGAGCTCGCGTAAGTTGCTGCGGTCTGGACCTTAGTGTCCGCGCGGATTGAGAGTTGACTCGGTTGTGCTGTGCAGGTTGTGCGGATAGCGCTGGAAAGCCAGGACTTGGCTCTGATTGCGGTCAGGGACAGTGCGGACTCTGTGGTTAAGCAACAGGCGGTAAACAGCAGGTCGCGGATAGCGACCAGGCGGTCTTCTCTTTGGCGACTTGGTTCGGGGTTCAGGAAGTCGCCTGCTTCAGGCGGACTGTTCCATTCGGTGACGCAGCTTGTGCGGTCTGGCGGCGTACAGATCAGCGGTGAAGAGCTAAGCATTGGATTAAGGGGTGAGTCCGCGCGGCTTGGGTTGCGGTCTGGCGACCTGCAGACTGAGCGGACTCCACAGCAGTAGGTCGGCGGCTTATTGATTGAGTCCGCGCGGCTTGTTTTTTGTTCTTGTCTTTGTAACTGTCTCTGCTCTCCCGGTGTTGGTTTTTGGTGAAGCATGTCTCGCCATGTATGTCTCTCATTGTAAAGAAGTTTGCTCTTGATCAATCAAGAAGCTTGTGCTGCATGTGTTGCTGGTTGTTACTGCTTTGTTGAGATAACCCCTGCTAACTCCACGATCCGGGAAAACTTTCAACATTATAAGTGGGCGTATTCTCCTTCGGTTTGTTGAGTTTTCAACAGGGTATCCAAGGGGGCGTCTGTGGTTTGTTGAATTTTAACATGGTATCAAAGGGAGGTTGTTGGAGTGGTCAAGCAGTGCTCAATGGAAGTAGTTGCTCGTCTGTAGAGGAAACCAGTGGTAGAACCATGGCAGTGGAGGATGCAAGCTGTCTTGGAATTGATCTCCTTACAGAGACGAACTGTGAACGGTGGAAGTCCTGTATGAAGAGCTTTCTTCTTGGCGAGGACCTTTGGGAGGTTGTATGCGGAGCAGGAAGACAAGAGGATACTGCTGGCAATGCTGAGGCGATGAGAGCTTGGAAGGAGGCAAATGCGAAAGCGGAGTCTATTCTCAAGCAGGTGATCTCATCGGAGCTCTTGGACCACATCAGTGGATGTCGGTCAGCTGCGGAGTTTTGGACTTCCCTTGATGGGTTGTTCAGGAAGAAGGTGAAGATTGTTGCGGAAGTTGGTCCCTCTACTTCGTATCAGGAAGAAAGGAGTGTTTCTCCTAGGCGTGATAGGAAGAGGAAGGAAGGACCAAGGTGCTATAAATGCAAGCAGCAAGGTCATCTTCGGAAGGAGTGCAAGGTTGTCTTGCTCTCGGCGAACGTAGCTCATGTAGGGAGGAAGGAGAAGAACGTGGTTGGGATATCAACCAGTTCTGGAGTTGATCGGAGGAATGCCAGTGATAGTGCAGCTATCTGGCATGAAAGATTGGGGCATGTAGGGATGGACAAGCTGAAAGCAATGGCGGAAAGAAGACTCGTAAGAGGCTTGCCTAGATTGTCATCCTATGGCGATGGTCGGGGGTGTGCGGGATGTCAGGAAAGTGGAGCCTATCGCTTCATGGTTGACAAAGCACAATCCAGATATAATGCACCATTAGCGGTTGTCCATTGTGCTCTGGTGGGACCGACCGTCACGGCCAGTCTTGGAGGCAGCAGGTTCATGCTGATATTGGTTGATGACTATTCTAGGTATACTTGGGTATACTTCATGAAGAAGAAGTCCAACATGGTACGCTTGTTTGTGGAGTTCAAGAAGCTTGTGGAAGGTCAGCTTGGCCGGAGGATCAAGGTGTTGAGGACAAGTTTCGGTGGTGAGTTTGGCTCAACCGAGTTCTCACGCTTTTGCAGGAAGCAAGGGATCCGGATGGAGCTTTCTTGTGGACATACTTCACAACAGGGTAGTATCGCAGCTCAGATGATCCGTTGGTTAACAGAGACCTGCAAGTGTTGGCTTCAGAGTAAAGGCATTCCAAAGGCTCTTTGGGCGGAGGGAATAGCCTGTGCTGCTCATGTCATCAACCGGATGCCTCTTAGTCCGATCATAATGAAGACTCCTTATGAGCTGATGTTCGGAGTGAAGCCCTCAGTGAAGCACCTTCGGGTGTTTGGATCTACCTGCTATATACACTCTCCGGGTGCTCTCAAGACAAAGCTAGTCTTTGTTGGGTATGATGAGCAGAGAAGAAGATGGAGATGTATGGATCCTGCGACGAAGAAACTCATAGTGTCAAGAGACATTGTTTTCGATGAGTTGACGCCGTATTGGGGTAGCTCTTATGTGGAGCTAGAGATAAGCAGGTCAGATGGTGGGCTGAAGGAGGCTGCTGCTAAGGAAGTGGAGTTGCCTGAGTCACCAGGTGCTCCAGGTTGTTCTAGCTCCGGGACAAAGGCGTCAGAGTCGGGAAGAAGGGGGAGCGATGCTCCAGGATCTTCTGGCTCGAAGGCGGAGGCTTCCGGTTCAGGAAGCAAGGGGAGCGATGTTCCAGGCAGTTCTTGTTCAAGAGGGGAGTCTTCTGGTTCAGGTAGCAGGGGGAGCGTTGCTCCAGGTGCTTTTGGTTCCAGTAAGGAGGCGTCTTGTTCAGGAAGCAAAGGGAGCATTGTTCCGGGTTTGCCCGGGAACAGAGCTGCTTCAATAGCAGCGGAGGTGGTTAGCCATGATCAGGTTCTTCGGAGATCGAAGAGGATCAGTAAGCCACCAGCTCGATATTGTGAAGGGAACACGGCGGACTTGGTCCCGTGTTTCCTTATTAGCCCTCAGGTCGAGCAAGGTACTTCTGGCTGTGATGACCCCACTAGAATCAAGGAGGTGGTTGACACCAAGTCTGAAGAGGTGACTTCTGTCAGAGGCAACGAGGCTTAGACTTCAGTGTCCAAGGAAGTTGGTGATACTCCTGTGATGCAAGAGTGGAGGTTGAAGCTGAAGAAGGCAGAGGGAAGCATGACTCCTTTTTGGAGATGCTGGAGGGCTCCCTCATGGTCCATGATATGCGGGGCAAGGACTATGTCTTGGACATCTCTTCGTAGATGCTATCAGAAGGACCAGGTGCAAGGTTACGGGAGCTGCTGGAGTTATTCACCACTTCTCACTTCAAGGGGGAGTGTTGAATTCTATGAAGTGAAAGTGGGTGAATGGAAGGCTTGGGAAACCTATCCGCGTGGACTACGCGGACAGGGTTGGCAGACTGCTAGGTCGGCAGGGATGTTGCAGGCGGTTTGCTCTGTGGCGGCCTGGGCGGTCTATTCGCGCGGACTACGCGGACAGCAGTGGCGGTCTGACAGGCCAGTGTATGCTCAGCAGGCGGTTGACTCCCAGGAAGTAACCGGGCGGATAGAAATGCTATCTGCGGAGTCCGGCATAAAGCGGACTGAAGAACTGGAGCTCGGCAGACCGGTTTGGCAGTTGTCTTGGTCTTGCTCTGGTGCAGCGGGAAGCCGCGGAGACCGCCGGTCAGCGCGGACAGAAACTGGAGGTCGCCCGGTATGGCGGGCTAGATCCAGTGTCCGCCAGTAAGTGCGGACTGGCCCTTGTGGCCAGCGGACTGGACTTGGTGTGATCTGAACCAAGTCCAGGATGGCTCAGTCCGGGGAGATCGCGCAGTGGAGCGCGGGCTGGTTTCTCAGTCCGCCAAGCGTAGTAGAAGTGTTGTTGCCTTGTTTGCTAGCTTGGGGAAATGCGGACTGGAGAATTTCTTGTGCAGGAGTGTGCGGACTGGAGCCAGAGTCCGCTGAGTCCGGTTTAGCCTTGTGACGAGGTTATGGACTCAGGAGTTGCGGACTGGAGTCCGCTGTTAGCGGACTGGATTGGCATGTCTGCTAAGTCCGGAGGTGCCTTGGCAATGAGGCAATGGACTTGGGATATGCGGACGGAAGCCGGGTGTCCGCTGAGTCCGGCAGGTGCCTTGATGGCGAGGCTGCGGGCTCGGGTTTTCGGGCTGATGCCTTGTCCGCAGAATGGCGGACACGGCTGTTGTGGAGTCTGGCTGTGGTGGTCCTGGCTTGGTTTCTGGCGGCAAGGCGGGCTGGATATTGGAGTCCGGCCTTGGAGAAGTTGGGGCGGACTGGCTATCTGCACAGGAGCGGCGAACTGGAATGTGTGTCCGCCGGCTGGCAGACACACTTGTTCTAGCTGCGGGTTGTGGCGGTGATCCTATCGGCTAGGGCGGTTACCATACTCATCGTCATGCCTATAAATAGGACCCAGGTCACATCAGGAAATGAGTGAGGAACCGAGACCGAAGTAAGTGAACAGTAATTGAGCTCGCGTAAGTTGCTGCGGTCTGGACCTTAGTGTCCGCGCGGATTGAGAGTTGACCCGGTTGTGCTGTGCAGGTTGTGCGGATAGCGCTGGAAAGCCAGGACTTGGCTCTGATTGCGGTCAGGGACAGTGCGGACTCTGCGGTTAAGCAACAGGCGGTAAACAGCAGGTCGCGGATAGTGACCAGGCGGTCTTCTCTTTGGCGACTTGGTTCGGGGTTCAGGAAGTCGCCTGCTTCAGGCGGACTGTTCCATTCGGTGACGCAGCTTGTGCGGTCTGGCGGCGTACAGATCGGTGGTGAAGAGCTAAGCATTGGAATAAGGGGTGAGTCCGCGCGGCTTGGGTTGCGGTCTGGCGACCTGGCGGACTGAGCGGACTCCACAGCAGTAGGTCGGCGGCTTGTTGATTGAGTCCGCGCGGCTTGTTTTTTGTTCTTGTTGGAACCTTAGGTTCTGATTTGGGTTAGGATCACTATTAGGCTGATTAGTTTGACCCAAAATGTATAGTCTAAGGGTCATAGGGCTTTCCAAGTATTCCTCAGAAAGAATCCCAGAAGAAGTGCAGAAGAATTCCAGAGAAAATCAATTTTGAAGTTCAGAAATTTTAGCTCTCAGAAATAGTCGAACGGAGTTCAACTATTGCAGTCCAGAAATAGTCGAACGGAGTTCAACTATTGCAGTCCAGAAATAGTCGAACGGAGTTCAACTATTGCAGTCCAGAAATAGTCGAACGGAGTTCAACTATTGCAGTCCAAAAATAGTCGAACTGAGTTCAACTATAGTCGAACGGAGTTCAACTATAGTCGAACGGAGTTCAACTATTTCTGTGTTCAGCTCTAAGAGAACAGTTAACTCAGATGCAGGTCAACTATAGTAGAACGTAGTTCAACGATAGTCGAACGGAGTTCAACTATAGTCGAACGCAGATTGGAGAAGCTTTTTAGATTAAATTTTGGTGATTTCCTGTGCAGTTATTGGAGACAGCTGGCTAGAGTTATTCAAGGCTTAAGTAAAGGAATTTACAGCTAATATATTTAATGCTAAATATTCTTATGAATATAGTCGTTGGGAGGCTGCATTAAATATGAATCAATTCAGAGGTTTATTGTCAGTTACCTTTCCAAGATAGTCTCCTTTCTTGAAAATGTCTCTATCGCATCAGACAAGAATTAAAATGACTTTCCTCAGCCCAGTGGATACATATATATATATTTTATATAGCAAGATAAAAATATATATATAGCAGAGAGGCTCAGAAATAACAACAAGAGACAGAGAGAGAAAAAGCTTTCAAGAGACAACATATTCAGATTTTTCTACAGAGCTTGCTGGAGATTTTCATCTAGTTGAAGGCTTACACCCTGAAGCAAAGCTTCCACTCCTGAACTATTCTACATCTCAGGGGGAGCTTTGACAACATCACTGAATCCACATAGTCTTCTCAGTTGCTTGAGAAAGAGAAGACTTCCATCACTCTCTCATCCCCACCTCTGTAAAGGGTTTTTCAAACTCCCTTCAAAAGTTTGTGTTTGGTTTCTGAGACCTTATCAAAACTCAGTGGTGGCAAGACACCTGATCAAAAAATCTGGTTTGGTTTTTGAGCACCTTATCAAAAGCTCATTGGTGCCCAGGACACCTGATCAACTCATCCTGCAGTGGATTCCTACCAGGGTGGTAGAAGAGTGGATGTACCCAAGTTTAGGGGAACCACTATAAATTCTTGTGTCATCTGTTTGCTTGCTCTGTTTTCTTCTTTATGTGCTGTGAATTTTATTTTGCATTTTATTTTCTAAAAACTCTTAAGAATATCAGATCTATCACCTCACTTTCAATTGGTATCAGAGCGAGATTGGTTAAACATACCACACCTTGGTGGTTGTACAGGCTAACACCTGAATCAAAAGATCCTTGATAGATCTTATTGTTCTTAAGAGTTTTTCATGGCACAAAATGAAGAATGGTCAAGCACTGGACCTCCTAAGTGCAATCTGGACAAGCTTGCACTATGGAAGGCAAGGTTTAGGCTTTTTATGAACTCTATTGATGAAGCCATTTATAATTCTATTTTGTCAGGTCCCTTTACACCATCTGCAGCTACAGAAGCTCAAAAACAGCTTAAGATGGCTGATGCACAAGCAATGAACATTCTTGCAGAATCAATGTCTGATGACATTTTTCAAGAGATTGCTGAATGTTCATCTGCAAAGGAAATTTGGGACTCTCTCACAGTAATGGCTGCTGGATCAGCAAAAGAAAGAACATCAAATGCTGATTCCTGGAGTAACTCTGAAGCTTCATCTTGCACAACTAAGGATGAAGAAGAAGCAAGAGCAAGAGAATTTTGTCTAATGGCAATAGATGCATCTTGCAAAAGGTATGATGAAGATAAAGAATCTGAATCAGATGATGATGAAGATCAGGTTATCTCTACCCTTGACTTTTCATCAGAAGAACTTAAAACAGATTTTAAATTATTATGTAAAGATCTGATTCAATCTAAGAAGGAAATAAAACTTCTTAGAGAGAAAGTAAATAAACTTTCTTCTAAAAACATAAAATTCAATGAAGATTTAGAAATTACTTTAAATCATATAGCTTCATTAAAATCAGTTAAAGATTTTCAGAAAATCTGTGTTCAACATAATTCGTCGAACTCAGGTCGACGAACTCTGAATAGATGTCAACGAAATTGGAACAGAGAAAACAACCTATATTATTCTCTGAACCGAGATCGACGATCTCACTATAAATCGTCGAGCTCAGGTCGACGAAAATATTCTTCGTTGAGCTCAGATTTTCATAGCAAAGATTTTAAATCATTTCATAATAAAAAATTTAAAAATCCTTATACCCAGTGGTTCATCCCTTCTAGGAAACTTCATCCACTTGGCTATAAAGATTTCCCTGGATATTACTTTACTTCAAATTATTATTGTGAAAGAAAAATAAGACCCAAGGCAAATCTGGGTCAAGAATTCCTAACATCTCCTTTCAGGAAAATTGTTCAGAAGGCTACAACTATAGGGGGAGATTATCAGAATCTCAGAATGAAAATGAACAAAAGTGCAGCTGTCACTTTATTAGATTCTATGCAGCTGCCCCTTAGTTTCTGTTTGTATTTCTTTTATTTTGAATCCCTTTTTAACAAAGCACCCATGTACATCTGCTATTATATTATAATTCAGGCAGATCTTTTAGCTTTGTATTTTGTTTTTATGTAAATTGTATCCTCACCCAAATAGGGGGAGATTGTTGGAACCTTAGGTTCTGATTTGGGTTAGGATCACTATTAGGCTGATTAGTTTGACCCAAAATGTATAGTCTAAGGGTCATAGGGCTTTCCAAGTATTCCTCAGAAAGAATCCCAGAAGAAGTGCAGAAGAATTCCAAAGAAAATCAATTTTGAAGTTCAGAAATTTTAGCTCTCAGAAATAGTCGAACGGAGTTCAACTATTGCAGTCCAGAAATAGTCGAACGGAGTTCAACTATTGCAGTCCAGAAATAGTCGAACGGAGTTCAACTATTACAGTCCAGAAATAGTCGAACGGAGTTCAACTATTGCAGTCCAGAAATAGTCGAACTGAGTTCAACTATAGTCGAATGGAGTTCAACTATAGTCGAACGGAGTTCAACTATAGTCGAACAGAGTTCAACTATTTCTGTGTTCAGCTCTAAGAGAACAGTTAACTCAGATGCAGGTCAACTATAGTCGAACGGAGTTCAACGATAGTCGAACGGAGTTCAACTATAGTCGAACGCAGATTGGAGAAGCTTTTTAGATTAAATTTTGGTGAATTCCTGTGCAGTTATTGGAGACAGCTGGCTAGAGTTATTCAAGGCTTAAGTAAAGGAATTTACAGCTAATATATTTAATGCTAAATATTCTTATGAATATAGCCGTTGGGAGGCTGCATTAAATATGAATCAATTCAGAGGTTTATTGTCAGTTACCTTTCCAAGACAGTCTCCTTTCTTGAAAATGTCTCTGTCGCATCAGACAAGAATTAAAATGACTTTCCTCAGCCCAGTGGATATATATATATATTTTATATAGCAAGATAAAAATATATATATAGCAGAGAGGCTCAGAAATAACAACAAGAGACAGAGAGAGAAAAAGCTTTCAAGAGACAACATATTCAGATTTGTCTACAGAGCTTGCTGGAGATTTTCATCTAGTTGAAGGCCTACACCCTGAAGCAAAGCTTCCACTCCTGAACTATTCTACATCTCAGGGGGAGCTTTGACAACATCACTGAATCCACATAGTCTTCTCAGTTGCTTGAGAAAGAGAAGACTTCCATCACTCTCTCATCCCCACCTCTATAAAGGGTTTTTCAAACTCCCTTCAAAAGTTTGTGTTTGGTTTCTGAGACCTTATCAAAAATCAGTGGTGGCAAGACACCTGATCAAAAAATCTGGTTTGGTTTTTGAGCACCTTATCAAAAGCTCATTGGTGCCCAGGACACC
Source organism: Platanthera guangdongensis (assembly GCA_039583875.1). NCBI lineage: Eukaryota > Viridiplantae > Streptophyta > Magnoliopsida > Asparagales > Orchidaceae > Platanthera > Platanthera guangdongensis. The sequence continues at coordinate 55,533,686 of CM077153.1, read as the reverse complement.
TGATCAACTCATCCTGCAGTGGATTCCTACCAGGGTGGTAGAAGAGTGGATGTACCCAAGTTTAGGGGAACCACTATAAATTCTTGTGTCATCTGTTTGCTTGCTCTGTTTTCTTCCTTATGTGCTGTGAATTTTATTTTGCATTTTATTTTCTAAAAACTCTTAAGAATATCAGATCTATCACCTCACTTTCAGTTCTTGTCTTTGTAACTGTCTCTGCTCTCCCGGTGTTGGGTTTTGGTGAAGCATGTCTCGCCATGTATGTCTCGCATTGTAAAGAAGTTTGCTCTTGATCAATCAAGAAGCTTGTGCTGCATGTGTTGCTGGTTGTTACTGCTTTGTTGAGATAACCCCTGCTAACTCCACGATCCGGGAAAACTTTCAACATTATAAGTGGGCGTATTCTCCTTCGGTTTGTTGAGTTTTCAACAGGGTATCCAAGGGGGCGTCTGCGTTTTGTTGAATTTTAACACTTTTTACTTATATGAAACATTGCTACGGGGTCGGTAAGCCCCTTCTTTATCGATTATGCAATTCATGCTCTCTTTTGTATAGCTTGGTTGATTGCTGAGGTATTCTTTCTTGAATGCCTCAGGTGCAGGTTGTAGCCGGTTGAGCGGCTAGGTTGGTTGGCGGCGTTTCTTGGGAGCTAGCCGAGCATACTTAGCGAGGTAGTTCTTCTCTTTGTTGTACAGACATACATGTGCCCCAACGGGTTCGTGTCAGCTTGTTGGCGCCCATTGGTGGTTTTCTTTACTTGTGATGTATGAATAATAGACTGCTATGTGACTCATTTGGATGATGTCTTCTTGCTCTTGGGAAGGATTTATGGTAGGTTGCATTAGGTATTTTCTAAGCTACACAAAACCTATTATTGTATATCATGCATACATGTTTTGATCAACTAAGACGTATTTTCCAAATGACGTAAACAAAGAGGATTTCTTATATTAGTATCACTATAGACTGCATATAGGAGCTCATCATAAATAAACAAAGTATTTCCGCCGCGTATAAAAACAGTTTTTGATACCTAAGGCCGAGGGATACGGCCATTCAATCCAAAGGTTTTCTTACATTTCACTGTTGAATTTCAACTCATAAAGTAAGCGTCAAGAGTTGCCTGAGCGTGTGCAGTTATCCCCTGCACGATGTGGCATCATAACCCGTAGTTCCTCTTGCTCTGATATGATGTACTCGTTGAGGAAATGCGGGTTGTGATAGTTGGTATCAGAGGGAGGTTTGCTTGACAATTGGTCGGGCAAACTTTCTGTTTTGGTTGTAAACATCATATCATACACACACCGAGGTGTCATCAGTATGTCTTGGCCGACGCACGCACACTACACTCATGGCATGACAAGAAGTATACGGGGCATATTATGTAGTATGGGATGCATAATATGTGGTTGTATATGGATCCACCATAGGGGCAACATGTGCGGGTTATGTAGTATGGGATGCATAACCTTACCACATGGATGCGACTAGCACGTTTTATTTTCTTCGTTGGATGCAATGCTATGTAGTATGGGATGCATAGCATTGTGATGCGTACGACCGCTCATGGCATGCATTAAGGCCTTCTCTAGATTGCATCGCACAGCACGCATAACATAACATTGCATGAGCACAATGTGCCAAGCTAAAGATGTACATGATGACACCTGTACACTCATGGTTTTGGGTCAAATAAAGTCATGCATTCATTGGTTAGGCACAAGATAGTGGGATGACGGTGAGTCATCTTGAGGTTAGGCATACCATCATTCTCAAACTCCCAGAGCAAGTTAGCAGTTGATGTTCATATGGTTATATGTATGGTCTGTACTTAGCCGTTGTGTGTTTTGTTGGGTTTGAGCTTGACAAGAGTGAACATGTTAATAGGATGTCGAAGCGTCCAGTGACAAGGCAAACTCCACAATCCGAGGGCGAGTCTTCAGGCGCGAAGAATAATGCCCTGATGGATAGTCTTCGCCAAAGTAATGAGGCTTTGACGAGGCAGGTGCAGGAAGTGCAGTCCCAGCTCCAAGCTATGTCATCAGCGATGTCGGTGCTGGCACCAAGAGGGCAAGAGACTGTCAGAGGCCCCACGATTTCTACTCCTTCAGTGACAGTGATACCCCCAATTGTGGTTCCTCCTGCGATGACTTTCATCTCGCAGTTTCAGAAACTTAGACCACCGACTTATGATGGAAAAGCAGACTTTGTGATCTTGGATGATTGGGTAATCACATTAGAAGAGATGTTTGTGTATTCTGGCATTACCGAGGACCAGAAGGTGATGCTTGCCGCCTATCAACTCAAAGGGTTGGCGAAAGGTTGATGGTTGCGAGAAAAGGAAGGCCTAGGGGCGGGCTGTTCGTGGGAAGCATTCAAAGAAATGTTACGGCGCAAGTTTCTACCGGCAGTGGAAAGGGACCGCCTGATGAATGACTTCTTGTACTTGAAGCAGAGGCAACGCACAGTGAGTGAGTATGAAATTGAGTTTAGCAAGTTAAGTCGGTTCGCTCCGAGCTTGGTGACTACGGAAGCTGACCGAGTAAAGAGATTTCTTGGCGGACTCCACAGCGACGTGCAGCAATTCGCAAGTGCTTATGGTGCGACAAGTTACACCACTGCAGTTGAGGCTGTGTTGAAGGTGGAAGCTATAGAAAATGCCAAACAAAGAGGGCAGCAGATGAGGCAGGGCAAGAGACAGCTGGTGGGCGAGACAATGTCCCACGAGTCAGACGTAAAGAAGAAGAAGGAACTATGTAGCTTCTGTGGCCGAGCCGGTCACCCGTTTGAGAAATGTTTCAAGCGGTTGGGGATGCAAAAGAAGTAGCAGGTGCACGCCATTCAGGGTGCGCCAACCAGAGACTTGGAGTGTACATTTTGTGGGAGAAGAGGTCATGATGTGGGCCGCTGCTGGGCCAAAGACAAGGTGTGCTTCCAGTGTGGCAGACCAGAACATCTTCGTGCAAGGTGCCCGCAGATCCAACCTGTTTTGCAACCCGCACCACTCCAGGCTTTGCCTCCTCCTCCGCGTGTAGACAAAGGCAAAGGGAAGTTGAATGTGGTCTCTTCAGAGGAAGCTCAGACATCACCTCAAGTTATCTCAGGTTCGTTTCATTCCTCTGGTTCCTGTTTTGTTTCTGCCTTTTACGTGTAGTTCTTAGCATATATACCCTTATAGGAAACTTTAAGGTAAAGAACCGATGGGCGCGTGTTCTATTTGATTCTGGCGTGACCCATTCTTTTGTGGCTCGAACCTTTCTGGAGCGGTATCATCTGACACCAGATCGAGTGGGGAATGCGTTTTTGGTGAAATTTCCTTCTGGTGCTTTGGTGGTGGCAGACTGGGGTCTTCTTGATTGTCCCATTTTGTTGGGCGATTTCTTAGCAAAGGCTGATTTCAAAGCGATCAATTTGGAGGATTTTGACGTCATTCTGGGTATGGACTGGTTATCCCGCTATGATGTCGTCATCCAGTGCAGAGGGAAGCGCTTGGATTTTATCAAGGACGATGGTCAGCCAGGAAGTGTGTATGGTGATTCTTGCCAGGATTCTCCAGGGATTTCGGCGGTATGTGTTCGGACGTTGTTTGTTTCCGACTGTTTTGCTTGTCTAGTCTCAGTTGTGGGGACTAGTGTTGTTTTGCCGCGTTTGGAGGAGATTCCTGTTGTGCGTGAATTTCCAGATGTTTTTCCTACGGATCTTCCTGGTCTTCCCCCTGATCGTGATGTCGAGTTCGTTATTGATTTGGAACCGGGTATGCGGCCTATTGCGAAAGCGCCGTACAGAATGGCCCCGCGTGAGCTATCAGAGTTGTGTACTCAGTTGGATGACTTATTGGCAAAAGGGTTTATCAGGCCGAGTTCATCACCTTGGGGTGCACCGGTGTTATTTGTGAAGAAGAAAGATGGGTCGATGCGGCTTTGCATCGATTACCGGGAATTGAACAAGGTGACCATTAAAAATAAGTACCCACTACCAAGAATCGATGATTTGTTTGATCAACTGCGAGGCAGTTCCATATTTTCGAAGATTGATCTCCGCTCGGGCTATCATCAGCTCAAGGTCCGGGAGTCTGATATTCCGCAGACTGCATTTCGATCAAGGCATGGCCATTTTGAATTTCTGGTGATGTCGTTTGGGTTGACCAATGCACCATCAGCCTTCATGGATATGATGAACAGGGTGTTCAAGGACTACTTGGATAAGTTTGTGGTGGTTTTTATTGATGACGTTCTTGTCTACTCCCGCAGTGCTGAGGAGCATGAACAGCATCTGCGATTGGTATTGGCCACTTTGCGAGACCAAAAGTTATTTGCCAATCTAAGCAAATGCGAGTTTTGGTTGTCTCAAGTTGCCTTTCTGGGTCATGTCATTAACCACCATGGAATTTCAGTGGATCCCGAAAAGATTGCTGCAGTCATGGAGTGGAGAAGACCGGAGACACCCAAGGAGATTCGAAGCTTCTTGGGATTGGCCGGCTATTATCGCAGATTTGTCGAAGGGTTTGCGACGTTGGCCGCACCATTGACTCGCTTAACCCAGAATAATGTGGCATTTGAGTGGAATGACAAGTGTGAGGCCTCATTCCTAGACCTCAAGAACAGGTTATGTACCGCTCCTGTGTTAATCTTGCCGACAGAAGGGATAGATTATGACGTTTTTGTGGATGCGTCGCACGTTGGACTTGGATTTGTTTTAATGCAAGACAAAAAGGTGATTGCGTATGGATCTCGGCAGTTGAAAAGTCATGAAAAGAATTACCCAACGCATGATTTGGAGTTCGCAGCGGTGATATTTTCGTTGAAGTTGTGGAGACACTTACTGTATGGTGCACAGTGTAAAATCTTTACAGATCATAAAAGTTTAAAGTATGTCTTCACACAGAAGGAACTGAATCTACGCCAACGTCGATGGCTGGAATATGTAGCTGATTATGATGTGGACATTCAGTATCACCCGGGGAAAGCAAATGTTGTGGCCGATGCTTTGAGTCGGAAGACGGGGAAATTATTTCATCTTTCAGTCGACCGTCTTGTGGAGGAATTTCTATTGATGGATATTTTTGTGGGCAAATATGACCCGCAAAGTCATTCGGCAGTAGAAGAACCTTCATGGATGGTGCTTGCAAGACAACATCAAAAGGATGATCCTGATCTTTTTCATTTATTTCTTCGGACTGAAAAGGATGAATTACCAGATTTTGCGATTGACGGGGCAGGCACGTTAAAGTATCGTGGTCGATTTTGTATTCCCGTAGCTGGAAACATTCGCGAGATGGTGTGTCGGGAAGCACATGGCTCAAGTATGGCCTACCATCCAGGCTCAACAAAAATGTACCGTGATCTGAAACAAAGTGTCTGGTGGTATGGAATGAAAAGAGATGTAGCGCAATTTGTAGCTGAATGTCATACCTGCAAGCGGGTGAAAGCTGATCATGGGAGGCCTGGTGGCAAGTTGACACCATTGGAGATTCCAACATGGAAGTGGGAAAGCATCTCAATGGATTTTATTATAGGTTTACCAAGATCTCCACGAGGACATGACTCCGTGTGGGTAGTCGTGGATATATTGACCAAGTGTGCTCATTTCATACCATTTAAGGTCAACTACCCGATGAAGACAATAGCGGAGCTCTATTTGAACGAAATCATCCGACTGCATGGTGTGCCAGTCAATATCATATCAGACAGGGATTCCCGATTTACTTCTCGTTTCTGGAAGAGTCTACAAGAGGGTTTGGGGACGGATTTGCGGTATTCCACTGCTTACCACCCTCAGACGAATGGACAAACAGAACGAGTTAATCAAATTGTAGAAGATATGATTCGATGCTACATTCTTGAGTATGGCGGAGCATGGGATGAACGTTTGCGGCTTATGGAATTCACATATAATAACAGCTATCAAGAAAGCTTGCAAATGGCTCCGTTCGAAGCTTTATATGGGCGTCGATGTCGGACTCCCCTCTTTTGGACTGAGGTTGGCGAGCGGCTTTTGTTGGGCCCAGAGGCGCTCGAGGACATGGAAGTTGCCGTACGACTTATTCGGGAGAAGCTCCGAATCGCCCAAGAGCGATATGAAAAGTATGCCAATCGACGACGGTCAGAATTAGAGTTTGCGGTGAGAGATTCTATTTTCTTGAAAGTCTCCCCAATGGTTGGGATGAAAAGGTTTGGTAAACAGCGCAAATTAGACCCAAGATTTGTGGGTCCCTTCAAGATTCTTGCGCCAGTTGGTGCATCCGCATACAAAGTAGAATTACCCGTGAACTTTCCTGGTGTTCACGACGTGTTTCATGTTAGCCAACTTCGCAAATGTGTACGGAATGATCAGCAAGTGTTGGATGTGATGCCGCAGTTGGCACCAAACCTTTCTTATGTGGAGATGTCTATCCGGATATTGGACTCCCAAGATCGCGTGTTGCGGAAAAAGAAGATTCTGATGGTCAAGGTGCTATGGAAAAATCAGGATGTGGAAAGCGCGATGTGGGAGCTCGAGTCAACGATGCGGGCGGCTCACCCTTATTTGTTCCCATAGTTAAGCTGGTATGTGACTTGGTGTTTGGTTGCATTCATGTTTTGGTTTGCTTCTGTATTTGATTTCGTGAAAAGTTTCGAGGCGAAACGTTTTGTTAGGGGGAGTGATTGTAACGCCCCGGATTTTTGATTGCGTATGCATGATGGGCGCTACGTTGGCTTTGAACGTTGTTCGAGCATGGTTTTTCCCGCGGGCTTGCGAGTGGCTGTTTTGGTTGCCGAGTTGCACGATTTCCCAGCAAACCGGAGTCCAAATTGGGGACTCGGTGAGGCCTCTTAGGGAATGTTTGCACTTTTTCGCGCCCAGGAAATGTTGCTGAAAGTGAGTTGCTGGTACAGGAAACAAAAAAAGGTAAAAAGTTCTTCAGGCAAAAATGGTCTAGGACGACACAGGAACATTTTTCAAAACAGGGACAAATGGTCGTTTTTGTGCGAGACACGCCCCCTGACACGGGCGTGACCCAGGCCGTGACCTGGGCGTGACCTCCTTGACTCGATGAATTTTTCTTGCGCCGAGTTGAGCTCGACGAATGGGGTACACGCCCCGTGACACGGGCGTGTCACGGGCCGTGTCCCGCTTTGTCGAGTGTCGAGTGTCGAGTGTCGGGTGTCGAGAGAGGGTACACGGCCTATGACACGGGCGTGTCACAGGGCGTGTTCAGCTTGTCGAGTGTCGAGTGTCGAGTGTCGAGTATCGAGTGTCGGGTGTGGAGAGAGGGGACACGACCTGTGACACGGGCATGTCACAGGGCGTGTCAAGCTGTGTCGAGTGTCGACACTTTGTGTCGACGAGGTGTCGAGACACGGGCTACACGCCCTAGGGCACGGGCGTGACCGACCCGTCACGGGCGTGTACCCGGCCGTGTACCGTGTGGATAAACTTGGATTTTGCCGACTTTCTGCGCCGCTTATGGTACACGCCCTGTGTCATGGGCGTGACACAGGGCGTGACCGGCCAGAAAATCGAGTTTTTCCAGATTTTTTGTGTCGTCCATTTCCTTGATTCTGCATCGAACGGTCCAGCTCTGTTCTGGAGGAAATAAGGCCGAAACAGAGAATTGTATTTCTCATTTCACCTTCTCTTCATCTTCTTCTTCATCCTCAAAGAGAAAGCAAGAGAGCAAGGGAGCAAGCAAGGCAAGGAAAGAGAGGAGCAGCCGTCGCGGCATCGTCTCGGTTCAGGCAAGCGGTGTTCTTCACCCTTGCCAATCTTCTTTCTTGATTTTAATTATGCCAACATAGCTAGTGCTTATCTTTCACATTCCCTAGCTTGTTCTTCTTATGTTGAGTTCTTCCTCACTAGCTTTATGATTATGCTTTTGAATGTCCTATACTCCATGAATATGATTTCCATGCTTAGTTTTCTTTGGTTATCAAGTCTATGATAGGTTGCTTCATGTCATTTATCTTGTTCATGTGACTCATTTAGCTCTATTTATTCATGAACATGTAGCCTTTTTCTTGCCTAATCGTGCTATTTGTTCTTGTTCCTCATCATGCAATTCATGTAGATTATAGCTTAATTACTTTCTAGCAACTTGTCGTCATGCGTGAGAACGATGAAAGGAACGTGTTTAGCTTGGGTTATGGGGCGTTTTGCGAGGCGAATTGTGAACCATGGCAGGAGCGTTTGTGTGAGAATTCTGCAAGGGGTGGTGTGGTTTCAGCCTGTGGCCACCGGGTTTTGGTTTTTGTGGTTAGAGAGACCACTTTGGCCCCGATTTGGGCTGGTTTTGTTTGGTGCGTTCCACTTTAGGGCCGCCACCGAAAGACTCTTGCGGAATTGAACTTAACCGTTGCTTATGTTTCACTCGTTTGGTTGTTTCTTGTTTGTAAGATGCTGAGTTTGGGCATGTGTATTGCCCTTTTGCTCCTACGGGTGGAGCAGGACTTGTTGAACTTGTACGCACTTCGTGCGGTTGACACTTTGGAATGACATTGTTTACTACTTGTACGCACTTATTTTATGCACTCTTTTTACTTATATGAAACATTGCTACGGGGTCGGTAAGCCCCTTCTTTATCGATTATGCAATTCATGCTCTCTTTTGTATAGCTTGGTTGATTGCTGGGGTATTCTTTCTTGAATGCCTCAGGTGCAGGTTGTAGCCGGTTGAGCGGCTAGGTTGGTTGGTGGCGTTTATTGGGAGCTAGCCGAGCATACTTAGCGAGGTAGTTCTTCTCTTTGTTGTACAGACATACATGTGCCCCAATGGGTTCGTGTCAGCTTGTTGGCGCCCATTGGTGGTTTCCTTTACTTGTGATGTATGAATAATAGACTGCTATGTGACTCATTTGGATGATGTCTTCTTGCTCTTGGGAAGGATTTATGGTAGGTTGCATTAGGTATTTTCTAAGCTACACAAAACCTATTATTGTATATCATGCATACATGTTTTGATCAACTAAGATGTATTTTCCAAATGACGTAAACAAAGAGGATTTCTTATAGTAGTATCACTATAGACTGCATATAGGAGCTCATCATAAATAAACAAAGTATTTCCATCGCGTATAAAAACAGTTTTTGATACCTAAGGCCGAGGGATACGGCCATTCAATCCAAAGGTTTTCTTACATTTCACTGTTGAATTTCAACTCATAAAGTAAGCGTCAAGAGTTGCCTGAGCGTGTGCAGTTATCCCCTGCACGACGTGGCATCATAACCCGTAGTTCCTCTTGCTCTGATACGATGTACTCGTTGAGGAAATGCGGGTTGTGACACTTTATTCCGCAGTCGGCCAGGGACGAGTTGGAGGAGCGGTTCTTACAGCTGAGGCAGGGCACCAGGACGGTGGTGGAGTACAATCGAGAGTTCGACCATTTGGCTCGATATGCAGGTTCTTACCAGCTGGACGAAGCAGGATACGTCAAGAGATTCTATAAGGGCCTGAAAGAGGAGTTGAGGGAGGCCTTGTTGTTTGTATCTGACGGGCCTATCTCCCGGATTTTGGAGATGGCAAAGAGGATTGAGGCTGATTGGCACACCACTCGGGGCCGGAAGCGGCATGCGGAGGATCAGGGCCGGAGGGCCAGAAATGATCAACGACGAAGCGCTATACCAGATGGGAGAAGGACAGAGGACCAGCCTCGTCAGGAGGTGAGGCAGGAGCCGAGAGAGCAGGTGGTTTTGGCCCCTCAACCTCTTCGGATACAGGAGATGCCGAGACCCGGGGGTATGGCGTATCCCCCACCAGAGTGCTTCCATTGTCATCAGGTGAGACACCTCCGAAGAAACTGCCCCATGAGGGGGGCACCACCTCCAGCACCACAGGGTGGCCCACCTGCCCAGTATTTCGGAGGCCGAGGACGCGGCCAAGGATGTGGTTACCAGGGAGGAGATCGAAGACAGGAAAGGGAGCAGGCATATGCCTTGTACCTGGCACAGCAACGAAACCCAGAGCGGGTCATCACAGGTAAGTTAAGATGTTTAAATTGTTTAAATTAAATTTCCGTTCTCATTTGCCCAACAAGTAAAACTGCCCTAGGTAGAATAAATAGGAAAGATAACGCGTTATAAAATACTAAGACCTTTAATCACCTCAGGTATAGTCTTCATCAGCGGCAAGCCCGCCTATACTCTGTTCGACACGGGTGCCTCGCACTCGTTTGTGTCGGAGGCCTTTCTAGAAGGGATGGAAGGAGTGGAACGGTTCACAGGCCAGATGAGGAGGGTGCGTCTACCCGACGGATCAGAGATACTCACCTCAGCCCACTGCAGTATGGAGGCGGAGATTGGTGGAAAGTCGTTCGAAGTTCCGGCAACGGTCCTGAGGATGCCAATCTTCGAGCTGATCCTGGGCATGACTTGGTTACAGTGGAATCATGCCCAAATTGATTGTCAAGCGAAGAGGATCACCGTGAGGCACGGGGACTCTATCATCATCATCGAAGGTATAAGACCTGCCTCACGTATACCCTTATCTTCAGTACAGGCCGTTAAGGCCTATTTATAGGGGGAGGAGGTCTACGAAGTGCTGTTTGAGATGGCGGAGTCCACGAATTCTATATCGAATATCCCGGTGGTGCGGGAGTTTGAGTACATCTTTCCAGAAAAATTACCCGGATTACCCCCGCACAGGGAGCAGGACTTTCAGATACAGCTTGTGCCGGGGGCCAGGCCAGCATCCAAGGCACCTTACCGGATGGCCCCAAGGGATTTGACAGAGTTCCGGAGCCAGCTTTAGGAGTTAGTGGAAGCCGGATTTGTCCGGCCAAGCTCTTCACCATGGGGAGCCCCGGTATTGTTCGTCAAAAAGAAAGACGGGACTCTCAGATTGTGCATCGACTACCGAGCACTAAATCGGCTGATGGTCTGGAACACCTATCCACTGCCAAGGATAGACGAGTTGTTCGACCAGCTGCAGGGAGCGCAGTTCTTTTCGAAATTACATTTGAGGTCGGGATACTACCAGCTTCAGATTCGAGAGGAGGACATTCAGAAGACTGCTTTTAGTAGCAGGTATGGATTATTTGAGTTTACGGTGATGCCCTTCGGGCTCACCAATGCACCCTCGGCGTTCATGACCCTCATGAACTAGGTTTTCAAGGAATACCTAGATGTGTTTGTCATTGTGTTTATCGATGACATCCTCATCTACTCGAGGATGGAGGAGGAGCACACTCGCCATCTGGCACTGACCCTACAGAGGCTGCGGGAGAATCATTTATATGCGAAGTTTAGTAAATGTCAGTTCTGGCTGAAGGAGGTGGGCTTCTTAGGCCATATTATCAGTGGAGCCGGGTTGGCAGTGGATCCGAAAAAGATTCAGGCTATTCGGGATTGGCTGCAGTTGAAGACAGCCACCAACGTACGAAGTTTCCTAGGACTTGTCGGTTACTACTGAAAGTTCGTGGAGGGATTCTCTCGAATCGCCCTCCCGCTCACATCCTTGACAAAGAAGGAGGTACCTTTTGTGTGGACTCCGCAGTTCCAGGCATCTTTCCAGGATCTGAAGGATCGGCTAACCTCGGCTCCCATTCTTACTCTCCCCTCGGGGAGGGAAGGATTTCAGGTCTACACTAATGCTTCCTACCAGTGTATGGTAGTTGTACTGATGCAGAAGGGCTATGTGATTGCATATGCGTCTTGCCAGTTGAAGAAGCACGAACAGAACTATCTGGTGCACGACCTTGAGATGGGGGCGGTCGTTTTTGCTTTGAAGGTCTGGCGCTATTATCTTTATGGAGTCCACTGCGACATCTATTCCGACCACAAGAACCTGAAATACGTGGACACGCAGAAGGAACTGAACATCAGGCAGAGGCGCTGGGTGGAGTTCCTAGCAGATTATCATTATGAAATGCACTACCATCCAGGGAAGGCAAATGTGGTGGCGGACGCATTGAGTCGGAGAGTGGCCACTTCCGAGGTCGGGCCCCAAGTTTTGTCTATGGAGCTGGTGAGGAGATTGGAGGATATGCACATCACACTGGTGTCATCCGAGTACCCCGAGCTTTACATGAAGTATTTAGCTGTGGTGAGTGTTACAGATGATATCCGGGACCGAGTTAGAGAGGGACAGAGGCGAGATGTCAAATTGGAGCCGATATTCTGGGCCTTGGAGAACGGTACAGCAGGAGATTACACGATGAGGGATGGCGTGGTATGCTTTCGAGGTCGGACTTATATACCGGAAGGAGGCCAGGTCCGGGAAGATATTATGGCGGAAGCCCACCACAGCAGATACTCGGTGCACCCGGGCATCACGAAGATGACTGCGGATTTGAAGAAGACTATATACTGGCCTGGCATGAAGAAGGATATCACTCGGTTTGTGACCCACTGCGAAGCTTGCCAGCTAGTGAAGGCAGAGTGCAAAAACCCCGTGGGTTTGTTGCAACCACTCCCAGTACCAGAGTGGAAGTTTGAAGACATCGCAATGGACTTTATTCACAGACTTCCCCGATCACGAACGGGAAATGACTCGATTTGGGTCATCGTCGATCGTTTGACAAAGGTATCCAGGTTCATTCTGATCAGGAAGGACGACGCTGTGGGAGTATTAGTACGGAGATTTGTGGAGCAGTTCGTTCGATATCACGGGGTGCCCAAAACGATCGTGTCAGATCGGGATGGCCGGTTCACTTCCAGGGAGTGGATATCCGTGCAAGCTTACTTAGGCACGCGATTGACCTTCAGCACCGCATTCCATCCCCAGACGGACGGACAGACAGAACGCACCAACCGGACGCTGGAAGATCTTTTGAGGCTATGCATTTTGGACCGCGGGGAACCGTGGGAGAAACTCTTACCCCTGGTCGAGTTCTCCTATAACAACAGCTACCAGTCCAGCATCAGGATGGCGCCTTACAAAGCCTTGTATGGAAGGAAATGCCGGACCCCGCTTTCTTGGGTTCAGGACGAAGATCCGAAGGTGTTGGGATCAGAGTTTGTTGAAGACACCGAGGCTCAGGTGAGGCTGATCAGAGACAGGATGCTAGAGGCGCAGAGCAGACAAGCTAAGTACTATGACGCCCGGCATCGGCAGGTGGAGTTCCAGGTCGGGGACCAAGTGTTTTTGAAGATCCGGCCCATGCATGGAGTCTCGCGGGTGCGTGGTCGGAGAAAGAAGCTCAGCCCTAGGTACATGGGCCCTTACAGGGTCCTGGAGCGGATCGGGCCCCTAGCCTACAGGCTGGAGTTGCCACCAGAGCTGGCAGCTCTGCACGACGTCTTCCACATTTCCTCGCTGAGGAGGGCTCTGCTACGCCTGGAGCAGCCGATTTTGACCATCGAATGGTCGGTAGCCTCAGACCGGTCCGTTCGTTTGGAGCCGGTTAGGATCGACGACCGAGGAGTATGGGTCCTGCGTCGCAAGAAGGTCCCACTAGTCAAGGTCCTGTGGAGGAACCACGGCCAGGAGGAGCATACCTGGGAGCCGCAGGACTTGATGCGACAAAGATACCCAGATCTCTTCAGTCAGGTATACCTCACAAACCCCTCAAGATATTAATTTATTTTCCTGCTTTAAACTAGTAGGGCTGCTCCAGGAAGAGTAGAGGCTTATCTTTTATTTATTGGGGGCTTATCTTTTGTTTATTGGGATCTTGGCTTCATCAATTGGGTGAATTGGGCATAGATTAGGCTTCCCTTAAAACCTAATTTAGCAAACATGGCGTCGTGATGGGATGTTACAAGTTTCCGTCTTCGGTAGAAAATTCCCGTAGGCTTAACCTTGATTTTGGGGACGAAATCTTTATTTTTTTTTATTGGGATTTGTAACATCCCATTTCCAACTAGACCCCTAGGAGTGGTTTTGTCCATGACTAGGTCATGACAAACCCTAGGAAGCCAGGAATGGGCCAAGAGATAGGAGACAAAATGTGGAAAATCATCATGGTCTGTAAATAGTAGAACTCTAAACAATGGTTTAGGATGACCATGGGCTACACCTTGACCCCAAGACCCTACCACAACACCCCCTAACACCTTGGGAGGCCCATTAGAGTCATAAGGACCCATTGGGGTCAATCAAGAGACTCAGTTGACCAAGGTCAACCCTAACCCAAAATGGGTCAAACTGGCCTACTTAGGGTCAATTGACCTACTCCTAGCCTAGAGGACCCCACCTATGCCCCCCCCACTCTAAAGTGAATTCAAGGGGTCACTAAAGACACTTTGGGGTCAGCCCTAGAGGCCAGGTTGACCCAAGTCAACCCAATCCCCTAACCTGGTCAAAGTACCCTTACTAAGGGTATGTGACCTCCAAAGTGCAAGGTAACCCTACATAACCCTTCCTAGACCTTAGGGGAAGCCAATGGGTCACCAAGGACCCATTGGGGTCAACCCAAATGGTCATGTTGACCCAAGTCAACTCTAACCCTAAAATGGTCAAAGTGCCCTTACCAAGGGACATGTGACCCCCAAGATGCCCAACCAACCATACATAAGTCTTCCTAGACCTTAGGGGAGTCCAATGGGTCATCAAAGACCCAATGGGGTCAACCCAGATGGTCAAATTGACTCAAGTCAACCCTAACTTAAGCCAAGTCAAACCTAGCCCAAAAGGGCTAACCCAAGCCCAAGCCACTTCTTCCTTAGGCTAACCTCACTTTCATAATCATCATGACTAAGTGGGCTGTACATAGCCTATGGGGTTGACCAGTCAACAAGGGTGACTAGGAGAGAGAAGGGAGCTTCCCTCCATGTTAATGGTGGAGAGAGAAGATGGGGGAGAGGAAGGGGAGAGTGGAGCCGGCCATAGGGAGACTAGCAGCCACCTATAATGGCTGCAATCAACTCCTCTAGGGAAGAGGAGTTGATTCCGGACATTTCCCGGCCACCAAGGGGTGGATTCAGCCCCCCCTACACTCAACCCGAGCCACACCATAAATGGTGTTGATGGGCATTGAAGAACTAGCCGCCCCCTCCCGAATTGCCCATTTAAACACCATCAGTAGGCAGAGGGGAACATTTTCGAGCTTTTACCTGGAGGAGACAGACCGTCCCACTGTGCTGTTGCAGAAGCCGAGCACCGCCGCCGTCAACAATGGCATCCCGCCGCTCCTCCCGCATTCAGGCCGCCAGGAAGGTCCCCCCCCCCCCTCTCCTTAACTCACGGGTAGATCATAGGTCTCCTTAGGTTCAAGTTTCGGGCTCAATTGAGCCCGATCAAAACCAAGATTTTCATGGTTTTCGGCAAGAAATGTTCCTGCTAGAACCGCCGGAAAATGCCCCTCCGGTGGCAGAGCCGCCGCCTGGCGATAGCCACCACCTCAACGGAGGTGGTGGTGGCGGTGGCCGGCCGGGGAAGGGGCTGGATCGCCGGCGGCAGAGTTTGGAAGCGGCTCCAGGCGGGATGTATCCTGGCCGTCGGCTCAAGGAGGAAGATGAAGGGATCCCGTCCCTTTTGCTTCAAGATCCGTGCGGCTAAATGATTAAACTATAGGAAATCTTTTTATATTAATGTGATTTATGTCACAGATTTTGATATTATTGGTTTTAAATTTTAAAAATACTTAGGCCCCTCTGCAGAAAAAGTCACCAACATGAAAGTTGTAGTCCTTTGTGTCTACTTTATTTTAAAATTAGTTTGAACCAATTTGGGTGCATGGTCTCACCAGGGCACCCATTTTGGTGGGACATACACTTAGGGCTAGGCAGTCATTAAACTGAGTGCACACACCTCATCCCTGGTCCAAATCACTTGAAATTTTGGCAGGGAGATTAACATAGCTATACCTAGGGCCTGCCCAAAACTCAGAATTTTTGGATACACTTTGCCTAAAGTTTTTGCTTTTATTTAATAATGTTAGGGTAATTTAATTAAGTGGTCAAATGACCTCCAAACCCTCCCAAATTTTGGAGAGTGGTCCCTGGCATCAAAATTTCATCTCATTTGGATATGTTTTGGTTAGGGAATCACCAAACTCTAGTTTGGCCTTAAGAGGGTATTTCTGATTACAAGTGCCCTATGGACTTAGGGTGGTCCCCTCCCCTCAACAGAGGCTGAGGTTTTGGACACTGACTTGGCATGGCTAATGTCACCCTCTTATGGAAAATGGGATGATTTAGGCTTGATTCACCTTAGGGTTCAACCACAAACCCTAAGGAAGGACTTTTGAGGGTTGTAAAGGACATGGGGGCAAATGCTCTTGTATAGCCTTGGAAATCCAGTAGAGTTGAGGGTAAGGTAACCTAATATCTCTGGTAGGAACTTTAGAAGAGTTGGAGCAAGGTAGACACCTCAAAACCCTAACCCTAGGTTTAGGGTAGGAGCACAAACTTGAAGTTTCAGCCACTAAACCTTCTCCAAAAGCTATGAAACTTTGGTAGAGTAGGTTTTAGGTCATCTAGAACCCCTGGTAATTTCTTTGGAATTTTATGAGTTTTATTCTTGGTACTTCATTTGTTAAATGCCAAAAGGCCCAAAATGGTGTTTTAATTAATCTGATTATTAGGTGGATTTAAATCTGATGAAACTTGGTCAGAAGATAATCTATTGCTGGGTGAACCTCTCTGAATTTTATTACAATTCTTAGTTGATTATATTTGGTACTTCCTTCATTAATTTCAGAAAGGGGCTTTGGTAGAGTAAAATTAATTATTGATGATATATCTGTGAAAAAATCTTGAGGCTTAGGTTTTGATGTTTACAAGCCACAAAGTACTTGTAGAAATTTATTTATAATTTTTAGAGGTCTGTTTTCAGAACTTCCTTTACAAGGCCATATTTTTGAGAATTGGATAATTAATTAATTTAGGGAACAATTCTTTCAAAAAAATTATGAAACTTTACTTAGAGGTTTTATGTGCCCTTACAATCATCCTGGAAGTTTCTCTAAATTTTTAGAAGTATTTTTGTTGTACATCCCTTTTTAATAATTTATTTTGGAATAAATTGGAAATAAAATTTAAGTGCTTAAACCTTGCTGAAAAATTGGGAGATTCTGGATTTTTAGATGATTTTTCATTTTTCATTTAACATAAATTTAGTGGAATTTTATCTTGTCTAAAACTTGTACTTCATGTTCAAACTTGGAGGTTTTGGTTATTAGAATAACTAAATAAATTATCAGTTAAATTATGAAAATTAGGAAATTATGGATTCAGGCTACAAATGTCAATATAGTCCTCCAATAATTATTATATGAGTACTGGATGACCATTTGGTATACTTCCCATTTTACGGGTCATATAGCTTAAGTGGTCTGCATTTAGTAAAACAGCAGGAAATCTTTCGGGATATGAATTAGAGCACATGTGATGGGTCTTGTTGGTTTGCTGGAAGGATAATTGGAATTAGGAGCATCATTGGAAGATAAAATGAGTAGAGTGTTGTTTTGGCTAGGGTTTAGAGGCGCTCGGGTTCGACGAAAGATCGTCCTCCCCGATGTGAGGTGGGGTCAAGTCACCTTAGGATTAGCCTATCGTAACATGAGAAAGTAAGGGGTAAGGGGAACAACCAATAACAAAAATGAGTACCTTGCGAAAGGGAACGCTGGGCGTAATCCCAACATAGTTCCTAGTGCCCCTTGAGAGCCCTTCATAGGGAATACCGGGGGCAGTCCTGGGTTAACGTAAACTGTTTTAACAAGCTGAAAAGAGTAACTTAGTAATTAGGGTTGCACCTTTCACAAACACTGATAGCACCGGAAGTTAGCTGGGAGCTTCGGCTCGGATGGTTAAAAGACGGACTTTGGGTCCGGGGAGCTTCGGCTCGATTGGTTGAGACGGACGTTTTGGTCCGGGGAGCTTCGGCTCGTTATTTTAATTACGCTAAATTTGCATGTGCATAAAAGAAAGGAAAAATTAAGGTGGTGGGTCTTCGGTATTGGAGGGTCGATGCACCGACGCCAATACGTTGACACGGCAAGTGTGGTTAGCACTTCGCCAACAGAAGTCCGGTACGCCAGCCGGCAAGAGTACGCAGGAGTCCGCTTCATGCACCAAGCGTTGAGGCATACGATAGGTCTGACCGGTAGTGCTTTACTGGTTTAGAGGTGGGCAAGGCCCAACCCACCGCTTCCGTCTGCCACTACGGAGGTATCCTGGGAGGTTACGGCTCCAGAAAGGGGGAACTAAAGGTTTGTGCGCACAAAGTCGGGTGTGTGCGTTGCACTTGCATGTCCATCATGCCCACTTGCATGTCATAGCATAATCGAATCATTTAAGCCCTGACACCTAATGTATAAGTGGAATGGGACGCTTATACATTAGGACCTGCAAAACGACCCCTTGGTTTATAAGCTTGTGTGGGCATGTTTATAAATTAAGGTTAATTTTGATATATATATTTACTGTTGTTTGATAACCGACACCACAACGTATAAATTGGTATGAGACTTTTTATACGATGGGAGCCTTACAAAAGACCCCTTGGCTTATGTGATCTCACATAAGCGAAGGTTACTTTTCATATTTAAATCTTATCGTCAATGTCTACTATAGAATTGCTAGTATAGGTCCACTGCCACCTGTCTTGATTATTCTCCACCTTCAAGTCCTCCCCTTTCTTCCTCTCCACTCGGTGCCTAGGAGCCATGGGGGAAGGGGTGGGGGATGATAGGACTTAGTCTTTTAGACTAACGGTTTTCGAACCGCATCATTTAGGGGATCGTGGAGTCCAGCATGGAGGAGCAGCCCCAGAGACTGGTGCGCTTGGAGGTGGGGCAGTCTAGCTTCGGAGTTCATACAGCCGGGACCGTGAGTCTCGACCTTGAGTAGTTTTTCTGCTTTTGCTTCCGCATGAGTGATTTTGTAGTGAGGATATGATGTACCGGGCATAAGCCCGTATTTTAGCACTCTGATGTTTTATTCTGTGGACACTCCCTTCGTGGAGATTATATTTATCGTGATATGTGATTTTCTGTGGACTATTAGTTTCCATTACATCATTATGCTACTTTTCTGTGATCGAATTGGATGTCAGAATCGGCGCTTTGTGGTGATGACTCTTTAGGGCGTGAAGGAGTCACCGCAAAACGGCGGTTTTGGGCCTAAGACCCCAGTGTCGATAAGAAAAAAAGGGGGAGTCTTAAAGCTATAACCATATCATGCTGCTGATTCGGGGAGAGAGGGCCTTTGGCCCTGTCTGCCTCCCTGGGGGTTGAACTGACCTTAGCCCCCCTGGCGGTTGTATCCTCCTTGGAAACCTCTCCGCTGGCCTTAGTCCTACCACTCCTACTGCCTCCAACCGAGCCGATTGTTCGGCTCCGGGAACCCCACCCCGCCTACTACTGCTGCTGTTATTCCCTCTAACGGGGTTCAGCTCTCCTCACCTCCTGACCTCTGCCACCTCCTAGCACCTTCTCCTCCTCAGTGGCCCACCTGGCAAACTTCCGGGCAAAGTCCGAGTTCGACGCCTCCCCTTCGACCTCCCTCACTGCCCTCTCCATCAGCTCCTCAAAATGGAGAGGTGGCACCCTCTTCAGCTCCATCCTGAAGAAGCCTTGCCGCAGCCCCAGGGTGAAGGCCATCATCATGGTATGCACTGGCATCTCCTGCACCTGGGTGAACTCTTCTTGGAACCGGTCTACGTAGCTCCCTAAGGCCTCGTTCACCCCCTGCTTGATGTGGAATAGGGATTCAGACTCCCTCTTCCTCTTCTTAGAAGTGTTGAACCTCAACATGAACCCCCAGCGTAGGTCCTCGAAGCAGTAGATGGATCTGGCCAGCAACTGGTGAAACTAATCTCTCACTTTCTCCTTGAGGGTGATGGCTAAGAGTCTGCAATTAAAGGCATCTGACATCTACCTTATCGAAACAACATTCTCGAACCACTGGATGTGTTGGACCGGGTCATCCTTCCCATTGTAGTAGGACATATCCGACTCCGGAACCCCTCTGAAACTAGGGTAGGTGAAACCAACTCGCTGAAGTGGCTGCCTCCCACTATCGGGCGAGTCAGGGGATCTCGCACACCCATCTTGTCGATCCAACCTCCACTCGCCAAGCTGGGGAATAGCACTCTTCCAGGGAGATATCACCCACTCACCTCCTCTGCTACCTCCTTCCCAGCTCGCCTAGCTGGGACGTCCTCGCCTAGTGCTGGGTCAGCGGAGATTAGGAAGGCCAACATCGAGCCCTCGTCGCGCGTGCCTAGTGCAAATTTGACGAGGCTAAGCACCTCCTGCCTGAACTCCTCGAACATCCCAATGGTGTCGAGAGGGGGAGGGTTGGCGAATCGACCCTGCTCGAGCCTTGTCCTTATATTATAGTCACTGAGCTCACTAACGATTTTCAGTGTTGATCACTCTCCACGCTCACCGCATCAAAATGTTGAAGTCGAAGAGTCAGTCTCTATGGATTTTGACCATTGGGGAAGGGGTGATCGTACACTTACTTCTCTCTCACAAGCCAAACAACCAAAGACCTAGCACAAGGAACATACCCAAGGCTGTAGCACGGCGGTCCCACCACATACCTGGAAGATCTTAGAGCGCTTCCCCTCCATAGCCAAGTGTTGAGCTAAGAATACCTCAGAAAGTGCAAGAAGATCAGGGCACCAATAAGCATGGCTTCTGAGGTACCCCCTTGGGTCTATTTATAGTTTTCTGAAAACGGTCTGCCAATAGATAACCTCCTATGTTCAAAACAGCTATATGCATCCAAAAGTGTTATGCCAACAACGTAACTCTGCTGTTCTAGAAGGATATTTGCACCCCCAGCAAGGGCATCCAAGTAATTTTGCCTCTGGACCCCATTGGGCGAGGGCCACGGAACAGTTGGTCAACTCGCCCAGTTACATGGCCGATGTGGCTTTGCTCCAACTCCCCGCCTTCTATCTCTAGGTGAGAGAGAGACGGGCTGCCATGGCTCACCTTCCCCTATACGAAGGCGAGCCAACAATAAGGACGCCTAGGTAGGCGCGACCTGGATGGGTTGGCTCTCACGGCTTGCTCGCTTAGCCTTGGCGGGAGCGAGTCAGTAATCTTGGTTCGGTTGACTACTGTATTGATGCGGGCAGGTCGCTTTGGCTCGCTCGCCTAGTCTAGTGGACCCACTCGGTGAAAACGGGGTTGTACACTAGAGATATGCTTCTAAAGCATAATAGAATCAGACACTATCGAAGCTCCTTTATCATGAAGTGACACCGCCTTGACCCTTCCCGAAGAGAGTCACCGACACCTTCTCTGGAAAGCCACGACCTCCAAGTGACACATCGAAGTACCGGGAGGCTCCCACAACTCGGCCACCATCCAAGGTTGAATCTTGGCTCGGGCAGTAATGGCAGCCCTCCAGCGGCCAGAAGCGTCAGATAGCTCGTCGACAAGCTAAGGAGGGAGGGGAGAATGATGATCCACCAAAGCTGGGGGCCTCTGGGAGCTTGCTGGTGAAATTGTAATTAAAGGTAGCAAGGGAGGTGGGGCTCAACTAGGATTTCTTCGGCAAGATAGGGTTCTAGCAAGGGGTGGGTGAGTTTGACTATGCTTAGGGAGAGGGGTGAGCTATGCTGGAGGGAGTGGGGGACTTTATATAATAGAGCAAGGCCCCTCCCTCTCCCAATCACACATTGTTAAATAAATCTCCCCCTCCTAAGAGACTTGGCCTTGGTTAGGGAATATGGCAACCATTTGGAGGGAATTGATGGTACAATCACTTGTCATCATCAGGTCGGGCAAAACTTGGGTGACTTGGTTTTAGGTTTGGGAAGGGGGCAAGAAAAAGGAATGGTGGCCTCGTGCTTTGGCCCATGGCCCTTTTCTCAAGGATTTTGGTTGAATATATATTGCTCATTTAGTGCTGAAGTGTGGTCCCAAGGAGGCATGGGCGAAAGGGGTGGTGAAATCTCCACTTAGATTTTAAAAAACTGTGATTTTTGAAGGGTTTGACCAAAGTTAACCCTAGTGTTGGTCCCCTATATGGGTCAAGGTCAAAGTAGGTCCAAGTAGTCAAGTGATGAGCCAATGTTGGGGCATTGAAGTAATATTGGTGTGTGCATGCTTTTCGGTGCACCATAAATCTTAATTTGACTAAATTGACCAAATAGTGTCATAATGAGCGCAAAGAATTTTGTTGCTCACGCGTTGACCACACGAGTCTATTGTAATTAACTCGGGACAATTCTGAGTTCATATGCTCCATATTCTAAATTAGCGTAGACGTCGTTGTGACACGTACCATTACTCAAAATGATAATTTCCTCCAAATGACCTTAGATTGAAACAAAATGCATTCTATTGCACTCATGTTGACTATATGAGTCCAATGCAACAGATAAAGCTTAATTTGAAGCACATATGCTTAATACACTAAAACGACATCGTTGAGATGCACTACGCTACTCAAAATAATCATTTTCTCTAAATGACTTCGGATTGGAAAGAAATGAGTTCTCTTGTACTCAAATCAATTATACAAGTCCAATGCAACTGGCAGAACTCAATCCAGAGCACATAGGCTTAATATACTAAAACGACAGCATCGTGACGAGCTACGATACTCAAAATGGTCATTTTCTCCAAATGACCTCGGAACGAAATAAAGCGAGTTTTGTTGTACTCGTACCAATTATATGAGTCCAATGCAACTAACATAACTTAATTCAGAACACGTGTGCTCAATATATAGGTTTTGCATCGTCGTGAGCACAAAGATACTCAAAATGGTCATTTTCTCCAAATGAACTCGAATCGGAACCAAACGAGTTCCATTATACTCGTATTAACTATATGAGTCTAATGCAACTGAGAAAACTCAATTTGGAGCATGCATGCTAAATATATTATATTGGTCACCTCATAGCTTTAGAGTACCCTACAGGTTATCGACTCACTTTATTGGGTCAACTAGGGTCCTAGTTGACCAATAAAAGTCGGGATGATACAATCCATTAAACATTAGGGATTTTTGTCCACAAAAATTGCTTAAAGTAGTGGGGGTATGAAGAGCTTACATACCCAAGAGAAAAGCTTTGGATGCATTTCTCTTATGAGACTTTATGTTTCCCAAGTGTATTCATCGCACCCGCAAATTGACCATAGTATTTTAACCATAGTTATGGTTTTATTTCACAGGTTCTTAATTTTTAAGTCAATAATCCGCATGTGCTCTAATCGTGGAGATCCGTCAGACTGCAAAGGTACCAGAGGTGCAGGAAGATATTGTTTGAGTTGCTGAAAGGGAAGATGTAGTGTAGATTCCCCAATTCTAGTGGCAGAGCTAATCGATATGCAACCGGGACGACTTGTTCTATTATTGGGTAAGGGCCCAAATAGCGGGGGATTAATGTTTTTGCTTCTTTATTCAAGAGGTTCCATGCATATGCTTGATTTTCAATAATATCAGATCTCCCATGCTGAATTCTACCAATCGATGTCGATCATCATAATATTTGTCTAACCTGCTCTACGCTTATAACATCCGCTCTTGTATTAACCTTATCACTGTGGTGGTATCATCAATGTACGTAATACCAAATGCTTAATGATCGTCATCATATGCCTAAGATGGAGGTGTTCGGCAGCATCTCCCATATAGAGCATCATACTGTGTCATTTTGATGATGGCTTGAAAGCTATTATTATAGGAGAATTCCACAATTGGTAGAAGTTACTCCTCTAGTTTGTTATGCTCCACTATGAATAGTCGAAGAAGGTCTTCCTTGGTTTGATTCGTTCTCTCTATCTGACTGCCAGTTTGGGAATGAAAAGTGATGCTATAGGCTAACTTGGTACCCAAGTAAGCATGTACTCTTATCCTTCCTCTTGATGTAAAGTATTTGTCATGGCCAGAGAAGATCATTTTGGGAACTCCATGAAATCGGACCACTTGCTCTATAAAGAGTCTAGCTAACACATCAACTCCATCACCTTGCTAGATAGGTATGAATCGGACCATATTAGTGAGGCAATCTACCACGAGCCATATAGAGACATTACTTGCACATGATCGGGCTAGACCGTGGACAAAATCCAATGAAATGTCCTCAAATTTTCACTATGGTACTCTCAAAGGTTGCAATAAACCTCATGGATTTTGGCACTTTGCCTTGACCATCTAATAGGTCTAGCAATGCATTATATAATTCATGACATCCTTTTTCATTCTAGGCAAATACAGAGTACAATGTAGGTCAATAAATTTTTTAACTACTCTAGGGTGAATAAAATACCTAGACTAGTGTGCTTCTCGAAGAATATTCTCTCGGATTCCTCCAATGGAGGGGATAAATACCAGGTTCTTATACTACATGATGCCATTGTAAAATTAAAGTCCTCATCACACCATCTTGCAAAGATTGGAAGATTGAAGCTGCCATTGGATCATTCTTTGGAGCTTGTTAGATTCGATCACAGATATCGCACTATATCTCCATCCAATACATCTGTGTCTGGTATTCCACTGGATCCCTAAGAATGATGAGGGTGATGCTAAGGCCAGCTAAAGGTTACAACAATTCTTTGGGTATCGCATCCATCCAGCTTCCAGCTACTGTGGGTTGACGTAGGGAATTGATAACCTTATTGTCCTTATTGGAGTGGTATTGAAGGGTGAATTCATAATCACAAAGAAATTCTAACCACCAGTGTTGGTAGAGGTTTAGCTCCTTCTGGGTGAAGACATGTTTGAGGCTTTTATGGTCGGAGAAGATTTCACATTTAACTCTGTATAAGTAATGTCTCCAGATGTTGAGACCGAAGACTACCACACCTAACTCTAGGTTGTGGGTTGGGTAGTTAAGCTCATGTGGCTTCAATTGTTGAGATGCGTAAGCAATTACCTTGTTGTGTTGCATCAATGTGGCTCCCAATCCATTTTTGGATGCATCAATATAGATTTGAAAAGCCTTGAGTTCGGATGGGATGGTAAGGATCAGTACAGAGGTTAAGCGATTCCTTAGATCAATAAATGCTGCCTCACATTCTGGTGTCCACCAAAACACAAATTATTTCTTTGTGAGAGTGGTGAGTGGTAGGTGATGTGCTGGCAGTAAGATTACCGTTCATGGCCAAGTAAAAAAAGGGAGGAGTAGCTTCCCCAAGTATCGATCTCACGCGGAGTGCAAGTAGGGAGCATGGATTCCGCTTTCAGAGAAATGAATGAAAGTGCTAAGTAAAAACGAGGGGTTTGATTTTCGGTTTCCTACACTAAGCAGCATTAATCTAATACGGGTCGCCGTCACCACGTCGCCAGGGTGAATTACTCCAAAGAGTAATAGCGGAGACGAACAAACTATCGAGGGCCGTAAACACCTCTTTGCATCGCGCGCTTCTAGCAGTCGCTAGAACTGCTCAAACATAACTTTCTCTAACAAATATTAAGCTCATCAACGCACATCATGTTCAAGAAATCACCACACAAAACCATTACAAGACCTTGAGCAAAACATGGTTATTAAACCTCAAGTATACTAGCACAAGTTCACGTTAAAGCAAATCCAAGAAAAGAGGGGGAGAAACACAACCAAGCACTCGAAGGCTCTCCAATATTCATGGCCGGAAGCGAGGGTTGTCGAGCCTCATCCTAGCTCGGTATTTGTAAGGTATCCGGGATCCTAAAGGGCTGTCACTTCCTTCTTCACACTCATCTTCTTCGTGTTGTGGTCGCTGATTCGGATCAGAGCGAAATACTTCACAAGTTCTACAACTAAGAACTCAAACAGTAGCTTGGAGGTCGGCAATGGCGATAGCGGTCGGAGACAAAGCTTTAGCAAGCTCTTTGGAGGTGAATGGGTGGCTGGATCAAGCCTCCAAGGAGGATAGAGAAAATGACGACTGGAGGGATGAGTTCGCGCTCAAAGGGGCGGAAATGGCGGGGGAAACAGAGATATCCCGATCCAGAAGAAATCTGCGGCTTAAATTGTAAAAGTCAGAAAAAATGGTCACGCACGGTCTGGCGCACGATCGTGCGTGAATCGTGTGATATTAATATCCAGAAAAATGCTTGAGGAAGAAGAAGCGTTGACCCGTGCGTTTCCTTCGCGCACGGGCGGTTCCGCCCGTGCGTGAACGACATCGCACGGGTAGCGACAGAGTGATGTAAAATAGAAACATACAAGAAAACCGTGCGTTTTACTTGTGCACGGGAGCAGTCGCCCGTGCGTGAACAACACGCACGATTAGCCACAGAACGGAAAAAACTGGGAAGCTACAGGAAATCCGGGTGTTTCCTTCGCGCATGGTTTCGAAGAAACCGTGCGTCAACTGTGCAAGAGGAAATTCATCGAGCTCAGCTCGACGTTCTTCCAGCCGACTACAACGCATGATTTCACGCAAACCAAGCGTGAAAGAAATGCACGACCGTGCGTTTTCCTTGAGACAGAATTCATGCCTTGTGGGAAAACGCACCACCTGCACAAAATTAAAACTCACAAAGGAGGACCCTCCAGCAATCAACAAAATGCAATAAAAACTACTTGAACGAGAGCTGGGGAGCACCAAGTGCATACCCCCAGCAAACGAATGCGCAATTGCGCACCCACGGGCTAGAAAAGTGCACTAAACTTGAAACGCAGTAGGAACGAAATATCAATGAAAACAACCGAAAAGTGAAGTGCAAAGTCATGAAAATCGGCCCAGATGAGTTCGCAAAGCCCTATATAAATGAGACTCATCACACCCCCAAACTTACCTATTTGCGCGTCTCAAACAAAGAAGAGCCTTGCAGAGTAGAAAAAGAACAAACTAACACAATAATTATAATCCGGAGTACCATGCAAAGTCGCACGCTCGCGGGCGTAAAAATATAGTAGAGAAAATTTCTAAGCTTAAAAAATAATTTATACTTTTCAGCATGCGTAACAAAAATTCTATGACTACTCAAAAAAAGAATCGCGGTGAATCCTCTGGTCACGCGTTGGGAGAAAATAGACTAACCGCTAAGGCGAGTATTGCCAAAGATCGGCATTCGGGACAACCTCCAAAGGAATCCACCAATGTCGGTGACCATATGTTTGCCTATTCGCACTCTCTCCACGACACTAGTTTGCTTTAAGCATGAGTCCTTAGGACTTCAGGTAGTAATGGGGCTTGGGTTAAGGCGAGGTAATCAAGGATAAAAACGAAGGCTACACACAAAACCCAACTAAGCTAGCACAAAAAGAGGCTATATGCTACCGACAAAACACGCGTCTACACCACACCCCTAGACTTAATTTTTAAAATACGGGTGTGTGTACCGCCTACTCCAAAATATATATCAACTCAAATAAGATTTTCAGTTATACTTTTCGTTTCTCTTTTTCTTTCTTTTTCAAATTTTCTTTTTATACATTTTCTTCTTAATTCTTCTTTTTCTTATACACAATTCCAGCAAATAAATTCATGGGAGCACAACCACAAATTTCACAAAGAACAACACCGCATCAACACCCCCATCCTGAAACTAAAAAACAGTAAAGCTAGACTTTGGTGTGCGACTAGGGTCGGTTACTAGGATTTGGTGAAATAAAAATGGAGCTGAATCAAAGGAGGGGTAGGAACAACGGGGCTAGCGACAATAAGATGTTAGGAACGGGTACAAAGCTCAACCTGGCCAAAATGATGGCCTACATCATGCTCACGCTTAATTAACCATGCACCAATGCTTCGAGAGTAGCTTGGGGAAAGTTCTTACCCAATGCTCAGAAGATGAGCATACTAGAAGATTGGCTTTAAACTTGATCAATAAGCCCATGGCCCAGACAAAATCACCTGCAAGAAGCACATCTCCAACCAAGCAAATAATAGGCATGCATACTCAAAATGCTAAACAAACAAATTATACGCAGCTAAATTGGGTTGTCTCCCAGAAACCCTTTTCTTTACCGTCCTTAAGGTGTACCAAATACCTTTATTAACAGTTTTATACAATGTTCAGGTAGCAAAAGTTTAATACACAGAGAAAGACAATTCAAAGTCACACACAGCATTAAGCAAATAAAACGCTAGCAGCAACAAGACAAAAGGAGATGGCCCCAGAGATCCCTCACTTTTCAGCTAAACACCGATTTATGATAGATCCCCCCAGACACATGAGATAAGGAAGAAAGGAGAGCTTTAGGGCCCAAGGAAGACAATTCTCCCCTGCCCCTGCTCTCCTCCATCCCGCGCCTGCGGGCAAAACTCTGCGCTTTGCGCAAGAGCAACTCCTTTCATTTTAATTCCACAAAAGAGGAGCGCCAAGGCGGTAAGGTCACACCTGGCTCTTCAGCATCTAGAGTAACATCCAAAACCGGGGGCGTCCTTTCTTCACCCGCTTAGGGTGAAAATCAGCCCATGTTACCTATTTCATAATTTTATAGACTTTGGCTAAACAAATTACAGTTTTAAAATTGAAATTTTGCACGCCCACATCCGGCGTGCACAACACATCCATCTTTGCAGCAACATCATGCATCATATCAAGGACCTGTGTCACTTCTTTCCCTTTAGTTGTCATTGGTGTTTCAAAAACTTCCTCAACCTATTCTTGTCCCGTCGATTGAAAATCTACCTTAACACCACTAGAAACATCATTAGATGACACGATAGTTAAGTTCACTGGTTTTACGAGGTCAAAAAAAATTAATTGAGGAGGCGAAGGTGGTAAAGGTTTATTAACTTTAGGCGCAACAGTGATGCCACTAGCATCAAAATGCAACGTCGCCTAACTGCTTTAAGGAAGGGGACCCCAAGGATGGGTTTTGACGTGTTACCCCGGGGTCCAAGCACTTGAAAGTCTATGAAGACAGCCGCCCCATTCAAAACCACTTCTACACCCTTCACCTCTCCATTGGTCTCAACCACAGATCCATCAGCTAGCATTAAGGATTTCCTTCCATCAGATTCGACATTCAAATTCATCTTTTCAACATCTTGCAAAGCAAGAATGTTACAAGATGAACCAGAATCACAAAGCGCTAGAGTTTCTATTGCATTAATCTCACATTTAACACTCGTTTCACGGGCATTATATTCCCCCACATCCTCAACAGTCTTCCCATGCTCACGGGAATTCTTCTCCGTGTCTCTAGGAAGAGTTTCACGGGTGCGCTCAGAAAATACGTGGGCCAATTATCCAAATTGCGTTTCCAAATTCCTCATGGAAGTAGTCTGACTAGTCATATTCGACTGGGCCATTTCAACAAACTTTTCCATCATCTCCTCTAACGCGCTATTGTGCGTCCCTTGCAAATTCTGATTATAACCCGGCTGAGATGGTCGCGGCTGGCTACTAGAAGCCTGAGCATCGAATTTGTTGGAACCCTAGTTCTGATTTGTGTAAGGATCACTATTAGGTTTGTTTAAACTGACCCAAAATGTATAGTCAGGGTCATAGGTTTATTTCTTTAGTCTAGGCCAAGGGTCAACATCGCATGGATCTGCCTACAAATAGCTTGTCAGAGATTCAAGCAGTTGTGTCGACACCCAGAAGAATTGTGTCGACACACAGAAAGGTTGTGTTGACACCCAAAAGAATTGTGTCGACACACAGAAAGGCTGTGTCGACACCCAGAAGATTTGTGTCAACACACAAACTATCAGTCGACACAGATAATATTAGTCGACACTAGCTCAGTCGACACAAGAAGGATTTATGTCGACACAGTTCACAGATTATTAGTCGACAGTATCAGTCGACACCAGAAGGACTTGTGTCGACACCCAGAACCATCTGTCGACACAGTTCACAGAAGCTGTTTCAGAAGGACAAGTCAAATTCTCAGGTCGACGAGTCAAGTTCTCAGGTCGACGATTTCTGGCTTCTTCAGTATCTCATTCCAGAAAATATTCTAAGTCCAGAAATAATTCTAAGCTCGACGATCGTTGATCTCCCATCGACGATCTCAGAGTCTTCTACTCTGAACTGAGCTCGACAATCTACGAGCTCAGGTCGACGATCCTGTGCTTCTCAGCTGTTATCTCAGATCTATGATAGTTGCTTATAGGTCAACGATCTCTTAACCCAATTCGATGATTTCTGAGCCAAGCTCTACGATTTTTTTACTGCCTTCAGTTATCAGTTCTCTCAGTACGGTCAGGAGTATTTATCTTGGTTATGATAAATCATTTTAAGGCAAATATATTCTGATCATTAATGCTGACATTCTCAAGGCTGATAGCTGTATCTCATGAAGCATTGATTATGGTATTCACAGAATATTTTGTCTAGACAGTTATGGAAGTGCATTTATGATTATCAGTCATTCTACTCGTTTGGGCTCCAAAATTCTTGCAGAGAATTAAGTACTATCTGGGAATTCAAATTCAGGCCGTTAGTCATTCCAAAAAGATACAGAGAACTTAAAAAAGACAGAGACAACAAGAATAAAAAAAAATCAGTCAGAAAATCATTTTTTTTTGCTCCGAAGGTCTCTTGTTTTTGCAAAATACAAGGAAGAAGAAGATCTTGCTGAACACACAAATCTCTCTAGTCTTCTTCCTTCATCAGGCTTCAATAATATACAGAGAGCTCGAATCAACATCAATCTGAAGACCTACACCCTGGACAAAGCTTCCTTCTTCCTGAAACTACTCAATATCTCAAGGGGAGCTTTGGCATCATCAAATCCACATAGTCTTCTCATTGTGTTTGAGAAAGAGAAGACTGTCAACTATTTTTATTTAACCTCTCGTGTATAGGGTTATTACTCCCTTAAAAAGTAAACTCCATGGTGATAGGGCACCTGATCAAAAACCTATTGGTTTTTAGGCACCTGATCAAAAGCCTGAAGGGTTTCTAGATCTACCTAAAGCAGATCTTGTGGTGATAGGGCACCTGATCAAAAACCTAAGTGGATTCCTACCAGGGTGGTAGAAGAGTGGATGTACCTAGATTTGGGGAACCACTATAAAATTTCTTGTATCGTCTAGATTGCCTTGTGTTTTCTTTGTGTATTGTGCTGTGATAGTTTCTGGCTTTTATCTCTTTCATATAAGTATCAATATTTTAATTCCGCAATAAATCTAAACAATTTTTTTACTCTATTCACCCCCCCTCTAGAGTAAACTGTAATTATCCCTCACTTTCAATTGGTATCAGAGGGTGTGTTTTTATGGTTATACAGGCTAACACCTGAACCTAAGATCTCTGATAGATATTTGTTTACTCTATTCTTTGTTATACCATGACACAGTACAAGGAATTTGCAAGCACCAGACCTCCAGTTTGCAACTGGCAAAAGTTTGGAATCTGGAAGGCAAGAATCAGGCTTTATATGAATTCTATTGATGAAGACACTTTTGCTTCTATCTTTACAGGAGTATCTCCACAACCAGCTGCCCCTTCAAGTACTTCCCCAAACATGACTGCAGTACCTCCTCCAGACTACAATGATGCATACAAGAAAGCAAAGATTATTGATGCAAGAGCCATGAATATACTGGCACAAACAATGTCTGATGACATATTTCAGAAAGTAGCTGAATGTGAATTAGCCAAGGTTATCAGGGATTCCTTAAACTAGATGGTTGCAGGATCAGCAGATGAAAGGAAGGACAGGAAAGCTCATCGCATCTCCCAGTATGAGAATTTTTAAAAGGAAGAAACTGAGCAAGTTTCTGAGATGTATAATAGACTCAGTCTCATTGTTAATGAGCTGAAAACTCTTGACAAAGACATCTCAGTCACAATAATAAATGGCAAGATTCTCATGTGCTTCCCTAGCTCATGGGACTCTAGAATCTAGCCTATCAGAGAGACCAGAAACACACATGAGATGACTACAGAATCAGTCTTAGGAAAGCTAAAAGCCTATGAATAGAAGCTGAAGACAAGAGAAGCTGAGCAACACAAGACTGCTACACCAACTAGGAAGGAGCAGAATATAGCCTTCAAAGCTTCAGAGGAATCAGAAACTTCCCCAACAAATGAAGAGTTGATGAGTCTCTTTGCAAAGAGATTTTTCAAGATGGGGAGAAAAGAATTCAGAAGTAAATCATCAAGGAGTGATGATAAACCAAGGTATGATAAAACCCCTTCTAAAGAGATTATTCTTTTTGGTTGCAGGAAACCTGGACATATTCTTCGAGAATGTCTAGAAAACAAGCATAAGGAAAGGAGAAAAGAGAAAGACTCCAAGAAGCACTCCAACAAACCATCCTCCTACAAGCACAAGAAGAAGGAGAGAGGGTTTGTTGCAGAAACATGGAGTGATACAAAAGAATCATATTCCTCCAGCTCTAGTGAAGATGAAGAGGAAACAAAGGCCAAAGAAATCTACTTAATGGCCATCAATGCTTTAGGGCATGTCTCAGAAGAAGAAGAATCTGAAGAATGTTCAGATTATGATCAGGTATTGGAAGAATTCGACTTTACCTCTGAAGATTTTAAAAATGACTTTAAATCTATGTGTAGTGATCTGATTAGATCTAAGAAGAAAATCAAACTTCTCAGAGATAAATAATTTAATTATGATAGCTTAGTATCAGAAAACATTAAATTGAAAAATGAAATAGACATGTGTAGTGAACAAATCACTTTTCTGAAAGTTGAATTAAGTAAAGAAAAATAGCTAGAGGAATCACTGAATGGAAGAAGCAAATATCTAGTAGAAATTACCAGCACACTTAATGCTAGACTTAATAGAAGTAAGTTAGGATTAGGTGCATCATCCAGTGAACCACCAATTATTAAGAAAAACTACCTTTCACAACCTATAAAGTTTATTTCAGATAAAGGTAAGAAGAATACAGAACAAATTAAAACAGTTAACAGAGTTTTAAAACAAGTTGAGATAAATAAAGAAAAACAAAAAGCTAAGTCTGAACAAAAATCGTCGAACCAAGATTGACGATATCAGCGTTATGCGTCGAACGACGATCGACGATCTGTGAACCCAGAGCTTGAGCATAAACACTCTGCAAACGGGGATCGACGATATCATTATCTATCGTCGAACAGAGATCGACGATCGTGGAACCCAGATAATAGACGCTATTATTCTGAGAACCAAGATCGACGATATCAGTGCTGGTCGTCGAACGCAGATCGACGATCTGAACTAAAGTCATCGAACTCAAAACAGTTACATCAAAACTATAATTTCAAAAGAAATTTAAATAAGAATTCTAACTCTAAATCTTTCAATCCCTTTAATCAATGGATAATACCACCAAGAAGATATCATCCTAAAGGTTACAAGAATCAACCTGAATATTCTTATATTTCCAGTTACAGTTATGTAAATCAATAAGGACCTAAGATTACCAAGGTCAAAAATAATTAGCTATTTTTTCCTTGCAGATAAAGACCTATCCTACCATACAGGATAAGTGGTATTTGGATAGTGGGTGTTCCAAGCACATGACAGGAAACAAGGCCAATCTAAGTAACTATAAGGAAAAGCTAGGTCCAATGGTTATATTTGGAGACTCAAGCTTTGGTCAGACAAAAGGCTATGGAGAATTTACACTTGGAGCTGTCACTTTCAGGAAAGTGGCATATGTAAGTGGGCTGAAACATAACTTGATATCCATAGGACAACTATGTGATGCAAGTTATGAGGTATGTTTTATTGAATCTAAATGCAATATTTCTCTAAACAGCATTACTGTGTTATCAGGTATTAGGTTAGGCAATATCTATTTAGTTGATTTTAATTCTACTTGTTCAGAAATCTGTTTCTTTAATCAGGTTAGCAATAATAATACTTTGTGGCATAAAAGGCAAGGACATGTAAATCTAAGAAACATTGCTAGGTTATCTAAGGGCAACATTGTTAGAGGATTGCCCTCTTGCCCCTACAAGAAGGAAAGCCTTTGCAAGGCTTGTCAAGAAGTCAAGCAAACTAAAAATAGTTTTAAATCAGTTAATAAGAGTGATTTACCTAGGATTTTGTATCAGCTTCATTTGGACCTTTTTGGACCAATTGCTGTATAAATTCTGGGAGGGAAGTCCTTTACTTTAGTTATTGTAGATGACTTCTTTAGGTTCTCTTGGGTTTTCTTCTTGAAAAATAACTCTGATAATTTTAAAGTTCTTACAGACTTTCTAAAATGCATAAAGATTGAGTACT
Source organism: Platanthera guangdongensis (assembly GCA_039583875.1). NCBI lineage: Eukaryota > Viridiplantae > Streptophyta > Magnoliopsida > Asparagales > Orchidaceae > Platanthera > Platanthera guangdongensis. Next base: position 55,499,788 of record CM077153.1, on the reverse strand, counting down.
CTACTCTAGTTGCATTGATCAGAAGTGATCATGGCACTGAGTTTGAATCTCTTCATATGCAAGAAATCTATGAGAAGGAAGGTATCAGGCACTGCTTCTCTGCTCTCAGAACCCCTCAACAAAATGGGGTAGCTGAAAGGAAAAACAGAACACTCATTGAAACTACAGGCACATTGCTTGCTGATGCTCACGTGCCTCTATCCTACTGGGCAGAAGCTGTAAGCACAGCAAATTATGTCGTGAATAGAAGTTTGATACACAAACTTAAAGGCAAGACTCCCTATGAATTACTCAAAGGGAAGAAACCTAAAATAGACTACTTTAGAATTTTTGGTTGTATCAGTTATATACATAATAACAACAAAGATTATCTTAGAAAGTTTGAAGCCATAGCTACAATGGGAATCTTTCTAGGATATTCCCAAGTTAGCAAGGCATATAGGGTTCTCAATAAATCATCCTTGAAAATTGAAGAGTCAATACATGTTACATTTGATGAAGCTAATATGTTTTACAAGGAGAAGGAAGCATCTACCACTGATCATCTGCAGGTACCAAGACTATGTAAAAAGCTGGATGACTTAAATCTCACCCAGAAGGTGATATCTCATCCCTCACCACAAGCAAATGAAGATAGTGAAGAAGACTCTATAGAAGAAACTGAACTTCGTCCAACAGTAGAAGTAATTCCATAAGAGGAATTCACTCCAATTGATGTTGCTGAACCAACTCCACCATTTGATTTTGTCACAATTAGGGATCACCCTAGATCCCAAGTAATTGGAGACATATCAGCAGGTGTACAGACAAGGCATCAACTCAACCATGATGTGATGCATGCCTGTTTTCTCTCTCAAATTGAACCTCAATCCATAACTAATGCTGAGCAAGATCCCCATTGGATCACTACAATGCAAGAGGAACTAAATCAATTTGAAAGATGTAGAGTTTGGGACTTGGTTCCAAGGCCTAAAGGCTATCCAGAAATTGGAACTAAGTGGGTTTTCAGGAATAAGCTTGATGCCCAAGGTGTGATTGTGAGGAACAAGGTTAGGCTTGTTGCTCAATGATATAGGCAAGAGAAAGGAATTGACTATGATCAGACCTTTGCTCCAGTTGCCAGGCTAGAGGCTATAAGGATTTTTTTTGCCTATGCTGCTTTCAAAAAGTTCATAGTTTATCAGATGGATGTTAAGAGTGCTTTCCTAAATAGAGTACTACAAGAAGAGGTTTATGTATAACAACCTCCAGGTTTTGTTTCTCCAACTTCCCCCTCTCATGTTTTTAAACTGCATAAGGCTCTCTATGGTTTAAGGCAAGCTCCAAGAGCTTGGTATGAGACCTTAGCCAACTTTATTTTAGGGCATGGTTTTTCTAGAGGCATGTTAGATAAAACCCTTTTTACAAAATTGCATCATGATAAAATCTTATTAGTACAAATATATGTAGATGATATTATATTTGGTTCTACTGATCCCAAATTGTGCAAGAGATTTTCTAATCTAATGCATTCTAAATTTGAGATGAGTAGCATGGGAGAGTTATCTTATTTCCTTGGTCTCCAAGTGAAACAATCTCCTGATGGTATCTTCATTTCCCAATCTAAATATGCTAATGAGCTTATTAAGAAGTATGGGATGGCTGATGCATCTTTTATGAAGACTACCATGGCTATCAATGCTGTATTAGACACTGATGAACATGGAAAACCTGTTGATCAGACCAGGTATAGGGCCATCGTTGGATCCCTACTATATCTAACAGCAAGCAGACCAGATATCATGTTTTCTACATGTTTATGTGCTAGGTTCCAGGTGAACCCTAAAGAATCTCATCTTATTTTCATAAAAATGATTTTAAGATATATAAAGGGTTGTCCTAATCTAGGACTCTGGTATCCAATAGAGTCAGCATTTGAGTTGACTAGATTTTCAGATGCTGACTATGCTGGATGCAGAGTGGATAGAAAGAGCACTTCAGGAACTTGCTAGTTCTTGGGTGATAGACTTGTGTCGTGGTTTTGCAAGAATCAAACCTCTGTATCAACATCTACTGCTGAAGCTGAATTTATGGCTGCTGGCAGTTACTATTCACAGATTTTATGGATACAAAACCAACTCTTAGATTATGGTTTCAATCTAAATAATTCAACCATCTTCTGTGATAATACTAGTGTTATATCTATAACAGATAATCCAGTGCATCATTCTAAAATAAAGCATATAGATATAAGACATCATTTCATTAGTGATAATGTAGACAAAAAGAAAATTAATCTAGACTTTATCTCCACTGATTTTCAAAGAGCAGATATTTTCACCAAACCCCTTGATGAAAAGAAGCACCCGTTCTTCCTGAATCAGCTTGGAATGATCAATGGGAAGGATTAATTTGATTTTTGTCTTCTGTTTTTGGATCTGTTCCTAAATCGTCGAACGAAGATCGACGATCTTCAAACAACTCTTTAGCTAAATCGTCGAACTACGTTTGATGACAGCTCTGTGTGAAGACAAAAATCATCGACCAGAGATCGATGACTTTGCTTCAGTTAATTGATCGTCAAGCTATGCTCGACTATCAATTTCCGACTGAGATCATAGACCAAAGATATTATTTGTTTATAAATTAATCTTTGACCTAAGATCGACGTTTTTGTTTTTATCGTTGAACAGAGATCGTCTTTTCTATTCCAAAAACCTATATGCAGGTTTCTCTTCGATATCTGTCCCGCATTTTCATATTCTATTTTCCCTTTGCCCTTGATCTCTTCTCTCTTGAGTCTACAGATCTTCCATGGCGATTTCTACGGTGGCTCTTTCAAAGATGAAGTTCGACACTGGTTTCCATGTCGACTTCGAATCGATCAGTCCTGTGATCCTAACTTTCAATTGAATGGGTTTACTCTTCCTAAACAAATGACTACTCCCTTTCTGCTTCCCTTTCTGCTTCCTCTGTCCCTTCTTCATCTAAGGGGCCTGCTTCCAGTTTCCACTGAAACCAGGCAGGGGGAGGTGTCCAATGAAGATGCAGCAGGTTCAGCCTCAGCATACCTTCAAGCTCAGTATCCTCCAGCAGTACAGGTAGAAGAAGTGTCTCAGAAATTTTGTGCAGATATAGATGACCAATGAAGCTGCAGCAGTTCCAGCAGCAGTACCAATTCCAGAAATAGTAGAAGCAGATTATGATGATACAGATTGTAATGACACAGGTTTGGGCAAGGTTCAACATCAACAACAACATCAGCAATAGCAGGGTCATAGGTTTATTTCTTTAGTCTAGGCCAAGAGTCAACATCACATGGATCAGCCTATAAACAGCTTGTCAGAGATTAAAGCAGTTGTGTCGACACCTAGAAGAATTATGTCGACACACAGAAAGGTTGTGTCGACACCCAAAAGAATTGTGTCGACACACAGAAAGGTTGTCTCGACACCCAGAAGATTTGTGTCGACACACAGTCTATCAGTCGACACAGATAATATTAGTCGACACTAGCTCAGTCGACACAAGAAGGATTTTTGTCGACACAGTTCACAGATTATTAGTCGATAGTATCAGTCGACACCAGAAGGACTTATGTCGACACCTAGAACCATCTATCGACACAGTTCACAGAAGATGTTTCAGAAGGACAAGTCAAATTTTCAGGTCGACGAGTCAAGTTCTCAGGTCGAGGATTTCTGGCTTCTTCAGTATGTCATTCCAGAAAATATTCTAAGTCCAGAAAAAATTCTCATCTCGACGATCATCGAAATCCCATCGATGATCTCAGAGTCTTTTACTCTGAACTGAGCTCGACGATCTACGAGCTCAGGTCGACGATCTTGTGCTTCTCAGCAGTTATCTCAGATCTACGATAGTTGCTCACATGTCGACGATCTCTTAACCCAGTTCGACGATCTCTGAGCCAAGCTCTACGATTTTTTATTGCCTTCAGTTATCAGTTCTCTCAGTCCGGTCAGAAGTATTTATCTTGGTTATGATAAATCATTTTAAGGAAAATATATTATGATAATTAGTGCTGACATTCTCAAGGCTGATAGCTGTATCTCATGAAGCATTGATTATGGTATTCACAGAATATTTTGTCTAGACAGTTATGGAAGTGCATTTATTATTGCCAGCCATTCTACCCACTTGGGCTCCAAAATTCTTGCAGATAATTAAGTACTGTCTGGGAATTCAAATTCAGGTCGTTAGTCATTCCAAAAAGATACAGAGAACTTAAAAAAGACAGAGACAACAAGAATAAAAAAAACTTCAGTCAGAAAATCAATTTTTTTTGCTCTGAAGGTCTCTTGTTTTTGCAAAATACAAGGAAGAAGAAGAACTTGTTGAACACACAAATCTCTCTAGTCTTCTTCCTTCATCAGGCTTCAACAATCTACAGAGAGCTCGAATCAACATCAATCTGAAGACCTGCACCCTGGACAAAGCTTCTTTCTTCTTGAAACTACTCAATATCTCAGGAGGAGCTTTGGCATCATCAAATGCATATAGTCTTCTCATTGTGTTTGAGAAAGAGAAGACTGTTATCTATTTTTATTTAACCTCTCGTGTACAGGGTTATTACTCCCTTCAAAAGTAAACTCCTTGGTGATAGGGCACCTGATCAAAAACCTATTGGTTTTTAGGCACCTGATCAAAAGCCTGAAGGGTTTCTAGATCTACCTGAAGCAGATCTTGTGGTGATAGGGAACCTGATCAAAAACCTAAGTGGATTCCTACCAGGGTGGTAGAAGAGTGGATGTACCCAGATTTGGGGAACCACTATAAAATTTCTTGTGTCATCTGGATGTCCTTGTGCTTTCTTTGTGTATTGTGCTGTGATAGTTTCTTGCTTTTACCTCTTTCATATAAGTATCAATATTTTAATTCCGCAATAAATCTAAACAATTTTTTTTACTCTATTCACCCCCCTAGAGTAAACTGTATCTATCCCTCACTTTCAGAATTGATGCTGGCCCCCCTGCCATCTTTGACCGGGCGCGTTTTGGTTCCATAAGAAATTAGGATGGTTTCTCGCGTTAGGGTTATAAGTATTATTGTAAAGCACAGCGCGATTTTGATTATTTATAAAATTAACATTTTCTTCACAAGCCATACCTGCCTGGTCAGCAAACAGCTCACCTGCGGGGCACTCATAAGCGTGGTGGCCAGAGTTACCACAACCATGGCATGATATGCTCATCACAGGGGCAGGCAGTGGGGTCGATCGGGTCAACATCATCTTCCCATCCAAGGCAGGATGGCTCGATTCAGCGTGCATCCCCACCGTATTTACATCAAACAAATTTCTCGCCCCTATAGGAGAATTCCTGTCTGTTGTCCAATACGTGTTGTGGGAGGTCGTGTCTTTAAGGAGTCTCAATGCTTCCTCATGAGATAAGTTCATGATCGTGCCACCCGCCGCTGCATCGATCTTTGCCCTGAAATTTGGCTCAATGGCGAAATAAAATATCTCCACCAAATTCCAATGCTCACAGCCGTATTGAGGACAACGGCGCTGCAGGTCGGCAAATCTCTCCCATGCCAAAGAAAGAGTTTCCTTATCCAGCTGTCTGAATGTGGCTATTTACCTCCAAGAATTAACAATTTTATCAACAGGATGAAACTTAGCCAAAAATATGGAAGATAAAGCTTCCCAGGTAGCAGCGGTGCAAGGCGCGATCGTATGCAGCCGTGTCTTGGCCCTGTCCCTTAGTGAAAAAGGGAACAACTTAAGTTTCACAACTTCATCCGCAATGCCCGCATAGCAGAAAGTACCGCATATCTCAGAAAACTCAGCCAAATGTAACTGAGGATCCTCGCTCGGCATACCCGAGTACTGTGTATTGTTCCTAATCATATTCAAAATCGCAGGCCTGATCACAAAATGATTATTGGCTATGGTTTGCTTGAACCCTGGATAAACACTCCCCACTGTAGGGGTAGTGAAATCCCAAATTGTCCTAATGCGAGGCTGGGCCACATCCTGGTTCTCAACAATTCATTCCCCTTGGCCATTTCCCAAATGGCCCAAGTCATCCATCCTTCCCTCAGCTGTAGCAGCACGCAAGCGAGCTCTCCTTGCTCGTGCAGTCTCAGGATCGACACCCAAATCTTCGCCCCTTCCACCTGGGTTCAGATCTATCATACAACACTCACAAAAATAAAACACTAAAAACACCAAAACACTCTCAAAATTTTCCCAAAAGAAACAAAATCCACGCAACAGTTGCACTCCCCGCGATGGCGCCAAAAAACTTGATGCGCTGGCGGTAAGATTACCGTTCACGGCCAAGTAATAAATGGGAGAAGTAGCTTCCCCAAGTATCGATCTCACGCGGAGTGCAAGTAGGGAGCATGAATTCTACTTTCAGAGAAATGAATGAAAGTGTTATGCAAAGATGAGCGGTTTGATTTTGGGTTTCCTACACTAAGCAGCATTAATCTAGTGCGGTTCGCCGTCACCGCGTCACCAGGGTGAATTGCTCCAAAGAGTAATAGCGGAGACGAACAAACTATTGAGGGTCATAAACACCTCTTCGCATCGCACTCTTCTAGCAGTCGCTAGAATGGCTCAAACGCAACTTTCTCTAACAAATATGAAGCTCATCAACACACATCATGATGAAGAAATCACCACACAAAACCATAGCAAGACCTTGAGCAAAACATGGTTATTAAACCTCAAGTATACTAACACAAGTTTAGGTTAATGCAAATCCAAGAAAAGAGGGGGAGAAACACAACCAAGCACTTGAAGGCTCTCCAAGATTCACGGCCGGAAGCGAGGGTTGTTGAGCCTCGTCCTAGCTCGATCTTTGGAAGGTATCCTGGATCGCGAAGGGCTGTCACTTCCTTCTTCACACCCATCTTCTTCGTGTTGTGGTCTCTGATTCAGATCAGAGCGAAATACTTCACAAGTTCTGCAACTAAGAACTCAAACAGTATCTTGGAGGTCGACAATGGCGATGGCGGTCGGATACAAAGCTTTAGCAAGCTCTTTGGAGGAGAATGGGTGGCCGGATCAACTTTCCTAGGAGGAGAGAGAAAATGACGGCTGGAGGGATGAGTTCCCGCTCAAAGGGGCGAAAATGGAGGGGGAAAACGGAGATATCCCAGTCCAGAATAAATCTGCGGCTTAAATAGTAAAAGTTAGAAAAAAAATGGTCACGCACGATCTGGCGCACGACTGTCGTGAACCGTGCGATATTAATATCCAGAAAAACACCTGAGGAAGAAGAAGCGTTGACCCGTGCGTTTCCTTTGCGCACGGGCAGTTCCGCCCATGTGTGAACGACATCGCACGGGTAGCGACAGAGTGCTGGAAAATAGAAACATACAGGAAAACCGTGCGTTTTACTCGCGCACGGGCGCAGCCGCCCGTGCATGAACAACACACACGATTAGCCACATAACGGAATAAACTGGGAAACTACGGGAAATCCGTGTGTTCCCTTCGAGCACGGTTTTGAAGAAACCGCGTGTCAACCGTGCGAGAGGAAATTTGTCGAGCTCAGCTCGACGTTCTTCCAACCGACTACAACGCACAATTTCACGCAAACGATGCGTGAAAGAACCGCACGACCGTGTGTTTTCCTTGAGACAGAATTCCTGCTTTGGGGTAAAATGCACCACCTGCACAAAATTAAAACTCACAAAGGAGGACCCTCCAACAATCAACAAAATGCAATAAAAACTACTAGAACGAGCCCTGGGGAGCACCAAGTGCATATCCCCAGCAAACGAATGCGCAATTGGGCACCCATGGGCTAGAAAAGTGCACTAAAATTGAAACACAGTAGAAAAGAAATACCAATGAAAACAACCAAAAAGTGAAGTGCAAAGTCATGAAAATCGGACCAGATGAGTCTGCAAAGCCCTATATAAACGGGACTCATCAGTAGGACAATCATATAGAAGTCTTCCACTAACTTCTGAAAGTATCCAACTAGTCTGAGGAAGATTCAGATGTTGATTGCTGACTTGAGTGGCCGATAATTCAGCACCACTAACACCTTTTCCGAGTCCACGATCTGATGTAGGCTAGGCCTTTGGGATCCTACACGGAGGGCGTGACTACAGCCTTGGCAACGTTATCGCACCCTAACCGGCACACAAACGCAACGCAGCGACCACAATGATTGTTTTTTTATCGTTCGCGCTAACATATGGATAGCCGATCCGCAAATGGAACGGAGAATGGCTATAGGCCAAAATCCTTTCCGGCTAAATGGAATAATATTAATTCTGATCGAGCTTTGGAGTTGTACCAAAATAGATCCACCAAAAAAATTCACGATTCAAAAAAAACGGTAGGATCTATCCCAACAAAACAAAAGCGAGGAGCGCCAATCCTCTTACGAGATCTTTTCGGAAAACCAACTGAAAATCTCAAATCTATTTTTAGGAACACCGCGAAAATTTAGCAATTCGAGAAATCACGCAAAATCCGTCCACCACAAGAATTAATCAAAGAAGAGAATCTCTTATGTAGGAATTTCGTTACCCCACTCGGAAACGTAGATCCGAGATGTTGGATCCACCAAGTACGATCGCTCTTCCCTTTTGGAATCCATGAGAAACGCGCCACGGATGAAGATCTTGTTCGCCTCCTTCGCTTCTCGCCGTGGTTGATTACCCCAACCTTGATTCTTCCTTGCACGAGATCTTCCTCCTCCAAGGTTGGCCGACCACCTTTGAAAGAAAAGGGATTGACACGTAGATGAGAGGATGTAGTTGGAAGAGGGATGAGGGAGGGAATGAGAAGAAGAAGAGAGAGAGAAGGGGGGGTGAGGCCAAGAAGAAGAAAGAGGGAGAGGATGGGGGGCCGGCGGCTAGAAGAGAGGGAGGGGAGATAGAAAATTTAGGGTTGGAGGAATTTTCAATTGATTTCAATATTAGCCTTCATAACAAATGATAATGTGGCCTTTTATAAGGCTTACAACCATGTGGCTATTAGCAGCCCAAAATAAAAATATTGCAGAAAATGAAATGACAAAATAACATAGTGTCAAATACTACATATAACCAGATAAAGGCAGATCAAATAATAAAATAAATTCAAAGCTTATTTTTGTTGCGTGGGCGAAGATTGTAGCCGTGCCCGCTACGGCGCCGCAAGTCTCTTGATGGTGGAGCATCGTCGTCATCTTCTGTCACGGTCACACCTCCATGGTCGTCGTCTTCAACACCCAATTGGCCGCCGTGGTGGTCGTCGCCATCAATCGTAACACCGCCATGGTCGTCGTCTTCATAACCCAATAGGCCGTCGTGGTGGCCGTCGCCATCAATCCTCCCGCTCTCAAAAGGACTCATCACCGATGAGTGGGCTGGACGGTAACGGTGGAGGAGATCTGCATCGAGAAGAGCCAGGTCGGCCGAAGAAATCCAAGAGTCATCCGAAGCTGGACAACCACGCCATCTGACCAAAAACCTGTGAATGTCGCCGTCGGGAGTAGAAAACACTGCATCCTGCAAAATCTTGTCAGGCAAGAAATCGGTTCGGGGGAACCTTGGAAAAGCGTTAGGCGAAGAAGAAAAACAAGTTTCATCATCAATAGACAACGTACATCCCGAAGAATCCGAAAGGGAGAGCGGTCCAGAAATATTCGCACCCCCCACCCCTTTAGACGGTATACTGGAAATATGAAATGGAGAGACTGACAATTCAGGTGGTGGAGCGACATAAAGCGTTAAATCCGAAATATTAAAAATAGGGGAGATTCCCCACTCAGCGGGTAACTGTAATAAATATGCATTTTCACCTAACTTCTTCAAAACCCGAAAAGGACCGGCTCTCTTATTCGCTAATTTTTTTATGGTGCCCGAGGGCAACCATTCAGGGATAAGACGTACCATTACCAAATCACCAACCTTTAAGGGGACTGCTCGCTTATGTATGTTAGCATTCGATTGATAAATAGCATATTGTTTAGCTAACGTCTTGCCAATGTGCTCATGGAGAGTGTGAACGTGCGAGGTGAAGTCCTGTGCATATTGACTTGATTTAAATGATGGTGGTAACGAAATCGAATCAAGAGGCACGAGCGCCTTATATCCATGCACTATCTCATTTGGCGATAACCCGGTGGACCTATTCTTAGAATTATTATAGGCTAACTGAGCGTGGGGGAGAATAAGATCCCATGTACCCTTATGATCGCCCACCAAGCAACGAAGTAATCCTCCCAAACTACGGTTAACAACTTCCGTTTGCCCATCCGTTTGGGGGTGGTAGGCCGACGAAAACATAAGCCTCGTGCCCAACAACTTCCACAGTGTCTTCCAAAAGTAGCTAGTAAACTTAACATCTCTATCGGTCATGATGGTTTTGGGGACACCTCGATGAGCTACGACCTCCTTAAAATACAACTTAGCGACATGGGAAGCATCGTTGGTACTATGACAAGCGATAAAATAAGCCATTTTAGAGAATCGGTCCACTACGACCAAGATGGAATCGTGACGCCGAAATGTCAGTGGGAGGCCCAATATGAAGTCCATGCTAACATCCACCCATGGGGCAGAGGGAATCGGAAGGGGTGTGTAAAGGCCCGCATTGGTCTTGTTACCCTTAGTTAATTGACATACGCGGCAGCTTCCTACGATTTTGTTGACCATTGGCTTGAGACCCGGCCAAAAGAATTTATCCTCCACAAGCGTGATCGTTTTATCGCGACCGAAGTGTCCACCTAAACCTCCACTATGTAACTCCCATATAATAAAATGGCGTAGGGACGAGCGGGGAATACACAATTGCGTGTGCTTGAATAAATAACCGTCACGAATGTAGTAGGCTGAAATAGTAGAGGGGGCCTATTCCTGAGCTGCTAAATAAATATCCTTAAAATCCGGGCATAGGACATACTCGTCCTTAATGCGTTCAAATCCTATTACTGTCACCTCCATTTTAGATAACAATAGGGTGACACGACTAAGGGCGTCCGCCACTCGATTTAACGTACCCTTAAGGTGCTTGATAATGAATGTGTACTCCTGAAGATAGGAGACCCATTTGGCATGCCGAGGGCTGATTTTACCTTGAGAGTTTACAAATTTTAGCGCCTCATGATCCGAGAGGATTACAAATTCTTTCGATATGAGATAGTGTCGCCAATGTTGGAGACAACGTATCACGGCATAAAACTCACGATCATAATTAGAGTAATTTAATTTTGGGCCCGCAAGTTTCTCGCTGAAGTATCCGACCGGATGTCCCTCTTGACTTAACACTCCACCAATTCCGATCCCCGAAGCGTCGCATGATAATTCAAACACTTTACTAAAATCCGGCAACCGTAGTAGGGGGGCTTCGGACATCCGATCCTTAATCATTTGAAATGCGCTAGCGGCCGATTTGGTCCATATAAAATCACCCTTCTTCATACACTCAGTGATGGGTGCCATGATGCTACTAAAATTGTGAATGAATCGTCGATAAAACGTGGCCAATCCATGAAAACTCCTAACTTCCCGAATATTTTGCGGCTCCGGCCACTCTCTAATTACTTGGACCTTCTTACGGTCAACATGTATTCCCTCAGCGTTCACTATGTATCCTAAGAATTCCACGGAAGTCACACCGAATGCGCACTTCTTAAAATTAATATATAAGTTCTCTTGGCGCAATGTCGTAAGGATTGTCCGCAAATGAGTTTCATGATCGATCGGCGAGGTACTAAACACCAAAATATCATCGAAATAGACTACGACAAATTTTCCCATGTATGGCTTAAATACTTGAGTCATTAATCGTGAGAAAGTACTTGGTCCGTTGGTGAGTCCCTCTCCTAGCACTAACCACTCGTAAAGCCCGTCCTTAGATTTAAAGGCCGTTTTCCATTCGTCTCCCTCCCGAATCCTTATTTGGTGGTAGCCACTCTTTAAATCCAATTTTGAGAACACGGTGGCACCGGACAACATATCCAATAGATCGTCCAAACGGGGGATGGGAAACCTATACTTGACAGTTATTTTATTGATGGCCCGGTAGTCTACACACAACCTCCAAGACTTATCTTTCTTCGGGACCAACAAGGCAGGGACAGCACAAGGGCTTTTACTATGGCGGATAAATCCTTTAGCTAATAAATCGGAAATTAACATTTGTAGTTCATTATGTGCGGAGGGATTAAGTCGGTAATGGGGTAGGTTAGGCAAGGACGAGCCCGGGACGAAGTCAATTTCATGTTGAATATCCCTGATTGGTGGCAACTTGGAAGGTAAATCTACCGGATAGACGTCCTTATATTCTTCCAATAATGTGCGCAGAGATAACGGTATGTTCTCTAAAGATGGTGAATCTTCCTGTACTTGTAGACATACTAACGCATATATGACACCATCGAGAAAGGTCTCACGTTCTAACTCCTTCCTACTTATAAGACTTATCGTTTTCCTTTCCGCAGGGACCACTGTGTCCTTGGACGCAATCGACGGGTCCTTAGGTGGTGTGGGTTTCAAAACAATGGTCTTACCATTGAACTTGAACTCGTAGGTGTTGTCTTTGCCAAAATGGGTCACGTCATAATCATAAAGCCAGGGACGTCCTAGTAGAATGTGACAGACATCCATAGGGATGACATCACACCACACCTTATCGACATAGTTCTTCACCGTAAGCGGTACCAAACATCGCTTAGAAACTGCGATGGACATTTTGTTCACCCATGCTATCTTATACGGATGTGGATGCGGCTCAGTGACTAAGTGCATTCGAGTGATGGCATTCTCCGAAACGACGTTCATACAACTACCGCTATCGATTATTAACTTACACCACTTGTCACCGTTCTTAAAATTTACCGAGAAGATATTCGTCCGATTGTAATCGTCCGTCGCTCGCGGTGTATTCAGAATACATCTCATAACCATCATAAACGAGTCGTCGTCAATATCACTCGGCTCGGCGTCAGACTCAGTACGGCTTCATAAACGATCTCGGCGGGGTCAGACGTGGTATCTAATAGTGCCAGTGGTTTACTCTTAGTGGGACACTCACTAGCGTAGTGTCCTTGAATTCCGCACGAATAGCAGGTAGCGTTAGTCTTATTAATTCGTCCTACTGGGACTCTCTCACCATTGGGATTTTTATTGTTCCTAGCGGTAATTACTATGGAACTTGAGTCCGTCGATCGGAACTTTCCTTTGTCTCGCATGGATGGCGAAGGTGGGGGTCCTAAGATGGATTTTCCTTTCTGGAATGCCCGGCCCTTGGACTTGTTGGCATTGTGCTTTTCTATATCTAGAGCTGCATTGAATGTTGTGTTAAGGTCCGTGTGACCATAACGCAAAAGCTTGCCTTGGATGTCCGTGTTAAGTCCCTTACGGAAACGAGATAGTGTGACCTCGGGCATTTCTCGTATATCACAACGCACCATCATATCCTTGAGTCGTCCCATGTACTCCGCTACTGATTGGCCCCCCTGACGAAGGGTGGCTAGCTCGTCGAACATTTGGGTTCGGTGATATGCCGGGACATATTGGTCATGCAGGAGTGCCTTCATGGCGGCCCACCCAATTGGGGGTGCTCCATTTACGGTGCCTAGATGCCTTTCTTCGTTCAACCAGAACGTTTTGGCTCTACCCAGAAGTTTCATTCGTGCTACTCGTACCTTCTCAACGTCCGTCAGGTTGTGCCACTCAAAATAGCACTCAATATCCATGATCCAGTTTAGAAAAAGTTGGGGTTCACCCATGCCATCGTAGGATGGTGATTCCATTTTAACGGCCCTAGTTAAGTCGAACTCATAAGGGGCTCGGGGTGCGTACTCATAATCCGGATCACGAGGGAGATTTTGTCGCTCTTCTCGTTGGTTGGCGGGATGGGGTGGCTGCCCCGGTCGATTTATCCCAAAGCCGGGATTTCGAGGCGCCGCCTGATTAACAGCCAACCCTTGTATTAACTGAGTGAGTGCATCGAACCTAGTGTTAAACTCTTCCCTAAGCGCCGCAATTGTTGCAGGAGCGGGCTCACCATCATCATGATGGTCGGCCATGTGTGATGTGGATGGAGAATACTCTGTGCCAAGCCTCGTGCGCATGAACAACACAGATACAGGGTGGCTCACCTAGATAAGAGACTGTTTGGACAAGAATTTTATAAATCAGGATTTTTATACGCTTAATGACTTGGAGAACGAAAATATTTTTTTTGACTTATATGCTTAGAAAAATAGGTAGAAAATTCAGATTTTTTTATACTTCTTTTTTTTGCAAAAATTTTTTTTTGTTATATGCAGACCAAATAGAGAAATTCAGATTTGGTGATTACGAAAACGTGCACGACCAAGTGTGAGTCGACGTCCTAAGAAAAGGGAGCGTAAGGACGGTGTCGATTGAGAAATCAACACAACCTCGCTTTGATACCAAATTGATGTAGGCTAGGCCTTTGGGATCCTACACGGAGGGCGTGACTACAGCCTTGGCAACGTTATCGCTCCCTAACCGGCACACAAACGCAACGCAGCGACCACAATGATTGTTTTTTTATCGTTCGCGCTAACATACGGATAGCCGATACGCAAATGGAACGGAGAATGGCTATAGGCCAAAATCCTTTCCGGCTAAATGGAATAATATTAATTCCGATCGAGCATTGGAGTTGTACCAAAATAGATCCACCAAAAAAATTCACGATTCAAAAAAAAACGGTAGGATCTATCCCAACAAAAAAAAAGCGAGGAGCGCCAATCCTCTTGCGAGATCTTTTCGGAAAACCAACTGAAAATCTCAAATCTATTTTTAGGAACACCGCGAAAATTTAGCAATTCGAGAAATCACGCAAAATCCGTCCACCACAAGAATTAATCAAAGAAGAGAATCTCTTAGGTAGGAATTTCATTACCCCACTCGGAAACGTAGATCCGAGATGTTGGATCCACCAAGTACGATCGCTCTTCCCTTTTGGAATCCACGAGAAACGTGTCACGGATGAAGATCTTGTTCGCCTCCTTCGCTTCTCGCCCTGGTTGATTACCCCAACCTTGATTCTTCCTTGCACGAGATCTTCCTCCTCCAAGGTTGGCCGACCACCTTTGAAAGAAAAGGGATGGACACGTAGATGAGAGGATGTAGTTGGAAGAGGGATGAGGGAGGGAATGAGAAGAAGAAGAGAGAGAGAAGGGGGGTGCGACCAAGAAGAAGAAAGAGGGAGAGGATGGGGGGCCGGCGGCTAGAAGAGAGGGAGGGGAGATAGAAAATTTAGGGTTGGAGGAATTTTCAATTGATTTCAATATTAGCCTTCATAACAAATGATAATGTGGCCTTTTATAAGGCTTACAACCATGTGGCTATTAGCAGCCCAAAATAAAAATATTGCAGAAAATGAAATGACAAAATAACATAGTGTCAAATACTACATATAACCAGATAAAGGCAGACCAAATAATAAAATAAATTCAAAGCTTATTTTTGTTGCGTGGGCGAAGATTGTAGTCGTGCCCGCTACGGCGCCGCAAGTCTCTTGATGGTGGTGCATCGTCGTCATCTTCTGTCACGGTCACACCGCCATGGTCGTCGTCTTCATCACCCAATTGGCCGTCGTGGTGGCCGTCGCCATCAATCGTAACACCGCCATGGTCGTCGTCTTCATAACCCAATAGGCCGTCGTGGTGGCCGTCGCCATCACGATCACTCAATTTCTATTAATAGTGTGTCCTAAGAATCCAACTTCCTTGATCCAGAACTTACATTCGCTGAACTTGGCATAGAGAGAATGTTCTCGCAGCTTTAGCAACACCATTTAGAGATGCCTCGTGTGGTCTTCCTTAGTTTTGGAGTAGATGAGGATATCATTTATGAAGATAATTACAAAGTGATCTAAGTAGGGTTCAAACACCCTATTCATCAATGACATGAATATAGAAGGTGCATTGGTTAATCCAAATTTCATTATGAGAAATTCATAATGTCCATATCATGAGCTGAATATAGTTTTAGGTATACCCTTCTCCCAATTCCTAAGTTGGTAATAGCCTGATCTCATATCCATCCTAGAGACGATGGAAGCACCTTGTAGTTGGTCGAACAATTCATCGATTCTTTGCAGGGGATAGGTATTATGTATAGTGAGTCGATTGAGCTCTCTGTAGTTCATGCATAGGCATAGTGACCCGTCCTTCTTCTTAACAAATAACACCAGGACTCCCCACGACAAGGAACTCAGGCGGATGAATCCTGTATCAATCAGCTATTGAATTTGTATCCTAAGCTCAACTAATTCTTTTGAATTCATTCGATAAGGTCCTTAGGATACAATTGAGCTCCAAACATAAGTTCGATTTGGAAGTCCACCTCCTGGTACGGGAGAAACCCTGGGAGGGACTCATGAAAAATGTCAGGAAAGTCCCGAATAACCGGAACCCTGGCGAGCACCTTATTCTTATCCTCCATTTCAAAGTAATTCAATAATACCTCATCCATTTGCCTGACAACTTGGTAGTCTGTATTAAAGTTAAAATTATACGTAAGAAAGATGAAATACCTTTCAGGGTGATGGACTGTCCATTCGAGTTTTGGAGGCTGATCTATCTGGAAGAGCAATTAATTTAGGCCTTCTACTCTGCCAGCCTGTCCATCCCAAGAATGATGTCGAAACCGGTTATTGTTAATATGATCATACAGACCTCAAATTCCATGTTTCCTAGTACAGCTTGAAATGAACACTTCTTCATAGAGGTCATATCTGATCGGTCCTGGAGTCATATTCAGATTGACATTCCGACCGATTGGGTGACATTTATTTGGAAAAGATGAAGTCTCGAGATACAAAGGAGTGAGTGGCTCCTGTATCGAATAAGGTTTTTGCGGGTTGACCTTCTACCATAAGCAAACTTGAAAAGACCTGTTTACTATAACTAGACAATATCATCAAACTAGATGATAAACACATCGATGATAACTAGAAATATATATTGATAACCATGTCAGGTGCCGGTCCATGATGTAGATCTAAGGTATATGCCTCTAATAGTGTGACTAATCCTCGGCTGGTCCCTTCTTCCTAGTCGGCCTCTCCAACCTCCTCGTCCTTGTACTATATGCTCAGCTACTACTCCTTGCATTACTACTAATCACGGCCTTCCCGTGGCATGTAGTCAGAAAGCTCGGATGGGTCCGAGATGATAGAATAGGAAGTAGTTCCCTGCGAAGTGAACTACTCGTCGTACTACCGGTGCTAGTTGGGGTGCTGGTAGGGGTGCCTGATGTGTCACTATTGGAGGTAGTGGTGCATGCATTGGCTACTGTCAGGGTTGGGGTTCCAATCAATAAGGTTAGTGGTGGTGGCACGGTCTTCGATCTTGAAACTATCATCGAGGGGCTGCCTCCCTCTCTTGTCCTCAAGGAGCCTCTATATGCCTCTTTTACTACTTTGACACCATCATCTGATCCATCTTTAAATTAAAGGTGTGAGTGGCAATGTTGCGAAAGGAGATCTAGCTAATTATGATCAAGACCTGGTAGAGGTCATCATGCAACCCTCGATAAAACCCAGCAACCTTGTTTTTATCCATTAGTGTAAGTATCCCCGCAAAATGGGATAAGTGGATGAATTCTTTCTGGTACTATGGTACCGTCATATCCCCCAGACAAATCTACAGGAAGCGCTCCTACAACTCAGATAGGTCGGCATCGGATACGAAGTGTCCTAAAAATACCTCTTAAAATTATTTCCATGGGATAGTGTTGATTGGGCATACTATAAAGACAGAATGAATAACTGCTCGCCACTAGTCACATGCACATCCCTCAAGTAGGGTCACCACCAAGGAAACTGCAAAAACTTCTAGGTATCTCATCCATACTAATATTTCCTCGACTCTTTCTATCCACTCTTTTGTCTGTACAACAATCTCAGAACCTTGGTAAGTAGGAGGTCTCAACCCTCGAAAGGTCGTTATCATATATGATTTGTGAACAAACTGATGTTGTTGTTGGGAAATATCAGCGTGGAACGTGGCTAACAAGGCTATGAGGGTCTGTCCTAGCTCTGTCTCAGCAAAGGAGATTGTTAGAGTAGGTGGTGGAGTCGAAGGGTGTTGCTGATATCTTGTTGAAGATCTATCATTAATCAACTCCGGTAACTAGAGAAGTAACAGAAAAGGAGTTAGAAGTTTGCAAAGTAAGGGAATTTGCAAAAACTTACTAAAGTTGAAATGAGTGTGTGGAGTGTGCATTCATGTAGCATAGAATCCTTAAAACTCTATCCTTAAAGGGTCCACCAGGCTTCCGCTGCATGGTTCGTCCTGAACCAAGGAACAAAGTGTGGGAAGGAAGGATTCTGAGGCTTCCCCGCATGAACGGATCGTGAATGCTCTGATCCCATTATAAGATCCCCTCCCCCAAACTGCATTTTGTTCGAGTCAGGACGGGTCAGAGATGGGCCTTACCGCCCAAGATGGCCCCCACGCTTTCCATGTGACAACTAACCCACTTTTCAAGTGTAGAATGATAGCCTTGTCACACTATGGAACAATCATCACATCAGATCAACAAAGTAGAAGTAATTAAAAAACCCAACATGCATTAATTTATTTGAAAACAAGGTAGTGGCCCACTATTTATACATAAGGACCTGGAATTGTTAAACAAATTAAAACTACATCCCCTCTCACTGCTTAACTCAAGCGGGCTTTATAGAGGGTACTCTTCACGTGGTCGATGTGCCTCACTCCACTCCATCACCTAAAATTGTCTACGAGGACACATTAGTCATAAGACTAGTGTATATGTACCACCTCGCCAAGACCCTAAAGCTTGGGGATGAGAGTGAGCCTCTATAATAATAATAACCAAAGCAACAATGCTAACAACATTATATATACAAACGAGAAATAAGTTAGGTGCAGATATAACAATAATAACTGAAATGCAGTAATAAACTATTATTTATAAAGCATTACTGGCTAATGCCTAATCACGCAGGTATTTGTTGGATCATTACGCGCCCTTAGAGGTGTGAATAAATGCTTTTTAGAAATTTAAATCTTATTTAAAATATTAGAGTTAAAAAGATTCAAAATATTTTATTGAACATATATTTTAATATCTCAAAAAATATTATATTAATGATTACTTTAAAAGAGGTCGGATTTCAATATTCCATCACTACCACCAACATTAGTACTAACACCAGCGTTAGTACTAACGCCTGATGCTATTAACAAAAAGTTAAATCCGTGCATGTATTTTAAAAAGTAATTTGCAATATATCTTGATTTAATGATTTGAGAGTGAAATATTATTTAAAACATTTTAGAGCACAAAATAAAATTAGTTTAATAAAACATTGAAAGATATGATTTTACTTAATAATAAATTGTTTACAATTTTTTTGATTTTTATAACGCTAGAAATCGGGGCGAAATATAAAAACTCTTTTTCCCCTTTCTATATTTACCATTATCCCTAAGGACTGGTTGGTTCTAGCCTATCTTTTCCAGATAAGGCCTTGAACCGACCCCAGATCAACCCTTGTCCTAGTGGCCATAATAAGCAGCGAATTCACAGAATATTCCCAGGAAACTGACGTCGGCACCAGACAATTTTGCTCCTTAAGTCTCGCAAGACTTAGTTTCCCCTACCTACGACAAATTTCCCCCAGAATCCTTCTCGAAATCTGACGTTCTCCTCAAATGATTTATCCACTCAAGTTACAAAAGGATAAAATAAAAAGATTACAAGATTATAAAATAAGTAAGAGAAAAATCCCTAAGGATTTCTGAAGGTAAAGACAAAGGAGATGTCGAAGTTTACATTCTTGATGCATTCTATAATGACTCCATCCGTTCATATGACATATAATAGAAGGTCTGGTCGGGGCCCCACATCATATACCACAAAACAGGCAGCAAGGTCACGGGTTAATATCAGAGTTGCGTATCCTAACTCATAACATTCTAGCGGAAGCTTTTAACAGAAATACTGAACTCCAACCAGGAATGTCCACTAATATAAACACCCACATTTATATAGGAATGTACATCAAATACAATATAATTTGGCCTTATGGCCTTACAGTTGCTCTTTATAAGAGTGGCTTCCAAATATCGGCACGCAGGCCGGCCACCATGAACAAAACATAGCATTTTTCAGCTTAGCCTTCAAGGGCTAGCAGCAGCAGCAGGGACTTCAGTTTTAAATGTCCCACTCGACTCTCCAGCACCTATACAAGGACAGCCTACCCAACGGTGGCAAACAAGGCAACGGTCAGCATTCAGCTGACCAATTTATAGCGACCCTACCCCTTACCCAGGGCAGTGGTATTCCTTCCCTATAGGCATAGTAATTCTTATGCAGATATATAGATCTCACATAATGTGCTCTCACGCACAAACATTCCATCACAACCATCAGCCATGCGGCCCGACGATCCGTGCGCTCAGGGTACATTTTTGGTAAAATTGAGCATTTTGCTCCATGGCGTTCAGCCGGAGACTTTAGTCTTAGTGGCGTGCAGGCCTAAGACTCTCGCCATGCGCTCCAACAGACCGTACGTTCATATCTTCAAGTCAGACGGACATAACGCAGGTCCGATCAACCACCTCCAGTTGCTCAAGTCGCCTTGCCATCACCGAATACCGACGTACTCGTGGCTAAGTAAAAGGCGCGGGTCGATTTCACCTTATCTGTTTGGCATAAATCCTTTTTAAGAACTTTTCAAGCTCACACAGATCCATATCGTCCCCGAGGGACTGGCTTCACATTCATAGGTTTGCTAGGAGCCACGCCCAGCGTTAGCGACAGAATTCACTTTCCGTCCCTAGCTCTAACCTTATAGCACAAGCATTTAGTCGGGGTTTTTCTTAGACTTTAACTCCAATACTTCCTGTTACTATCCTTCACAGGCACAACCCATTGAAATCGCAAGCATCACAAGGGTCTTTCCTGGACTACCATTCCAGTACTTCATGTTACTACCCTTCATAGGTACATCACATCAAGCATCACAAGCATCACAAGGGTATTTTTCTAGACTATCACTCCAGTACTTCCTGCTACTGCCCTTCACAGGTCCAACCCGTCGACTCCATAAACTATATGTTTAACCACGAAGTCTTCTCCGGTGTGTAAATACAACATCACCAATCCAGACCAACCTATCCATATGGGCTTCACAAAGCATGCCTATTCCGTAGTCCATTTCTGGATCTATATGCAACACTAGTGGGGATTCCAAGAATCAACATAAGGAAATACCTTCACAATCCACCCTCTGGTGGGGGAAATCCATGCACATGCCAAAAAGGAGGACTTCACATGTCCAAGAAGGAAGATCATTACCCTTGACGATCGCTTTGGATCCATGTAATTCTGTTGGAACCCTAGTTCTGATTTGGGTAACGATCATTATTAGGTTTGCTTAGACTAACCCAAAATGTATAGTCAGGGTCATAGGTTTATTTCTTTAGTCTAGGCCAAGAGTCAACATCACATGGATCAGCCTACAACAGCTTGTCAGAGACTCAAGCAGTTGTGTCGACATAGACAATATCAGGCGACACATAGAAAGGGTGTGTCGACACCCAGAAGAATTATGTCGACACACAGAAAGGCTGTGTCGACACCTAGAAGATTTGTGTCGACACACAGACTATCAGTCGACACAGATAAAATTAGTCGACACTAGCTAAGTCGACACAAGAAGGATTTGTGTCGACACAGTTCATAGATTATTAGTTGGCAGTATCAGTCGACACCAGAAAGACTTGTATCGACACCCAGAACCATTTGTCGACACAGTTCACAGAAGTTATTTCAGAAGGACAAGTCAAAATCTCAGGTCGACGAACCAAGTTCTCAGGTCGATGATTTCTGGCTTCTTCAATATGTCATTTCAGAAAATATTCTAAGTCCAGAAACAATTCTCAGCTCGACGATCATCGATCTCCCATCGACGATCTCAGAGTCTTCTACTCTGAACTGAGCTCGACGATCTACGAGCTCAGGTCGACGATCTTGTACTTCTCAGCAATTATCTCAGATCTACGATAGTTGCTCATATGTCGACGATCTCTTAACCCAATTCGACGATCTCTGAGCCAAGCTCTACGATTTTTTTACTGCCTTCAGTTATCAGTTCTCTCAGTCCGGTCAGAAGTATTTATTTTGGTTATGATAAATCATTTTAAGGCAAATATATTCTGATAATTAATGCTGACATTCTCAAGGATGATAGTCGTATCTCATGAAGCATTGATTATGGTATTCACAGAAGATTTTGTCAAGACAGTTATGGAAGTGCATTTATGATTGCCAGCCATTCTCCCCGTTTGGGCTCCTAAATTCTTCCAGAGAATTAAGTACTGTCTGCGAATTCAAATTCAAGTCGTTAGTCATTCCAAAAATATACAGAGAACTTAAAAAGACAGAGACAACAATAATCACAGCAAGTCAGAAAATCAATCTTTTTTGCTCTGAAGGCCTCCTGTTTTTGCGAAATACAAGGAAGAATAAGAACTTGCTGAACACACAAATCTCTCTAGTCTTCTTCCTTCATCATGCTTCAACAATCTATAGAGAGCTCGAATCAACATCAATCTGAAGACCTATACCCTGGACAAAGCTTCCTTCTTCCTGAAACTACTCAATATCTCCGGGGGAGCTTTGGCATCATCAAATCCACATAGTCTTCTCATTGTGTTTAAGAAAGAGAAGACTGTCATATATTTTTCTTTATCCTCTCGTGTAGAGGGTTCTTACTCCCTTCAAAAGTAAACTCCTTGGTGATAGGGCACCTGATCAAAAACCTATTATTTTTTAGGCACCTGATCAAAAGCCTGAAGGGTTTCTAGATCTACCTGGAGCAGATCTTGTGGTGATAGGGCACAAGATGAAAAACCTAAGTGGATTCCTACCAGGGTGGTAGAAGAGTGGATGTACCCAGATTTGGGGAACCACTATAAAATTTCTTGTGTCATCTGGATTGTCTTGTGTTTTCTTTGTGTATTGTGCTGTGATAGTTTCTTACTTTTACCTCTTTCATATAAGTATCAATATTTTAATTCCGCAATAAATCTAAACATTTTTTTGTATACTCTATTCACCCCCCCCCCCCTCTAGAGTAAACTGTATCTATCCTTCACTTTCAATTGGTATCAGAGGGTGTGTTTTTAAGGTTCTACATGCTAACACCTGAACCTAAGATCTCTGATAGATATCTGTTTACTTTATTCTTTGTTATACCATATCACAGTACAAGGAATTTGAAAGCACCATACGTCCAGTTTACAACTTGCAAAAGTTTGGAATCTGGAAGGCAAGAATCAGGCTTTATATGAATTCTATTGATGAAGACATTTTTGCTTCTATCTTAACAGGAGTACCTCCACCACCAGCTGCCCCTGCAAGTACTTCCCCAAACATGACTGCAGTACCTCCTCCAGACTACAATGATGCATACAAGAAAGCAAAGATTGCTGATGCAAGAGCCATGAACATACTGGCACAAACAATGTCTGATGACATATTTCAGAAAGTAGCTGAATGTGAATTAGCCAAGGCCATCTGGGATTCCTTAAACCAGATGGTTGCAGGATCAGCAGATGAAAGGAAGGACATGAAAGCTCATCTCATCTCCCAGTATGAGAATTTTAAAAAGGAAGAAACTGAGCAAGTTTCTGAGATGTACAATAGACTCAGTCTCATTGTTAATGAGCTGAAAACTCTTGATAAAGACATTTCAGTCACAGAAATAAATGACAAGATTCTCATGTGCTTCCCCAGCTCATGGGACTCTAGAATCTGGCCTATTAGAGAGACCAAAAACACACATGAGATGACTACAAAATCAGTCTTAGGAAAGCTAAAATCCCATGAACAGCTGCTGAAGACAAGAGAAGTTGAGCAACAAAAGACTGCTACACCAACTAGGAAGGAGCAGAATATAGCTTTCAAAGTTTAGAAGAATCAGAAACTTCTCCATCAAATGAAGAGTTGATGAGTCTCTTTGTAAAGAGATTCTTCAAGATGGGGAGAAAAGAATTCAGAAGGAAATCATCAAGGAGTGATGATAAACCAAGGTATGAAAAAACCCCTTCTAAAGAGATTATTTGTTTTGGTTGTAGGAATCCTGGACATATTCTTCCAGAATGTCTAGAAAACAAGCATAAGGAAAGGAGAAAAGAGAAAGACTCCAAGAAGCACTCCAGCAAACCATCCTCCTACAAGCACAATAAGAAGGAGAGAGGGTTTGTTGCAGAAACATGGAGTGACACTGAAGAATCATCTTCCTCCAGCTCTAGTGAAGAGGAAGAGGAAGCAAAGGCCAAAGAAATCTGTTTAATGGCCATCAATGCTTCAGGGCATGTCTCAGAAGAAGAAGAATCTGAAGAATGTTCAGATTGTGATCAGGTATTGGAAGAATTCGACTTTACCTCTGAAGATTTTAAAAATGACTTTAAATCTATGTGTAGTGATATGATTAGATCTGAGAAGGAAATCAAATTTCTCAGAGATAAACAATTTAATTATGATAGCTTAGTGTCAGAAAACATTAAATTGAAAAATGAAATAAACATGTGTAGTGAACAAATCACTTTTCTGAAAGTTGAATTAAGTAAAGCAAAACAGCTAGAGGAATCACTAAATGGAAGAAGCAAACTTCTAGTAGAAATTATCAACACACTTAATGCTAGACTTAATAGAAGTAAGTTAGGATTAGGTGCATCATCCAGTGAACCACCAATTATTAAGAAAAATCACCTTTCACAACCTATAAAGTTTATTTCAGATAAAGGTAAGAAGAATACAGAACAAATTAAAACAGTTAACAAAGTTTTAAAATAAGTTGAGATAAATAAAGAAAAACAAAAAGCTAAGTCTGAACAAAAATCATCGAACCAAGATCGACGATCTCAGCATTATGCGTCGAACGACGATCGACGATCTCATAATCCAGAGCTTGAGCATAAACACTCTGCAAACGGGGATCGACGATATTATTATGTATCGTCGAATAGGGATCGACGATCGTGGAACCCAGATAATAGCCACTATTATTCTGAGAACCAAGATCAACGATATCAATGTTGGTAGTCGAACGCAGATTGACGATCTGAACTAAAATCGTCGAACCCAGAATAGTTCTATCAAAACTATAATTTCAACAGAAATTTCAATAAGAATTCTAACCCTAAACCTTTCAATCCCTTAACTAACTGGATAAATCCACCTAGGAGATTTCATCCCTTAGGTTATAAAAGTAAATCTGTATACTCTTATATTTCAAGTTTTAAGTATGAAAAGAAGCCTTGACCCAAGGTTACCTGGGTCCAAAATATATAAGTTTTCTTTGCAGATAAAGAACTATCCTACCATACAGGATAAGTGGTATTTTGATAGTGGGTGTTCCAAGAACATAACAGGAAACAAGACCAATCTAAGTAACTATAAGGCAAAGCTAGGTCCAAAGGTTATATTTGGAGACTCAAGCTTTGGTCAGACAAAAGGCTATGGAAAATTTACACTTGGAGCTATCACTTTCAGGAAAATGGCATATGTTAGTGGGCTGAAACATAACTTGATATCCATAGGACATCTATGTGATGCAGGTTATGAGGTATGTTTTACTGAATCTAAATGCAATATTTCTCTAAACAGCATTACTATGTTATCAGGTATTAGGTTAGGCAATATCTATTTAGTTGATTTTAATTCTGCTTGTTCAGAAATCTGTTTATTTAATCAGGTTAGCAATAATAATACTTTGTGGCATAAAAGGCTAGGACATGTTAATCTAAGAAACATTGCTAGATTATCTATGGACAACCTTGTTAGAGGATTTCTCTCTTGCCCCTATAAGAAGGAAAGCCATTGCAAGGCTTGTCAAGAAGGCAAGCAAACTAAAAATAATTTTAAATCAGTTAATAAGAGTGATTCACCTTGGATTTGGTATCTGCTTCATTTGGACCTTTTTGGACCAATTGTTGTACAAAGCCTGGGAGGGAAGTCCTATACTTTAGTTATTGTAGATGACTTCTCTAGGTTCTCTTGGATTTTCTTCTTGAGAAACAAGTCTGATAATTTAAAAATTCTTACAGACTTTCTAAAATGCATAAAGATTAAGTACTCTACTCCAGTTGCATTGATCAGAAGTGATCATGGCACTGAGTTTGATTCTCTTCCTATGCAAAAATTATGTGAGACGGAAGGTATCAGACACTGCTTCTCTGGTCCCAGAACTCCTCAACAAAATGGTGTAGTTGAAAGGAAAAACAGAACACTCATTGAAACTGCAGGCACATTGCTTGCTGATGCTCACACGCCTCTATCCTACTGGATAGAAGCTGTAAGCACAGCAAATTATGTCCTGAATAGATGTTTGATACACAACTTAAAGGAAAGACTCCCTATGAATTACTCAAAGGGAAAAAACCTAAAATAAACTACTTTAGAATTTTTGGTTGTATCAGTTATATACATAATAACAACAAAGATTATCTTAGAAAGTTTGAAGTCAAAGCTACAATGGGAATCTTTCTATGATATTCCCAAGTTAGCAAGGCATATAGGGTTCTCAATAAATCATCCTTGGAAATTGAAGAGTCAATACATGTTATATTTGATGAAGCTAATATGTTTTACAAGGAGAAGGAAGCTTCTACTAGTGATCATTTGCAGGCACCAAGTCTATGTAAAAGCTGGATGACTTAAATCTCACCCAAATAGTGATATCTCATCCCTCACCACAAGCAAATAAAGATAGTGAAGAAGACTCTATGGAAGAAACTGAACTTCCTCCAACAGCAGAAGTAATTCCATAAGAGGAATTCACTCCAATTGTTGTTGCTGAACCAACTCCACCATCTTATTTTGTCACACTTAGGGATCACCCTAGATCCCAAGTAATTGGAGACATATCAGCATGTGTACAGACAAGACATCAACTCAACCATGATGTGATGCATGCCTGTTTTCTCTCTCAAATTGAACCTCAATCCATAACTGATGCTGACCAAGATCCCCATTGGATCATTGTAATTCAAGAGGAACTAAATCAATTTGAAAGATGTAGAGTTTGGTACTTGGTTCCAAGGACTAAAGAGTATCCAGTAATTGGAAATAAGTGGGTTTTCAAGAATAAGCTTGATGCCCAAGGTGAGATTGTGAGAAACAAGGCTAGGCTTGTTACTCAAGGATATAGGCAAGAGGAAGGAATTGACTATGATCAGACCTTTGCTTCAGTTGCCAGGCTAGAAGCTATAAGGATTTTTCTGGCCTATGTTGCTTTCAAAAAGTTCACAGTTTATCAGATAGATGTCAAGAGTGCTTTCCTAAATAGAGTACAACAAGAAGAGGTTTATGTAGAACAACCTCCAGGTTTTATTTCTCCAACTTCCCCCTCTTATGTTTTTAAACTGCATAGGGCTCTATGGTTTAAAGCAATCTCCAAGAGCGTGGTATGAGACCTTAGCCAGCTTTCTTTTAGGGCATGGTTTTTCTAGAGGCATGGTAGATAAAATCCTTTTTACAAAATTGCATCATGATAAAATCTTATTACTACAAATATATGTAGATGATATTATATTTGGTTCTACTGATCCCAAATTGTGCAAGAGATTTTCTAATCTAATGCATTCTAAATTTGAGATGAGCAGCATGGGAGAGTTATCTTATTTCCTTGGTCTCCACGTGAAACAATCTCCTGATGGTATCTTCATTTCTCAATCTAAATATGCTAATGAGCTTATTAAGAAGTTTGGGATGGCTGATGTATCTTCTATGAAGACTACCATGGATGCCAATGTTGTATTAGACACTGATGAACATAGAAAACCTGTTGATCAGACCAAGTATAGGGCCATCGTTGGATCCCTACTATATCTAACAGCAAGCAGACCAGATATCATGTTTTCTACATGTTTATGTGCTAGGTTCCAGGTGAACCCTAAAGAATCTTATCTTATTTTCATAAAAATGATTTTAAGATATATAAAGGGTTGTCCTAATCTAGGACTCTGGTATCCAACAGAGTCAGCATTTGAGTTGACTGGATTTTCAGATGCTGACTATGCTGGATGCAGAGTGGATAGAAAGAGCACTTCAGGAACTTGCCAGTTCTTGGGTGATAGACTTGTGTCCTGGTTTTGCAAGAAGAAAACCTCTGTATCAACATCTACTGCTGAAGCTGAATATATGGCTGCTGGCAGTTACTGTTCACAGATTTTGTGGATACAAAACCAACTCTTAGATTATGGTTTCAATCTAAATATTCAGCCATCTTATGTGATAATACTAGTGCTATATCTATAGCACATAATCCAGTGCATCATTCTAAAACAAAGCATATAGATATAAGACATCATTTCATTAGAGATAATTTAGACAAAAAGAAAATTAATCTAGACTTTATCTTCACTGATTTTCAAAGAGCAGATATTTTCACCAAACCCCTTGATGAAAAGAAGCACCTGTTCTTCCTGAATCAGCTTGGAATGATCAATGGGAAGGATTAATTTGATTTTTGTCTTCTGTTTTTGGATCTGTTCCTAAATCGTCGAACGAAGATCGACAATCTTCGAGCAGCTCTTGAGCTAAATCGTCGAACTACGTTTGACGACAGCTCTGTGTGAAGACAAAAATCATCGACCAGAGATCGACGACTTTGCTTCAGTTAATTGATCGTCAAGCTCTGCTCGACTATCAATTTTCGACTGAGATCATAGACCAAAGATATTATTTGTTTATAAATTAATCTTTGACCTAAGATCGACGTTTTTGTTTTTATCGTCGAACAGAGATCGCCTTTTCTATTCCAAAAACCTATATGTAGGTTTCTCTTCAATCTCTGTCCCGCGTTTTCATATTCTATTTTTCCTTTGCCCTTGATCTCTTCTCTCTTGACTCTATAGATCTTCCATGGCGATTTCTACGGCGGCTCTTTCAAAGATGAAGTTCGACACTGGTTTCCACGTTGACTTCGAATCGATCAGTCACTGTGATCCTATCTTTCAATTGGTATCAGTCACTGTGATCTTATTTTTCACGAAATGTTACAGCTATGTGATGATCAGGGTCTGAAGAATATCATGTCCACACGGATCAAACTATCTGTTGCTGAGATCAAAGAATGGGTTTACTCTTCCTCAACAAATGACTACTCCCTTTCTGCTTCCCTTTCTGCTTCCCTTTCTGCTTCCTCTGTCCCTTCTTCATCTAGGGGCTTGCTTCCAGTTTTCACTGAAACCAGGCAGGGGGAGGTGTCCAATGAAGATGCAGCAGGTTCAGCCTCAGCAGACCTTCAAGAACAGTCTCCTCCAGTAGTACATGAAGAAGAAGTGTTTCAAAAATTTTGTGCAGATATAGATGACCAATGAAGCTGCAGCAGTTCCAGCAGTAGTTCTAGTAGTAGTAGCAATTCCAGAAATAGCAGAAGCAGATTATGATGATATAGATTGTAATGACACAGGTTTGGGCAAGGTTCAACATCAACAACAACATCAGCAACATCAACAGCAGAAGCAAATGCTCCAGTTTATTGCTTTGTATTTTCTTTGTGTTATGTAAATAGTGTCCTCACCCAAATAGGGGGAGATTGTTGGAACCCTAGTTCTGATTTGGGTAAGGATCACTATTAGGTTTGCTTAGGCTGACCCAAAATGTATAGTCAGGGTCATAGGTTTATTTCTTTAGTCTAGGCCAAGAGTCAACATCACATGGATTAGCCTACAATAGCTTGTCAGAGACTCAAGCAGTTGTGTCGACATAGACAATATCAGGCGACACACAGAAAGGTTGTGTCGACACCCAGAAGAATTGTGTCGACACACAGAAAGGCTGTGTCGACACCTAGAAGATTTGTGTCGACACACAGACTATCAGTCGACACAGATAATATTAGTCGACACTAGCTCAGTGGACACAAGAAGGATTTGTGTCGACACAGTTCACAGATTATTAGTCGACAGTATTAGTCGACACCAGAAGGACTTGTGTCGACACCTAGAACCATCTGTCGACATAGTTCATAGAAGCTGTTTCAGAAGGATAAGTCAAATTCTCAGGTTGACGAACCAAGTTCTCAGGTCGACGATTTCTGGCTTCTTTAGTATATCATTCCAGAAAATATTCTAAGTACAGAAACAATTCTCAGCTCGATGATCGTTGATCTCCCATCGACGATCTCAGTTTCTTCTACTCTGAACTGAGCTCGATGATCTTCGAGCTCAGGTTGATGATCTTGTGCTTCTCAGCAGTTATATCAGATCTATTATAGTTGCTCACAGGTCGACGATCTCTTAACCTAGTTCGACGATGTCTGAGCCAAGCTCTATGATTTTTTTACTGCCTTCAGTTATCAGTTCTCTCATTCCGGTCAGAAGAATTTATTTTGGTTATGATAAATCATTTTAAGGCAAATATATTCTGATAATTAATACTGACATTCTCAAGGCTGATAGTCGTATCTCATGAAGCATTGATTATGGTATTCACGGAATATTTTGTCAAGACAGTTATGGAAGTGCATTTATGATTGCCAGCCATTCTACCCATTTGGGCTCCTAAATTCTTGCATAGAATTAAGTACTGTCTGGAAATTCAGATTCATGCCGTTAGTCATTCCAAAGATATACAGAGAACTCAAAAAGACAGAGACAACAAGAATCACAGCAAGTCAGAAAATCAGTCTTTTTTGCTCTGAAGGCCTCTTGTTTTTGCGAAATACAAGAAAGAGAAGAATTTGCTAAACACACAAATCTCTCTAGTCTTCTTCCTTCATCAGGCTTCAACAATCTACAGAGAGCTCGAATCAACATCAATCTGAAGACTTGCACCCTGGACAAAGCTTCCTTCTTCCTGAAACTATTCAATATCTCAAGGGGAGCTTTGGCATCATCAAATCCACATAGTCTTCTCATTGTTTTTGAGAAAGAGAAGACTGTCATCTATTTTTCTTTAACCTCTCATGCACAGGGTTCTTACTCCCTTCAAAATTAAACTCCTTGGTGATAGGGCACCTGATCAAAAACCTATTGGTTTTTAGGCACCTAATCAAAAGCCTGAAGGGTTTCTAGATCTACCTGAAGCAGATCTTGTGGTGATAGGATACCTGATCAAAAACCTAAGTCGATTCCTACCACGGTGGTAGAAGAGTGGATGTACCCAGATTTGGGGAACCACTATAAAATTTCTTATGTCGTCTGGATTGCCTTGTGTTTTCTTTGTGTATTGTACTGTGATAGTTTCTTGCTTTTTCCTTTTTCATATAAGTATCAATATTTTAATTCCGCAATAAATCTAAACATTTTTTTGTATACTCTATTCACCACCCCCCCCCCCCCCACTAGAGTAAACTGTATCTATCCCTCACTTTCAAATTATAGCCGGCTGTAAAGCACCGTAGTGGCCTTGCCTCCTCAACGCTAGCCTCAAATCTCAAATCGGAACTCAACAGCTCCACCGTGGCCGGCTCCCCTCTCCTCCTCCTCCTTCCTCTCTCTTCTCTCTAATTTCTTAGAAAGAGAATGGCCAAGATAAAATGAGAATTCCCTTCTCATTCTCGACCTTAAAGCAGCAAGGAGGAGTTTGAGAAATCAGATCCTAGCTGAAGAAAATGGACGACCACAAGTTTGCCATAAAAGTCTAATTTTTGGCTGACACGGCCTGTGACACGCCCATGTTACAGGCCGTGTACCTTAAGCGGCACACAACCGACTCATCCAGAATAGTACACGGACCTGTGACATGCCCATGTCACAGTTCATATGACTTGACACGACATTAGACACGCCCGTGTCTAGCCCGTGTACCTCAGGTGGTACACAACCATCTCAACCCGAGCAAGACATGGTCATGTGACACGCTCGTGTCATAGGCCTTGTTCCCAGAGACACACTCGTGTCCTGTCCATGCTCACCAGGCCTCACTGCCCAGGCCAAACCCAGAAAAGGACACGGCCATGTGACACGCCCGTGTCACAGGCTGTGTGCCCTTACATGACAACAGACACGGATCCAACGTGCGCTTCGTCGAGCAAAGTTTGTCGACAAGATGGAGACACGCCCTCTGACATGCCTGTGTCGTAGGGCATGTTCCCTCTCGAGAACTCGTCGAGTCCAGTTCATAGAGCACTCAGTAGGTTGCTCAGCCATACAGATCAGGACAGGCCCTGGGACATGCCCGTGTCCCAGGCCGTGTCACCTAACTAGAACCCAATCTTGGAATTTGGGGTGTTACACATTCGTCCTTCGTGTTGAAAAATGTGCTAGCACTTCCCTTTCAAGAACTCTTTTAGATCTTCGTGTTTGCCCAAGGGATTTCTCTTGATGGTATGGAGATGAGCCTCACTTAAGATATTCTGAGTTGTGGCTTTGATGGAAGAGGAATCGATGCCCAAGATAGAGAGACTGCTCTATAAATAGGAGTGGCGATAACAATTTTTATTAAACTTTTCTATCTTCAGAAAGCAGTTTTCTAGGCAAATTTCCATGTCCATTTAAGGAAACTTTTCCATCCCATTTTAGGAAACTTTTAATCACCGTTTAAAGAAACTTTTCCTCGCCATTTTAGAAAACATTTTGATGCCATTTTAAGAAACTTTTTCTCGCCATTTTAGGAAACATTACAATAACATTTTAGGAAACTTTTCCTCGCCATTTTTTGAAACTTTTGATCACTATTTTATGAAATGTTTGGATTTTGAAAACCAGCTTTTTGGCAACTTTTTATTCCAAAAAAGGTCCCTCTAAAAGATATTACATAAAGGTAGTAATACTGCCCGACGGTAGCACCTTCCATTTTCAGCAACTTCCTTCCACAGCTGGCATCCTTCCTTTTTTGTTAGATTTCTAGTACTAGAGACATTAGTAATACAGCCCGATGGTAGCACCTTCCATATTCAGCAGCTTCCTTCCACAACCCGACGATAGTAATAGAACTTTAGCATCTTTGTCTTTTTGACTCGTCTTCCATGGGATACTGAATGTATAGTTCCTACACACTATAAACATACATTAAACATGATCAAATATAAATTGGGATTTGTTATCCTCAAATCAAGAGATGCAGAATGCATGTTCCAACAAACCCCCATTTTGATAATAACAAATCCACTATAAAGAAATAATGCATAAGAGAAAAGTGTTGTGTTTATAGGTAGTTGATAAGCATTATGTGCGTACTTCCCCTAGATGGATACTCCCCCTACATAGATGCTTCCTAGTTTTTACTGCCCCTGAATGACCTATTTCTTCAAATTTATTCTCCCCTTATAGTATTATCAAAAAAGGTCAAGGTCAAGTGTTTTGACAAATAGAGTTTTTCTCTGTAGAGAATGATGTGAGGATACCACTTATTGGAAAAGTATGTTACTACTTGTTTAATTATTGATACATACTCAACTTTAAAGTAGTTGAGAGTTATTTATAAGTCGAGTATTTTTTGTATTATTATTATTATTATTACAAGCATTTGTATGTGTAAACAGGGTTTAGTCCCACATCAGGTGTTTACAGTTGCGAGTATATTGTAATCTTATATGTAGCCCTCAATGGATGAATAATAATAAGCAAGTATTATTTTCCTCCCAATTTAACTTGGTATCAGAGGAAAGAAAACCCTAATTTATTGAAAATGTTTTTGTTGTCTTACCTAAATCACCTAGAGGGGGTGAATATGTGAGTTATGCGTCTTTTTGCAGAATAAAAAAATTTAAAGAGCTATGCACAGAAAATTAACCAAGCAATCACAAATGACACCAAGAATTATATTGGTTCCCCAACCTTGGGTACATCCATTTTCCACTTACCGATCTAGCAAAGCACTAGACTCGGCTACTCCACTAATCTCGGATTGAAAACAATCCTACACCTCGGAACAAAGTTCCTACAATCCGATCCGAAAACTGGATCTACACTCGGAAGATAAAACTTCCTACAAGAACTCGGAGAATAAAGCTCTTACGACTCGGAGAAAGATCTCCTACAAGAATATATTGAAATAAACAAATACAAACAGTGATTTGATCTCAGATCTTGAAAACTTCTGCCTATTCTTCTTCCTTGAACTTTGCGGATTTATCAGAAATAGTTGAAGAAGAATCGGCAATATCTCTGGATCTGAAATTCTCTGGACTCAGCAAGATCAAGTAATGGATCAGTAGATTGTTGAACGACTTGATCTCTGAATCAACTTCTCTGAATCGATTTGAATCGGAAGCGATCAGCAAGAATGGCGATGAAGAGCGGCGCTTCCAATTATGGAAATTAGGGATTCGGAAAAACTTAGAATATCTTACGGTGCTAGTTATTCTTCTTCTTAGCGTTGGTCGAAATTGACAAGACCTTTTATAGGATTACCCTAACGGTCATAATCGCAATTAATGCCAGCCATGTGGACCAATCACGCATTAATGACATTTGAAATACACGTCTGTCTCGACTTAGATGATTTTAGGAAAATAGTACAGGTGTTCTTGAGAAGGAGGATTGTACTCGAGGAAAAACTTGATGGTTCTCGAGAAGAACAATGAGGAACTCGAGAAAAACACTTAGAAAAATATGTAGAGGTGGAAATCTGCAGTATCGAGACAGAAAGAAGTACTCGAGAAAAATATACTTTTGTTCTCGAGAAGAATCATCCTGGTAATCGTGAACAGATAATCATCTCGAGAACAAATGTCTGGCTCTCGAGAAAAATACTCTGGCTCTCGAGTAATAACTTCTGCATCTCGAGAACAAACCATAGTCTTATCGAGAATAAATTTGGTATTCTCGAGAAAAAGACTTAAAAAAATAACTGTCTGGAAAAGATACAACCCGAGAAAAAATGTCATATAGTACTCGAGAACAAAAGCCCTTCTCGAGAACAGCATCAAGCTTTCTCGAGAATAACTTCTGCCACTCGAAATGAAGACAAGTCTAACACGAGAAATATCTTAAGTCCTTTTTGAGTACAAATATAGTACTCGAGAAAAACACTTGACAATTCTGAAACACTGAAAATCTTAATTCTTCATTAAAATCAGCATTCATCTTTTCTCTTGCACTTAGTGCTTGAAAAGGAAGTGTGTCCCAATAGAGAGGCTACACATGAGTCAACACCATGGATCACACAATGAGGGATTACATTGTATGGTCCTGTGTATGGAGACTCATTGTAGACTGAAATTGGTCTACACTTATCAATTAATTCCTGTAAACACTTAACTAAAAATAACATCAAATATAAACTTAATTCATCTTAGTTTAAGGGTGACTTCGTACAAATCTGGGCTATTATGGATGCAATACCCAACATTTATGTTTCCGTTGCCGCCCCCATCAGCTTTCTTCTTGAAGACGCTGGCCAGATCCCGCTCCCGTCCTCCAATCCCGAACACGTCCTTTGCTCTCCCTATATGAATGATAGGCAGCGCTCATGCCACTGTCAGCCGCTGAGAGGGACGTAGCCTCCGTCCCTCCATGAATTCATTGACCATCTTTCCTCTAAAAGTTGACTGTTCCCCTCCTTCTGCTACATGACCTAGATCGGCAATGGCTTCTTCGATGTGACTCTTGTGCTTATGAATTTTGCTCCAGCATGGCTCCTTCTCCGGAACGCACCCCTTCCCGGGTCGGGCTCTCACCAGACCTACATCTCTGGCAAGGCTTCCGCCAGATCTACGCCTCCTGTGTATTCTGCATCTCCGACCACCGTAGATCCGCCAGATTTACTCCTCTGTTTTTCATATGTGGTTCCGCCTGTGCATTCTCTTGCTGCGTCTCTACCCGATTTACTACTTCAACGTCAATTGTACTGTTTAGTTTATCTTCTATGTTCCTTTCTTATGGCTGATAAACCCTCTAACATGAGTGACTCTTCAGCTTCATCACCAGATGTGATTCATCCCTAGATGAGTGACCCTCAACAGTCCCATGGCCACATCGGCTCCTTGAAGATTACTACCATCCCGTGAGATGACACAATTTATCTTGGGTGGTCTCGGGCGGCAC
This sequence comes from Platanthera guangdongensis, assembly GCA_039583875.1. Taxonomy (NCBI): domain Eukaryota; kingdom Viridiplantae; phylum Streptophyta; class Magnoliopsida; order Asparagales; family Orchidaceae; genus Platanthera; species Platanthera guangdongensis. The sequence continues at coordinate 55,463,870 of CM077153.1, read as the reverse complement.
AACATGTCATACACGCCATCAGATGTTTGGGTACATTGATGGAACTATTAAGGAGCCACCCAAAGCTAATCCCTCCTGGAAGCAATGGGACTCAGAGAAATACCTGGAGGTTTCATGGATTCTTCAATCCATGTATCCGAAGGTTTACCGGAGTTACATGATTATGGACTCTACCTTCGATATTTGGACACGTGCCCGTGAGATGTATTCTCAGATTGGCAGTTCCACATAGGTTTATGAACTTACTTGCCGCATTTTGAAACCGTGACAAGTATCTATGACCGTGTCATCATTCTTTTCTGAGTTTGAGCATCTATATCATGAATTGGATTATTTCTCGCACTTCACCCCAACATGCACTACAGATGTTGTTCAGCTAAAACAATAGGAGGATCGCTTCCATCTCCATGTCTCCTTGATGGGGCTGAATATGGAATGTTACATGGTGCAGACACTACCGATCCCCTCTCTTGTCTCTTCGTGAAGCCTTTATCATGATCCTCGTGCGAACAGAAAACAAATAGGCCGAAAATTTGGAGTATCAAATTTTATTATCCAAAAAAGGTGTGTATTACAAAGGTATAACCTCCCTTTTATAGAATGGAGGAGATGAGAGAGATTATAAATAAGCAATGTGGGACTACATAATTACAAGTATATGTGGCTTTATAAATAAACAAACCGAATAAGTTGCGCGGTTAGACGAGTAGGCTAACCGCTCAACAACCACCAGAAGGAGAGAACAATCTAGCATAGAGAACAAGCCGCCACAGGAGACCGCTAGACCACCGGTCTCCAAGTCGCCAGAGACAAACCGCCAAACAGCTCGGACACCAAATAGCAACAGCCCGGCAGACAAGCTACTGAGTTAAACTGCCAGACCGCCCGGCCTCCAAACAGCAACAGGACGCCCGGCCTCCATACCGTAACACTCCCCCTCAAGCTGGAGCATAGATATTAATCATACCTAACTTGTTGCAAATGTGGAAAAAGTAAGCGGACATCGACTTGGTGAAGATATCTGCTAACTCGTTGTCAGAAGTGACGAATGGAGTACAAATCTATTTCTTCAAGATCTATTCCCGAATAAAATGGCAGTCGATTTTTATGTGTTTTGTTCTCTCATGAAAGACCAGATTTTTTGGAGATGTATATCGCGGCCTTGTTGTCATAGAACATAGGAAGAGGACAGTTGTAGACCTCTCCTAAGTCATGCATGAGAGCTCGTAACTATTTCAACTCACATGTGGTCGATGACATACTACGATATTCCGCTTTTGTACTAGACCTAAAGACCATAGACTGTTTCTTGCTCTTCCAACTCACAAGATTTCCTCCAACAAATGTGCAAAAACCCGATGTTGACTTGTGGTCACCTTTATCATCAGCATAGCTCAAATCTTAGTATGCTTCAACCCTCAAGTGACCATTCTTCTGAAAAAAGTGTCCTTTCCCTGGCGCTGCTTTAACATACTCTAATATCCTCAGGGCAAATTGTAGATGACACTCCCTAGGAGCTTGCATGAATTGGCTCACCTTGCCCACAACATAAGAGATGTCGGGTCTGGTTACTATGAGATAAATGAGTTTCCCAACCAGATGTTGGTACCTCGTAAGATCAGATAGAAGAGGCGAGTCATCTATCTAAGTTTTGTCTTCACCAGTATCCATGGGACATCGGGCAGGTTTAGCACCAGTCAACCCTGCCACTTTTAGTAGATCAAGAGCGTACTTTCGTTGGGAAAGGACCATGGAGTTGGGCTTCCTAAAGATTTCAATCCCCAGAAAGTATTTTGGGGAGCCCATATCCTTTGTGACCAGGTGTTGACGGAGGTGTTTCTTTTTCAAAGCTACCCCAGCCTTGTCATCGCAAGTAAGAAGAATGTCATTCACAAATACCTCAAGAACCACTAGCCCTGAGGAGGTTTTGTGAATGAACAAGGAGTGATCGGCTGAACTTCTTGAAAAACCAATGGCCGTAATAATGCCGCTAAACGTGTCAAACCAAGCCCGAGGGCTTTGCTTTAGGCCATAAATGGCCTTTTTCAGCCGACATACTCGTGTCTCCCCTTGAGGAACATACCCAGGAGGTTGCTCCATGTAAACATCTTCCTGAAGATCACCATAGAGAAAGGCATTCTTAACATCCAACTGTGAAATGGGCCAATCCCTATTGACAGCCACAGAGAGAAGGACTCAAATGGTGCTGAGACGAGAAACGGGTGAGAGGTGTTAGAGTAATCAACACCATAGTTCTGAGTGAAGACTTTGGCAACCAGGAGGGCCTTGTATCGATCCACGCTGCCATCCGGATGGAACTTTACAACAAAGATCTAGTGACAGCCAACCATGTCAGTGCCCAAAGTGGGAGGAATAAGGGTCCAGGTACTCCATTTAGTGAGGGTAGCAATTTCCTCATCCATGGCGACCTTCCAGTGAGGAACAATAAGAGCTTCATGGTAGGTGAGAGGAGTGGCAGTCGTAGAGATAGCCAATACAAATGCCCTGCGAGGAGAGAGACGACCATATGAAACAACAGCAGCCAGCGGGTGCTGGGTACACGTCTGCACCCCTTTCTAAAGAGCAATGGGAAGATCCAGGTCGGCTTGTTCCTCAGTAACCAGAGCATCCATGGCAGAGAGTGTTGGCGCAGGAGTGGAGAGAGATAGCCACGGAGAGGAGGGAGATGGAAATGGTGATGAGGGAGAGAGAGAAAGAGGATACGGTGGGAAAATCTCAATGAGAGTAGACGTGGTGGAGGGGACGGTAGGGGAAGACGAAATATAGGGAGAGGGAGAGGGGTCATAAGAGAAATAGGACGTATTCTCAAAGGTCACATCCGTGGAGATGTATTGCTTACGAAGAACAGGATCAAAGCAACAATAGCCTTTTTTGCAAGCGAGTAACCCAAAAATACACACTTGGTGGCACGTGAGTTGAGTTTGACATGAGTGACGGAAGGAGCGTGTACAAAAGCCGTGCACCCAAAGACAATCAGAGGGAGAGTAAATGGATCCCTGCCCGAATATAGAATGTTGAATGAGGTTTGTCCGTGGAGAACCATGGACGAAATACGATTAATGAGGTAAAAGGAGATGAGGACAGCGTATCCCCAATAGGACCGAGTAACCTGCATCTGTGTCAGCAGAGTGCGAGCGACATCGAGAAGGTCACAGTTTTGGCATTCTGCCACCCAGTTTTGCTGTGAGGTATAGACACAACTAGTTTGATGAATAATACCATGTTGCATACCGAAAGAAGAGAAAGCAGTACTAAGATATTCCTTAGCATGGTCAGAGAGAAAGATTTTAATAGGCATATCAAACTAATTCTTAATCATATTATAAATGATGTCCATACAGAAAAGAGTTCGGGCGATCCTTTAAAAGATACATCCATGTACACCTAGAGAAATCATTAATAAAGGTTATAAAATACGAACTACCCTGACCTATGGTGAGGGTAGGAGCAGGACCCCAGATGTTGGAGTGAACAAGATCAAACGGCCGGGAAGATCCACGACCTTGCTTCGGTGGGAAGGACGAGCATTGATGCTTGCAAAGCTGACATGTGTCACAGTTGAGAGGAGGACTCTGCGGAGGAAGGTAGGGAAGAAGCTGATGAAGAAGTCATGGAGGAGCATGACCAAGACGAAGGTACCACTGGATAAGATCAGTAGAAGATGAGGAGAAGGCGGACAGTGAGGAAACATCGTCGAGGAAGTAGAGGCCGCCGCTCTCAATCCCAATAGCAATCGTCCACTTGGAGCCCGAATCTTGAAAAGAACAAGTAGTAGAAGTGAATGTGATGGAGCATTATAGTTGTTTGCAAAGAGAAGTAACAGATAACAAGTTGCAAGGGAACTTGGGAACATAGAGGGTGTCCGATAAGCGAAGAGACGGAGTGAATTGAACAATTCCTGTTCCATTGACCGGTGAGGGAGAGCCGTCTGTAATAAGGACCGGGGGCAACCGATCATGCTAGTCTAGGAGAGAAAAACATTGCGAATTGAGGGTCATATGATTGGTTTCACCTGAGTCGATCATCCATTTACCTTGAGTAATGACGTGGGCACTACCTGAAGACGTGACCACGGAGGCAGACGGCTTCAAAGAGGAAGTGGAAGCATCCCCAGATGGTCGAAGATGAGGATACTTCTTCCAACAACCATTAATCGTGTGATGGTGTGACCATAGTGAGAGCAGAGAAAGCGGGAAGCATCGTGTTTGCTTGATGGGAGGTGGAGGCCACCAAAGCCACTTGGCTGAATATGGTGAGCGTAGTTGTCCAGTTAAAGAGGGGAGGATAACAGCGGATATTGTAGCAGAGAGGAAACAACCGCTATGTGGGCAGCAGTGGCATCCAGGGTGGGAGATTCCGCCTCACCAAGGATTTGTTGACGTATCATGTCATACGACTCCGGAAGACGCAGAAGATAACACACAACCAGAAGCTCCTGGAAGTGTTTGTGTTGCTCAGCAAGATCTATAGAGAATGGGCAATTTTGGAGAATTTCAGCTCCGAGAGCCTGAACTTGTTGGTAAGTTACAGCAGGAGACATGGAGGGATGGGCAAAGAGGTCCGCATACAGAGTATAGATGCAGGACGTCTGAGCACCTTTGGACTAGAGAGCGGCGAGATAAAGCCAAACAACCTTGACCATTTCATCATGACGGATGACGAGTAGGCACTCATCAGATAGGCTGTTAGCCAGCCATGTGCAGACAAGAGCATCGCTGGCATCCCAATCATCAAAGAGAGGGGAATCATGTGGAGGAGGGTCATTAGTGAGATGATGATGTTTGTGTTGAGAGCAGAGAAGGGAGGTGAAGGAGACACACCAATCTGAGTAGTTGGGACCGATGAGTTTGGAAACGATGCCAAGGTTGCCCGAAGGAGCAGGAGGAGAAGGAGGAGCGGTAATGGGAGTAGTGGTGGTAGAGATATTGGAGGTTGACATAGAAGAGAGCAGCGAGAAGAACAAGTCGCAGCTAAAAGGAGAGGTGGCGCGACAAAGAGCAGGGCGCGACTAGAAAATTAGGGCGCGGCAACTAAGCATAGGTCGCGGTAAGAAGAATGGGTCATGATGACTTAAGAACTGGTCACAATGACAAAGAAAGAGGAGAGGCTAGAAACGTTGGGTGCGGCGACTAAGGATAGGTTACTATAAGAAGAACAGGTCGCGGAGACTTAATAACAGTCGCGGCGAAAAGAGAGTGAAATCAAAGAGGCCACGCACACAATGGGAAACGACAAGGAGAGAAAGAAACCGCGCGAATAGGGCGAAAGTAGGCGAAAGAAACAAGTCGCGAAGATAGGTTACGAGAAGAAGAATCAAGTCGCACGGACAGAGAGGGCTCACAGAATCCAGAAGAAAAGATCGAGTCCTCTGATACCATGTGCGAACAGAAAACAAACAGGCCGAAAATTTGGAGTATCAAATTTTATTATCCAAAAAAGGTGTGTATTACAAAGGTATAGCCTCCCTTTTATAGAATGGAGGAGATGAGAGAGATTACAAATAAGCAAAATGGGACTAAATAATTACAAGTAATGCGGTTTTACAAATAAACAAACAGAACAAGTCGCGCGGTTAGACGAGTAGGCTAACCGCTCGACAACCACCAGAAGGAGAGAACAAGCTGCCATAGAGAATAAGCCACAATAGAAGACCGCTAGACCGCAGGTCTCTAAGTCGCTAGAGACAAACCGCCAGACCGCTCGGACACCAAACAGCAACAGCCTGGCAGACAAGCCGCTAAGATAAACCACCAGACCGCTCGGCATCCAAACAGCAATAGGCCGCCTGTCCTCCATACCGCAACACTCGGTGATGAAGACCGTCAGAAGTCTCTTAGTGCAAGTACTCCTCCTGAGCGAACTGTCTTGACTAGTGTTTTTCGTGGGCGCCCTCTCAACCCTAGCTTACCTATGTCCAGTTATGATTATTATGGTCGCAAAGTCCATAATCGGGAGATGCACTATAAGCTCCACCCACATCTTGCCCCTCATGGTCGTGGATGTGGATGGGGGCCAGGGCATGGGGGACATTTCTAGGGTGGCTCTTGACCTCATGATGCTGCTTAGTCTATAGATGTCTATAACGAGTCTTATAGTGCTTTACTAGGGCAACTTACTGCTCTTGAATTGGGTGATTTGCACCGCCTGCTGCACTCTCAGCCTGATCAGCCTCCGAGTGCCTCTGCTTCTATTGCCTCTATTGATATGCCCAGTTCCCATGCCATCGCTGCCTCCTCTTTTGAATGGGTGATTGATTCTGGTTCTACACACAACATTGAAAGTCCACCTAGTGTCAACTATGTGCACCTATGGGGGGGAATAGGTGACGTGTAGCGCTTTTGCGAAATTTACGAATGTACCTGCACAATAAAAATAAAAAGCACAGCACACAGAATACACAGGCAATTTATAGTGGTTCCCCGACTTGGGTACATCCACTTTCCCCCTTCGACCTATCTCCCAACAAGGGACGACTCGGTCTCTTCTCCAACATGATTGAAATCCAATCCCTGCACTATCGAAAGGAACTCTTCCACACGTGAGAGTCAACACTCCCACAAAACGGGTTGCACCCAACCCTTACAACACGGAACAAACGTTCCTTTACAACAAAAGTAAATATAGAATGTACACGAGATACAAACTTCGTTTGGAGACTACGGTGTTCCTCTTCGTTCGACGACGTGTTCGTGAAGTCAACGAAGAGTCTACAACCTTGGTCTCTCTTGGAGAGGATCTCCCCGGAACCGGCGGCGGCAACACGAGCGGCGGCTAGCTTCGGGATCGGCGGCTATGATGATGAGCGGCTGCTGAAAATAGAGATCCAATCTTCGTAGCGAAGCAAGCTAGGTCTACCAACGGTCACACGAGGATCGGTCGTCTCGATCGATTCAGATGGGAAGTTTTTCCAGATCAACAAATCGAGAGACAAGGGATCTCTGGATAGACGCGTGAGACTCAAGCTTTGCTAAGCTTCTGTTGCCGGAGATCGGGAAGAAACACGACCAACAGCGGCGACCACTTGACGCGAGCGGCGGCGGCGGAGCGGAGCGGTTTCGCGATTTTAGGGTTTGCTCTGCTCGGCTTCTTTTTCTGTATTACCCTTACTGTTCAAAATACCCGAATATATATACTGTAGATAACTCCAATATGACCGTTTGTGGGACCCACAATAGAAATCCCTAAATCCCGGTCCAGAAAATTGACAGCTGCAGAATCCGGTTCAGGAGCATCCCGAGAAAATGCCAAGTAAAATTCGTCGAGAATCATTGGTGATTCTCGACGAATCGGCGAGAATCAGTTAACGATTCTCGACGATTCGTCGAGAGTCACCGAGTGATTCTCGACGATTCCCTTGTTAATTCTCAACGATTTTCACTTGGTATTCAAGACCTACCCAGCGATGGGTTCGGCGAGAATCATTAGTGATTCTCGCCGAATCTCACTTGGCACCATTTTAAGGTTCAAGGAAGGAGTCAGCGAGAATCACTAATGATTCTCGACGATTCGGCGAGAATCACTAGTGATTCTGAATCGGCGAGAATCACTTGGTGATTCTCGTCGACTTTCACTTAGACGAATTTTCGTCATTCCACTCAAGAGCTGCTCCTTGACCCATCCTTGCTCCTTGTCTTCTCTTGCATATTTACAGCCCTGTGCTTGAAAATAAGTGCACTCCAATAGAGAGAATACACGTAGGCCAACACACTGATCTGCTCAACGAGGGATTACGTCGTGCAGACCCGTGTATATTGACCTACTGCACCCTGACATTGGTGTGCACTTAGCGTGGAAAAACTGCAAGCACAACTAGAAAGATTTTATCAAATACATAGTCTATTGACCTTAGCTTGTCCAGGGGCTTCTTCAAATCAGGTACATTGTGGATACAATACCCAACAATCTCCCCCTATTTGAAGAAGCCTAAACCCTACAAGCTAAGGTGAATAGAGCAAATGGGAATGAAAACCAGAAACTTAAAATTGAGTTGAGTGAGTTATCCCTTACCAATACTTAAGCTTGGAGCCACCTTAGCCTTGGGGTAATCTCCCCCTTTTCGGCTTCTGCAAATCGGGGTCGGTAGTATTTGACCCCTTGCTCCCCCTCAGTTCTTCGGTCTGTGCTCACACTTGATTTCCTTGCTCCCCCTCAGATCGTGCACGAGCCTGGAGCTTCTATAGTCTTCAGTCCTCATAGTTGAGCATTCCCAATTCAGTCTTGAAAAGATTGAACTTGGCATCATCTAAGGGCTTTGTGAATATATCAGCAATCTGCTTGTCCGTGGGGACATAACAGAGAGAGATGTCCTTGTTCTCCACGTGCTCCCGAATGAAGTGGTAGCGCACTTCAATATGCTTCGTTCTGCTGTGCGATACCGGATTGTTGGCAATGGCAATTGCACTGGAGGAGTCGCAGTACATTGGAACTTCCTTGAACTGAAGGTCGTAGTCGGCTAACTAGTTTCTGATCCATAGGAGTTGTGCGCAACAGCTGCCTGCTGAGATGTACTCAAATTCTGCTGTGGAGGTAGCCATACAGTTCTGCTTCTTGCTGTTCCATGAGATAAGCCTTCTTCCGAGGAATTGACACGTCCCGGAAGAGCTTTTCATGTCATCCCTACTCCCTGCAAAATCAGCATCTGAAAAGCCTATTAGCTCGACATCATTGTTTCTCGGGTACCACAAGCCAAGATTAGGAGTACCTTTAAGGTATCTTAGAATTCGCTTTGCAGCGACATAGTGAGATTCCTTAGCGTTCACCTGATATCTAGCACAGACACATGTGGAGAACATGATATCCGGTCTACTGGCAGTAAGGTAGAGCAGGGATCCAATGATGCTTCTGTATTTGGTTTCATCGAAAGGTTTACCTTTCTCATCCTTATCCAGAGACATAGTGGATCTCATTGGAGTCCTCATAGATGTTGCACTCTCCATACCGAATTTCTTAAGGAGTTCATTTGTGAACTTCGTCTGAGAGATGAAGATTCCATCCGCAGACTGTTTCACTTGAAGTCCTAAGAAATACTTGAGCTCTCCCATACTGCTCATTTCAAACTTTCCTTGCATAAGTTTAGAAAACTTTTTGCAAAGATTGTTGTCCGTTGAGCCGAATATTATGTCATCGACATAGATTTGCACCAGCAAAATATTGCCTTTGACTTCCCTGAGAAACAATGTTTTATCTATTTTACCTCTGGAGAACTTGTTCTCAAGAAGAAAACTAGATAAAGTCTCATACCAAGCTCGTGGAGCTTGTTTCAACCCATATAAGGCCTTATTAAGAAAATAAACATGATTGGGATAAGTACGATCGACAAAACCTGGGGGTTGAGCGACGTATACTTCCTCTTTCAGGTCTCCGTTCAGGAATGCCGATTTCACATCCATTTGATAGACTGTGAATCCTTTGTGTGAAGCATATGCCAGGAACAACCTGATTGCTTCGAGCCGTGCTACTGGTGCAAAGGTCTGGTCGAAGTCAATCCCTTCCTCCTGTCTATAACCTTGAGCCACCAGCCTGGCCTTGTTCTTTACGATGACACCATGTTCATCCAGCTTGTTTCTGAAGATCCACTTCGTGCCAATCACATTCTGCTTGTATGGTCTGGGAACCAGCGTCCAAACATTGCAACGTTTGAATTGATGTAGTTCCTCTTGCATGGCCAGAATCCATGTCGCATCCTTGTTCGCCTCGTCGAACTTCTTTGGCTCAACCTGTGACAGGAAGCTAAGATGCAATACTTCGTTAATAGTACCTCTTCGAGTTCTGACACCGACACGAGGATCTCCGATGATCTGATCTCTAGGATGATCCCTCACGTGCCGGAGCTCAAGAAGTCTGGCGTCTGGAGCTTCGACTACTTCTTGGGCTTCTCCTTCTTCTAAGATATTTGTTTCATGTTGATCTTCAACATCTTCAGATGACGTGGAGGTGGAAACTTTGACGTACTTAGGAGCGTCATCTTTAGCGGTCTCATCCAGACTCAGCTGTTCAAGTCGAGCACCTGCATCTTCAAGAATACTACTGGAAGAATTGCTGTTAAGCAAACTTCCTTCATCAAATACAACATTTATTGATTCTTCTACCACTAGGGTTTTCTTATTGAAGACCCTATATGCCCGACTATGGGAACTATAGCCCATGAATATGCCTTCGAAGCATTTTTCACCAAATTTAGTACGCGGGTACTTCCCATTATTCAGTACATAGCATCTGCAACCAAAAATCCTCAAGTAGGACATGGTTGGTTTCCTGCCTTTCAGTAGCTCGTAGGGCGTCTTACGATGATGCTTGTTGATCAATGCTCGGTTTTGTACATGACATGCTGTATTAACAGCCTCTGCCTAGAAGTATTCCGGGAGAGAAGCGTCTTTCAACATTGTCGTGCAGGCTTCAATGAGAGTTCTATTTCTCCTCTCCACAACTCCATTTTGCTGAGGAGTGCGCGGGGAGGAAAACTCATGAAAGATACCTTGTTCTTCACAAAATTCTGTCATAGCACCAGATTCGAATTCTGTTCCATGGTCACTTCTGATTTTGACCACGGAGCAGTTAAATTCGTTCTGAACCTGCTTGACAAAATTAGTGAAGATGTCAAACGTATCTGACTTTCGTTTCAAAAAGAACACCCATGTAAACCGAGAATGATCATCAACTATCACTAGCGTATAGGACTTGCCTCCCAAGCTATGAACTTGCATTGGACCAAACAAGTCCATATGTAACAGGTAAAGACATCGGGAAGAGTCTTTGTCTGCGATGCTCTTAAAGGTAGCCCGAGTCTGTTTGCCCATCTGGCATGCAGGACAGGGGCTATCTTTGATGCACTTGATACTGGGAGCATCCCTTACCAAGTTCTTAGAAAACAGCATACTAATTGTCTTGAAATTAATATGTGCCAATCTCTTGTGCCATTGTTCACAAAGAGATGCACTGCCTGTTGCCACAAGGCATACGGGGGTAGATGAATCTAAACTGAGAAAATCTAAACAGAAGATATTTCTGCTCCTAATGCCTGATAATACCGTTTCAGAAGAGGTACGTGAAATTATCAGACATTTATCCTTGCAGAACTTAACGTCATAACCTTTATCATATAACTGACTTACACTGATCAGGTTATGGTTTAACCCTTCAACATAAGCCACGTCGGTGATAGAGATTATACCGTTGGAAATCATACCGTAACCTCTGGTGACTCCTCGATCTGACCCTCCAAAGATGACTTTGGGTCCATTCTCGACTAGAGTGTAATCACGCAGCAGGCTTCTTGTCCCGGTCATATGCCGGGAGCATCCACTGTCCAAATACCAGATCGGCGTTTTGGTGGCCTTTGGACATTCCTGCAAAACAAAATTAATTTGCCTTAGGAACCCAATCGAACTTGGGTCCTAGATTCCTGGTTAGCACACTCCCCCTCGGTTGGTTAACCCTACGAGTGGTCGGTCTCGCATTGCTAACATAGGGAGTCTCGTAATTCCTTGGATTAAACTAACAATCCACGGCAAAGTGACCAACTTTGCCACAGCACCAACAGTCGAATCTGTTGTACCTCTTCCTAGACTCCTGCCTTACCCTGGGAACGGTGGGTATAGCTGGGGCCTTGGATCTGGAGGAGCAGCCCTCATGGTGACAGCAGTCACATGACTTCGTCACCTTCTGTATAACAGGCTTGGCTTTTGGTGCCTGCTTTCCATTATGGCCGCTAGAGAACGGACCATAATTTCCCATGTGGATTTCCTCATAAGGTGCCTTGAAGGCACTCTCACCGAAGTTCCGGGGATAGGTCCAACCGTCATATCGGCTCTTTGGCTTTGCAACCGAGGGCCGGAAATGATGGCCAAATGTTGACTCAAAGTCATGTTGGTTGCAAGGAAAGCCAGGCTTTCTGAACGCAACAGGACTGAGAGGAGCCTTACCCTTTTCATCAGCAGAGGCCTTCTTGGCGGCCTTATTCTTCCTCTGGTTCTTGTTTCTCCTAGATGAAGAACCAGATACCCCTATATTCCCCAAGCCAGCTCCTTTGGCCTGAGCAGAGAAGGTATCAATGACTGGAAGAACTGTTTTTGGCATAGAGAAGCTCTTGACGATCTTCCATTCTACCGCGAGTAGTTCTTCCAACTTGTCGACTTCCTCCTGCTTAAGATCAAGGAGCTTCAAAGACTCTGAATGCTTTGAAGTCAGGTCAAGGTGCTCCTGTCGGAGAGAAATCAAGCTAGTGACCTCTTCCCTTAGGGATACACACTCACCCTTTAGGAATTTTACTTCCTTCTTCTCAGCCTTCAGTCTCTTACGGCACTCATCGAAAGTGTTGAGCAGAAGCTCATACTTCTCGAGGAGCTCAGCTTCACGGGCCGAAGGGCCATCCTCAGGTTCATCATCCTGAGACTCAGGATCAGAGTCGGAGTCGGAGAGAGGGGTGTGAGCTTTTACCTTCCCAGTAAATGGGGGGCATTCTCCTTCTGAGTCCGAGCGACCCACCAGCCCGAAGTAGGCTTCCTCATCATCACTAGAGTCTGAGGAGTCAGACTCACTCAGTGTCTTTGGCCGTTTGGCGATGTAGCTCCGCTCCTTCTTCTTGTCTCTAGAGGATTTGAGCTCCTCTCCTTTCCCTTTTTCTCTTTTGCTTTAATAGCAGTCGGCCACGACGTGTCCTGGCTTATTGCATCCAAAGCAAATAATGTCAGAAGAGCGTTGTTTGTTAGGTTTAGATGCATACCTGTCAGAAGAATAATTTCTCTTCTGATGCCTGGAGGAGGAGCTGTCTTTCTTTCTTTGATTCCTCATCTTGAGGAACTTCTTGAACTCTCGGGTGATGAGGGAGAAATCCTCCTCCGACAGCTCTGACCCGGAGGAGCATGGTTCAGAGTCCTTCTCCTCTTCCTTATTCCTCGCACGGTATGACATCACACCCTTGCCTTTTCTGGAGTAACTGGCTTTTAGGGCCACAGTCTTTTCTTTTGCAGCAGCCTTCTCTGCTTCTTCCTCTGCTTTCCTGGTGTTCAGCTGAAGCTCATAGGACATCAGCTTCCCAAACAGGATTTGTGGATCAGTTTCTACTAGTCTGCCAAATTCTCTGATGGCGCAGATCTTTGTGTCCCATTCCTTAGTAAGGGACCTAAGGAATTTGTCATTGAGTTCACCATTAGTGAACACTCTTCCGTAGCCCTTGAGGGCATTGACAATCTTTAGGAAGTTCTCGTAGGTGACTCCAATCTCTTCCTTAGGCCCTTGCCTGAAGGCCTCATATTTTTGGTTCAGGAGGGATCTCTGATCATCCCTCACTTCATCCGTGCCCTCCATTAGGATGATCAGGCACTGCCAGATCTCCTGTGCTGTCCTGCAGTTGCTGAAGTTTTGCATCATAGAATCATCAACTGCGCTCACCAGAATGTTTCGTGCCTTCTTGTCCAGTCCCACTAGCACCATCTCGTCTGTCCATTTCAGACAGTGTCTTCGGCACCTTCTTGGTGGGATCAATGGTGGAGGCCTTAGTGGGGACATAAGGTCCCTCCTCCACGATCATGAAGAGTCGAGGATCGACTGCTTCCATGTAGAACTTGATCCTTTCCTTCCAGATCGGAAAGTTGAGCCTGGTGCACACTAGGATCTTGCCGGAGAACTTGAGCCCGTCCATAGTAGATGTTTGTCTTCTTCTTGACACTAGGGGCAGGATTCAACTCAAGGTGTTAACCTTTTTGATGAGTAACCTCGCTCTGATACCACTTGAAAGTCCACCTAGTGTCAACTATGTCCACCTATGGGGGGGGGGAATAGGTGACGTGTAGCGCTTTTGCGGAATTTACGAATGTACCTGCACAATAAAAATAAAAAGCACAGCACACAGAATACACAGGCAATTTATAGTGGTTCCCCGACTTGGGTACATCCACTTTCCCCCTTCGACCTATCTCCCAACAAGGGACGACTCGGTCTCTTCTCCAACAGGATTGAAATCCAATCCCTGCACTATCGGAAGGAACCCTTCCACACGTGAGAGTCAACACTCCCACAAAACGGGTTTCACCCAACCCTTACAACACGGAACAAACGTTCCTTTACAACAAAAGTAAATATAGAATGTACACGAGATACAAACTTCGTTTGGAGACTACGGTGTTCCTCTTCGTTCGACGACGTGTTCGTGAAGTCAACGAAGAGTCTACAACCTTGGTCTCTCTTGGAGAGGATCTCCCCGGAACCGGCGGCGGCAACACGAGCGGCGGCTAGCTTCGGGATCGGAGGCTATGATGATGAGCGGCTGCTGAAAATAGAGATCCAATCTTCGTAGCGAAGCAAGCTAGGTCTACCAACGGTCACACAAGGATCGGTCGTCTCGATCGATTCGGATGGGAAGTTTTTCCCGATCAACAAATCGAGAGACAAGGGATCTCTGGATAGACGCGTGAGACTCAAGCTTTGCTAAGCTTCTGTTGCCGGAGATCGGGAAGAAACACGACCAACAGCGGCGACCACTTGACGCGAGCGGCGGCGGCGGAGCGGAGCAGAGCGGTTTTGCGATTTTAGGGTTTGCTCTGCTCGGCTTCTTTTTCTGTATTACCCTTACTGTTCAAAATACCCGAATATATATACTGTAGATAACTCCAATATGACCGATTGTGGGACCCACAATAGAAATCCCTAAATCCCGGTCCAGAAAATTGATAGCTGCAGAATCCGGTTCAGGAGCATCCCGAGAAAATGCCAAGTAAAATTCGTCGAGAATCATTGGTGATTCTCGACGAATCGGCGAGAATCAGTTAACGATTCTCGACGATTCATTGAGAGTCACCGAGTGATTCTCGACGATTCCCTTGTTGATTCTCAACGATTTTCACTTGGTATTCAAGACCTACCCAGCGATGGGTTCGGCGAGAATCATTAGTGATTCTCGCCGAATCTCACTTGGCACCATTTTAAGGTTCAAGGAAGGAGTCGGCGAGAATCACTAATGATTCTCGACGATTCGGCGAGAATCACTAGTGATTCTCGCCGAATCGGCGAGAATCACTTGGTGATTCTCGTCGACTTTCACTTAGACGAATTTTCGTCATTCCACTCAAGAGCTGCTCCTTGACCCATCCTTGCTCCTTGTCTTCTCTTGCATATTTACAGCCCTGTGCTTGAAAATAAGTGCACTCCAATAGAGAGAATACACGTAGGCCAACACACTGATCTGCTCAACGAGGGATTACGTCGTGCAGACCCGTGTATATTGACCTACTGCACCCTGACATTGGTGTGCACTTAGCGTGGAAAAACTGCAAGCACAACTAGAAAGATTTTATCAAATACATAGTCTATTGACCTTAGCTTGTCCAGGGGCTTCTTCAAATCAGGTACATTGTGGATACAATACCCAACAAACATGACTGGCTCCTCCTCAAGTTTTCTCTCTTACACTCCTTTGCCTGATAAGGACAAAGTTATCTCTGCTAATCGCTTGTTGTCTCCCATTGCTGGCAAAGGCCTTATTCATGTTCTCCTTCCCTTTCTCTGTCATATGTTTTCATGTTCCCTCCTTTCCTACCAATTTACTTTTTATCAATGATATTACTCGATCTCTTAATTTCTCAGTGACTTTTTTCTGGATTCTTATTTTTTTCAGAAACCGGGTATGAAGTAGAACATTGGAAGTGGTAGGAACCGAGGCGGTCTGTATTACTTGGATCTCCAACCTTGACCTACTCTAGCTCTCTCTCGCACTACTGTTACAGCTGATGATGTTCGTCGGCGACACTTGCGGCTTGGACATCTCTCTCAAACGTATCTTCAAAAGTTGTTTCCTGCTTTTGTCCTTTTTTACTAACTTTTGTTTGTGATGTCTATGATAGGTCTAAACATGTGCGATATAGTTTCTCACATACATCTTCTCCCAATACCGCTCTATTTGATTCACTTTGATGTCTGGGGTTCATCCCATGTTGTATCTATTTATGGTTTTCGCTGATTTGTTACCTTTATTGATTGTTTTCTTGCATCACTTGGGTGTATTTATTAAAAAAAAGAAGAAGAGTGAAGTCTTCTCATGCTTTTAGATTTTTCATAGAATGGTTCAAGCCTAGTTTAAGGGCTCTAATCATACCCTATATAGTGATAATGGGGGGGAATATGATGATCAAGGGGCATTTGGTTCTTACCTCACTAGTCATGGTATCATCCACCAGACTACTTGTGTCCACACCTCTACCCAAAATGGAGTAGCCGAACAAAAAAATTGGCACCTATTGGATGTCGTCTGTTGTCATCTGACCACTATACATCTTCCCAAATCCTATTCGAGGGATGTTGTTCTCACCGCTGCGTATCTTATCAATCAACTTCCTTCACTGGTTCTTGACCATAATACTCCCCTTGCTCGGCTATCTATCAAGACTGTGGTCTAAACTTCCCACCTGTCTCCTCTTGTTTTCTGGTGTGCATGTTATGCCCATATTCATCTGCCTCATTGAGAAAAATTGGACCCCCCGGGCTCATCGGTGCGTGTTCCTTGTATACTCTTCTATGACGAAAGTGTATCACTATTACCACCCTCCCCCGTGGTATATGTTTTGCACTATGGATGTCATCTTTAGGGAAGAGGAATCATATTTCTTACCTTTGACTCACTCTCTTTGTCAGGGGAGAGTAGTAGTGATGTGGATGCTCCTCTTCCTTTTCTTCCCACTTTGCCACCACAGCTTCCTCAGCATAAGGAACTGTGTTGGATCCCTAGTTGATTTGGGCTAGGTTCACTAACTTAGGATGATGTGACCCAACATGTATAGCCAGGGTCATAGTTGTGTCCTAGAGTCTAGGCCAAGTCCTTAAAGTCAACATCAGATGGACCAGCTATCAACAAGACTGTCAGAGACCCAAGACTTAGAAGATTTCAAGACTAAGTAAAAATGAGTTCGACGTTCGTCGAACTCAGGTTGACGAAAGACGTTCTCAGCTCGACGATCATGAGATATTTCTCTGAGCTGAGCTCGATGATCTTCATTCTCTGGTCGACAAAAATTAGGATACTTCAACAAACTAAAGTCAGGATAACTCCAGACTATTCTAAGTCCAACTTCAGACTTTGGTCGATGAACAAGATTCTGAGCTCGACGAACTTGGACCTCAACTTTACAAGAACCTTTTGTTTAAAGATCTCAGGTCGACGAAGTCAACTTCTCAAGTCGATGAACTCAGTACTCTACTCGACGAATTCTGGAACCAGAAGATTTGTGTCGACACTTAGGGCATGTGTCGACACCAACTATGTCAACACCAAAAAACTTATGTCGACACCAAGACTAATCAGTCGACATCCACCTGTGTCGACACAAGAAGATTCATGTCGACACACAGAATATCAGTCAACACAAAATACTTGACTAAGTCCAGAATTATTGTTGAACTCCAGTCGACGAATGCAATTGTCAGCTCGAAGAACTTCAGACAGAAAAGGCAAAGGTTTTGAATCATGCAGCTCTGTTATCAACTCGATGATCTTGGAACTCAGCTCGACGAACAAGAAGCTGTCTGGTCGACGAATACAAAATCTCAGTTCGACGAACTAGTAACTCAGCTCGATGAATTCTGTTATTCATTCGATGACTCCAGACTTAGCCATTTCCGGCCTTCTGTCTACATTCTAACGCGGAAATTCCTGAGTAATTAATGCTCTACATTCTCTAAATGTATCAGTTAGAAGGAGCATTGATTACGGTCTTCTTCAGGAATATTGCTTGCCGATTTTCCACGGGACAGTTGAGGAAATGATTCAATGCCGATTATTTTCAAGGCATCAGCATTAATTACCAATGATTCAAATATTTGAAAGGTCTGGAAGAAAATATTCAGCCATTCAGACAGTGCAACACACAAACTAACTGCAAGAATTCATACAGTAGTAGAAAAGCTTCACACAAAACAAATCATACTGAAGCTTACAATGACAGACAGTGATCTTCATTGAGAAGAAGGAGAACAATCATACAATATCAAGAGTCTTCTTCTTCAATATTCTCTCCAGGACTTCCAAGGACAGCAGATATCAAATCAGTCAAGAAGCTCATGCATCACTACTGTCAAGAACTCTGATTGAAGACCTATCACCCTACAGCAAAGCTTCCAAATCTTCCTGAACCATTCAATAATTCAGGGGGAGATTTTGCTAAACATCAATCCACATAAGTCTTCTCAGTTTATTGAGAAAGAGAAGACAAAATCACTCTCTCACCCCCTCCTGTATAAAGGGTTGTCATTTCCCTTTAAAAGTGATTCCTGGTTGCAAGTCTTCTAACCAAAAGACTTGAGTTGGTTTTTGGGGACCTGATCAAAACCCATTAGTGTCAGGAAGCTGATCAAAAACCTGAGTGGATTCCTACCAAGGGTGGTAGAAGAGTGGACTACCCAGATTTGGGGAACCACTATAAATTTCTTGTGTCGTCTGGTTGCCTATCTTTTTCTTTTTTGTTCTTGTTGTGTGGCTGTGATTAGATTTATTATTTTCTGTTTTCATGTTTCCTAATTACTGCACCTTTTTAGTTTACAGCAAAAGCTGTAACAGCACCTATTATAGGGACCTAATAAATTTTAAATATACTCTATTCACCCCCCCCCCCCTCTAGAGTATTGTAGATCTAACCCTCACTTTCAAACTGGGACCTTATATCCCAATCCCTTTGCATGATACTCTGATCTCTCCTTTTCCTCACGTGTACCCCTGACGCCCCTCAAATATACATGCTACTAAGGTTCTATCTCTATCGGTGCCCACTTCTATCTCAAATTATGATGACGCGGATTTACATATTCCACTTGCTTTATTGAAAGGTAAGGTTGCATGTCACATCCCATTTTAATCATGTTGCTTACCACCACCTTATCTCGGCCCATCAGGCCTTTATTGCTTCTCTCTCTTCGGTTGTTATCCCTAAGGTATGGCAGGAAGCATTGGGTATCTCGGCCTGGACTCAGGCTATGAAGGAGGAGATGTCAGCCTTGGACAAGAATCATACCTGTGATGTTTCTTCCCTTCCTCCTAAAAAGAAAGCCATTGGCTCGAGATGGGTGTTTTCCATCAAACAGAATCTAGAGGGGAAAGTCGAATGGTATAAGGCGCGACTGGTTGCCTAATGCTATACTCAGACTCAGGGACTTGACTATCAGGAGACTTTTGCCCATGTAGCTAAGATGGACTCTATTCAGGTATTGTTATCATGCGTGGCTTTCATGGACTGGGATCTTCATCAGGTGGATGTTACGAATGTTTTTCTCCATGGTGAGCTTGATGAAGAGGTATATATGAAATTCTCCCTGGGTTTGTAAAAAAGGGAGCTGAAGATCTTGTCTGTCGGCTAAGGAGGTTATTATATGGCTTGAAATAGTCACCAAGAACATGGTTTGGCAGATTCCTCTTGGATATGTTCAAATTTGGGTATAAGTAGGCACAATCGGATCACACTATGTTCATTCGTACATGTGATTAGGGTAATGTTGTCCTTATTGTCTATATGGATGACATTGTGATCATTGGTAGTGATTTGGAAGAGATTGTGAATCTCAAGTCCCTCTTTTCTAACAAATTTGAGGTGAAAGACTTGGGTAGATTACAATACCTTTTTGTTATTAAGGTGACTTGATCTGATTAGGATATCTTTATATCTCAGCAGAAGTATGTTCTAGACCTGTTGTAGGAAACTAGGATGCTCGACCGTGTTCCGGTGAACACCCCGATGGAAGAGAATTATGGAATAGTTAAGGATGGTAATAATGACTAGGCTGATATCACCCTCTACCAGAGATTAGTTGGAAAACTAATATACTTATCTCATACTTGTCCCGATATTACCTATGTTGTTGGGATTCTGAGTAGATACATGTTTGCTCCTAGGATTAGACATCAAGAGGCCGCTTACCAGGTGTTGAGGTACTTGAAGAGGCTCTGGGTTGTGGTCCTCTATTTTCCAAGAACAACCATTTGACGATTGATGTTTTTACTAATGTTGATTGGGAAGGATGTCATGATGATCAGAAGTCTACGACAAGTTATTGTTCTTTTGTTGGAGAAAACTTGGTGACCAGGCGTAGTAAGAAGCAAAATATATTGGCCAGATCAAGTGTCGAGGCTGAATATTATGCAATGTCACAAGGCACATTCGAAGGACTGTGGTTGTGTATAGTTCTACATGACTTGGGGTTTCCCCTGACAACACCGTTCTCCTTGTTTTGCGACAACAAGGCAGCAATTAGTATATCCCATAATCTTGTACAACATGATAGGATAAAGCATGTTGAAGTGGATCGACATTTTATCAAAGATCACTAGTATAAAAAAGGCTATAGTCACACCATTCATTCACCCTAAAGATCAACTGGCAAATGTGTTCACTAAAATCTTGGGGTGTGACGCATTCAGTGATGATATTAAGAAACTTGGAATGTCTGATATCTTTCGTCCGACTTGAGGGGGAGAGTTGAGAGGTATTTACAAGTCAAGGATTTTTCATATTATTATTATTATTATTATTACAAGCGCTTATATGCATAAGTGGGGTTTAGTACCACATTAGGTGTTTATATTTACGAGCTTATTGTAATCTTATACATAGCCCTCAATGGATGAATAATAACAAGCAAGTATTATTTTTCCTCCCAATTCAACTAAAGTTGATACCACATTTTTGAACTATGAACCAAGAGTATAACAACAAAATTTTCAAAGCATGATCCATTTTGTCGAAGCAAGATATTCTCCCCCCATTTTGGTTGAATAAAAAGAGGTTAGAGGAGAGTGAATGTAATGAGAATCAATGAGATCTATATAGAGAAGAATATATGATGTAATTTCCAAGTTCGTTGATTCCATACTAAAACTTATTGACAAATTGCGTGCATGATTGAATATAATAGTAGGTAGTAAGAAAATACCACTTGTGTAAGCATATTTTTTTGACTTCTTGAGAAAATTGATGATTATGTACAAGTAATAAGCATAAGAATATGATAACACTTTTAAAATACACATCTTTTTGGAAAATAGGATCATATAAAGGATATATAGTTTTAAGCCTAATAAGATGTTTTTAATTCATTTCAAATTAAAGAGATGGTATTTCATTGAAATTTTGCAAGCATGATTTCAAAATATCAAAAAGAGATCAGAACTATAATGTAAGCTAATTTGCATTTCAAGCAAAAATAAACATTGTAGCATTCATACTTACCACCAAGTGCATTTACTTAAGATTGTAGAGAAATAACATCTACATCATTCAATGAAATAACAAGATGTTTTCAATTCACATGAATAAGGGGTACAATATCGTATTATTAGGCTTAAAACTCTTTACTTAATATTGTATATGTATGCATTATAATCCAATTCTCATGAGTAGAAGTTTTATGAAAAATAATGATGTGTACAAATAGTTTTTTGACAATGTATACAATTGGATTAATCAAAACACATGACATATATAATGAATGACATAACATTAAAATACACAAATAATATTACTTCCACCCTTTTTAATGCACATGAGTAAGGGGTACAACTCTCAATGTGCTCTACATCACAATACTTATTAAGACTTATCAAGATGCATAGTAATGCTTGAGGGATCACATTTATTCTCTTTATTTTTATTATTATGATCAAGTGCACTAAGAGAAGTGGTGTATAATTTGTTTGCACAAAACACTTTCTAATTCTCTATCCAAGGTGCTCAATCCCATAATGCTCAATAAAACTTATCAGGAGGGTGAGTAGTGCTTGATGGTGTTTTCCTTGTCAAAATTTTTTTTTGACTTTTTTAGTGACTAAGAACTCCGAATTCACTTATTTTGCAAACAATTTGTATATATTTATTCTCAAGGAATAAGTGTAAGAAAAACAAAGAACTGAAAGAATCAATTCAATGTAGTGTAGGAAATCTATTTATGCACTTTAATTATTATATTATTGTGTTACATAATCATGCAAGTATAAGATTAACATCACAAGTAGGTTATCAAAATAAGTGAGTTAATGAATTTAACAAAAAAACATTACTCATACTTAGAGGCATGCTAAAAAATCCTATTTATGTTTTCTATATTCAATTTCATTGCACATAATAAGATAATATTCAAGTCATGACATAAATAAAATAATATTTTAAGAAAGTTGAAAATTAAATTATCTATTGTATTTAATCATTAATTGATATAATTAGTCATGCATGACAATGACAATAAATAACAAGCAGTTTTTATAAATTTTTAAGGATAAAACAATAACCACAGAGAGAGATAATAAAAACATATATTTTTGTTAAATCATTTTTAAATTTTATATTTGAATTTCAAATATTTTAAAATAAATATATTTTTGTAAAATATAGAATTCTTTAAAGTGCATATCAGTAAGGTGATTTTCTATTCCAGAAAAAAATGCAAAACATGAAGAAAATAGGTTTTAATGTTATCGCCAACGCTAGTACTACCGTGCGATGCTTGCCAAAAAAACTTAAAATTTTGCTTAGAAAACAAATTTTAAAATAATTTTTCATTCTAGTTTTTCTTTATTCATGTTATCTAAGATATGAGACACAAATTACCGTAAGGATTTTAAATAATAATGAAAAAAATTGCGCATAAAATATTTTTTCTCTTAGGTGTCTAAAATTATTTTCAAAATACATGTATTTTTCAAAAGCATGAAAGTTTAAAAATATAAAGAATAAAAACACATGTTAGCATGTTTGAATAAATATGCATGACATGATAATCATATAGTGTAAAATAATGTTCATGTAATGAATATGAGTATGCCCTAGATTAAGATACCCTAGCAATATGTTTACACCGTAGCCTCGTACTAAGTGACAGATGAGCATGAGGAGCTACACACATGTCGTAGGTTGAGTGTTAATCTCATATGCATACAAAAGATGACTCTTAACCTAGCACTCTTTCCCCAGTGCCTCGCAAGGCCCCACTGATACCCCCCCCCCCCCCAATTAAGGACGGAACATGACTTAGAGGTTAGGTCTCTAATGCACACAATCCTACACCCCCACTATAGTGAGACACATGACAAGGCTAAATGATCATGGACATACTAAGCATTTAATCCTAATTATGATTTATAACCTATGGCTTTTATATGTGATGAATTTTGAAATTATTAATTCAGTTTATGAATAGTCCATCTTAAAGTCCCAAAGTTATTATGAATTTGTTATAGTAAATTTAATCAATATAAAAATTTCTGAAATAAAAAATATTGATAACTAAAATAATAAAATTTCAGAAAATAAATATGTACAGAAATCAGATTTTGTTTTTAAAAAAGAGCTACAGTCGGCGTTAGAACCTAACAACGGACGCTAACAACAAAGATTTTTTTGCGATTTTTTTATTCCCATTTTTTCTTGATTATAATTTATCATTATCTGGGTTATCATATGAAACAAAGAAATTAGATAAATAATCGAAAATTTGCGTAATTAATATCGTAGCCTAAGATCCCTTATAACCCATTTTTAAAAAAAAACTTATTTCATTAATCTAAATAATATCACTTAAAAAATTCAATATTCATTTTATAATGATATTATAAGACAATTATATGTAATGAATTTAAAGAGATGGAGATTAGAAAAAAAGTTAATTTTGGCCACTTTGTAAGGATATGACTTATTCAAATTCATTCAATTGCTTTGATTAATCATTAAGCTTAATATGTGTAAGTTATATAGCAAAATATATATATATATATATATATATATATATATATATATATATATATATATATATATATATATATATATATATATATATATATATATATATATATATATATAAAGTATCCATGGTATGTTGGCTTAAGAAAGGTACAAAAAATGTAATCAAATCATGAAGTAGAGTAATATATAGATCATATTGATCTATTTCTACTCCATGAAAATTAATGATACCTAATGAATAAGAGATTTAGGTGTCCAAAGAGAACCGAGTTTAACGTTCTTTTGGGCACCCAAATACTGCTTGTTGATTTTTGGGGAGATAGAGATGAATGAGCCCTTTCAAGTTGATTTAATGTTTCATTTTTAATCTTGGGCCTCCATTCATAATTTGGTTTAATATTCTTATATTTCAAATTTCCATAATGATTATCAAATGTATTAATTATAGGAAATTTGTGAACAATTAAATTTTTATTGGGAGAGGCAGAATTGAGATTAGGATTCATCATACTCTTATGATTAAATATTCTACTAGGTGTATATTTTATGAAATTTGAAACACTAATAGATATCTTATATAATTTGAAGATAAATAAGACATAAAAGAATTTTTATTATTTGAAATTTTTTGAACAAATAATTTTAATGATTCTAGTTTATGAGTTAAAATGCTATTTTCATTAATCAACTTATTACAATGCTCTTTTTAAATATTTAGCACTTTTTAAAAAACCTTGACCTCTTCTTTTAATTCATAACAATCTATATAAGGTGTATTTTCAATAAAAGAGCAATAATGAGAACTAGAGACATCAAAATTTAATTTTACATTAAGTTGTTCTTCTAAAATTTTATTTTCTAAATGTAATTTTGAATTAATAATTTTCAATTTCTTAATTCTACATTTAGCCTTATTTAGCACATGCAATATAGAAATAAAGGTTGAACAAGGAGGGAATTTGATTTACTTACAAAGCTTTTGGAGGAGGTAAGATTTGAGCATATAGTTACTTTGACATTTTTCATCATCCTCTTCCATTGATGAGATTTCATCTTCCCTTCAATTTGATATGATTTCATCATTTGATAGAACTTCCTCCAAGCATGAGTACTCATCGATATCTTCTCTTGAATCTATAAGAAATTGCTCTTGTTCACCATCTCGGGAAGGAAGACCGTAAGTAATCTCAATAAATTTCCAAATATCATGAGCAGCATGCAAAGTAAAAATAAGTTTGAAAATTTCTTGATCAAGTGCGGTAAATAAACTGTTCATTGATATAGCATTTAAAAACATTTTTTTTTATTTAGAATATTTGAGGGCCCTTTAATAGTAACATTCCAAACTTCTTCATCTAAAGATTTAGAAAATTTTCCATTATGATTTTTCACCCTTTATAATTTTCACCCCATAAACAATGGTGGTGCAAGAAATTTTTCATTAGATAAAATTTTGTCCCCTCTAATAGACACAAGATAATGAAGGATCATTATTCTTGGTTGTGAGATCGTTTTACAATGTCCTAGGTGCCCTTAGAGTGGAGGGGGGTGAATAAGGGCCTTTTGGAAATTTAAATCTTATTTAAAATATGGGAGTTAAGAAGTTTCAGAATATTTTATCAGAAAATATATTTTAATATCACAGAAAAAATTATATTGATGATTACTTTAAAGAAGGACAAATTTCAATATCCCTTCACTACCACCAGTTTTAGCACTAATGTCTGGTGCTAGTAACAGAAAGTTAAATCTATGTGTATTTTAAAAAGTATTTTGCAATATATTTTATTTAATGATTTGAGCGATAAATATTATTTAAAATATTTTAGAGCACAAAATAAAATCAGTTTAATAAAACATTGAAAAGCATGATTTTATTTTATAAGAAATTGATTACAAAATATTTACTAGAAATCAAAGTGAAATATGAAAAATGCTTTTTCCCATTTTTATACCGACCCTTATCCCCAAAGACCGGTTGGTTCTAGTCTATCTCTCCCAGATAAGGCCTTTAACCACCCTTATATCTACCCTCGACTTAGTCGCCACAACAGGCGATGAATTCACACAATCCTCCCAGGAAACTGATGTATGTAGCGGACAATTTTTCCCCCTAAGTCTCGCAATACTTAGGCTGCATTTGGCATGGCTTATCGCAGCTTATTTGCTCGGGTGAAGTCGGACAAAATTGTCATTATATGTTTGGTATGACAAATGCTACTACCATTACCAAAAAATAAACTAATTTGGGGCATAAGATTTTGATGTGACAATGACATTTTTGACCAACCTCACCGGAGGAAATAAGCCGCGCCAAACGCAGTCTTAGTCTCCATACCTACGACAAATTTCCCATGAAAACCTTCGTGGAATCTGATGTTATGCTCAAACGATTTCTCCACTCAAGTTATAGAAGGATAAAATAAAAAATTAATAGATTATAAAAAAGCAAGAGAAAATTCTCCAAAGATTTCTAAAGGTGAAGACGAAGGCGGCGTCAACGTTGGCATTCTTGGTGTGTTTGTGCTTTGAGTTGAATAAGCGTGGTAGCACTTCCCCTTTAAGAACTCCTTTAGATCTTCGTGTTTGCCTAAGAGATTTCTCTTAATGGTATGAAAATGAATCTCTCTTAAGATATTTTGAGTTGTGTCTTTGATGGAAGAGGAATCGATACCCAAGATGGAGAGGAGTCACTCTTTGAATAGGTGTGGAGATAACAACTTTTATGAAACTTTTCCATCTTTGGAAAGAAGCATTTTTGGCAACTTTCCATTGCTATTTTAGGAAACCTTTCCACGCCATTTTACGAAACTTTTCATTGCCGTTTTAGGAAACTTTTCCTTTCCATTTTAGGAACCTTTTCAACACCATTTTAGGAAATTTTTCCTCGCCATTTTAGGAACTTTGCAATGGTATTTTTGAAAATTTTCCTCGCCATTTCTTGAAAATTTTGATCACCATTTTAGGAAACTTTTGGACTTTGAAAATCAACATTTTTGGCAACTTTTTCTTCCAAAAATGAACCCTCCAAAAGATATCGCCTTACGGTAGTAATACCGCCCGACGGTAGCACCTTCAATTTTTAGCAGCTTCCTTCCACGCCTAGCATCCTTCATTTTTTGTTAGATTGCTAGTACTGGCGCTAATGGTAGTGATACTATCTAGCGGTAGCAATAGAACTTTGGCATCTTTGTCTTTTTGACTCGTCTTCCATGGGGTATTGAATCTATAATTCTTGCACATTATAAATACATAACAAACGTGATCAAATACAAATCGTGATTTGTTATTCTTAAATCAAAAGATGTGGTGTTGGGTACATTGATCACAATGTCTCAGATTTGAAGAAGGCCCACAAGTTAATAGTATACACACATTTGTATTTAATATATGTTCAAGATCAATATGTGCAGGTTGTCTAAATTTCCATGATTAAACAGATTGATTCAGTCAGAACTTTGGTTGGAATCAAGATATGATACAATTGAGAGGGAGAAATTGGTCTAAGTCCACAAGCATTGAGTGAGTATACTTCACTAAATGCCAAAGGCCTAGAAGAGTTGATAGAAGCTCAGGTATTCAGAGCCTCAGTGGTGTTAGACTCAAATATGGCTAAGTACAGAAGTGTTAATTGAAGAACTTTCACTTAACGCCTACTCAAAGGAAATCTATCCATGTACAGAAATGTTGAGTGAAGAAGGCTCACTCAATGCCTTATCAAAAATTCAGCAAAGTCCAGATGCATTGAGTGTAGAAGATTCACTCAACACCTTTATCCAGAAAGTCTGCACAAGGCCAGAAGCATTGAGTGTAGAAGGTTCAATCAACGCCTTCAATCAGGATAACTGCCAAGTCCAAGGGCGTTGAGTGAATGAGGTTCACGCAATGCTTTTTACTAGAAGAATTCCGTTAAGTCTAGATGCGTTGAGTCTCAAGACTACACTCAACGCCTCTATGTATTGAGTTACAAGGCTTCACACAATGCATGTGCAGATTATTTGTGAAAGTTGCTAAGTCCACAAGAATTGAGTTATGCTGACGTCATCCAAATTCAAATATAGCAGGATTTGTGCACTAGAAGCCAAATAATGTCGTTTACTTTCTACAGGGAAGTTAAAACTAAAAGTAACTTTACAGCTGCCTATTCGACATGCCCATATGTTCAGATGGTCGTTGAACTACGAGATATAAAATGTCCTTGTAGAGAAATTAAAAAGGAGTTCTGAAGACAGATCTTCGATTTTTGCCGGAAAAGTTTTTGAAATCAAAAAACTATAAGGAGTTTTCAGCAAGAACTGAAACCCTAATCTTCCGAAAGGATTAGTTAGCAGAGCACTCAAAAAGGTTATTTTTCTTCTTCAAGGTTGTTGCTTTCAACTCAAAACATATTCAAGCTTGAAAGAACAAAGCTCTACAATAAATCTTCTCAGCACAAGCAGAACAAACTTGAAGATCCACATTTTTATTTTTTTAAGAGTTAGGGTTGGTTATACACAGTCCAAGAAGCTGACTCGGAGATATACCTCTCTATAGTCAATCTCAACAAAACATTGTTCAACTATAGGATCATTGAGTGATCTGAGCTATAAGCCTATGTTATAAAGGCTGAGTTGTAG
The DNA here is from genome assembly GCA_039583875.1 of Platanthera guangdongensis. Taxonomy (NCBI): domain Eukaryota; kingdom Viridiplantae; phylum Streptophyta; class Magnoliopsida; order Asparagales; family Orchidaceae; genus Platanthera; species Platanthera guangdongensis. The sequence continues at coordinate 55,435,528 of CM077153.1, read as the reverse complement.
GATCTAGGAGTGGATCTGAGTGGGTAGGGGATGGATCTAAGGTAGGATCCTGAGAGATCTGAGGTAGGAGATTAGGTTAATATCTGAGGTAGGGCTGCTGAGCCTGAGGTAGGACTATATTTAGTCAGAGCTGTAGGAGTGAGTCTCACTCTGAGGTGTAAGCTCAACGAGCTAAGAAAATAGGAGAAGTTAGCTGAATCTAGCACACTTCTAGATAGGTGGAGGGAAAAAGTTGATGTACCATAGATATGGGAACCACTATAACTCTTGTGTATTATATTGTATTCTTGAAAGTTAATAACTAATATTAACACACACTAAACTCATAAATTCAAAGTTTTTAAAAAGAGTCAAAACTATCTTATTCACCCACTCTATGAGTTTAGGTATCCTTAGAAAAGACTTTCAAGTTGTATCAGAGGGCGGTTGTTCAAAAAGGGCTTAATAGTCTGAATAGATCTCCAAGGGTAGCAGAATATTATCTCCATGGCTTCAGGTGAGAACCATAAGAATTTGGGTTCTATAAAACTTCCTATATATATATAGGAAGGAAAATATTGGGATCTGGAAAGAGAGGGTAAGGTTATTTATGGAAGCCTCAGACCCTAGAATATTCATAACTGCTCAAGAGGGACCTTTCATTCCCATGAAGTTCTCTACTATAGATGTCAATATCCAGAGCCCAAGAAATACACAGAGATGACCAAGGATAAAGTCATTCTGGCAACTATGTACAAAAGGGGTCAAAACATTATTGTAAGTGTCATAGATGACTCCACATTCCAGAACCTGTTCCACTGTAGAACTGCTAAAGGGATGTGGGATTCTCTGATTGTGTATATGAAAGGGATATAGGAGGTGAGGGATGATAAGAAATCCCTCCTAAATCAGCAGTATGAGGCCTTCAAGAAAGGCAAGAAAGATTTCATAGTCGATTACTATGAAAAGTTCTTCAAGATAGTGAACAGTTTGATCACTTATGGAAGACAGTTCATAAATTATGAGCCCAATGACAAGTTCTTGAGATCTCTCAACAAGGAATGAGATATCAAGAACTGTGCCATTATGTAGGTTGGCAACCCAGCCAACACTCTGCCTCAAAGCCTATTTGTTAAGTTGTTGTCTCATGAGATGCAGTTGAACTCCAAAAATGCAGAAGATGTTGCTAGAACCCTCAATAGAGAGAAGGTTGTGGCCTTCAGAGATGAAGCCACAAGGAAGAGCAGGAAAAAGACTCCTCCACCAAGGAGAGGTGTAGAGTCAGAGTGCTCAGATCCCAACTCCTCAAGCAATGAACTATCATATGAAGAACTTACCTTGTTCTCCAAACAATTCAAGAAAATATTGAACAGAAGAAGACAGTGGAAGAACAAGGGCTCTTCTAGCTCTAGCTCGAGAAAGCCATATACTTGCATGGAGAAGTCCAGAAAAGACCCATCTGGGGAAGGTAAGATTCTAAGCAGAACAAATATATTAAGTCCAATATTTTTCATTATTATTGCAACAGACCTGGACATGTCATTGCTGAATATCCAATAAAGAGGATGGAGAACAAGAAACCTGATGGCAATAAGCATTACAAGGACAAGAAGGCTAAAAAGAGCTTCTTGGTCATGAAGAAAATCAGTTTGTTAGATAATGATTTTGAGTCTTTTGAATTATAAGAAGAAAATGCCTACATTGGTCTCATTTTTATTGAAGTGGAGGATGATCATCCTGTTGCCTCAATTAGCATAATAGCAACACTGTCCTCTATTAACATCGATTTTGAAGATGATGATGAGTTCAACCTCATGGCCTTAACTAAAGACAATCAGGATAACTCTATTCTTGATGAGGTACACTCTCTCCCTAACTCTCCTTCTGTCTATGAGACGGGCTCAGACTCTAAGGCTTCCACTTCATCTAGTGGGGATGATGGATCAGAATCTGATGAGATTATCAATCAATTGATTGACAAGTATGGTGTTATCCTGGAAGCTCTAAAGAAGAGCAAGAAGCTTGTTAAGAGACAAGCTGAGGAGATTGCCTCTCTTTAGCAAGCTACTACCATGCAGTCTGAGTTAGCTACTTTGATAGCTCAGATTAGGAGAGAAGTCAGTCAGTTGAAGACAATCTCTGTTATCTAATAGGCACCATTAGCCAGAAGAATAAGATCATCAAGGATCTTGAAGAGAACCTCCTCAAAGAGAGGATGCTACTGGCTGAGTTTTCTAAGCCCAAGATAGTGCTGCCACTAATTAACTCTGTCACCTCTCAAAATAATAAGAGTGGATTAGGGTTCAAGTGAAACACTAGAGTTGCCCATTCCAAAGCAAAAGATAAGGCTCCAATGGTTCCTAAGACCACCTTTCAAAAGTTTATTCTCCCTTCTAACAGGTATGACCATGACAATATGTATCGTCACTCGAAGAATGGGAATCTTTCCTCCAAGTGCTTGGATGCTGCTTCTAATGGAAGAAGAAAGGGTACGAGATTAAGTGCACTGAAGGCTCCCCATAAGGAAATTCAAATGGCCCATCATGGACCATTTGTGTTTGGTGCTCCAGCATCCACTATTAAGGGCAAGGCAGTGACCAACCCCCAAGTTTCTCCTACAAAGAGTAAGACTGTGAGGAAGACAGTTAGTAAACCACACTTGGCTATTTTTGGAGCCATAAACATCATTCCAGCTGCAAAGAAGACATTTGTTGGTGTAAATCAGAATATTCCAAGTGGACCTACTGGCAGATTCACTTCAAGACAAATTCTTGCTGAAAGAAACAGGAAGAAGGCTATTGCTCTCCCCTCTGAACAGATGAAAATTGATGGTCTTCATACCCCAAAGGCTATTCAAAAGAGGAGATACAATATCCATCAGTGTTGATGTTGTGTTAAGGTGGGTCACTTTGTCATATACTGTTGGCACAATCCAAGTGTGCCGAGGACAAGGGTGAGTCTTACTGTCAGGGTTACTACAGGTAGATATAGTTATTCTCAAGCTAACATGAACTAAGGACCCAAAACGTTTTGGGTTCCTAAGGTAAATTAATCTGTAATTGTAGGATAGTCCAAGTACCCATCGAATTCCAATAAGGTACTTGGACAGTGGGTGTTCCATACATATGATTGGAACAAGGTGCCATCTAAAAGATTATACTCCAGTGAGGAATGTACCTAAAGACATCTTTGGTGGTTCAGACAGAGGAGTTACCAAAGGCTATGGTATAATCACCAATGACATAGTATCCATTATAAAAGTAGCTTATGTAGAAGTATTGCAACATAATTAAATTAGTAAAAGCCAACTATGTGATATTGGCTATATCATTGTCTTCCACAATGATAAGCTGTTGGAACACCCTATTACTAATTTGGGTCAGGATCACTATGTCTCTAGGAACCTTTGTTTGACCTTCTGTATAGCTTAATAGGTCAATTAGAATTGAGTCTAAGGGTTAGTAGTCTAGGTCTGGAAGCTGCCCTGAAGACCAAGTTTTTCTGTCTAGAGACCAAGTCTGATCGTCGAGCTCAGCACGACGATTCGTCGAACTCCGGTCGACGATCGTCTAGCTCAACTTCGACAGATCGTCGAACTCCATTCGACGATCGCTGAGCTCAACTTCTTATTATCGTCGAACTCAGTTCGACGATCGGTGAGCTCAGTTCGACGGTTTTGACTCTGCATTGGATCTTTATCTCTGAGCTCAGTTCGACGATCTTTGAGCTCAGATCGACGATTATTTTGCTGCTTGAGTTTTCCAGTTCGCTGAGCTCAGCTCGACGATAGCATAGCTCAGTTCGACGATTTCAAATAACTTCCAAAATTCAAATTCAAATCAGACAGGAGTTATTATGCAATTAATTCAGAGATTTGCTAGCCGTTTTCATTTATTTCTGGACCAAGTTTCAAGGGATCTTTCAAGGAATAATTCTGTGGACTTTCCTCCAGAAGAGTTTTTGCAATTAAGGATGCAATCAATGCAGACCAACGACTATCTTTGACAGAGAATGATATTCTGTTCTGGAACAGAGAATAAAAGACAGAATGTTTTTTGAATCAATAGAGATTAACAAGAAGAGAACACACAATACAGAGTACAGAGACTCTTTCAAAATCTTCTGTCAAAAAGAATTCTGAAGAACACTCATCAAAGAGATCAAGCTTTCAAAAATCTTCAGATCTCTTCAGCTTTCAAAGTGTTCAAGGCCAACATCATTCCAAGACTCCAGACACTCAACATTTTCAGCCATTGCTGAAACCATCTATTGCTGGAGTTCTACCTTTGAAGGCCTATCACCCTCAGCAAAGCTTTTCTTCCTGAAGATTTCAAGGATTCAGGGGGAGCTTTGACATCAATCCACATAGTCTTCTCAGTTGTTTGAGAAAGAGAAGACTGTCATCACTCTCTCACTCCCAGTTTGTAAAGGGTTTCTCAAACTCCCTTCAAAGGTTTGAATCTGGTTTTTGAGCACCATGTCAAAAGCTCATTGGTGGCAAGACACCTGATCAAAAAATCTGCTTTGGTTTTTGAGCACCTTATCAAAAGCTCATTGGTGCCCAGGACACCTGATCAACTCATCCTGCAGTGGATTCCTACCTAGGGTGGTAGAAGAGTGGATGTACCCAAGTTTGGGGAACCACTATATTTCCTTGTGTCCTCTGGCTCTGCTTGTTTACTTTTTGTTTCTGGCCTTGATTTGTTTGTGCTTAGTTTTTGCATAGCTTAGTTCTGTGATTAGATTTATATTTGCTTCCCTGCTCACACTTATTACAACAATTGTTGTAAAATTTTTAAAAAGTACTAAAACACCATATACTCTATTCACCCCCCTCTAGAGTATATCAGATCTAGTTGCACTTTCAATTGGTATCAGAGGGAGGTTGGTTAAACATACCATATCTGATTGGTTGTACAGGCTAACACCTGAACCCCAAGATCCTAAACTAGATCTGTTTTTCTTTTATATTTTATTATTAGTTTTTGTTTGCACAAATCATGGCCCAAAACAAAGACTATGCTAGCACCAGACCTCCAGTGTGCAATCTTTCCAAGTTTGCACTTTGGAAGGCAAGGATTAGACTTTACATGAATTCCATTGATGAAGATATTTTCAATTCTGTTTTGACAGTGTGTCCAAGACCCCCAGAGAGCACAAGCACAAATGCTGTTCCACCTCCATCAGGAACAGATGCTGACATCAAAAAATGGAAAGTAGCTGATGTCAAGGCTATGAACATCCTAGCCCAGACAATGTCAGATGACATATTCCAAAAGGTAGCTGAATGCAACTCAGCCAAGGATATTTGGGACAAGCTCTCAGAAATAGTCTCAGGCTCAGCTGATGAGAGAAAGGACAGAAGATCCCATCTCATCTCCCAATATGAGAACTTCAAGAAGGGAGAGACTGAGTCAGTGGGAGACATGTACAACAGACTGAGTCTAATTGTCAGTGAACTAAGGACATTGGACAAAGAGATTTCTCTGACAGAACTTAATGACAAGATCCTAATGTGCTTCCCCAGCACTTGGGATTCAAGAATCTGGCCAATTAAGGATGCCAGAAGTCTAAATGAGATCACCACTGAAGCCTTGTTGGGTAAGCTCAAATCTTATGAGCTACTCATCAAGAATAGAGAGGAAGAACAGAAGGCTGCTTCACCAGCCACAAGGAAAGAGAAAACCATAGCCTTTAAGGCAACTGAGGATCTGCCTGAAGATAAGAGCACAGGCAATGATGAACTACTCAGCTTGTTGGCCAAAAGATTCTACAAGATGGCCAGAAAGGACTTCAGAAGAAGATCATACAAGGAGCAGGATAAGCCAAGGTATGACAAGTCCATTAGCAACAATAAAGACATTATTTGCTTTGGTTGCAGGAAACCAGGGCACATAGTTCCTGACTGTCCAGAGAACAAGACCAAGGACAGAAGGGACAGAAAAGAAAGAAGAAAGGAGAAAGACTCCAAAAGGAATGGAAATGGCAAGCCCTCTTCAAGCAAAAATAAGCATACAAGAAAAGGGTTTGTTGCTGAATCCTGGAGTGAGACAGAAGAGGAATCAGAAGCCTCATCCAGCTCCAGTGATGATGATGATGATGCAGAAGAAAAGGAATTCTGCATGATGGCAATTAATGCCTCACAGCATAATTCAGAGGATGAAGAGTCAGAGTCAGACTCAGAAACCCAACCTGAAGAAGATCAGGTAATTAGTTCTTTTGATTTTACTTCAGAAGATTTTAAATCTGAATTTAAAGCACTGTGTTTAGACCTGCTAAAGTCTGAGAAAGAGATTATCTCTCTCAGAAATCAATTATCTGAACACAATGGTTTAAAGTCAGAAAACCTCAAACTCTCTCAGGAGTTGGAGAACTATAGGGAACAGATAGCTACACTGAAAAGTGAGCTCTCTGAGGCCAAGAAGCTTGAAGAATCCCTTAATGGGAGAAGCATCAAGCTGATGGACATCACAAGCACAGTGAACTCTAGATTTAACAGTACACTGGGCTTGGGTGCCTCATCCAGCCAACCTATAGTCCTAACAACTCCCATCAAGTTCATTTCTGACAAGGGAAAGGGAGTTGTAGAGGTTGCCAGGAAAAATTCTGATCTGCCTCAGAAAACTAAGTCCCAGCAGAAATCGTCGAACGGAGATCGACGATCGCCGAATGAAGATCGACGATCGCCGAACGCAGATCGACGATCTCAGCCAAAGTCGTCGAACGCAGCTCAACGATCTCATTTACTTGACCTCAGCCATAGTCGACTGTCGAACGGAGCTCGACGATCTGACCCAAGATCGTCGAACTCAGCTCCAAGATCGTCGAATAGATGTCAGAACTCTGGAAACCTGTTTAAAGGCAAATCAAAATTGAATCCTAAGGGTTCTTCATCCCAAACCTTTAACCCTTATACTGAATGGATTTTACCTCCAAGGAGATATCATCCTGAAGGATATAAGAGTCAGCTAGGGATGTCCTTCATTTCTGAATTTAGAGGTTATCAACCTAGGCCCAAGGTAAACTGGGTCAAAAATAAGTGAATTGTTTTATGTGCAGGTGAAGACCTATCCAACATCTAACCAGCAATGGTACTTGGATAGTGGGTGCTCTAAGCACATGACAGGGAATAAGGACAACCTCACATCCTTCAGAGCCAAGCTTGGACCCAAAGTTATCTTTGGTGATTCCAACTTTGGACAGACTAAAGGATATGGTACAGTCCAGATTGGTTCAGTAACCTTCAAGAAGGTAGCATATGTGGGAGGACTGAAGCACAACCTAATCAGCATCAGTCAGCTGTGTGATGAAGGCTACCAAGTGACCTTCAGCAAAACCTTATGCAAAATCAAGTCAGAGGACAACACAACTGTGTTGACAGGTAAAAGGAAAGGTAACATCTATTTAGTAGATTTTCTTTCAACTGATATAGATATTTGCCTGTTTAACTCAGTCTGTAGACCAAATGTGTTATGGCATAAGAGACTAGGACACCTAAACCTTAGAACTATTGCTAGGCTTTACAAGGACAACCTTGTTAGAGGACTACCTTCTGGCCCCTACAAGAAGGAAGGACTATGCAAGGCTTGTCAATTAGGCAAGCAAACTAAAAACAGTTTTAAGTCACTTAATAAGAGTGATTCACCTAGGATATTGTATCTGTTACTCATGGATCTATTTGGACCCATCACAGTACAAAGCCTAGGAGGGAAATCTTACACTTTAGTAATTGTAGATGACTTCTCTAGATTCACTTGGGTGTTCTTTCTAAGGAAGAAGTCTGATAACTTTAAGTGTCTGACAGAGTTTCTCAAATGTATACAGATTGAGTTCAATACTCACATTGCCCTGATCAGAAGTGATCATGGGACAGAGTTTGATTCTCTTCTTATGCAAGAGTTCTGTCAGAGTGAAGGGATCAGGCATACTTTCTCAGCTCCTAGAACTCCTCAACAAAATGGGGTAGCTGAAAGGAAAAATAGAACCCTTATTGAATCTGCCACTACATTGTTGTCAGATGCTCATCTACCTCTATCTTTTGGGCAGAGGCAGTGAACACCTCCAACTATGTGCTGAACAGAAGTCTGATACATAAACTGAAGGGAAAGACTCCCTATGAATTACTCAAAGGGAAGAAACCTAAAGTTGACTATTTTAGAATTTTTGGTTGCATTTGCTATATTCACAATAATGACAAGAAATACTTAGCAAAATTTCAAGCCAAAGCTGATGAAGGAGTGTTTCTGGGATACTCCATGATCAGCAAGGCCTATAGGGTCTATAATAAATCATCTTTGAAAATTGAGGAATCTGTTCATATTTCTTTTGATGAAACTAACATGTCTTTCAAGGAGAAGATTTCTTCTACCATAGAACATTTGCAGGAACACTCTCTAGTTGAAGATATGAACAAGCTACAGGTTGCTCAAGAGGATGAAAGCAGTGAAGATGAAGGGAATGCTCAACACATTGAAGCTCAACTTGAAGAGCCAGTTATTATACCACAAGAGGAAACAACAACACAGGTTGGTGAACAATCAACACCCCCTGTTGATTTAGTAACATCAAGAGACCATCCAATTACCCAAATAATTGGAGAACTCTCAGCTGGTGTGCAAACCAGAAATCAGGTCAACCAAAACCTATTGCACACCTGCTTCCTTTCTCAAATTGAACCTCAGTCCATTCAAGATGCAGAGCAAGATCCACACTGGATCATTGCAATGCAAGAGGAGTTGCATCAATTTGAGAGGAACAAAGTATGGGAACTAGTGCCAAAGCCTAAGGATCATTCCATTGTTGGAACAAAATGGGTATTCAGAAATAAACTGGATGATCAAGGAGTAATTATAAGGAACAAGGCAAGGCTAGTTGCCCAGGGATATTCTCAAGAAGAAGGAATTGACTACGACCAGACCTTTGCACCTGTTGCAAGATTAGAAGCCATCAGGATATTTTTAGCTTATGCAGCTCACAAAGGCTTCAAGGTCTATCAGATGGATGTCAAGAGTGCTTTCTTAAATGGAGACATCAAAGAGGAAGTTTATGTCAGACAACCTCCAGGTTTTATCTCTCCAACTCTTCCTGATTATGTTTTTAGACTAAACAAAGCATTATATGGTCTCAAGCAAGCTCCTAGAGCATGGTATGAGACCCTAGCATGCTTTCTCTTGCAAAATGGTTTTATAAGGGGTATAGTAGACCAAACTCTTTTTATTAGAACTCATAAGTCTCATACCCTACTAGTACAAATTTATGTAGACGATATCATTTTTGGTTCTACTGACTCACAATTGTGCAGAAGGTTTTCTAACCTGATGCATTCTAAATTTGAGATGAGTAGCATGGGTGAGCTTTCCTTCTTCCTAGGATTGCAAGTCAAATAACATGCTGAAGGCATCTTTATTTCTCAAACCAAATATGCTAATGAACTGGTTAAGAAATTTGGTATGTCTGAGGCATCTTGTATGAAAACACCCATGCCTACCAATGTTGTATTGGATGCTGATGAACATGGGAAACCTGTTGATCAGACAACATATAGAGCAATGATTGGCTCTTTACTGTATCTTACAGCTAGTAGACCAGATATAATGTTTGCTACATGTATATGTGCTAGGTTCCAAGTAAGCCCTAGAGAGTCACACCTAACATTAGTAAAGAGGATTCTCAGGTATGTTAAAAGTTGTCCAAATCTAGGTCTCTGGTATCCAAAAGATTCAGCATTTGATTTAACTGGATTCTCTGATGCTGATTATGCTGGATGCAGAATTGACAGGAAAAGCACCAGTGGAACTTGTCAGTTCCTTGGTGACAGACTTGTCTCTTGGTTTTGTAAGAAACAAACATCTGTGTCAACCTCAACTGCTGAAGCTGAATATATGGCTGCAGGCAGTTGTTGTTCACAAATATTGTGGATTCAAAACCAACTCCTAGACTATGGTTACAACTTAGAGAAGTCAAAAATCTTTTGTGATAATACAAGTGCTATTTCCATAGCTCAAAATCCAGTCCTCCATAGTAGGACAAAACACATAGAGATAAGGCATCATTTCTTAAGGGATAATGTTGAAAAACACAAAATTGAATTACAATATATCCCAACTGATTTACAAAGGGGAGATATTTTCACCAAGCCTTTGGATGAAAAGAAACACACCTTCTTCCTAAATCAGTTAGGAATGTTAGATGGAGGAAGCCTTAAATAATCTCCAAGATTTTGAAAGCTAAAAATTGACCAAGACTAGGCAAAAATTCTGATTTTTCTTAGTGTCTAGAATTTTTCTGATCTCTGAACTACGCTCGACGATTCCCCTAAGATCGTCGAACGCAGATCAACGATTTCCAGAATCGTCGAACTGAGTTCAGCGCCTCTCAGATAGTATGAACTATCTCTTTCGGTCAACGATCGTCGAACGGCGCTCGACGATTATGTTCACTGAACGATCGTCGAACGGAGCTCGACGCTTTCCAAGATCATCGAACGGAGATCGACGATGTTGGAGTCTCTTCAGATTCCTTTAGAAGCCTCGATCGTCGAACTGAGCTCAATGATCTTTCCAATTCTGCGTCGAACCCTAATATAAAACTCATTTTTCGTCGTCGTTCTCTCTTGCGCTTTCAATTTCTCTGCAAGAACCTTCTTCCCTCCAAACAGTTCTACGCTTGGTTGTTTTGTTTGTTGAATTCTTGCAGGTACAATGGCTGTGTCAGTTGCAGTTCTAGCCGCCATGAAGTTCGATGCTGGATTCGACATTGATCTGGAATCGTTCAACACTACTGATCAAATATTCCAAGACATTCTGAGTTTATTCAAGGATCAGAACTTGTCTGCCCTCATGACCACCAGGATAAAGCTGGCCTCAGATGAAATCAAGGAATGGGTTTACACTGCTCATAATCTGGACAACTCTACTATAGTTGGCTCCATTGCTGGAACTCAGGTACCTCTGACCCCCACCATTTTAACAGAGGTTTTTGGACTAAGGAATGGAGATGATACTGCTGACTTATCTGGAGAGCAGTTTTCTGACATGCTTGCTAGGATGGGTCATCCAGAGGGAAACCCTAGCAAGTTATTCAAAAGGAACTTGTCTATTGAATACAGATTCCTGGCAGATGTAGTAGGAAAAGTGCTGCTGGCAAAGCACTCAGCTCATGATACTATCTCCAGATATCAGCTCTGTCTCATGGGAGCTCTGGTAGATAAGAAAAGTTTGAACTGGGGAGAGGTCTTCTTTGACCTAATCAAGAAGAAAATCAACAAAAGCTTTGTTAATTTTGGAAGGATTCTTGGAGTCTTCCTGCAGACAAGGTGCCCTGCCTTGCTGGTCTCCTCTGGAGTTCACATTAATGCCTCCAAGAGACTTACTTGTGCCCTCTTTGGCAAGTGGGACAGGCAAATAAGCAAGCCCAGCAGGCCCTCCTCTAGTGCTCCTTCAGGCACCAGGACTCACAGAGTCACTCTCCCACAGGTCTCTGCTCCTGCAGAAGACCTGGCTGCTGCTGTTACTGCCTCTTCTCCTCCTCTAATTCCAACCCTACCTCTTCCATCCACCATTCCAGCTTCATCCCCCATTACCATATCCAGCCCATCTCCAACCTCAACTCCATCTCCAGACCCAATTCTACCTCCACCTGCAGACCACTTCCACCCATTGTTTTCATACCCCCCACCAGATATCACATCATCACCATCCATACCCTCTTTCACCCTTCTGGATGACTCCTACATGGATGATTCCCCCTCATCTCCTCCTGAGTTACCCTCCTCCTCCACATCTTTTCAAGATCTCCTCCTCCACATCATTGACCAACCAACATTCACTCCATCCATATCCATCCCCTTGTCCTCCATATCCACCATCCCCACACCTCAGCCATCCATCCCTCCACTCTCCAGCCCTCCACTTCCAGCATCCTCAGCTATCCCTATTCCATCTACCTCTGCTCCTATGGTTGAGCAAGTAGACCTCTCAGCCCTAGCTGACAGGTTATATGAGCTAATTGCCCCCAGGCTCTCTCTATTATTAGAGACCTCCTTAGCTCCTCTACAACAGTCAGTGGCAGCTCTCTCTGCCAGGCTTTCCTCCCTCCTTCATCAGGCAGCACCTCCAGCAGTGTGCCTTGATATAGATGTATCTGCATCTAGGCAGGGGGAGATGCCATATGAAGCAAGCTTTCATGTTGTTGCTGCTGCTGTCTCTGCTCCTGCTGTTGATGATACTGCTGCTGCTGCTGATGTTTCTGTTTCTGCTACCTCTGCTCTTGCTGCTGTGCCTCCTACTCTAGTTCTGGCACTAGACCTAAAGTCCTTGCTCTCAGCCTTTGATACTGCCTTTTTCAGTTGTTTGCCTAAGAGTAATGTTGTCCAGCCCTCAGAAGACCTATCCAAGGCACTGGTGCCTTTCTCTGGCTGTGACCCCAGCATTATATCTTCTTTTGTACTCTCAGTAATTGCTGCTACTGCTGTTGTTGAAGAAAGGACTGTTTTTGCTGCTGCTGAAAATATTCTTACTGCTGCTGAAATCCCAACTGCCTCTGATGAGCAGATATCCAAGGATTTTCTGATGACAGAGGCCACTGATTTTGAGCCTGCTGTAGATTTTGTTGATGTTACTGAAGTTGCTGATGCCATCACTCCTGCTGTTGCTGTTGTTGGTTCTGCTTCTCCTCCTGTATCTGCTGCTGAATCTGCTACTGTATTTGCTGATATCCCTGCTGCTGCTATTTCAGCTTCAGTCTCTTCTGCTTCTGCTCAGCTGAAGAAAGACTTGATGAAAAGAATAGATGCTTTATATGATGATCAGAGCTCTGAATCTGATGAATACAAAACAGACTCTGATGATTCATCTGCCACTATTGCCAGGAAGAGGAAGGCAAGGAGCAAGGCAATGAAAAGGGTTCCTCCTGCAAAAGTCAAGGATGATAATGATATTCCTTATTATATTCTGCATAACTGCCAAATTACTGAACATTGGATGCAGTATTCCAAAAATCAGCTGAAAGCCATGAAAAAGAAGAGAAAGTATGAAAAGGGCTCCTCCCAGTTCCAGCACCCTCATCCTCCTCCACCACCTCCTCCTGATGCAGGTGCAGGTGGCAGCTCTACAAGTCAAGCCCCAGCTAGAAGCCAGGCTCCCTATCAACCCCATGCCAGATCCTACCAAAGGGAAAGCCAGTCTAGGGGTTCTTATTCTAGGAGAGGAGGATACAGGGGTAATCAAAGAGATTTTCAAGTTTATTCCAAAGGGTATTCCAGGCAGCACCCATACTCCAAGGGAGGACATAGTCCTGCTGATACTACTTCTGGTCCCTTCCCCTACAAGCTCAAAGAGACAGTGTCTGCCAGGCCTCCTCAAGACAATTCTTCCAACAGGTATGAGCCACCTGTACCATTTGAGGACCCTGAAAAGAATCCATCTGCTTGGACTGCTAGGATGAAGGAGTTGACTGCACTAGACCAGATCAAGAAGGCCAGAGAGCAAGGCTTAGATTCTTCAAATATTTCTACAATGTCAGAGCAGAGACAGAAGGAACTAGAGAAATATGCCTCCAGAAAATTCTTTGATGCAGACAGATATATGGAATTGCATCCTGCTGCTGTAGTTCCCAGGTCTTCAAAGCAAACCTATTTAGGTGCAGCAGATTACACCAGGTCCAACAAGGAAGCTCTAAATCCAAACAGAGAAATCAAGATGGTTAAAGGAAAAGAGAAGAACTGACTTTGTAAGGTGACAATCTTTGGATTTTCTGACTGCTATCTGGATGTCATATACATATATATATATATATATATATATATATCTGTGATGTTTCTGCAATGTCTAGCTGTTGTTTTTATGCTTTTCTGATTGTGTGTTATTATTTGAATTTTCCAAAGTCTGTAAATAGTTATCCTAACCCAAATAGGGGGAGATTGTTGGAACACCCTATTACTAATTTGGGTCAGGATCACTATGTCTCTAGGAACCTTTGTTTGACCTTCTGTATAGCTTAATAGGTCAATTAGAATTGAGTCTAAGGGTTAGTAGTCTAGGTCTGGAAGCTGCCCTGAAGACCAAGTTTTTCTGTCTAGAGACCAAGTCTGATCGTCGAGCTCAGCACGACGATTCGTCGAACTCCGGTCGACGATCGTCTAGCTCAACTTTGACAGATCGTCGAACTCCATTCGACGATCGCTGAGCTCAACTTCTTATTATCGTCGAACTCAGTTCGACGATCGGTGAGCTCAGTTCGACGGTTTTGACTCTGCATTGGATCTTTATCTCTGAGCTCAGTTCGACGATCTTTGAGCTCAGATCGACGATTATTTTGCTGCTTGAGTTTTCCAGTTCGCTGAGCTCAGCACGACGATAGCAGAGCTCAGTTCGACGATTTCAGATAACTTCCAGAATTCAAATTCAAATCAGATAGGAGTTATTATGCAATTAATTCAGAGATTTGCTAGCCGTTTTCATTTATTTCTGGACCAAGTTTCAAGGGATCTTTCAAGGAATAATTCTGTGGACTTTCCTCCAGAAGAGTTTTTGCAATTAAGGATGCAATCAATGCAGACCAACGGCTATCTTTGACAGAGAATGATATTCTATTCTGGAACAGAGAATAAAAGACAGAATGTTTTTTGAATCAATAGAGATTAACAAGAAGAGAACACACAATACAGAGTACAGAGACTCTTTCAAAATCTTCTGTCAAAAAGAATTCTGAAGAACACTCATCAAAGAGATCAAGCTTTCAAAAATCTTCAGATCTCTTCAGCTTTCAAAGTGTTCAAGGCCAACATCATTCCAAGACTCCAGACACTCAACATTTCAGCCATTGCTGAAACCATCTATTGCTGGAGTTCTACCTTTGAAGGCCTATCACCCTCAGCAAAGCTTTTCTTCCTGAAGATTTCAAGGATTCAGGGGGAGCTTTGACATCAATCCACATAGTCTTCTCAGTTGTTTGAGAAAGAGAAGACTGTCATCACTCTCTCACCCCTAGTTTGTAAAGGGTTTCTCAAACTCCCTTCAAAAGTTTGAATCTGGTTTTTGAGCACCTTGTCAAAAGCTCATTGGTGGCAAGACACCTGATCAAAAAATCTGCTTTGGTTTTTGAGCACCTTATCAAAAGCTCATTGGTGCCCAGGACACCTGATCAACTCATCCTGCAGTGGATTCCTACCTAGGGTGGTAGAAGAGTGGATGTACCCAAGTTTGGGGAACCACTATATTTCCTTGTGTCCTCTGGCTCTGCTTGTTTACTTTTTGTTTCTGGCCTTGATTTGTCTGTGCTTAGTTTTTGCATAGCTTAGTTCTGTGATTAGATTTATATTTGCTTCCCTGCTCACACTTATTACAACAATTGTTGTAAAAGTTTTTAAAAAGTACTAAAACACCATATACTCTATTCACCCCCCTCTAGAGTATATCAGATCTAGTTGCACTTTCAATTGGTATCAGAGGGAGGTTGGTTAAACATACCATATCTGATTGGTTGTACAGGCTAACACCTGAACCCCAAGATCCTAAACTAGATCTGTTTTTCTTTTGTATTTTATTATTAGTTTTTGTTTGCACAAATCATGGCCCAAAACAAAGACTATGCTAGCACCAGACCTACAGTGTGCAATCTTTCCAAGTTTGCACTTTGGAAGGCAAGGATTAGACTTTACATGAATTCCATTGACGAAGATATTTTCAATTCTGTTTTGACAGTGTGTCCAAGACCCCCAGAGAGCACAAGCACAAATGCTGTTCCACCTCCATCAGGAACAGATGCTGACATCAAAAAATGGAAAGTAGCTGATGCCAAGGCTATGAACATCCTAGCCCAGACAATGTCAGATGACATATTCCAAAAGGTAGCTGAATGCAACTCAGCCAAGGAGATTTGGGACAAGCTCTCAGAAATTGTCTCAGGCTCAGCTGATGAGAGAAAGGACAGAAGATCCCATCTCATCTCCCAATATGAGAACTTCAAGAAGGGAGAGACTGAGTCAGTGGGAGACATGTACAACAGACTGAGTCTAATTGTCAGTGAACTAAGGACATTGGACAAAGAGATTTCTCTGACAGAACTTAATGACAAGATCCTAATGTGCTTCCCCAGCACTTAGGATTCAAGAATCTGGCCAATTAAGGATGCCAGAAGTCTAAATGAGATCACCACTAAAGCCTTGTTGGGTAAGCTCAAATCTTATGAGCTACTCATCAAGAATAGAGAGGAAGAACAGAAGGCTGCTTCACCAGCCACAAGGAAAGAGAAAACCATAGCCTTTAAGGCAACTGAGGATCTGCCTGAAGATAAGAGCACAGGCAATGATGAACTACTCAGCTTGTTGGCCAAAAGATTCTACAAGATGGCCAGAAAGGACTTCAGAAGAAGATCATACAAGGAGCAGGATAAGCCAAGGTATGACAAGTCCATTAGCAACAATAAAGACATTATTTGCTTTGGTTGCAGGAAACCAGGGCACATAGTTCCTGACTGTCCAGAGAACAAGACCAAGGACATAAGGGACAGAAAAGAAAGAAGAAAGGAGAAAGACTCCAAAAGGAATGGAAATGGCAAGCCCTCTTCAAGCAAAAATAAGCATACAAGAAAAGGGTTTGTTGCTGAATCCTGGAGTGAGACAAAAGAGGAATCAGAAGCCTCATCCAGCTCCAGTGATGATGAGGATGATGCAGAAGAAAAGGAATTCTGCATGATGGTAATTAATGCCTCACAGTACAATTCAGAGGATGAAGAGTCAGAGTCAGACTCAGAAACCCAACCTGAAGAAGATCAGGTAATTAGTTCTTTTGATTTTACTTCAGAAGATTTTAAATCTGAATTTAAAGCACTGTGTTTAGACCTGCTAAAGTCTGAGAAAGAGATTATCTCTCTCAGAAATCAATTATCTGAACACAATGGTTTAAAGTCAGAAAATCTCAAACTCTCTCAGGAGTTGGAGAACTATAGGGAACAGATAGCTACACTGAAAAGTGAGCTCTCTGAGGCCAAGAAGCTTGAAGAATCCCTTAATGGGAGAAGCATCAAGCTGATGGACATCACAAGCACAGTGAACTCTAGATTTAACAGTACACTGGGCTTGGGTGCCTCATCCAGCCAACCTATAGTCCTAACAACTCCCATCAAGTTCATTTCTGACATGGGAAAGGGAGTTGTAGAGGTTACCAGGAAAAATTCTGATCTGCCTCAGAAAACTAAGTCCCAGCAGAAATCGTCGAACGGAGATCGACGATCGCCGAATGAAGATCGGCGATCGCCGAACGCAGATCGACGATCTCAGCCAAAGTCGTCGAACGCAGCTCGATGATCTCATATACCTGACCTCAGCCATAGTCGACCGTCGAACGGAGCTCGTCGATCTGACCCAAGATCGTCGAACTCAGCTCCAAGATCGTCGAACAGAGGTCAGAACTCTGGAAACCTGTTTAAAGGCAAATCAAAATTGAATCCTAAGGGTTCTTCATCCCAAACCTTTAACCCTTATACTGAATGGATTTTACCTCCAAGGAGATATCATCCTGAAGGATATAAGAGTCAGCCAGGGATGTCCTTCATTTCTGAATTTAGAGGTTATCAACCTAGGCCCAAGGTAAACTGGGTCAAAAACAAGTGAATTGTTTTATGTGCAGGTGAAGACCTATCCAACATCTAACCAGCAATGGTACTTGGATAGTGGGTGCTCTAAGCACATGACAGGGAATAAGGACAACCTCACATCCTTCAAAGCCAAGCTTGAACCCAAAGTTATCTTTGGTGATTCCAACTTTGGACAGACTAAAGGATATGGTACAGTCCAGATTGGTTCAGTAACCTTCAAGAAGGTAGCATATGTGGAAGGACTGAAGCACAACCTAATCAGCATCAGTCAGCTGTGTGATGAAGGCTACCAAGTGACCTTCAGCAAAACCTTATGTAAAATCAAGTCAGAGGACAACACAACTGTGTTGACAGGTAAAAGGAAAGGTAACATCTATTTAGTAGATTTTCTTTCAACTGATATAGATATTTGCCTGTTTAACTCAGTCTGTAGACCAAATGTGTTATGGCATAAGAGACTAGGACACCTAAACCTTAGAACTATTGCTAGGCTTTACAAGGACAACCTTGTTAGAGGACTACCTTCTGGCCCCTACAAGAAGGAAGGACTATGCAAGGCTTGTCAATTAGGCAAGCAAACTAAAAACAGTTTTAAGTCACTTAATAAGAGTGATTCACCTAGGATATTGTGTCTGTTACACATGGATCTATTTGGACCCATCAAAGTACAAAGCCTAGGAGGGAAATCCTACACTTTAGTAATTGTAGATGACTTCTCTAGATTCACTTGGGTGTTCTTTCTAAGGAAGAAGTCTGATAACTTTAAGTGTCTGACAGAGTTTCTCAAATGTATACAGATTGAGTTCAATACTCACATTGCCCTGATCAGAAGTGATCATGGGACAGAGTTTGATTCTCTTCTTATGCAAGAGTTCTGTCAGAGTGAAGGGATCAGGCATACTTTCTCAGCTCCTAGAACTCCTCAACAAAATGGGGTAGCTGAAAGGAAAAATAGAACCCTTATTGAATCTGCCACTACATTGTTGTCAGATGCTCATCTACCTCTATCCTTTTGGGCAGAGGTAGTGAACACCTCCAACTATGTGCTGAACAGAAGTCTGATACATAAACTGAAGGGAAAGACTCCCTATGAATTACTCAAAGGGAAGAAACCTAAAGTTGACTATTTTAGAATTTTTGGTTGCATTTGCTATATTCACAATAATGACAAGAAATACTTAGCAAAATTTCAAGCCAAAGTTGATGAAGGAGTGTTTCTGGGATACTCCATGATCAGCAAGGCCTATAGGGTCTATAATAAATCATCTTTGAAAATTGAGGAATCTGTTCATATTTCTTTTGATGAAACTAACATGTCTTTCAAGGAGAAGATTTCTTCTACCATAGAACCTTTGCAGGAACACTCTCTAGTTGAAGATATGAACAAGCTACAGGTTGCTCAAGAGGATGAAAGCAGTGAAGATGAAGGGAATGCTCAACACATTGAAGCTTAACTTGAAGAGCCAGTTATTGTACCACAAGAGGAAACAACAACACAGGTTGGTGAACAATCAACACCCCCTGTTGATTTAGTAACATCAAGAGACCATCCAATTACCCAAATAATTGGAGAACTCTCTGCTGGTGTGCAAACCAGAAATCAGGTAAACCAAAACTTGTTGTACACCTGCTTCCTTTCTCAAATTGAACCTCAGTCCATTCAAGATGCAGAGCAAGATCCACACTGGATCATTACAATGCAAGAGGAGTTGCATCAATTTGAGAGGAACAAAGTATGGGAACTAGTGCCAAAGCCTAAGGATCATTCCATTGTTGGAACAAAATGGGTATTCAGAAATAAACTGGATGATCAAGGAGTAATTATAAGGAACAAGGCAAGGCTAGTTGCCTAGGGATATTCTCAAGAAGAAGGAACTGACGACGACCAGACCTTTGCACCTGTTGCAAGATTAGAAGCCATCAGGATATTTTTAGCTTATGCAGCTCACAAAGGCTTCAAGGTCTATCAGATGAATGTCAAGAGTGCTTTCTTAAATGGAGACATCAAAGAGGAAGTTTATGTCAGACAACCTCCAGGTTTTATCTCTCCAACTCTTCCTGATTATGTTTTTAGACTAAACAAAGCATTATATGGTCTCAAGCAAGCTCCTAGAGCATGGTATGAGACCCTAGCATGCTTTCTCTTGGAAAATGGTTTTATAAGGGGTAGAGTAGACCAAACTCTTTTTATTAGAACCCATAAGTCTCATACCCTACTAGTACAAATTTATGTAGACGATATCATTTTTGGTTCTACTGACTCACAATTGTGCAGAAGGTTTTCTAACCTGATGTATTCTAAATTTGAGATGAGTAGCATGGGTGAGCTATCCTTCTTCCTAGGATTGCAAGTCAAACAACATGCTGAAGGCATCTTTATTTCTCAAACCAAATATGCTAATGAACTGGTTAAGAAATTTGGTATGTCTGAGGCATCTTGTATGAAAACACCCATGCCTACCAATGTTGTATTGGATGCTGATGAACATGGGAAACCTGTTAATCAGACAACATATAGAGCAATGATTGGCTCTTTACTGTATCTTACAGCTAGTAGACCAGATATAATGTTTGCTACATGTATATGTGCTAGGTTCCAAGTAAGCCCTAGAGAGTCACACCTAATATTAGTAAAGAGGATTCTCAGGTATGTTAAAAGTTGTCCAAATCTAGGTCTCTGGTATCCAAATGATTCAGCATTTGATTTAACTGGATTCTGTGATGCTGATTATGCTGGATGCAGAATTGACAGGAAAAGCACCAGTGGAACTTGTCAGTTCCTTGGTGACAGACTTGTCTCTTGGTTTTGTAAGAAACAAACATCTGTGTCAACCTCAACTGCTGAAGCTGAATATATGGCTGCAGGCAGTTGTTGTTCACAAATATTGTGGATTCAAAACCAACTCCTAGACTATGGTTACAACTTAGAGAAGTCAAAAATCTTTTGTGATAATACAAGTGCTATTTCCATAGCTCAAAATCCAGTCCTCCATAGTAGGACAAAACACATAGAGATAAGGCATCATTTCTTAAGGGATAATGTTGAAAAACACAAAATTGAATTACAATATATCACAACTGATTTACAAAGGGGAGATATTTTCACCAAGCCTTTGGATGAAAAGAAACACACCTTCTTCCTAAATCAGTTAGGAATGTTAGATGGAGGAAGCCTTAAATAATCTCCAAGATTTTGAAAGCTAAAAATTGACCAAGACTAGGCAAAAATTCTGATTTTTCTTAGTGTCTAGAATTTTTCTGATCTCTGAACTACGCTCGACGATTTCCCCTAAGATCGTCGAACGCAGATCGACGATTTCTAGAATCGTCGAACTGAGTTCAGCGCCTCTCGGATAGTATGAACTATCTCTTCCGGTCAACGATCGTCGAACGGCGCTCGACGATTATGTTCACTGAACGATCGTCGAACGGAGCTCGACGCTTTCCAAGATCGTCGAACGGAGATCGACGATGTTGGAGTCTCTTCAGATTCCTTTAGAAGCCTCAATCGTCGAACTGAGCTCAACGATCTTTCCAATTCTGCGTCGAACCCTAATATAAAACTCATTTTTCGTCGTCGTTCTCTCTTGCGCTTTCAATTTCTCTGCAAGAACCTTCTTCCCTCCAAACAGTTCTACGCTTGGTTGTTTTGTTTGTTGAATTCTTGCAGGTACAATGGCTGTGTCAGTTGCAGTTCTAGCCGCCATGAAGTTCGATGCTGGATTCGACATTGATCTGGAATCGTTCAACACTACTGATCAAATATTCCAAGACATTCTGAGTTTATTCAAGGATCAGAACTTGTCTGCCCTCATGACCACCAGGATAAAGCTGGCCTCAGATGAAATCAAGGAATGGGTTTACACTGCTCATAATCTGGACAACTCTACTATAGTTGGCTCCATTGGTGGAACTCAGGTACCTCTGACCCCCACCATTTTAACAGAGGTTTTTGGACTAAGGAATGGAGATGATACTGCTGACTTATCTGGAGAGGAGTTTTCTGACATGCTTGCCAGGATGGGTCATCCAGAGGGAAACCCTAGCAAGTTATTCAAAAGGTACTTGTTTGTTGAATACAGATTCCTGGCAGATGTAATAGGAAAAGTGCTGCTGGCAAAGCACTCAGCTCATGATACTATCTCCAGATATCAGCTCTGTCTCATGGGATCTCTGGTAGATAAGAAAAGTTTGAACTGGGGAGAGGTCTTCTTTGACCTAATCAAGAAGAAAATCAACAAAAGCTTTGTTAATTTTGGAAGGATTCTTGGAGTCTTCCTGCAGACAAGGTGCCCTGCCTTGCTGGTCTCCTCTGGAGTTCACATTAATGCCTCTAAGAGACTTACCTGTGCCCTCTTTGGCAAGTGGGACAGGCAAATAAGCAAGCCCAGCAGGCCCTCCTTTAGTGCTCCTTCAGGCACCAGGACTCACAGAGTCACTCTCCCACAGGTCTCTGCTCCTGCAGAAGACCTGGCTGCTGTTGTTACTGCCTCTTCTCCTCCTCCAATTCCAACCCTACCTCTTCCATCCACCATTCCAGCTTCATCCCCCATTACCATATCCAGCCCATCTCCAACCTCAACTCCATCTCCGGACCCAATTCTACCTCCACCTGCAGACCACTTCCACCCATTATTTTCATACCCCCCCACCAGATATCACATCATCACCATCCATACCCTCTTTCACCCTTATGGATGACTCCTACATGGATGATTCCCCCTCATCTCCTCCTGAGTTACCCTCCTCCTCCACATCTTTTCAAGATCTCCTCCTCCACATCATTGACCAACCAACATTCACTCCATCCATATCCATCCCCTTGTCCTCCATATCCACCATCCCCACACCTCAGCCATCCATCCCTCCACTCTCCAGCCCTCCACTTCCAGCATCCTCAGCTATCCCTATTCCATCTACCTCTGCTCCTGTGGTTGAGCAAGTAGACCTCTCAGCCCTAGCTGACAGGTTGTATGAGCTAATTGCCCCCAGGCTCTCTCTATTATTAGAGACCTCCTTAGCTCCTCTACAACAGTCAGTGGCAGCTCTCTCTGACAGGCTTTCCTCCCTCCTTCATCAGGCAGTACCTCCAGCAGTGTGCCTTGATACAGATGTATCTGCATCTAGGTAGGGGGAGATGTCATATGAAGCAAGCTTTCATGTTGTTGCTGCTGCAGTCTCTGCTCCTGCTGTTGATGATATTGCTGCTGCTGCTGATGTTTCTATTTCTGCTACCTCTGCTTTTGCTGTTGTGCCTCCTACTCCAGTTCTGGCACTAGACCTAAAGTCCTTGCTCTCAGCCTTTGATACTGTCTTTTTCAGTTGTTTGCCTAAGAGTAATGTTGTCCAGCCCTCAGAAGACCTGTCCAAGGCACTGGTGCCTTTCTCTGGCTGTGACCCCAGCATTATATCTTCTTTTGTACTCTCAGTAATTGCTGCTACTGTTGCTGTTGAAGAAGGGACTATTTTTACTGCTGCTGAAAATATTCTTACTGCTGTTGAAATCCCAACTGCCTCTGATGAGCAGATATCCAAGGATTTTCTGATGACAGAGGCCACTGATTTTGAGCCTGCTGCAGATTTTGTTGATGTTACTGAAGTTGCTGCTGCCATCACTCCTGCTGTTGCTGTTGTTGGTTCTGCTTCTCCTCCTGTATCTGCTGCTGAATCTGCTACTGTATTTGTTGTTGTCCCTGCTGCTGCTATTTTAGCTTCAGTCTCTTCTGCTTCTGCTCAGCTGAAGAAAGACTTGATGAAAAGAATAGATGCTTTATATGATGATCAGAGCTTTGAATCTGATGAATACAAAACAGACTCTGATGATTCATCTGCCACTATTGCCAGGAAGAGGAAGGCAAGGAGCAAGGCAATGAAAAGGGTTCCTCCTGCAAAAGTCAAGGATGATAATGATATTCCTTATTATATTCTGCATAACTGCCAAATTACTGAACATTGGATGCAGTATTCCAAAAATCAGTTGAAAGCCATGAAAAAGAAGAGAAAGTATGAAAAGGGCTCCTCCCAGTTCCAGCACCCTCATCCTCCTCCACCACCTCCTCCTGATGCAGGTGCAGGTGGCAGCTCTGCAAGTCAAGCCCCAGCTAGAAGCCTAGGCTCCCTATCAACCCCATGCCAGATCCTACCAAAGGGAAAGCCAGTCTAGGGGTTCTTATTCTAGGAGAGGAGGATACAGGGGTAATCAAAGAGATTTTCAAGTTTATTCCAAAGGGTATTCCAGGCAGCACCCATACTCCAAGGGAGGACATAGTCCTGCTGATACTACTTCTGGTCCCTTCCCCTACAAGCTCAAAGAGACAGTGTCTGCCAGGCCTCCTCAAGACAATTCTTCCAACAGGTATGAGCCACCTGTACCATTTGAGGACCCTGAAAAGAATCCATCTGCTTGGACTGCTAGGATGAAGGAGTTGTCTGCACTAGACCAGATCAAGAAGGCCAGAGAGCAAGACTTAGATTCTTCAAATATTTCTACAATGTCAGAGCAGAGACAGAAGGAACTAGAGAAATATGCCTCCAGAAAATTCTTTGATGCAGACAGATATATGGAATTGCATCATGCTGCTGTAGTTCCCAGGTCTTCAAAGCAAACCTATTTAGGTGCAGCAGATGACACCAGGTCCAACAAGGAAGCTCTAAATCCAAACAGAGAAATCAAGATGGTTAAAGGCAAAGAGAAGAAGTGACTTTGTAAGGTGACAATCTTTGGATTTTCTGACTGCTATCTGGATGCCATATACATATATATATATATATATATCTGTGATGTTTCTGCAATGTCTAGCTGTTGTTTTTATGCTTTTCTGATTGTGTGTTGTTATTTGAATTTTCCAAAGTCTGTAAATAGTTATCCTAACCCAAATAGGGTGAGATTGTTGGAACACCCTATTACTAATTTGGGTCAGGATCACTATGTCTCTAGGAACCTTTGTTTGACCTTCTGTATAGCTTAATAGGTCAATTAGAATTGAGTCTAAGGGTTAGTAGTCTAGGTCTGGAAGCTGCCCTGAAGACCAAGTTTTTCTGTCTAGAGACCAAGTCTGATCGTCGAGCTCAGCACGACGATTCGTCGAACTCCGGTCGACGAACGTCTAGCTCAACTTCGACAGATCGTCGAACTCCATTCGACGATCACTGAGCTCAACTTCTTATTATCGTCGAACTCAGTTCGACGATCGGTGAGCTCAGTTCGACGGTTTTGACTCTGCATTGGATCTTTATCTCTGATCTCAGTTCGACGATCTTTGAGCTCAGATCGACGATTATTTTGCTGCTTGAGTTTTCCAGTTCGCTGAGCTCAGCTCGACGATAGCAGAGCTCAGTTCGACGATTTCAGATAACTTCCAAAATTCAAATTCAAATCAGACGGGAGTTATTATGCAATTAATTCAGAGATTTGCTAGCCATTTTCATTTATTTCTGGACCAAGTTTCAAGGGATCTTTCAAGGAATAGTTCTGTGGACTTTCCTCCAGAAGAGTTTTTGCAATTAAGGATGCAATCAATGCAGACCAACGGCTATCTTTGACAGAGAATGATATTCTATTCTGGAACAGAGAATAAAAGACAGAATGTTTTTTGAATCAATAGAGATTAACAAGAAGAGAACACACAATACAGAGTACAGAGACTCTTTCAAAATCTTCTGTCAAAAAGAATTTTGAAGAACACTCATCAAAGAGATCAAGCTTTCAAAAATCTTCAGATCTCTTCAGCTTTCAAAGTGTTCAAGGCCAACATCATTCCAAGACTCCAGACACTCAACATTTCAGCCATTGCTGAAACTATCTATTGCTGGAGTTCTACCTTTGAAGG
Source organism: Platanthera guangdongensis (assembly GCA_039583875.1). Taxonomy (NCBI): domain Eukaryota; kingdom Viridiplantae; phylum Streptophyta; class Magnoliopsida; order Asparagales; family Orchidaceae; genus Platanthera; species Platanthera guangdongensis. Next base: position 55,410,125 of record CM077153.1, on the reverse strand, counting down.
CCTATCACCCTCAGCAAAGCTTTTCTTCCTGAAGATTTCAAGGATTCAGGGGGAGCTTTGACATCAATCCACATAGTCTTCTCAGTTGTTTGAGAAAGAGAAGACTGCCATCACTCTCTCACCCCCAGTTTGTAAAGGGTTTCTCAAACTCCCTTCAAAAGTTTGAATCTGGTTTTTGAGCACCTTGTCAAAAGCTCATTGGTGGCAAGACACCTGATTAAAAAATCTGCTTTGGTTTTTGAGCACCTTATCAAAAGCTCATTGGTGCCCAGGACACCTAATCAACTCATCCTGCAGTGGATTCCTACCTAGGGTGGTAGAAGAGTGGATGTACCCAAGTTTGGGGAACCACTATATTTCCTTGTGTCCTATGGCTCTGCTTGTTTACTTTTTGTTTCTGGCCTTGATTTGTCTGTGCTTAGTTTTTACATAGCTTAGTTCTGTGATTAGATTTATATTTGCTTCCCTGCTCACACTTATTACAACAATTGTTGTAAAAGTTTTTAAAAAGTACTAAAACACCATATACTCTATTCACCCCCCTCTAGATTATATCAGATCTAGTTGCACTTTCATAAGCGTCTGATCAAAAGGTCAAGTGACTAAGAGGTTATTTTGACAGATACTAGTGTTGGGTCCATTGGTCTCAATGTCCTATAGTTGTAAGAAGTCAAACAAGTCAATGGTATAAACATAGTTGTATTTGATGTATGTTTAAGTTCATGCATGCAGGTTGGTCTATGTCATATTGATTGTACAGGTGGTTCAAGTGACATTGACATGTGGACTAAAAGAAGTTAATTAGATATGCATGAATTTGCCTAAGTCTATAGGCATTGAGTGAGACAAGCTCATTCAATGCCAAACATCAAGGCTGATACTGGAGAAGCAGGAAAAATGACTAAGTCCACAGGCATTGAGTGAAGCTTATACACTCAATGCCATATAGCTAATAGCATGAAAGAAGGCAGGAAAGTCTAAGCCGCAGAGTTTCTGTCAAAGAAAAATCGACTAAGTCTACAGGAGTTGAGTGAAATCAACTCACTCAACGCCATATAGCCAAAAGTGTTGAGTCATGTAGTGTCTGTCAAAGCCAAAGCAAATCTATCAAAGAAATTCGACTAAGTCCAAAAGCATTGAGTGAAGCCAGTTCACTCAACACCATGCTCATTCAGTCAAAGTCTTGGAAGAAAGACAGAAAAATTTTGTCTAATTATAATAGCGTTGAGTGAAGTCAGCTCACTCAATACCAAAAGGAGAAAAGAATTGAGTGTAGTCAACACACTCAATGCTTTCTTACAGAGCAGAATTCTTCTAAGTCCAGAATCATTGAGTATAGTCAACACACTCAACACCATCAGGCAGAGCAAAATTCTTCTAAGTCCAGAATCGTTGAGTATAGTCAATACACTCAACACGATCAAATAGAGCAGAATTATTCTAAGTCCAAAATCATTGAGTGAAGTCAACACACTCAACGTCATCAGGCTAGAATCATTGAGTGAAGTCAACACACTCAATGCCATCAGGCAGAACAAAATTATTCTAAGTCCAGAATCGTTGAGTGAAGTCAGTTCACTCAATGCCACTCAACGCCAAGGTTGCTGAAGAATAAGAAGACTAAGCTAAGTCTAAAAGCATTGAGTGAAGGTCATTCACTCAATGCCTAGCAGAGCTGAAAAGTTTCTATGTCTAGATTCATTGAGTATTGCTTATTCACTCAACGCCACTCAATGCCTGAGTGGATTCTGATAATTTGGCTAAGTCCACAGAGGGGTGACGTCATCAAAGACAACAAGTCAATGAATTTCAACTTCATTATGAAAGTGCTGTAAATCATCTCTAACATCGTCGTTAGTCTGTTGTTAATCCCTATTTGTAAAGCTAAGGACATAATTAGTCGTTAAATCAACGACACGTGTCAATCAACTCGCCGGATGACGGGATTATAAATAGAAGCTGAGATCTGGATCGATATAACTTTTTGATGGATCAATTCATTTCAAAAAAGAGGAGCAGGAGTTTGTCGTCTTCGCCCGCCATTGTTACAGAAACAAAAGCTTCAATTCGCATAGTCTAATAGTTTCTGAGATAGCTAAAGAAATCAACATCCGCTTCAGCAAGTATAGAGGATTACTCTGAGGAAGAGGAATCAGTCAGGCAAGCCCTAACTAAAAGATGCTTCTCGATTAAATCTAAGCCAAATCTAAAGATCATTCCCTGAATAAAAGAAGAAGAAGATATTTGTTCCGGATTCTCTCTGGACAAAAGGGAAGACAGAGGAATTACTATATGCCTTACAGGTTAACTGATTAAAGAACGTTTCCCCCCTTTCATCAGCAAGATTAGAATCAAGATTCTAAAGAACTTCCAGCACAAGCCACAAATCATTGAAGATATTCTTTCTTATTATTGTAGAGAAGATAGGGCTGAGATTCTCTCAGCTTTGGAAGCAATTGACTCAGAGATTAATTTCTCTTGAGTCATATCATCATCCAACTCAATTTCTGGTGGATCTATTCAAAGATATGTGTATAGGCCTAGATTAAATAGGTTGTGTAGGATCTATGTTAGATCTGTGTTATAAGGACTAAATTATAAAGGCTGTGTGAGGATCCAGTGTTGGATCTGTGTGGGGCTGATCTCCCAGCCTGTGTAGAGGGCATTTGTTCTTGTGTTAGGTGATCAGATGATTACTATGTGGTGGGTTGAGTTCTTGTGGTGTAAATCTCGGTGGATACTGAGTGATCTAATGGGATCGTGATGTAATCTCTGATGAGCCAAAGTTATTGGAGAAGTGTCGTGTCTAATATACTGTTAGAAAGGTGGAGAGGTGCAGTGGATGTACCCATATATTGGGGAACCACAATAAAAAAAACTGGTGTGTTGTGCGTTACTTTATTGAAAGCATAACTAAGCAAACATAGTAGGGCTTAAATAAGTTAAAGATTTCAAAGAAATCAAAAAGACTGTTATAACCTATTCATCCCCCCCCCCCCCTCTCTAGGTGATTAGCTACCCTTGGATTTAAAAAATTTCAAGTGGTATCAGAGGGAGGTTGCTCAAGTAAGGCTTAACAGTCTGAGTAGATCTCCAGGGTAGCTGACTGTTAGCTCAGATGGGTTCAGGAGAGAATCACAAAGAGCTAGGATCCATGAAACTTCCTCTCTGTTGGAAGGAGACTTTTGGCATATGAAAGGAAAGGTTCAGATTGTTCATGGAGGCATCTGATCCTAAGATTTACATTATAGTTCAGGAAGGACCCATCATCCATATGAAGATATCTGTCTTTGATGACAACATTCAGATTCCAAAGAAGTATACAAAAATGACTAAAGATGAAGTCATTCTAGCTACTATGGATAGGAGGGCAAAAAATATAGTAAGTGTCATAGATGACTCTACCTTTCAAAACCTGATGCACTGTAAGACCTCAAAGGAAATATGGGACACCTTAGTAGTGTACATGGAAGGTACTGAGGAAGTCAGTGATGATAGAAAGTCAATGTTGAATCAAGAGTATGAAGCTTTCAGAAAGATCAGGGAGGAGACCATAGCTTGCTGCTATGAGAGGTTTTTCAGAACAGTTAATGAACCAAGGACCTATGGTCGGGTCTTTAGCAACTATGAGTTGAATGATAAGTTTCTTAGGCCTCTTACTAGAGACTAGGATACAAAGAACTATGCAATTAGAGAAGTGTCTAAGCTATCAGATACTCCACCGTCTACTCTGTTTGGTAAGCTGTTGTCATATGAGATGCAGTTAATAGCAAGGAAGGAGGAAGAGAAGACTAGCAGAGCCCGGTCGAAAGAATCTGTTGTGGCTTTTAAGGCTGATATCTCCAAGAGTAGCAAGGAGAAGAATCCTTCTCCACCTAGAAGGTCAACTGAGTCAAAAAGTTCAGAATAATAACAATCAGGTTATTACATGTCTGATGAGGAGTTTGTTGTCTTCTCAAGGCAGTTTCTGAAGATGATGAAGAAGAAGGGCTAGAGGAGCAAACCTACCTCTTCCTTTCAACACAAGTAGGACTATTACAGAAATAAGAAGAAACCCTCCAAGGAGGGAAGGTATGACCCAAAACCTGGTAAACATGTTTATAATAAGATTATATGTTTTTGCTGCAGCAAGCCAAGTCATGTTGTGGTTGAATGTCCTGAGAAGAAGGAGGCAGGTAAGAAGAATCATCACTACAAGATAAGTAAGAAGGAGATGACCTTCATTGCTAAGAGGGAGAAAATCTGGACTAATTCTTCCTCATCAGAATCAGATGAGGATAATGAAGCCTATATTGGGCTGATGTTAAGACTAGATGAGGAATCCTGCCAGGATCAGCCTTGATCATCTAAGGTACACTCTCCATACAGCTCTTCATCTAAGTCTAATTATGTGACAGTTTCAGATTCAAGTGCTTCTCTATCAAGAGATGAAGATGCCTCAATCTGAGGAAGACATATATCAAGTGATTGATAAATATGGTGAACTTCTGGAAGTATTTAGAAGAAGTAAGCAGCTGACTAAACAGCAGGCTCAGGAGATTGCATCTTTAAAGCTTGCTGCTTCCCAACACTCTGAGACAGCAATCCTGCTAGAACAGAAAATTAGGGAAGTTAGCAAGCTGAAGAACATTACTGTCATTCAGATGGGCACCATAACCTTCAAGAATGACCATATCAGGAATCGTGAAGGAAAACTCCAAAATGAGAGGGAAATAGTGGCTAGTTTTTCAAAGCCAAGTTCAGTGCAGCCTTTGATAGACTCCTCCCAAAAGGGTAAGAAGGGGTTAGGTTTCAAAGGAAGCACAAGATTTGCCAATCCCAAAGGAAAGGCCAAAGCACAAGTATAGCCACTAGCCTCCAAGCCTCCTATTCCTTTTAAGAGAGTGGTGCTACACTCTAACATTTATAACTGAAAGTGTGAGTTAGATCTGATATACTCTAGAGGGGGAGGGTGAATAGAGTATGGTGCTTGCTAAAAACTTTTACAACAGTTGTTGTATTCTAATGTGAACAGGGAAGCAAATAGTCAGTCTAACCACAGAATAATCACAATCTACAAAAGAAACTAATCACAAGCCACAGTCAGAAACAAAAGAAACACAAGCAACCAAAAGACACAAGGAGCTATAGTGGTTCCCCAATCAACCTAGGTACATCCACTCTTCTACCACCCTAGGTAGGAATCCACTGCAAGATGAGTTGATCAGGTGTCCTGGTCACCAATGAGCTTTTGATAAGGTGCTCAAAAACCAAACCAGATTTTTTGATCAGGTGTCTTGCCACAAATGAGCTTTTGATAAGGTGCTCAAAAACCACACACAAACTTTTGAAGGGAGTTTGAAAAACCCTTTACAGAGGTAGGGATGAGAGAGTGATGAAAGTATTCTTTTCTCAATCACAGTGAGAAGACTATGTGGATTCAGTGATGTTGTCAAAGCTCCCCCTGAGATCTTAAGTTGTTCAGGAAGTGAAGCTTTGCAGTAGGGTGATAGGCCTTCAAATGATTGATCTCCAGTAAATGATGATTTCAGCAACAGCTGAAATGTGATGTGTCTGGAGTCTTGAATGATGATGGCCTTGAACAATTGAAAAAGAGATCTGAAGATATCAGTTTGTTGATCTCCTTTGGTGTTGGTGTTCTTGAATGAATTCTTGAGACTAAGAATGTCTGCAACTCTTTTTCTTTCTCTTGTGTGTTTGTTGTTGTAAGAGTTGTTGCAGAAGAAGTTTTGTAGAGAATGAATATTGCAGAATATGTGTCTCTCCTTGTTCTTCTCTTCAGCTCTGAAAAATCTAATCTTTTATTCTCTTTTTCTGAATAGAAATGATCCACTGTCAAGATAGCCGTTGGTCTGTCATTAAATGATTTCCTTAATTGCTTTTGTCTTCTGGAGGAAAGTCGAATAAAAATATTCCTTGATAATTCCTTGAAACTTGCTCCAGAATAAATGAAAACGGCTACAAGATCTCTGAATTAATTGCTGACAATAATTCCACAGCTGTCCAAATTTTAATCTTGAAAATTGTTGAACTCTTCAGAAAAACGTCGAACTGAGCTCCACTATCATCGAGCTGAGCTCATAGATTTGGACTTTGACAGAAATAGAGATCGTCGATCTGAGCTTGAAGATCGTCGAATGGAGTTCGACGACTTGATGAAGTTGAGCTCAGAGATCGTCGAATGGAGTTAGACGACTCGTCGAAGTGAGCTCAACGATCGTCGATTGGAGTTCGACGATTCGTCGAAGTGAGCTCAACGATCGTCGATTGGAGTTCGACGATTCGTCGTACTGAGCTCGACGAAAAGACTTAGTTTCCAGACTGAAAAACCTTGGTCTTGAGGGAAGATTCCAAACCTAAGTACTAACCCTTAGACTCAATTCTAATTGACCTTTAGATCTATACAATGAGGTCAAAACAAGTTCCTAAGAGACATAGTGATCCTGACCCAAATTAGTAATAGGGTGTTCCAACAATCTCCCCCTATTTGGGTTAGGATTACTATTTACAGACATTTGAAAATTATAAACATACAAAGCAACAATATAACAGCAAAATATTGCAGAAACACAGATAATATCTCAGACATATCATAAAACAGCAAATATTGTCATCTTACATAGTTACTCCTTTTCCTTGCTCTTTATAAGTTTTAATTCCCTGTTGGGATTAAGAGCTTCCTTCTTTGATCTTCTGTCATCAGCTGCACCTAGAGATGTTTCTTGTTTAGGCCTTGGTACTACAGCTTCAGGGTGCAGCTTCATGTAGCTTTCAGAATCAAAGAACTTGCTGGAGGAGTATCTTTCCAGTTCCTTTTTCCTTTGTTCTGACAAGGTAGTAATATTGGAAGTGTCTTTGCCTTGCTCTTTGGCTTTCTTGATCTGGTCCAGAGCAGCTAACTCTTTCATTCTAGCTGTCCAGGAAGTTGGATTGTTCTCTGGATCCTCAAAAGGCACTGGAGGCTCATATTGTTAGAGGGATTGTCTGGACGAGCTCTGGAGGAGAATAATTATTTCAGTTTGTAGGGAAATGGACCTGAAGTAGTATCAGATGAACCTGGTCCTTCCCTTGAGTATGGGTGTTGCTTGGAGTAACCTTTGGAATAAACTTGAAGTTCTCTTTGGTTTCCTCTATAGCTTCCTCTCCTTGATTGATAGCCTCTGGATTGGCTTCCCCTATGTTAAGATCTTCCTTGAGGCTGATAGGGGGTTTGACTTCTGGCAGAGGGATGAGATGCAGAGCTACCACTTGCACCTACACCAGGTGAAGGAGGAGGAGGAGGAGGAGGATGATGGACCTGAGAGGAACCTTTCTCATACTTCCTCTTCTTCTTCATAGCCTTTAATTGATTCTTGGAGTATTGCATCCAATGTTCTGTTATAGGGGAGTCATGCAGAATGTAATAAGGTATGTCATTTGTGTCTTTGACATTAGCTGGAGGAACTCTTTTCATTGTCTTGCTTCTTGCTTTTCTTTTCCTTGCTATAGTAGCTGAGGAATCATCAGAATCAGTTCTGAACAGATCACTTTCAGAGCTCTGATCATCATAAAGTACATCAATCCTCTTAAGATAGTCTTTTTGAAGTTATGATTGAGCGGATGAAATAGTAGTGACAGCAGTTGTGGCAGCAACAGTAGAGGGAGAAATAGAAGCAGCACTAGTAGAGGGGATTACATCAGCAGATACAAAACTTTCAGGAGCAACATTCTCAGAAGATACAGCAGCAGTAGTAATAGCAGTAATTGGAGCAGCAGTAGATACAGATAAAACACTTTCAGATACAATAGTTTCAGTAACAGCAATATCATTAGTAATGACAGTAGGCTCAATATCAAATGCATGTGTCATAAGTATATCCTTAGAGACTAACTCATCAGCAGCATCAGAACTATCAGACACAACAACAGTAGCAGAGCCATCAATAACAGCAGTAGGGACAGCAGCAACAGAACCAGCAGGGGCAGCAGCATAAACTGAATTTACAAAGGAATGAATAATACTGGGGTCACAGCTGAAAAAGGGCACAATGGCCTTGGAGAGATCCTCAGATTGCTGGACTGCAGTGCTTTCTGGAAGACAGCTGAAATATATATAATCAAACTCTGATAAAAGTGACCTGAGGTCCACTGAGAAAACTATAACATGTGGTGTTGAGGCTTGAGTTGAGGTAACAACAACAGCAGCAGGCAATCTAACACCTTCATGAGGCATCTCCCCCTGCCTAGATTCATAGATAGCTGGATCAAGGCACCCAAAGGAAGGGATTGCCTGAGGAGGAATGATGGAGGAGAGCCTGGCAGATAGGTCTGCAATTGACTTTAGGAGTGGAGCCAAGGAGGTCTCCAGTAGAAGTGATAGCCTGGGAGCTATCAGCTCATACAGTCTGTCTGCTAAGGCTGGAATATCTACATGCTCAATAGGGATTTGAGCAGAGGTAGAGAATGAAGGTGGAGCAGCTGGAGATGTTGGTAGAGAGCTGGTGTATGGGGGAAAGGAGGGTTGAGATATGGGGAGTGTGGAAATGGAAGAAAGTGGAATGGAAATAGAAGGTGTGAAGGAGGGTTGAGCAATGATGTCTTGCAGTAACTGTTGGTAAGATGTGGATGAAGAGGATAGATCAGGAGGGGATGAAGGTGAATCATCCATAAAGGAATCATCTATCAGATTGAAGGATGGAATGTGAGATGATGTGTCAAGATCTGGTTGAGGGTATTGATGTAGAGGATGGAATAGTTCTTCTATTAGAGGTGGAGTTGGTGAAACAGAAGTTGGAGATGGGGTTGAAATTATGATGGTGGATGAAATTTGAATGGTGGAGGTGACTGGTGGAGATGAAATAAGAGGTGGAGGAGGAGAAGCAGCAGGCAAGTCTTCTGCAGGGGTAGAGACTTGAGGGGAAGAGACTGTAATAGTCCTTGTACCTGAGGTTGCAGCTGCAGAGGGCCTGCTGGGCTTCACAATCTGTCTGTCTCACTTGCCAAACAGGGCACAGGAGAGCCTCTTAGAGGCATTGATGTGCATCCCATTTGATACTAGCAGAGCAGGGCATCTGTTTTGAAGAAATAGCCCTAGTATCCTTCCATAATTCACAAAATTCTTATTTATCTTCTTCTTAATCAGATCAAAGAAAATCTCTCACCAGTTTAATTGTTTATTATCTACAAGAGCACCCATCAAATACAGTTGATACCTGGAGATGGTATCATGGGCTGAATGTTTGGCCAACAATACTTTTCCAACCACATCAGCTAAGAACCTGTACTCAACAGCCAAATTCTTTTTCAGCATCTTGCTAGGGTTTGCATCTGTATAACCCATTCTATCAAGCATAGTAGAAAAGTCTTCTCCAGACATTTCAACAGAATCCTCTCCAGAATTCAATCCAAAAATCTCTGTCAGAATAGTAGGTGTCAGAGGTACCTGGGTTTCAGAAATTGATCCAATCACAGTATTTTGATCCTAGTTATGGGTTGTATATACCCACTCCTTGATTTCATCTGCAGGTAACTTTATTCTGGGGGACATGATGCCAACAAGCTTTTGTTCCTTGAACAGTACTAGAATATCTTGGAAAATCTGATCACTGGTATTGAAAGAGTCCATATCAATATCGAATCCTGCATCAAATTTCATGGCGGCCAGTACTGCAACTGAGACGGCCATGGTTTCCTGCAAAAAATAAACAACCAAATGACTAAGTGTAAAGAGGTTTGGAGGGAAAGAGAAAATTTGCAGAGAGATTGAAAGTGCAAAAGGAGAACGACGACCAAAAAATGAATTTTATATTAGGGTTCGACGCAGAAAATGAAAGATCGTTGAACTCAGTTCGACGATCGGGGCTTCTAAAGGAATCTGAAAGGTCTTCAATATCGTCGATCTCTATTCGACGATATTGGAGAGCGTCGATCTCCGTTCGACGATAGTTGACCTGGAGAGATAGTTGAGCACTATCTAAGAAGCGCTGAACTCTGGTCGACGATTTCGGAAAGCGTCGATCTCCGTTCGACGATCTGGGGGAAAATCGTCGAGCGCAGTTCAGAGACCAGAAACACTCTAGACACTAGAAAAATTGAGAAGTTTGCCTAGTCTTGGTCATTTTTAGAGTTTTAAAATCTTCGACATTATTTTAAACTTCCTCCATCTAACATTCATAACTGATTTAGGAAGAAGGTGTGTTTCTTTTCATCCAAGGGTTTGGTCAAAATATCTCCCCTTTGCAAATCAGTTGGGATATATTGAAGTTCAATTTTATTTTTCTCAACATTATCCCTTAAAAAGTGATGCTTAATTTCTATGTATTTTGTCCTACTATGGAGGACTGGATTTTGAGCTATATAAATGGCACTGGTATTATCACAAAAGATTTTAGACTTCTCTAAGTTGTAGCCATAGTCTAGGAGTTGGTTTTGAATCCATAATATTTGTGAACAACAACTGCCTGCAGCCATATATTCAGCTTCAGCAGTTGAAGTTGACACAGATGTTTGTTTCTTGCAAAACCAAGAGACAAGTCTGTCACCAAGAAACTGACAAGTTCCACTGGTGCTTTTCCTGTCAATTCTGCATCCAGCATAATCAGCATCAGAAAATCCAGTTAAGTCAAATGCTGAGTCTTTTGGATACCAGAGACCTAGATTTCGACAACTTTTAACATACCTGAGAATCCTTTTAACTAATGTTAGGTGTGACTCTCTAGGGCTTACTTGGAATCTAGCACATATGCATGTAGCAAACATTATGTCAGGTCTATTAGCTGTAAGGTACAGTAAAGAGCTAATCATTGCTCTATATATTATCTGGTCAACAGGTTTCCCATGTTCATCAGCATCCAATATAGCATTAGTAGGCATAGGTGTTTTTATACAAGATGCTTCAGACATACCAAATTTCTTAACCAATTCCTTTGCATAATTGGTTTGAGAAATAAATATGCCTTCAGCATGTTGCTTGATTTGCAATCCTAAGAAGAAGGATATCTCACCCATGCTACTCATTTCAAATTTAGAATGCATTAGATTGGAGAACCTTCTTCACAAATTTGAATCAGTAGAACCAAAGATAATATCATCTACATAGATTTGTACTAGTAGGGTATGGGACTTATGGGTTCTAATAAAGAGAGTTTGGTCTACTCTACCCCTTATAAACTCATTTTTCAGGAGAAAGCATACTAGGGTCTCATATCATGCTCTAGGAGCTTGCTTGAGACCATATAATGATTTATTCAATTTAAAAACATAATCAGGATGGGTTGGAGAGATAAAACCTAGAGGTTGTCTGACATAGACTTCCTCTTTGATGTCTCCATTGAGAAAAGCACTCTTTACATCCATCTGGTATACTTTGAAGCCTTTGTGTGCTGCATATGCTAAGAAGATTCTAATAGCTTCCAACCTTGCAACTGGTGCAAAAGTCTGGTCATAGTCTATGCCTTCTTCTTGAGAGTACCCTTGAGCCACTAGCCTTGCCTTGTTCCTTACAATTACTCCTTGATTATCCTATTTGTTTCTGAACACCAACTTTGTTCCAACAATGGAGTGATCCTTAGGCTTTGGTACTAGTTCCCAAACTTTGTTCCTTTCAAATTGATGCAACTCTTCTTGTATTGCAATGATCCAGTGTGGATCTTACTTAGCATCTTGAATGGATTGAGGTTCAATTTGAGATAGGAAGCAAGTGTGCAACAGGTTTTGGTTGACCTGATTTCTGGTTTGCACACCAGCTGAGATGTCTCCAATTACTTGGGAAATTGGATGGTCTCTTGATGTTACTAAATCAATAGGAGGTGTTGATTGTTCACCAACCTGTGTTGTTGTTTCCTCTAGTGGTACAACAACTGGCTCTTCAAGAAGTTTCTCTTCATGATGTTGAATGTCTTCTTCATCTTCACTGCTTTTCTCTTTTTGAATGATTTGTAATCTGTCCAAGTCTTCAGCAAGAGAATGTACCTGCAAAGGTTCTATGGTAGAAGTGTTCTTCTCCTTGAAAGACATGTGAGTTTCATCCAAAAATATGTGAACAGATTCTTCAATTTTAAGAGTTGATTTGTTATATACCCTATAAGCCTTACTGATCATGGAGTATCCCAGAAACACTCCTTCATCAGCTTTAGCTTGAAATTTTGCTAAATACTTTTTGTCATTATTGTGAATATAACACATACAACCAAAAATTCTAAAGTAATCTACTTTAGGTTTCTTCCTTTTGAGTAATTCATAGGGAGTCTTGCCCTATAGTTTATGTATTAAACTTCTGTTCAGCACATAGTTGGAGGTGTTCACTGCTTATGCCCAAAAAGATAGAGGAAGGTGAGCATCTGACAACAATGTAGTGGCAGATTCAATAAGGGTTCTATTTTTCTTTTCAGCTACCCCATTTTGTTGAGGAGTTCTAGGAGCTGAGAAAGTATGCCTGATCCCTTCACTCTGACAGAACTCTTGCATAAGAAGAGAATCAAACTCTGTCCCATGATCACTTCTGATCAGGGCAATGTGAGTATTGAACTCAGTCTGTATGCATTTGAGAAACTCTGTCAAACACTTAAAGTTATCAGACTTCTTCCTCAAAAAGAACACCCATGTGAATATAGAGAAGTCATCTACAACTACTAAGGTGTAAGATTTACCTACTAAGCTTTGTACTGTAATGGGTCCAAAAAGATCCATGTGTAACAGATACAAAATCCTAGGTGAATCACTCTTATTAAGTGACTTGAAACTATTTTTATTTTGCTTGCCTAATTGACAAGCCCTGCAGAGTCCTTCCTTCTTGTAGGGACCAGAAGGTAGTCCTCTAACAAGGTTGTCCTTGGATAGCCTAGCAATGGTTCTAAGGTTTATATGTCCTAATCTCTTATGCCATAATATATTAGGTCTACTAACAGAGTTAAACAGGCAAATATCTACTTTAGTTGAAAGAAAATCTACTAAATAGATGTTACCTTTCCTTTTACCTGTCAACACAGTTGTGTTGTCCTCTGACTTGATCTTGCATAAGGCTTTGCTGAAAGTGACCTGGTAGCCTTCATCACATAGCTGACTGATACTGATCAAATTGTGCTTCAGTCCTTCCACATAGGCTACCTTCTTGAATGTGACTGTACCAATCTGGACTGCACCATATCCTTTTGTTTGTCCAAAGTTTGAATCAACAAATATGACTTTGGGTCCAAGTTTGGCTTTAAAGGATGTGAGGTTGTCCCTATTTCCTGTCATGTGCTTTGAGCACCCATTATCCAAATCCCATTGCTGGTTTGGTGTTGGATATGTCTTCACCTGCACATAAAATAATTCACTTGTTTTTGATCCAGTTTACCTTGGGCCTAGGTTGATAACCTTTAAATGCAGAAATAAATGACATCCCTGGTTGACTCTTATAACCTTCGGGATGATATCTCCTTGGAGGTATTATCCATTCAGTATAAGGGTTAAATCTTTGGGATGAAGGACCCCTAGGATTGGATTTTGATTTACCCTTAAAAGAATTTCCAGAGCTCTGATCTCTGTTCAACGATCGTTGAGCTGCGTTCGATGATCTTGGGTCAGATCGTTGAGCTCCGTTCGACGGTCGACTGTGGCAGAGTTCAGGAATTAGAGATCATCGATCTGAGTTCGACGATTTTGCCTGAGATCATCGATCTGCGTGCGGCGATCGTCGATCTCCGTTCGACGATTTCTGCTGGATCTTGGTTTTCTTAGGCAGATCAGAATTTTTCCTAGCTACCTCTACAACTCCCTTCCATTTATCATAGATAAATTTAATTGGGGTTGTTAGTACTATAGGTTGGCTGGATGAAGTACCCAAGCCCAGTGTACTATTGAATCTGGAGTTCACTGTGCTTGTGATGTCCATTAGCTTGATGCTTCTCCCATTAAGGGATTCTTCAAGCTTCTTGGCCTCCGACAGCTTACTTTTCAGTGAAGCTATCTGCTCCCTACAGCACTCCAACTCCTCAGAGAGTTTGAGGTTTTCTGATTTTAAGGAACTGTGTTCAGACAACTGATTTCTGAGAGAGATAATTTCCTTCTCAGATTTTAATAAGTCTAAGCACAGTGCTTTAAATTCATACTTAAAGTCCTCAGAATTGAAATCAAATGAGTCTATTACCTGGTCTTCTTCAGGTTGAGTCTCTGAGTCTGACTCTGACTCTTCTGCATCTGAACTATGTTGTGAGGCATTGATTGCCATCATGCAGAACTCCTTCTCTTCAGCATCATCTTCATCATCACTTGAGCTGGATGAAGCTTCTGATTCCTCTTCAGTCTCACTCCAAGATTCAGCAACAAATCCCTTCCTTGTGTGTTTTTTCTTGCTTGAGGAGGGTTTGTCATTGCTATTCTTCTATAAGTCCTTATCTTTTCTTCTTTCTCTCTTATCCTTTATGTCCTTATTTTTGTTCTCTGGACAGTCAGGCACAATGTGGTCTGGTTTCCTGCAACCAAAGCATACAATTTCTTTATTGTTTGATTTATCATACCTTGGCTTGTCATGCTCTTTGTATGATCTCTTCCTAAAGTCCTTTCTGGCCATCTTGTAAAATCTTTTGGCCAGCAGACTAAGCAGCTCATCATTGGCTGGGATTTTGTCTTCAAGCTGATCTTCAGTGGCTTTGAAAGCTATTGTCTTTTCCTTTCTTATGGCTGGTGAGGCATCCTTCTGCTCTTCTTCTCTATTTTTGATGAGCAGCTCATAAGACTTGAGCTTGCCCAAAAGAGCTTCTATTGTAATCTCATTCAGACTTCTAGCATCCTTGATTGGCCAGATCCTTGAGTCCCAAGTGCTTGGGAAGCACATTAGGATTTTGTCATTTAGTTCAGTCAATGATATCTCCTTATCAAAAGTTTTCAGCTCATTGACTATAAGACTGAGTCTGTTGTATATATCTCCTACTGACTCAGCTTCTCCTTTCTTGAAGTTCTCATATTGGGTTATGAGGTGGGATCTTCTGTCATTTCTTTCATCAGCAGATCCTGAGACTATTTCAGATAGCTTGTCCCAGAACTCCTTTGCTGAGTTGCATTCAGCTACCTTTTGGAAAATGTCATCAGACATAGTCTGGGCTAAGATGTTCATAGCCTTTACATCTACAACTTTCCATTTCTTGATCTCTGCATCTGTTCCTGAGGGAGGTGGAATAGCATTTATGCTTGTGTTCTCTGGAGGTCTTGGACACACAGTCAAAATAGAATTAAAGATGTCCTCATCAATAGAATTCATGTATAGTCTAATCCTTGCTTTCCAAAGTGCAAACTTAGACAGATTGCATACTGGAGGTCTGGTGCTAGCATAATCTTTGTTTTGGGCCATGGTTTGTGAGGAAATAATTCTAATAACAAAATCTATAACAAGTAGATCTAACTATAGGAATCTTTGGGTTCAGGTGTTAGCCTGTGCAACCACTAAGGTGTGGTATTTTTAACCAACCTGGAAGATGTGGTATTTTTAACCAACCTGGAAGATGTGGTATTTTTAACCAACCTCGCTCTGATAAAAATTGAAAGTGTGAGTTAGATCTGATATACTCTAGAGGGGGTGAATAGAGTATGGTGCTTGCTAAAAACTTTTACAACAGTTATTGTATTCTAATGTGAACAGGGAAGCAAATAGTCAGTCTAACCACAGAATAATCACAATCTACAAAAGAAACTAATCACAAGCCACAGCGAGAAACAAAAGAAACACAAGCAACCAGAAGACACAAGGAGCTATAGTGGTTCCCCAATCAACCTGGGTACATCCACTCTTCTACCACCCTAGGTAGGAATCCACTGCAGGATGAGTTGATCAGGTGTCCTGGGCACCAATGAGCTTTTGATAAGGTGCTCAAAAACCAAACCAGATTTTTTGATCAGGTGTCTTGCCACCAATAATCTTTTGATAAGGTGCTCAAAAACCACACACAAACTTTTGAAGGGAGTTTGAAAAACCCTTTACAGAGGTAGGGATGAGAGAGTGATGAAAGTCTTCTTTTCTCAATCACAGTGAGAAGACTATGTGGATTCAGTGATGTTATCAAAGCTCCCCCTGAGATCTTGAGTTGTTCAGGAAGTGAAGCTTTGTAGTAGGGTGATAGGCCTTCAAATGATTGATCTCCAGCAAATGATGATTTCAGCAACAGCTGAAATGTGAGGTGTCTGGAGTCTTGAATGATGATGGCCTTGAACACTTGAAAAAGAGATCTGAAGATATCAGTTTGTTGATCTCCGTTGGTGTTGGTGTTCTTGAATGAATTCTTGAGACTAAGAATGTCTGCAACTCTTTTTCTTTCTCTTGTGTGTTTGTTGTTGTAAGAGTTGTTGCAAAAGAAGTTTTGCAGAGAATGAATATTGCAGAATATGTGTCTCTCCTTGTTCTTTTCTTCAGCTCTGAAAAATCTAATCTTTTATTCTCTTTTTCTGAATAGAAATGATCCACTGTCAAGATAGCCATTGGTCTGTCATTAAATGATTTCCTTAATTGCTTTTGTCTTCTGGAGGAAAGTCCAATAAAAACATTCCTTGATAATTCCTTGAAACTTGCTCCAGAATAAATGAAAACGGCTACAAGATCTCTGAATTAATTGCTGACAATAATTCCACAGCTGTCCAAATTTGAATCTTGAAAATCGTGGAACTCTTCAGAAAAATGTCGAACTGAGCTCCACTATCGTCGAGCTGAGCTCAAAGATTTGGACTTTGACAGAAACAGAGATCGTCGATCTGAGCTCGAAGATCGTCGAGTGGAGTTCGACAACTTGATGAAGTTGAGCTCAGAGATCATCGAATGGAGTTCGACGACTCATCTAAGTGAGCTCAACGATCGTCGATTGGAGTTCGACGATTCGTCGAAGTGAGCTCAACGATCGTCGATTGGAGTTCGACGATTCGTCGTACTGAGCTCGACGAAATGACTTAGTTTCTAGACTAAAAAACCTTGGTCTTGAGGGCAGCTTCCAAACCTAAGTACTAACCCTTAGACTCAATTCTAATTGACCTTTAGATCTATACAATGAGGTCAAAACAAGTTCCTAAGATACATAGTGATCCTGACCCAAATTAGTAATAGGGTGTTCCAACAATAACCATGAGAGCATCCATGGTCACTGGATGAATGGTAGGCCCACTAGTGAGAACAAAGGTGGTTTCCACTATGGTGGAAGGTATATCAGAGGGGAAAGTTCCTTCAAGGCTCCCCATGAGGAATGTCAAATGGCCCCTTATGGACCATTTATTTTTGGTGCACCAGCCCCCTCACTTAAAGGTAAATTTGTAGCTTATTCTTAGAATATTCCAACCCATTCTAAGACCAAGGGCAAGTCTATCAGAAGACCAGACTTGGGCATCTCAGAGTCCATCAAGAGTATGCTTTCTGAAAAGAAGGCAGCTGCTAGTTGGGCTTAAGATATCTCAAGCACTTCTACTACCAGACCCACCTCTAGTCAAACTGGTGCTGAGAAATAAAAGAACAGGACTACTACTGCATCTTCTATACTGAGAGTTATTTTCAACACTGCCAGCAAGCTAGCTCAGAAAAGAATGTATAACCTTCATGAGTGTTGGTGTTGTGGCAAGATAGGCCACTATTCCATTAATTGTTGGCACAACCCGAGTGTGTCCAGAGCTAAAGTTAGTCTACCAGTTAGAAACTCTGCTGGTAGACATGTCCATCTTGAGACTAATATGCACCAAGGACCCAATAGATATTGGGGTCCTAAGGTAAAATAAATATGTTTTGCAGGTTAGTCCAAGTTTCCATACCCCTATATGGTACTTGGATAGTGGTTGTTCCAGGCACATGACTGGAACAAAGAGTAATCTGAAGGAATTCATTCCAGTAAAGGATGGTCCCAACGTGATATTTGGTAGATCAGACAGAGGGATAACCAAAGGTTATGGTAAAGTTACAAATGTCTTAATCACTTTCACAAAAGTGACTTATGTGGAAGGGTTGCAACACAACTTTATAAGCATAAGCCAATTATGTGATCTTGGTTATGTCATATCTTTCCACAAGGATAAGTGTCATATTAGGAGATCAAGTGACCAAGAGGTCATTTTGACTGGCACTAGGAGTGGAAATCTTTATTGTCTAAATTTTCTTTGTCTAACTTCAGACTCTCCTGTTTACCTAGTTGCAAATGAGAAAGCCTCACACTATGTCAAATGGCACAGGAGGCTAGCACATTTGAATTATAAGACTATAGGTAAGCTCTATAGTAAAGAGTTAGTTAGGAATTTTCCTAACATGAAATGCACTAAGGAGAGTATTTGCTCTGCATGCCAAAAGGGCAAGCAGACCAAAGCTTCATTTAAAAGCATTGAGACTAAAGATTCTGTGAGGTGTTTATACCACCTACATATGGACTTATTTGTTCCAATGCTAGTTCAAAGTCTAGGTAGAAAAGTCTATACCTTTATGGTTATTGATGACTTTTCCAGATTTACTTGGGTTTTCTTTTTAAGGAAAAAGTCTGAAACCCATGATGTCTTCAACACATTTGTCAAGCAAATACAGAATGAGTTGGACAGTACTGTGGTCAAAATCAGATGTGACCATGAGACTGAGTTTCAATCTGAATGCATGACAAAGTTTTGTGAAGAACTTGGGATTCAGCAAGAGTTTTCCTCTCCAAAAATACCACAGCAAAATCGAATTGCTGAGAGAAAGAATAGGACTCTCATAGAGGCTGGTAGAACATTACTGAATGATACCTCTCTCACAAAATATTTCTGGGCTGGGGCTATAAACACATCTTGTCATGTTCACAATAGGGATTCTATCACCAAGAGCCACAAAACGACTTCCTATGAGATCTTGAAGGGCAGAAAACCAAACCTTGCATATTTCAGAATCTTTGGGAGCAAGTGCTCTATGCTCAACAATAGGAAATCCTATAACTAAGTTTGTTGTCAAGTGCTATGAGGGGATCTTTGTTGGGTACATCAATTATAGTAAGGCTTATAGGATCTATAACTTGACAAGTCAAGTTGTAGAGGAGTCAGTTAATGTAGTATTTGATGAGTCAAATATGATTAACAATGAGCTGTCAAGATCTTATAGTTTTGCAGGTACTAAACTAGTGTTGGATAATCTCACTCTCAAGGAAGCTGCTCCAACAATTCAAGATAAAGTTGAAGGTGTGTGCATTCCAGAGGAAGCACAAGGCATACATGAAGTGGATGAAGATCTGAATCATGAAAATCATGATGATGAAGCAATACTGCCTCCAGCAGTTAAACATTTGAAGGATCATCCAGGCCACCAGATTATTGGTAATGCAAGCCAAGGAGTAGTGACAAGAAGCAAATGTCTCAACACAGTAATGTACTCTAGTTTCCTGTCATAAGTGGAGCCTAAGTAATTTGAAGAGGCTAACAAGATAAGTTCTAGACTGTAGCTATATAAGAGAAATTGAACCAGTTTAAAAGGTGTAAGGTCTGGAAGTTGGTTCCCAGATCTCAAGGACATAATGTCATTAGAACCAAGTGGACTTTAGGAATAAAATTGATGAAAATGATATTATAGTTAAGAACAAAGCTAGGATGGTAGCTCAGATGTACAGACAAGAAGAAGGTATTGACTTTGAACAAACCTTTGCCCCTCTAGCAAGATCAAAAGCTATTAGACTATTCCTTACATATGATGCATACCAAGGTTTCAAAGTCTACCAGATGGATGTGAAGTCGGCCTTCCTAAATGGAGACTTGAAGGAAGAAGTCTATGTTGAACAACCTTCAGGTGTTGTTGTTCCAAACCATTCTAATTATATTTATAGACTAATAAAAGTTTTTTATTGGCTAAAGCAAGCCCCTAGAGCATGGTATGAGATATTATCTAGCTTCCTCATTGAAAATAAATTCTCAAGGGGAAAGATAGACAAGATCATATTCCTAAGGGAATTTAAGGGCAAGATCATCCTAGTCCTGATATATGTTGATGACATTATCTTTGGATCTAATGATAACCTTTGTAGAAAGTTTGCAAAACTTATGAAAGGAAAGTTTGAAATGAGCAGCATAGGTGAACTTAAGTTCTTCTTGGGTCTCCAAGTAAGATAGATTGATAATGGATTATCCATATCCCAGTCTAAGTTTACTAGGGAGTTGATTAAAAAGTTTGGGATGGAGAATGCTTCCACCATCAAAACTCCCATGGGATCAAATATGTCTTTAGACAAAGATGAGGCAGGGAAACCTGTTGATCAGACTTTGTATATAGGGATAATTGGATCTCTTTTATACCACACTTCTAGTAGTCCAGACATCATGTATGCTACATGTGTATGTGCTAGATATCAGGCATGCCTTAAAGAGACTCATTACTCTACTGCTAAGAGGATTTTGAGATATCTAAAGGGCACACCAGATCTTCGACTATAGTACCCTTGGAATAGGGATTTTGAGCTAATAGGCTATTCAGATGCAGACTTTACAAGATGTAGAGAGGACATGAAAAGTACTTCAGGTTCATGTCAGTTTTTTGGTAGAAGGCTAGATTCCTGGGGTAGCAAGAAGCAAACAAGTGTATCTATTTCTACTACAAAATCAGAATACATAGCTGCAGGAAGCTGCTGTGTACAATTGTTGTGGATTCAGCATCAACTACAGGACTATAACCTCCAGATAAGTAAAAGCTCTTTGTTTTGTAATTCTACTAGAGTTATCTATGTAGCTATGAATCCTGTATCACATAGCAGGACTAAGCACATAGAGATTAGATATCACTTTATGAAAGAGCGTGTGGAATGTGAGGATATTAGTCTTGAGTTTGTCCCAATAAATAAGTAAGTGGCTGATATCTTCACCAAGCCATTAGATGAAGCAAAGTTCAACACCTTCAAGTTTGAATTGTGTATGTTGAACTTGGTATAGCTTCAGTTGATCTTCATATTATTTTGTAGCAGGAAATATTTCATCTTGCAAGTTGGATTGTGTTGAAGTATTAGACCGGGCGGCTTAGCGGTCTGATCCTGCGGTTTGTTGACCGAGCGGCTTAGCGGTCTGATCAAGCAGTTTGCAGACCGGGCGGTCTATCGGTCTACCTCTGCGGCCTGTTTCATCCTGCTGAAGTTGCCGAGCGGTTATCCTGTCTATCTAACCGCGCGGCCTATGCGGTCTCCATTATTCTAGCCGCTCAGTATTGTAAATGTTTAGTCCCACATTGTTTGTATACTTTCTTTCTCTTCCCCTCCATTCTATATAAGGGAGGTCATACCTTTGTAAATGATATCTTTTTTGGATAATAAAATTTCAATTATTCAAAAGTTTATTCGCTTGTTCTCCACTTTTCGCCTCTTTTCGCTACTTTCTAACATGGTATCAGAGGGCACGGTCATTTCCTCCTAATTCTGTGCGCTCTCTGTTGCTCGCGGCTTGTTTTCCGCGTTCTGCGACTTGATTCGCGACTTACCTTCTCTTCTGTCCGCGCGGCTTGTTTCTATCCGCGCGGCTTGTTTCTGTCCGCTGCCCTGTTCGCGCGGCTTGCTTCTTCTTGGTTCTCTTCTCCTACTGCTCTCTTTGTCGCAGCGACCTGTTTCCTTGTCGTCGTGCTCCTTGGTCTTTCCTGCCGCTCCGACTTCCTAGTCGTTGCGGTCTGTCCCTGTCCGCGAGTGTTGTCCCTCTACTCACGATTCGTTGCTGTGATCTGCCTGACCGTGCGGGTTGTTCCTTTCTTACCCGCATCTTGGTCGCGGTCACCAGCTCTTCTCCTCTTTTATCTGTTCGCTCGGCCTTTTCAGTCCGCGCGACCTCTTCCCCGCTGTGCCTTTGACCGCCTTCTAGCAGCTGCTGTGATCTGCCTGACCGTGCGGCTTGTACCTTTCTTACCCGCATCTTGGTCGCGGTCACCTGCTCTTCTCCTCTCTTCTGTTCGCTCGGCCTTTTTCAGTCCGTGCGACCTCTTCCCCGCTGTGCCTTTGCCTCTTTCTAGCCGCCACTGTTCGCGCGGCTTCTTCTGTTTTCTAACCGCTACTGTTTGCGCGGCTTCTTCTGCTTGCCGGGTTCTATGACTACCTCCGGTCTCACCACTACTCCTGCAGCTCCTTCTCCTCCTCCTCCTTCGGGCAACCTTGGCACCCTTTCCAAGCTTGTTGGCTCCAACTATCCCGATTGGAGCGTTTCTTTCACCTTTCTCCTTCGTTCTCAGCGCAAGCGTCACATCACCTCACCGATGACCCTCCTCCTCGCACCTCTCCTGAGTTTGATGACTGGGATGCCAGTGATGCCCTTGTTCGCACCTGGCTGGCCAACAGCCTTTCTGATGAGTGCCTTCCCATCATTCGCCATGATGAGACGGTCAAGGCCGCCTGGCTTCACCTCGCTGCTCTCTATTCGAAGGGGGCCAGACGTCCCGCATTTATACTCTCTATGCGGACTTCTTCGCCCGCCCTTCCATGTCACCGGCTGCGGCCTATCAGCAGGTTCAGGCTCTTGGTGCTGAAATCCTCCAGAATCGCCCCTTCTCCGCGGACTTGGCCGACCAGCACAAACACTTCCAGGAACTCCTGGTTATTTGTTATCTTCTTCGTCTTCCCGACTCTTATGATATGATCCGCCAGCAGATCTTGGGTGAGGCGGAATCTCCTACTTTGGATGCCACCGCGGCTCGCATTGCCGCTGTTACTTCGCTCCTCCAGCGGCCTCTGTTGGCCTCCCCCCCTTCCCAGGACTCCTTTGCTCACCAAGCTCAGCGGGGGGGGCCCCAGTGGCCGTGGCTCCTCTGGCGGCCGGAGTTCCTCCCGGTTCCTCTGCTCTCACTGTGGTCGTACTGGACATACTGTTGACCGCTGCTGGCAGAAACATCCTCATCTTCGCCCTTCCGGTGATGCTCCTTCGGCCTCCGCCACTTCTAGGCCGTCTGCCTCTGTGGCCACGACGTCAGGTAGTGCCCACGTCGTTACCCAAGGTAAATGGCTGATTGATTCCGGAGCCACCAATCATATGACGGGCAACCCTCATTGCTTCTCCCGTCTTGAGACCCATGACCGCTTACCCCCAGTTCGTGTGGCGGATGGTTCCCCGTCCCCGGTTCATGGGACGGGCATGGTTCAACTCACTCCATCGCTTTGCTTGGAGGATACCCTCTATGTCCCGAAGTTCCCGTGCAATTTGTTATCAGTTACTACTTTATGCCGGCAACTTCAGTGCTCCGTTTTATTCACTCCCACTACTTGTTCTTTTCAGGACCCGAGGACCCAGCGGACGATTGCTACTGGGACTGAGAGCGGCGGCCTCTACTTCCTCGACGATGTTTCCGCTCTTTCTGCCTACTCCTCCTCCACCGATCTCCTTCAGTGGCATCTTCGTCTTGGACATCCTCCTCCTCGGCTTATTCGTCAGCTTCTGCCCCACTTACCTCCTACCGGTTCTCCGCTCAACTGTGATGCAGGTCAGCTTGGCAAACATCATCGCTCCTCCTTCCCTCCGAAGCAAGGCCGTGGCTCCTCTCGCATGTTTGATCTTATTCATTCTGATGTATGGGGTCCTGCTCCTACCCTTACAGTTGGTCGGGGCAGTTCCTATTTTGTTACTTTTATCGATGATTTTACTCGATGTACCTGGGTGTATCTATTAAAAGATCGCTCTGAACTATTTTCTGTTTGGCAATCCTTTTACTTTATGATTAATACTCAATTTGCTATTTCCATAAAGTCTTACGTTCTGATAATGCCAAGGAGTATCTAAATCATGAGTTCTCCACGTTCTTTCACAAACATGGCCTCCTTCATCAAACATCTTGTGTTTACACCTCCCAACAGAATGGGGTGGCGGAGCGTAAAAACCGTCACCTGCTTGATCTTGCGCGTACTCTCATGATGCAGATGCACGTCCCTCACTCCTACTAGGGCTACGCCATGCTCCTCGCTTGTTATCTCATTAATCGCCTTCCCTCCACGGTCCTCCACGGCCAGACTCCCTTCTCCCTTCTCTACCCCCACCAGGAACCTTTTCCTCTTCCTCTCCGTGTCTTTGGCTGTACGGCCTTTGTTCACGCTCCCTCCGCCACCCGCGACAAGCTTTCCCCCGTTCCACCAAGTGTGTCTTTTTGGGGTACTCTACCACTCAAAAAGGCTATTGCTGCTTTGACCCCCTTCTCCGCAAGCAGTTTGTTTCTGCCGATGTAACTTTTTTCGAAAATGCTTCCTATTTCTCTCCCTCTTCTCTTCCTTCTCTTCCTTCTGATCTCTCCGTTCCTTCCACACCTCTCCACGTTTTCCCACCTTCGTCTCCTCCTCCACCCACTCCTTCCCAGTCCGTCTCCCCACCCACCCCTCCACCCTCCTCTCCGCTGCCGTCTCTCTCCAGTCCCGGGCCAGCCTTCTCCGCCACGGACGCTCCGGTCGCTGACGCTCCCGTCGCCGACGCTCCCGTTGACCTGGATGTTCCCATTGCCCTTCGCAAAGGGGTGTGGGCGTGTACTCAACACCCGCTCACGGCTGTTGTTTCTTATGATCAGCTTTCTCCTTCTCGCAGGTGTTTTGCCTTGGCTATCTCTGCTACTTCTACTCCCCGTACCTACCAGGAGGCTCTCGCTCTCCCTCATTGGAAGTCTGCCATGGATGAGGAGATGGCTACTCTTACTGAACGGGGTACCTGGACCCTGGTTCCTCCTCCCGTGGGCACTGATGTGGTTGGCTGTCGCTGGGTATTTCGTTGTGAAGTTTCGCCCCGACGGCACTGTGGATCGCTACAAAGCCCGGCTGGTGGCCAAGGGCTTTACTCAGACTTATGGCGTTGATTACTTTGATACCTTCTCTCTGGTTGCTCGCCTCAGCACCATCAGGGTTCTCTTTTCTGTGGTTGTTAACCGGGCTTGGGCTATTTCCCAGCTTGATGTGAAGAATGCCTTTCTCTATGGCGATCTTCAGGAGGACGTTTATATGGAGCAACCTCCTGGGTATGTTGCTCAGGGGGAGACACGTGTCTGTCATTTGAAGAAGGCCATTTATGGCCTAAAGCAGAGCCCTCGGGCATGGTTCGAAAAATTCAGTGGTATTGTGGCTACCATCGGCTTTCAAAGGAGTTCGGCCGATCACTCCTTATTCATTCGCAAAACGGCCTCGGGACTGGTGGTTTTGGCCGTATATGTGGATGATATTCTCCTTACTGGCGATGACCGAGATAGGGTGGACTTGACGAAGAAGCACCTCCGTCAGCACTTGGTCACGAAGGATATGGGCTCCCCAAAATACTTTTTGGGGATAGAAATCTCTCGGAAACTTGACTCCTTGGTTCTCTCTCAACGGAAGTATGCCCTTGATCTTCTTCGAGAAGCAGGCTTGACAGGTGCCAAACCAGCTCGTTTTCCCATGGCTGTTGGAGAAGACAAAACGTGGACGGATGATTCGCCTCTTCTATCTGATGTCACACGGTACAGACGTTTGGTAGGCAAACTCATCTATCTCACGGTGACTAGACCCGACATTGCCTACGCTGTAGGTAAGGTCAGTCAGTTTATGCAAGCTCCCAGGGAGTGTCATCTTCAGTCCGCCCTGAAGATTTTAGAGTATATCAAAGCAGCACCGGGCAGAGGGTTACTCTTTCAGAAGAATGGCCATCTGAGGGTTGAGGCCTACTCAGATTCAAGTTATGCGGATGACAAAGGCGATCGTAAGTCCACGTCAGGTTTTTGTACCTTTGTTGGAGGTAATCTCGTGAGTTGGAAGAGCAAGAAACAGTCTGTTGTTTCCAGATCCAGTGCCGAAGCAGAATACCGGAGTATGGCGTCAACCACGTGTGAGTTAAAGTGGTTGCGCGCTCTCATGCTTGACCTGGGCGAGGTATATGACTGTCCTCTCCCTATGTTCTGTGACAACAAAGCCGCTATACACATATCCAGAAATCCGGTCTTCCATGAGAGAACGAAGCATATAGAGGTTGACTGTCACTTCATTCGGGAAGAGATTTTGAAGAAACAGATTTGTACTCCTTTTGTCACCTCTGACAAGGAGTTGGCAGATATCTTCACCAAGCCGGTTTCTACTTCCTTCTTCCGCATCTGTGACAAGTTGGGCATGATTGATATCTATGCTCCAGCTTGAGGGGGAGTGTTGAAGTATTAGACCGGGCGGCTTAGCGGTCTGATCCTGCGGTTTGTTGACCGAGCGGCTTAGCGGTCTGATCCAGCGGTTTGCAGACCGGGCGGTCTATCGGTCTACCTCTGCGGCCTGTTTCATCCTGCTGAAGTTGTCGAGCGGTTATCCTGTCTATCTAACCGCGCGGCCTATGCGGTCTCCATTATTCTAGCCGCTCAGTATTGTAAATGTTTAGTCCCACATTGTTTGTATACTTTCTTTCTCTTCCCCTCCATTCTATATAAGGGAGGTCATACCTTTGTAAATGATATCTTTTTTGGATAATAAAATTTCAATTATTCAAAAGTTTATTCGCTTGTTCTCCACTTTTCGCCTCTTTTCGCTACTTTCTAACAGATTGGATTAAAGTGACTGTCAAAAGGGTTGATAGTCAGTGCTCTTACTCAGGGGGGAGATAGTCTAACACTAGTTGTTTATCTGTACTCATAAAGAGGAAGTAGATAATCAAATATGGCATGATTCTCCCAAGCTATTTCACAGAAGTCAAAAGGGGGATAAGTAGCAAAGGGGATAAGTAACAAAGTAGTAGAGCAGGGGGAGCAGGTGAGTAGCAGTGCAGGGGGAGCAGGTGAAGCAGCTGCAAGTGAAGCAGTTATAGCAGGAAGCAGTTACTGATGAAGCAGCTATTGCAGGGGGTGCAACCAAATGGTTTGTAACTAGTATTCCCATACACATGAAAAAGGATGTAGCAAAACAGGGGGAGAAAAATGGAAAAAAGTTGTAACTCTTGTTGCTCTTAGGTTAATACATTATTGATATTATTGTTGCATATGTTAGTGTATATCATTGACAAAGGTTTTTCAAGTGTTGTGTTGACTTCTTCAAATAGGGTGAGATTGTTGGGTTCATTGGTCCCAATGTTCTAGATTTATAAGAAGTCAAACAAGTCAATGATATACACATAGTTGTATTTGATGTATGTTTAAGTTCATGCATGCAGGCTGGTCTATGTCATATTGATTGGATAGGTGGTTCAAGTGATATTGACAAGTGGACTCAAAGAAGCAAACTGGATAGGTAGGAATTTGCCTAGGTCCACAGGCGTTGAGTGAGGCAAGCTCTCTCAACGCCAAACATTAATGATGTTGTTGGAGAAGCAGGAAAAATGACTAAGTCCACAGGCATTGAGTGAAGCTTATACACTGAACGCCATACAGCTAATAGTGCTGAGAGAAGGCGGGAAAGTCAAAGCCACAAATTTTATGTAAAAGAAAAATCAACTAAGTCTACAGGTGTTGAGTGAAGTCAACTCACTCAACACCATATAACCAAAAGCATTGAGTCATGCAGTGTTTGTCAAATCCAAAGCAAATATGTCAAAGAAATTTGACTAAGTCTAAAAGCGTTGAGTGAAGCCAGTTCACTTAACGGCATGCTCATTCAGTCAAAGTCTTGGAAGAAAGACAGAAAAATTTTGTCTAATTATAATAGTGTTGAGTGAAGTCAGCTCACTCAATACCAAAAGGAGAAAAGCATTGAGTGTAGTCAACACACTCAATGCTTTCATACAAAGTTGAATTCTTCTAAGTCCAAAATTATTGAGTATAGTCAACACACTCAACACCATCAGGCAGAGCAGAATTCTTCTAAGTCCAGAATCATTGAGTATAGTCAATACACTCAACACCATCAAACAGAGCAGAATTATTCTAAGCCCAAAATCGTTAAGTGAAGTCAAGATACTCAATGTCATCGGGCTAGAATCGTTGAGTAAAGTCAACACACTCAACGCCATCAGGCAGAACAAAATTATTCTAAGTCCAAAATTATTGAGTGAAGTCAGTTCACTCAATGCCAAGGTTGTTGAAGAAGTAGAAGACTAAGCTAAGTCTAAAAGTGTTGAGTGAAGGCCATTCACTCAACTCCACTCAACGCCTAGCGGAGCTGAAAAGTTTCTAAGTCTAGATTCGTTGAGTATTGCTTATTCACTCAACGCCGCTCAATGCCTGAGTGGATTCTGAGAATTTGGCTAAGTCCACAAAGGGCGTCAACAAAGTCAACAAGTCAACAAATTTCAACTTCGTTATGAAAGTGCTGCAAATCATCTCTAACATCGTCATTAGTCTGCTATTAATCCCAATCTATAAAGCTAATGATATAATCAGCCGTTAAATCAACGATAGGTGTCAGTCAACTCGCCGGATGATGGGAATATAAATAGAAGTTGAGATCTGGATCGATATAACTTTTTGATAGATCAATTCTTTTCAAAAAAGAGGAGCAGGAGTTCGTCGTCTTTGACCGCCATTGTTGCAGAAACAAAAGCTTTAATTCGCAGAATCTGAGGTTTCTGAGATAGCTAAAGCAATCGACATCCACTTCAGCAAGTACAGAGGATTACACTGAGGAAGAGGAATCAGTCAGGCAAGCCTTAACTGAAAGTTGCTTCTCGATTCAATTTTAGCCAAATCTGAAGATCATTCTCTGAATCAAAGAAGATGAAGAAATCTATTCTGGATTCTCTGTGGACAGAAGTGAAGGCAGAGGAATTACTATCTTCCTTACAGGTTAGTTGATTAAAGATCATTTTCCCCCCTTTCATCAGGAAGATCTGAATCAAGATTCTAAAGAACTTCCAAGACAAGCCACAGATCATTGAAGATATTCTTTCTTGTTGCTGTGGAGAAGATAGGGCTGAGATTCTCTCAGCTCTAGAAGCAATTGACTCAGAGATTAATTTCTCCTGAATCAAATCATCATCCAACTCAATTTCTGGTGGATCTATTCAAAGATCTGTGTATATGCCTAAATTAAATAGGTTGTGTAGGATCTGTGTTAGATCTGTGTTGTAATGCCTAAATTATAAAGGCTGTGTGAGGATCCAGTATTGGAACTGTATGGGGATGATATCCCAGCCTGTGTTGAGGGCATTTGTGCATGTGTTAGGTGATCAGGTGGTTAATGTGTGGTGGGCTGAGTGCCTGTATTGTAAGTCTCGATGGAGACTGAGTGATCTGGTGAGATCGTGTTGTAATATCTGAGGAGCCAAAGTTATTAGAGAAGTGCCTTGTCTAATATACTGTTAGAAAGGCGGAGAAGGGCAGTGGAGGTACCCATACACTGGGTAACCATTATAAATATTTGGTGTGCTATGTGTTACTTTCTTGAAAGAATAACTAAGCAAACACAGTAGGGCTTAAATCAGTTATAGAGTTTAAATAAATCAAAAGACTATTATAAGCTATTCACCCCCGGCCCCCCTCTAGGTGATTAACTACCTTTGAATTTAAATACTTTCAACTAGGAGTAGAAATATTTACTGTTTAAAAATCCTATGTATAACTACAGAGTCTCCAGTGTGTCTTGTTGCAAATGAGAAAGTCTCTTATTGTGTGTAATAACACAAGAGCCTTACTCACTTAAATTACAAGGCAATCAAGAAGCTCTTAGTGAAGAGCTAGTTAGGAATGAACCCAATCTGAAATGCACTAAAGAGGGCATTTGCTCTGCATGCTAAAAGGTCAAACAGACTAAGGCATCCATTAAGAGCATTGAGAACAAAGATTATGTGAGATGTTTATACCTCTTACATATGGACTTATTTGGTCCTATGCCAGTTTACGGTCTAGGTAGGAAAGTCTACACTCCCGTGATAGTTGTTGACTATTCCAGATTTACTTGGTATTCTTTCTTAATAAAAAGTCTGAAACCATTGACATCTCTGTTACCTTTGTTAAGAAAATTCAGAATGAAAAGGGATGTTCTTTGTTAAAAATCAGAAGTGACAATGACATAAAATTTCAATCTGAAAGCATGACAAGGTTCTGTGAAGAGCACGGTATATTTCCGGAGTTTTCTTATCCAAGAACACCTCATCAAAATGGGATGGCTGAGAGAAAAAAAAAATAGGACTCTCATAGAGGCTGGAAGAACATTGCTCGGTGATAATTCACTACCAGAATACTTCTAGGCTGAGGCAGTGAACACTGCTTGTCATGTCCTGAATAGATCCACTATCAACAATGTGGAAACCACCCGTCACCACACATCTTCCCAAAAC
Source organism: Platanthera guangdongensis (assembly GCA_039583875.1). Lineage (NCBI taxonomy): Eukaryota > Viridiplantae > Streptophyta > Magnoliopsida > Asparagales > Orchidaceae > Platanthera > Platanthera guangdongensis. The sequence goes on along the minus strand of CM077153.1, from coordinate 55,380,053 downwards.
CCCGAGGTTATGGTAAGGGGGGACGGGGGTACATGAACACAAAGGATCGCCCGCTGCAGGCGATGTGGGACTAACCCCAACCACAGGACCGTGGGGATATTCCGCCACACAAGGGGGCCCACCGGGGTCAACACCCAGACCTGGAACATGATGGGGAAAGCCCAAACATGCGGTCCCACACACACGTGTCCTGCTGGCTAATATAATCTCAACACACCCCCGCAGCAGGACAACCTCTCTCTGATACCATGTGGAAACCACCCGTCACCACACATCTTCCCAAAACCCCGAGGTTATGGTAAGGGGGGACGGGGGTACATGAACACAAAGGATCGCCCGCTGCAGGCGATGTGGGACTAACCCCAACCACAGGACCGTGGGGATATTCCGCCACACAAGGGGGCCCACCGGGGTCAACACCCAGACCTGGAACGCGATGGGGAAAGCCCAAACATGCGGTCCCACACACACGTGTCCTGCTGGCTAATATAATCTCAACAAACAAGTACCACAAGAAGACTCCCTATGAGATTATGGCAGAAAACCAAATATTGCCTACTTCAGGATGCTTGGAAACAAATGCTTCGTGCTTAACAATGAGAAGTCCTTATTGACAAAGTTTGCTGCCAAATCCTATGAGGAATTGTTTTAGGTATAACAACCACATCAAAGCCTATAGAGTCTACAACTTGAAGAATCAAGTTGTAGAAGATTCTATCAATGTAGTATTTGATGAGTACTCTATGATTCACAGTGAGCTACCAAGCTCCTCTAGATCTGCAGATAAAGTACTGAGGATGGACAAGCTGAGTATCAATGACACACCTCCTGCTGAACAAGAAGAGGATGAGGGTGTGATCATTCCAGAAGATGGTTCAGGTGAATTGGACATAGATGAAGATCATCAAGCACCAGAAACTGAAGTTCAAGATGTTGTAGAAGGAATATAGCTGCAGTCAGGCATCTAAGAGATCATCCCAGAAACTTGATCATTGGAGATGCAAGCCAAGGTGTCGCAATAAGGAGCAGAAACCTAAATGTTGCAATGTATTCAAGCTTTCTATCTCAAGTTGAACAAAAAAGTTTGAAGATGCCAACATAGATCCATTTTGGATTGTGACTATGCAAGAATAACTGAACCACGTCTGGAAGCTGGTTCCCAGACCTCATGAACATAACATCATTGGAACCAAATGGATTTACAAAAACAGGCTTGATGAAAATGGTGTTATAATCAAGAACAAAGCTAGACTGGTTGTCAAAGGATATAGGTAAGAAGAAGATGTTGACTTTAATCAAACCTTTGCACCAGTTGCTAGATAAGAGGCTATAAGACTATTCCTTGCATATGATATATATAAAAGATTTAAGGTCTACCAAATGGATGTTAAGTCAGCTTTTCTAAATGGTGACCTGAAAGAGGATGTCTATGTTGAGCAATCCTCAGGTTTTGTTAATTCTAACTTTCCTGATTATATTTTTTAGTTAAGAAAAGCTTTATATGGGTTGAAGAAGCCCCCTAGAGTATGGTATGAAACCATGTCTAGCTTTCTTATTGAGAATAAATTCTCAATGGGGAAGATAGACAAGATATTATTCCTAAGGGAAGTCAAGGGTAAGATAATCCTAGTCCAAATTTTTGTAGATGACATATTTTTGGGGTCTACTTATGATGGCCTTTGCAAGAAGTTTGCCAAACTCATGTAAGGGCAGTTTGAGATGAGTGGCACGGGTGAACTCAAGTATTTCTTGGGCATCCAAGTTAGATAGTCAGAGGATGGATTATTCATCTCTCTGTCTAAGTTCACTAAGGAGTTAATCAAATAGTTTGGAATGGATAGTGCCTCCATAATGAAAACTCTTATGGGGTCAAGTGTGTAAATATACAAGGATGAGTCTAGGAAACATGTTAATGAAACCTTATATAGAGGAATAATTGTCTCCCTCCTTTACTTGACTGCTAGTAGTACCAGGCATGCCCTAAAGAGTCTCATCATTCTGTTACTAAAAGAATTATGAGACATCTCCAGGGCACACATGATATTGGTCTATGGTACCCTAGGAATAGTGATTTTGAACTAATTGGAAATTCAGATGCAGATTTTGCAGGTTGTTGAGAAGACAGGAAAAGCATCTCTAGCACCTGTCAGTTTCTACGGAGAAGACTAGTATCTTGGAGTAGCAAGAAGAGACCAGTGTAGCCATATTCACTGCAAAATCAGAGTACATTTTAGCTGGCAGTTGTTGTGCACAACTACTATGGATTCAGCATCAACTCCAAGATTATAATCTTCAGCTACGTAAAACTCCAATGTATTGTGATTCATCTAGTACTATCTTAATTGCTAGGAATCATGTCTCTCATAGCAGGACCAAACACGTTGATATTAGATATCATTTCAATAGAGAACATGTTGATGGAAGGCATCAGTCTTGAGTTTGTCCCTACAGACAAACAAGTGGTGATATTTTTACTAAGTCGCTAGATGAAGCCAAGTTCAACACCTTCAAATTTTGAGTTGGGTATGTTGAACTTGGAGTAGCTTCATTATCTTTACATGCATATGTACATTTGGAGGGATTAACTTTTTGCAAGTAATTAAGAAATATATTGACTAACTGTATAGGCGTCGATAGTGTTGAGACAACTTTAGGCATTGAAAGCATTGAGTGCACTTAACACATTTATTCTGGCGATTCATATCTCGACTAACTATAGGGATTCATCTCAGTTGTTGATCAAATCTTGTAAATCACGACAGGTACGTGCCTCTCCACATTCTTAAATATGGGTAACTATAAATAGAAATGTGTGCCAGAATAATACGCATAGTTCTTTGCCCTATTTGACTCTCTATGTCCCTATCGAAGTGTTCACAAGCAAGCTATTCAACTCTACAAAGTCTCAAAGGTTCAATGGCACCTAAAGGAGTGGATTTCCTATTTGAGGGATCTGAACTTGTGAGAAATGGTTTCAAGGATGCTACAGAAGAAATACAACAAGTTCTCTATCTACTAACTCCAGCCGACTTAGAATTCGTTCTGTCAGAACCAAGCTCAATCTGGAAACAATAAGTGTTAGAATTATACTCAAATGCCAAAGTGGACTCTTCCTCAATTAAGATTAAGACTTCAATCAGTGGAAAAAAAAAAGATTAAGATTTCCTCGAGGAAGTTGAACAAAGCTCTGCACCTGACTAATTTTAGGCTGATAGATGAGGAAGATGAACTTTTTCTTGAGGATGTAAAGTCATTTCTTAAATGGTGTGGCTTCTCAAAGAACTCCTCTTGTTCTATACTGAGGAAAGAGATGAATATAAAGGGGAAGTTCTTGGCTGATGTAATAGGTAAGGCCTTAATCTGCAAAATAGGGTCTCATGACAAGATTTATAGGAAGATGTTTGAGATAATGACAAGAGTGATTCTTTCTAAAAGGACTGACTGGGGAAGGATTCTTTTTGAGAGAATAATGGAGTGCATTTTAGAACCCAACTTGGGTAGAATTCTATCCATATACATGTTTTGCTCTGGTCTAGGGATCCTCAATATGAGGCTAGGAGCTAAGATTCATCACATAAGAAAGATGGACTATAGGAAGTTTGAAAGGTGGGCCAGAGTATTGGTCCCACACAGACAGCCATCTAACAGAAAGAAAAAGAAAATAGTCGCCATCACTGAAGAGAGTTCATAAAGCATCTATTCTGACAGCAGTGGTGAAGAACCTCATCACCCATAATTATTTGAATCTACTGTTGAGACTAGAAGAGATGTGAGTGCTCAGGTTTCCATGTCATCAGAACCTACATCAAAGACTCTATCAGGTAGTGTTTCTCAGTATGAATACACTCCAACAAAAAATTCTGAGGAACTAGTTGGTGATGTTGTAACCAGAATCTGTGAGGAGATTGAGGAAGAGAATCTCAGAGTGGTTGCTCCTGCTGAGGGGGAGAAAGGTCAATCTTCTATGAGTCTATAAGAACAGATTGACTCATTCCTAGATAAACTATAGGAAATAATAAATCACAATAAAGATTAATCTCAACTACTGCCCTCCAGTGTTAATGTTGAGGAGGAGCAAGTTCCAAGGTAATGCAAGAAAATGTTCCTAATTCAGCAGTTGAAGATCAACAAATCTATGTGGACTGTGCTGAGGTTGAGGGGGAGATTCATACAGAGCTCCCTACTCAAGAGATTGAACATAATATTGAGATTTCTGAGGCAAAAGTGCCTAATGCAGAAATTCATGATCATTCATATAAGTGTGTAGTGGCTAACTCAGAAGTAAGGGGAGAAATAAGGTGGGAGGATGATGTTGTCTTCTTTCAGTGGGCATCTCGACAAGCTGATGCTATGTCTTCCACCTTTCTGGCTCAACTGAGAGGACTTCTAGATGACCAGAGAAAGCAGCTTGAGCACTATGTAGATGACTCCATCAAGGAATTGAGATGAGATCTATGTACTGAGATCAAGTTTATTAGATTTGAAGTGAATCTGCTAAAAGCCAACACTATTGCATTCTTCAATACAGCTACTCCTGCTGTGACTTATACTGAAAAAAAAACTTGAGGAGATTAGGCAAAAGAAAAATGACATTATAGAAAATAAAAACATCACCTCAAGCAATATGAAACTGGTACACAATGTCCAAAAGCAAATCATGGAAGCCAACAAAATCACTCTGAAAATAAGGATGGATGCTTGCACATAGTTCTTAGATGATCACATGCTGGAAGTCAAGAATCATGTTGCCAAAAGAGTAAATTATTTGGCTGACAAGATTTCTTATACCAAGGACTCCCTGACAACGGTCATCATTGAAAAAGTCATAAATGGGGAGAAATTAATGATCCAAGCAGATACAGACAATATTGTATGAACCACAAATATTATCAGGGTAGCAATGGGTCTAGAATAGTATGGATATGATGATATTTCTATTCCTGAAGGACAAACTGATGGTGATGTGGCTGAAACTAATCTTGTTGTTGGTCCTGCCTTCAGCCCCACCACTGAATAAATATTAAAGAGCAAAGACAGGCATGCTACTGAGGAAGAAGATGAGATTAGACAGAGTAAGAAAAGATATAGAGAAAAAATGGAATCTAGACCTGACTTTGAGATATAGAGTCCTCAATTAAGGACTATCATTTTTTCAGCTTTGGACCAGATAAAAGAAAACAAGACTGAAAGAGTAAAACTATACAGCTCCTTGGAATGGGCCAAACTGGAAAGAAATAAAAAGATCATAGGGAAATTCAGAAGAGACAAGAGAGAAGGTATTGTTCCATCAGATGTTCCTGAGCATATCAAGTATTTTCCAAAGCCATACAACTTTTTTGACAGACAAAGACAAAAGAAGATTGAAGCTGATGAGAAGGTAGCTAAGAGGCCTAGTAGGGGCATAGTCATTAAGGAACCAGAAACCTAAACTGTTTTATGTAATAGGTTCCTTAGGGATTTAGGAATATGAAACATCATCATTTGGCACACATTCTGTTTATAATTATCACATCTTGTGTTTATCATATCTTAATTGTGTGTTATTGTTTACTCATAAATTTTGTGAAGTTTTTTCTTGTTTATAAGTTAATGCATATCATTGACTAGGGTTCTACTTCTTTAAATAGTGGGAGATTATTGGGTCCATTAATCACAATGTCCCATATCTAAAAAAGGCGCATAAGTCAATAGTATATACACATTTGTATTTGATATATGTTCAAGTTCAATATACATAGGTTGTCTTCAATTCAATGATTAGACAGATTGATTCAGTCAAAACTTTGGTTGGACTCAAGATAGGACACAATTGAGAGGCAAAAATTTATCTAAGTCCACAAGATTTGAGTGAGTATACTTCACTCAACGCCAGATGCCTAGAAGCATCGACAGAAGCTCAGGCATTCAGAGCCTCAATGGTGTTGACACAAATATGGCTAAGTCTAGAAGCATTAAGTGAAGACCTTTCACTCAATGCCTACTTATAGGAAATCTGTCCATATACAAAAGCGTTGAGTGAAGAAGGCTTACTCAACACCTTATCAAAAATTCAGCAAAGTCTAGTTGCATTGAGTGTCGAAGATTCACTCGATGCCTTTATCCAGAAATTCTGCACAAGGCCAGAAGCATTGAGTGTAGAAGGTTCACTCAACATCTTCAGTTAGGATAACTGCCAAGTCCAGGAGAGTTGAGTGAATGAGTTTCACACAACGCTTTCTTCCAGAAGAATTCTGTTAAGTCCAGATGCATTGAGTCTCAAGACTACACTCAATGCCTCTATGCATTGAGTCACAAGGCTTCACTCAATTCTTGTGCAGATTGTTTGTGAAAGTTGCTAAGTCCACAAGCACTGAGTCATGTCGACGTCATCGAAATTAAAATGTAGTGGGATTTGCGCACTAGAAGTCAAATGGTGTCATTTACTTTCTATAGAGCAGTTAAACCTAGAAGTAACTTTACAACTGCCTATTCGGCATGCCCATACGAGATAGATAGTCATTGAACTACAGGATATAAAATGTCCTTGCAGAGAAATTAAAAAGGAGTTCTGAAGACAGATCATCGATTCTTGCTGGAAAATGTTTTTGAGATTGAAAAACTCTAAAGAGTCTTCAGAAAGAACTAAAACACTAATCATCTGAAAGGGTTAGTTAGCAGAGCACTCAATAAAGTTGTTGTTTTTCTTCAAGGTTCTTGCTTTCAACTTAGAATATATTCAAGCTTAAAAGAGCAGAGCTCTACAACAGATTTTCTCAACATAACAAAACAAACTTGAAGATCCACATTCGTGTTACTGTGAAGAGTTGGGGCTGGTTATATATAGTCCAGGAAGCTGACATAGAGACATACCTCTTTGTAGTCAATCTTAACAAAACATTATTCAACTGTAGGATCATTGAGTGATATGAGTTGTAAGCATGTGTTCTAAAGGCTGAGTTGTAGGATCCATGAGTGAATCTGAGTGGGTAGGATGCCAGGGTGGATCTGATGTACGATCCTGAGTGATTTGAGGTAAGAGATTGGGTTAATCTCTGAGGTAGGGCTACTGAGTCTGAGATAGGATTATATTTAGTATGAGTTGTAGGAGCGAGTCTCACTCTGAGGTGTAAGATCATGAGGGATATGAGATATAAGCTTAAGGAGGTGAGAAAATAGGAGAAGTTAGCTGAATCTATCACAATGCTAGATATGTGGAGGGGGAAAGAGGATGTACCCTAGATAGGGGAACCATATAACTCTTGTATGTTGTTGCATATTCTTGAGAGCTAACAACTAACATTAACACACACTAATCTCATAAATTCAAAGTTTTAAAAAAGAGTCAAAAATATCATATTCACCTCCCTCTATGAGTTTAGTTACCCTTAGAAAAGACTTTCAAGCAGAATGCACATTCCAACAGTGTTCACAACCTGCAACAACACTCTATGTCAACATAGTTTGATCCATTTTATTCCAGCGGGGTAGCGAATCCTGCGGGCCTCACCAATGTGGCAGTCTGTGATAGTGGATGGTCCTGCCACTTTTGGGTATGGTCATACTGAACTACCCAGGCCCCAATGTATAACATGGAGTATGCTGGATGTCAGCGACATCTGACGATAACTGAAATCCAGCTAACTAGTGGAGGAACCTGACGGGGCATATAACATGGCCAAGCTCCCAGGGTACACTCGCTCCCTAGTGACTAGAGTCGTCAACCTTCCCGTACTGGTATGAACTGTCTGCAAGCAAGATCGACCCATCATTTTACACTACAAGTAATTTACAAGTATTGCAATAACCAGGTGGCACCTTTCAGGTCTACGGTGGTTTACCATACTTGACATGAAATAATTTGGGCATGTGATGTAGCATGACCGTCCTGCTCAACTTTTGATAAGGAGCATGAAGATCGAGGGAGCATATTATTTAGGGCTAGTGCTGGAGAAATCACTCATTTCTAAGTTAACAATATCTAATGCTCGACTAGTTAACCTGCTTATCAGAGTGGGACCCAAAATAAAGTGCAAAAATGAAAGCATTAGTAAATTACAATAAATAAAGTGCAATAAATAAATTGTTAAAATAAATAAGGTACAAGAAGTAAATGCAATAATAAAGCAGTAAAGGAGCTGCAATAAAAGAATAAGTAAATAGGTAATAAGTAAAATTCTCATGTTCACAGTTCTATCTTCATTCCAAGAAGACATCTTTATTCCAAGGAGGCTTCTCCATTCTAAGGAGGCAACTCTGTTCCAAGGAGGCTTCTCCATTCCAAGAAAGGAACACTGTTCCAAGGAGGCTTGTCCGTTCTAAGGAGGCAACTCCATTCTAAGGAGGCTTCTCCATTCCAAGGAGGCAACTCTATTTCAAGGAGGCTTATCCATTCCAAAGAGGCAACTCTATTCCAATGAGGTTTCTGCATTCCAAGGAGACATCTTTATAATTCACTAGTGAGTTCTTCGTATTTTACTATATTAGGGTCCACTAGTTTATTTGAATCTAATAATTACTTTAATTACATCTTTTAGGGTGGTTTATTAGATTGCACCAATCTGCCATAGCCTTATTATAATACCAAACCTCTTTATTATATACACCCATTTTAATCATCGAGACTTCAAATCTCTGCAAGAGGTTTAACATGAGATTTTTAATCATAATTGCATGCATCGAGGCGAATCAAATTCCTATAATATGAGTAATATTATTTCATTTGATTTAAACCTCTTTTATTCAATAAATAACAAAAGAATCAAAAATTTATGAAACTTGAACCATAGGTTAGATTTGCCCTAAATAATCCTCATAATTTTCTGAAATCATTTTGAGCTTGATTTGACCTATAATAAACTATTTGCTTCACATAAATCCTTATATTAAAATACCAAAAACACTTTTTTGATGCAAGCTCAAATTAGGATTTCAAAATTAAATTTTTTATGCAAAGTATTTTTGTTTGTTATAAAATAAAATTATGGTTTTGAAAATAAGTTGATTTTCTTAATTTTGCAAAAAGGTTGAGTGGTCAAATCGAAGTGTTCATGCGTAAAGCTACTCTTAACAATAAACTTCAGCAAAATCGGTATTCGCTATTCAAAAAAATTCATCGACGCGTAACGAATTGAGCCATAATGGGATTTGTGCGATCACATGCATAAACCACAAGTAACAATTTATAGCGTAATAGAAATTTAAGTGATTAGAACATTCAGGTCAAGTTCTATAAATGTTTGTTTTAGGATTGAGAGTGACCTAGAGGGGGGTGAATAGGTTCTATTTAAATCTTGACTACTTTTTGGATTCTAAGATTTACTTTTCTATGTTTATTACCCTAGTCAGATAAAATAAGAAAAATTATTCAGCAATTTAAAATAATCACAACACTACAATCACAGCAAAGTACACACAGATTTATAGTAGTTCCCTAATCACAACAATCTCCCCTTATTTAGAGAAGTCATAACCTCAATTCAATGATATACAACATAATATCAAAATATAATGACAAAGTTATAAAATCAATTGTGCTAAATAACATATAAAATGTCACAATTGATTAACACATATATAGAATATAGTGTAACCTAAATTTTCATTATGAATCCATTCTGGATTACATATGTTTGATTAGTAATACTGATTTAAAAGTAAAAGTATAAAAATGCCTAGAAAATATATTATATTGATCTTCTGGTTCTTTGATGACTATGTCCTTTCCAGATTGTATCTTTGCTTTCAATTCAAGTACATTATCATGAGCTACCTTTTTCCCTTTGTCAACATTGGATTTTTAGATATGTTCTTACTTGAGCCTTTGTCTTTCAAAATAGTGGTATGGCTTTGGGAAATATTTGCTAGGCTCAACTGAATTAGCAGGTATCTTTCCATTCTTCAGATCATGTCTGAATTTCTGGATAACATCTTGTTGCTTCAAATGTTTAGCCATTCTTGCTCTTGGTACCAGTTTCCTCTATCTGTAGCATTTTAATTAACTGCTTTCCATGCAGTGAGGATTATTGATCTGGAGGTTGGGCTCCATTGCTCAAAGTCTGGTCTAGTTTCAGCTTATTCCCTAAACCTTTTCTTTGATAGTTGAGCTTATTTTTCTTTAATCATAGCAGATTCAGACATATCCACCTCTTCACACATAACATTTTGAACTGGTAGTGGAGGGTTGTACATGTGTCGGACAGCAGTTTGGATAGCCTCAAATGGAACTTTTGTTATAGGAGTGTACATGGACTGTCCAGGAGCATGAGTTCCAATAGCATGAGGTGCTTCAAGTTGAGCTGGTTGACAACCAGACTCAGCAATTTGATCTCCATCATACCATAGGAGAGGATAGCCTAAAGTGTCTCTGATATTGTTTGATATCCAGGTAGCATGTTTAGAAATGGCCCTTATCATTACCCTCGCCCCATTTATGACTTCTCTTTCTATGTGATCTCTTAGATCATTCTTATGAAACATGACTTATCCATCTAGATAATTTATTCAAGATGTTAAGGAATTCTTGAGTTTAAGTAAGTGGTCATCTAATTGTTTGTTAGATGCTTGGATATCTTTAAGTAGTGAGGCTGAATGTTGGTTAGTTGAGTATCCATCTCTATTGTGGCAGTAGTTATCTTAGTTTCTAGAGCAGAAGACTGCTCAGTTAACTTGACCAATGTTTTTGTATGCATGACAGTCATGTTTTCATCCAATATTCTTTGATTTTCAAGGACATATACTTGTTTGACAATCATTTCATCTTCAGTCTTCTTAGGTTCTTGCTGCTGTTTTGCAATATATACTACAATATTTTATCCTTTCTGGAAGAAGTCAGTCATGTTTGTCTTCAATAAATTCATTTCAAATCTGATTGACTTGATATCTTGTGCCAGCTGAAATTGCAATTCTTTGTAGCTTTCATATACATATTTCTCTAGATCCATCCTTTGCTTATCCAGCATTATCTGAATTTGAACTAGCAGAGAGCTAGTATCTTCTATAGGAGCAGTTGGTGTTCCAGATTGTAAATACTCTTTGTAGCTTTTGCTCATCTTCTTAATTTCAGATAACTTCCTCTTCTTGAGCCTAGAAGCTTTCTCTTTCACTGAGTCTGACGTGCTTACCATCTTAATAGAATTTTCTAGCCCATCACACCCAGCACCTAGGGCAATTCCCGGTGACTCCCCCTCAACAGCTGCAACCTTCTCACCAATAATGGTGGTATCTTGGTTGATTTCTTCTTGCAATTCTCCAGTACGAGGAATAGCATCCTCTTCATCACCATCCAATCCTTGTTTCGGAACATCAAGAGGTTCCAGAATAGTGTCTAATTCCTGTATAACATTCATTATAACTGTTGTAGCTGTATCCATTTGCAAATTAGTGAGGTTCTCACCCTCAATTTGATCTACCTCTTAGAAATTCTCCACCTGCACCTGAATACTTGTTCCAGGTGAGAGACTTGGAGATATTATTTGTTCTTCCTCGGCATCCTTATCTGAACTAAACTCCACTTATTCCTTAGAATCACTTGAGGAGTGAACTTCCTCTACCACTGCTTTCTTCCCTTTTACCTCTGTTGTCTTCTTGGGTTCTGGAGTCTCTTTTGACAAGACCCTATCCCATCTTGACAAAATTCTTAGGTTCATTCTCCTCATGTGGTTGATCTTTGTTCTAACTTTCTGGTTGATATTATCTGGAATTGTCTTAACCAGATATAGACTAACAATTCTACCCATATTGGGCTTCTGAATCCCTTCTGTAATATTATTAGACACAATCCTGTTCCAATCAGCCTTTATTCTAAAAATAATTCTTATCATCAGGCTAAACATGAAGGTTGAAATCCTGTCATGTGCTCCAGCCTTGTAGAGGAGCACCTTTCCTACAACTTCAGACAGAGACTTTCCCTGGATATTCATTCTCTTCCTGTTTAGTGAACAACCAAACCTAGTGGTTGGAGCCAGTCCACACCACTCTAAGGCCTCTATAGTCTTGTTGGAATCCAGTTCATCTTCCTGAGCAGTTCTAGGAATCTGAAAGACTTTAGCCAGCCTTTTGATTGTGACCTTTACTCTTGCTCCATTTACACTTGACTTGATCTTGGCTGTCTTTGGGTTTAGTGAAGCATTGGAATAGAACTCAGGTACTTATCACTTCCATATCTTGCTTGGTTCAGAAAGCAGATACTCAAGACCTACCTCATTGACAAGGTCTATCACATTCTTGATCTCTTCTTGTGCGGAAGCAAATGCGTTTCCCATATGTTCATAACCCTCGTTGATGTTGTCGTCCATCTTTGTTGCCATTTGAGTTGAGAGAGCTTGAGATTGAGAGGTGTCGACTAATGATTTCTAGGTCTCGACATTCAGTGAACAGTCTCTAAAGTTTTCTGGTAAGCATAGTCGATAACTCCTTACAAATCCTATTTATAGTAACTATCTGCTAAAGGCGAAAAGGTACGGTGCATTTATAAATTTTCTAAATTTTCTGGAAATGACCTGTCTCGACAAGGAAAACCTACTCTATCAAGATATGTCGACTTAAGTCATCACAAGGTTCATGTCTCTCGACACACACCTCGGGGTCTCGACATCCTTATGTCTCGACACTAAATTTTAATGTCTCGACACACTATCTGGTGTCTCGACACATGAATACCTATTGTGTCGACGCACACTCTGGTGTCTCGACACTTTACTAATTGTCTCGACACACACTATGGTGTCTCTACACAATCCTTTAACTTAGACAAAGTTTGTGTTCAGAATATAATTTCTTGACTTAAATGAAGTCTTTCTTAGTTATTTAGATTTGTTGACCTGATTAGTCATCTTTTATAAGTTGTACAAACTTTTGTTGTTATTAATTGAAAATGTTTATTCAGTGTTCAACATACCTAGTTCAAATTTAAAGTAATTGAACTTACTTTCATTTAGGGGTTTTGTAAAAATGTCAGCAACTTGTCTTTCTGTTAGAGTATATTGTAAGCTAATATTTTCTTTTTCAACATTCTCTCTGAGAAAGTGATATCTAATTTCTATATGTTTAGTTCTACTGTGTGAAACATGATTATTAGCAATATAAATTGCACTAGTAGAATCACAAAACATAACAAATTTACTTAGTTGTACATTGTAGTCCAGTAGTTGATGTTGAATCCACAGCAACTGTGCACAATATCTTCCAGCAGATATATACTCAGATTCTGTTGTAGAAATTGCAATACTTGTTTGCTTCTTGCTGCTCCAACTTATGAGTCTTTTCCCTAGAAACAGGCAAGTTCTAGAAGTACGCTTTCTGTCTTCTTTACACCCTGCAAAATTTGACTCAATGTAACCTGTGAGTTCAAAATCACTATCCCTAGGATACCAAAGCCCAAGATTGGGTGTGCCCTTAAGATATCTCAGTATTCTCTTTACATTAGTGTAATGAGACTCTTTGGGGCATATTTGGTACCTAGCATAGACATATGTTGAGAACATAATATCTGGCCTACTAGCAAACAAATACAAGAGTGATCCAATGATGCCTCTATACAAGGTTTCATCAACTGGTTTCCCAGATTCATCCTTGTGTAGTGATACAAAAGAACCCATTGGAGTTCTCATGGTAAAAGAATTCTCCATACCATACCTCTTAATAAACTCCTTAGTGAACTTAGACTGAGATATGGATACATCCTCAGATTGTCTAACTTGGAATCCCAAGAAGAACTTTAGCACACTCATAATGCTCATTTCAAACTTGTCTTGCATAAGCCTGACAAATTTTCTACATAGCTTCTCATTAGTAGACCCTTAAATTATGTCATCTACATATATCTGAACTAGGATGCTTGAACCTTTGATGTCCCTAAGGAATAGTATCTTGTCTATCTTTCCTCTAGAGAACTTGTTCTTTATAAGAAAGGTAGACAGAGTCTCATACCAGGCTCTAGGTGCCTGTTTTAACCTATACAAAGCTTTGTGCAATCTGAAGACATAGGAGTTGAGTTTAGGGTTAACAAAACCTAGTGGCTGTTTTACATAGATTTCCTCCTTTAGTTTACCATTGAGGAATGTTGACTTTACATCCATCTGGTAGACCTTGTATCCTTTGTATGCTGCATGAGCTAAAAAATAACCTTATGGCTTCTAGCCTAGCTATAGGAGCAAAGGTTTGGTAGAAGTCTATCCCTTCCTCTTATCTATATCCTTTAGCCACTAATCTAGCTTTATTCTTAACTATAACCCCATACTCATCTAGTTTATTCCTATAAATCGACTTAGTGTTTATGATATTGTGATCACTAGGTCTAGGAACTAGACTCCAGAATTTGCATCTCTCAAATTTATTGAGCTCTTCTTGCATAGTAATAATCTAGTTGGGGTCTGAATTAGCTTCTTCAAACTTTTTAGGTTCTACCTGAGAGAGAATGCTAGAGTATAGAACCTCATTATGATATTTACTCCTAGTAGTCACTCCTAGCCTGGTATCACCTACTATTTGATCAATAGTATGATCTCTAAGGTGTCTAACTACTACTGGCAGGTGCCTACCATCACCTAGATCTGCATGAGGATTAGGATGATTCTCTTCCTCCCCTAGGCAGTTACTGTATCTTCTATAGGAATTTCTACATTATCTTTAGTGTGTAACTCTAGATCAGGTGAATCACCTATATTTAACTTCTTCATACCAGATTCTACATCACCTAGACCAGAGTTGTTAGAAATCTTATTATATAGTACAGAAGTTTCATCAAAAACTACATTAATTGATTCCTCTACAACTTGATGTTTCAAGTTGTAGATCTTGTATGCTTTATTATGTACACTATACCCTAAAAAGATTCCTTCATAGGATTTCTCTGAAAACTTAGTTAGATAAATTTTCTCATTGTCCAATACATAGCACTTACTACCAAAAATTTTGAAGTAGGACATATTTGGTTTTCTGCCTTTCACTAGTTCATAGGGAGTCTTACTGTGATTCTTATGGATCAAGGCCCTATTCTGAACATAGCATGTTGTGTTTATAACCTCAGCCCAAAACTATTCTGGGAGAGATGTATCACTCAGCATTGTTCTAGCTGCCTCAATGAGAGTTCTATTTTTCCTCTCAATAACTCCATTTTGCTATAGTGTTCTTGGAGAGGAGAACTCCTTAAAGATCACTAGTTTCTTACAAAAATTTGTCATCTTTTCAGATTGAAATTTTGTACCTTGGTCACTTCTAAGCTTGACCACAAAATATCTCATCTCATTTTGAACTTGTCTGACAAAATTAGCAAGGATGTCTAGTGTTTCAGACTTTCTCCTTAGGAAGAATACCCAAGCAAACCTAGAGTGATCATCCATAATCACATAGGTATAGGACTTCCTTCCTAAACTAAGAACTTGCATAGGACCAAATAGGTTCATATGAAGTAAGAACAAATGTAACACCCCAAAATGTATCAGGCAAGAGTTGACCTGGCTAGGCGAGAAACTCATCGAGCGGAGCTCGACGAAATCTTTGAGCGGAGCTCGACGAAAATCATCGAGCGGAGCTCGACGAAATTAGCCCGTTCGACGAATATCGTTCGACGATATTTGTCCTGTTAGATGAATTGTCAAAAAGATGGATAGGACCGAGCGGTGTCTCGTGTCAGGTGGCTGGTGTGCGGACACTGAGAGGTGGTTGACTTTTCAGCTTCAATCCCGCGTCTTTGATGTGTTTTTAGGGGAAGAAATCGTGTGGCTGGAAGATAACCCGATGCCTTATCTATAGAGAATGGAAATTGGAACTCATTATTCCCTTTGTCTATTCTCTTTCTTCCCGAGTTCTGGAGCAGGCCCTCTCGGCTATTAGGGTTTGAGTGCTCTGGTTGTGCTGCTAAAGGAGGATTTGGGGCTGGAATCTAAAGCCAAAGCGAGATTTGCGAAGAGGAAAGTGCGGTGATCATTTCAGTCCAAGTAGAAATGCTTTGTCATGGCTCAAAAGAGATTTTCAAGGGTAACGATCTTTATTTTTGGACAAGTGAAGTCCTTCTTTTGGCATATGCATGGAATCCCCCACCAAAAGGTGGAAAGTCGAGGAAGTTCCTTTGGGTTGTTTCATGAAATCCCCAGTGAGTCTTGCATATAGATCCAAAAATGTGTAGTACGGAATAGGCATACTGTATGAAGCCCATCTAGATAGGTTGGTATGGATTGGTGATGTTTTATTTTGCGCACCGGAGAATACTCCGCATATAAACGAGTATTTTATGGAGTCGGTGAGTTATGCCTGTGAAGGGTAGTAGCAGGAAGTACTGGAGTGGAATTTCGGGAAAATACCTGCAAAGTGAATGTGTTGTATGCTATGAAAGACCAGTGTTTCTGGCACTGCAGGTGGCTGCATGGATTTCTGGATGGTTGGTCCAGATAAGGTTACGGCTGGGGACGGAAAGAGAGTTATGTCGCTAACACCGAGCGAAAGTGCATATCGTTGGCGATGGCGCCTAGCTAACATGTGATTGTGAAGCCAGTCCTTAGGGGACAGTGTGGCTATTGCGAGCTATGTGAGCTCTTAAAAAGGATGTTAAATTTTCTCAACGTGGTCAGCAAGATAGCCCAAACGCCAAATTAATATCTTCGGAACTACCCAGTTCACACGTTGAACCAGCGGAAACCAAGGACTAGAGGTACAAAGGTTAATCCCAACAAACAATGGAAACACAAGCAGGTCTATTATTCATTCACTTCTTTATAATGCGAGACATACATAGCGAGACATGATTTCGCTAGTATCACAGCTGTAAATAGAAAGCACCAAAAAACAAGTCGGGCGGACAGCACCGGAGTCCGCCGAGACCGTGAGGTCGCCGAGGTCGTCGAGTCCGCTGAGCTCGCCCAAGCTATGCTGCAATTCGCCGAATAGACACGGAGTCCGCCGAAGCCGCGAGGCCGCGCGGACACACCATTATTCGCCTCCTGCTGAACCTGAACTGAGGAACACCCCTACCCGCCTGAAGCCGGCGGACAGGTTATTGAAGCTAGCAAAGATGAAACAGAACTGACAAGCCGCAGAGCGACCTCCTGCTGAGTCCGTAGAGACCGCACACTTTCAAGCACTTGACCGAAGTCACAGCCAAACTCCTGGCTCCTTGAAGCTATCCACGCGACCTGCACACAGCAAACCGTCAGCCTGAAACAATCCACGTGGACTGACAAACACATACCGCAGCACTTTGCACAACTCAACTTACTGTTCACTCTTGTTACTTTAGATGTGCCAGGGGGGTCCTATTTATAGGCAAGGTGAGGAGTGTGGTCACCGCCCAAGAGATAGCGACACCACCCCAGCCCGCGCGATAGCAAAAACACCGTCCGCTGAGTCCACAAGGACTTAGCCGGATACCAAGGCAAACCGCCAAGAGCAAGGCAACCATTGACGAACCCTCTCCAGTCCGTCCAAGCTATGCGGACAAGGCATCAGCCCGCAAAGCTCCAACCACTGCAAGATAGCAACCCCCTTCAATGGCAGTCCGCACCAACCTGAGGCAGTCTGCAAGACTCACACCTCAATCCGCCACAAGTCCACGACCAAAGGAAGACAGCAACAGTCCGCCCGGTCACAGCGGACTTGGCAGATATCGCGGACACCATGGCCTTGGCACAAAGTGTGACCAAGTCCAAAACCATCAAGGGCCAATGCGAGCATGGCGGACACAAACTTTCGTCCGCCAAACACCCAAGCACAGACCGCCATGAGTCCGCGAGCTCCTCGCACTTCTGTCCAACGCAGCAGCAAACCCCGGACTCCAAACCCAGTCCGCCAATCGATCTCCACAGCAAATCGCCTGCTGTGCCACCAGAGCTCGACAAGGCCTCAGCTAAGCTCTAATCCCAGTCCGCAACAGCCCACACCGTGGACACTCCAGTCCGCAAGCTTCCCGCGGACATGAGCCAACCCGCCTATCAGCACAAGCTTGCACCCGCGGCCACTGAGCAATGCACCAGTCCGCAAGCCTCCATCCGCTCAGGCTGCTCCTTGGCAAAGCCAATCAGCAAACACCCTATCCGCAGAAACCAGGCCGCATAGTCCGCGGACTCCATGCAACAAGCCGCTCAGAAGACAGCCGGCTTTCCACTAGACCTTCCACCAGGCCGCACATCTCAGTCCGCCCAGTCCGCCTAGTCCGCCAAAGTTGTCGCCCCAGGCCGCCCGGCTTGTCCCGTCACCCACTTCCACTTCACAAATTTCAACACTCCCCCTTGAAGTGGGAAGTGGTGACCAAGCCCAGCAAGTTGCGCAAGCGTTCAAAGGGCCCCTTTGACAGTGGCTTCGTGAAGATGTCAGCAAGATTATCTTCACTCCGAACATGCCCGACCAGCAGAGACCCCTCCAACACCTTCTCCCTGATGAAGTGGTGATCAATCTCTATATGCTTGGTCCTGGCATGACACACTGGATTGTTAACCAGTTTGAGAGCACTCTCATTGTCACCCGGAGTAAAGTAGGCCCTTGCACTTCTTCATGAACATCCTCTATAAGCTTCCTCAACCAAACGGCTTCCCGAGCAGCCAAGGCCGAAGCCTTATACTCCGCCTCCGTGGTTGAAACTGACACCGAGTCCTGCTTCTTGCTACACCACGAGATTCCAGCTGAACCGCAAGTGAACACATAACCATAAGTAGACCTTCGATCATCCGAATCACCGCCATAGTTAGCATCCGTGTACCCGAGCAACGCAAACTCCGCGTCCCTTCTATAGAGAAGTCCCATGTCAGAAGAAGCCTTGACATACTTCAGAATTCCTTTCGCCGCCACTAGATGAGATTGCCTTGGTTCAGCCATATACCAACTTACTCGGCCAACAGCATAAGCAATATCCGGCCTTGTAATCGTCAGATAAATCAAGCTCCCAACAAGAGCCCTGAACATCAAGGGATCATGAAGAACCCTTCCCTCATCTCGTCGAAGCTTCAGCCCAGATTCCAGTGGAGTAGAGCACTTCTTCCCTTCGCCCATGCCAAACTGCTTCACAATGCGATCAGCATAACCTTTCTGGCTAATGAGAACCCCGCACTCCTTCCTCTCCACTTCCAGACTAAGAAAGTGATGCAACTCTCCCAAGTCTTTCATCTCGAAGCGTATAGCAAGCTCTGCCCTGAGCCTTGCTACTTCCCCCTCCGAGTTCCCTGTGATGATCATGTCATCCACATACAGCAGGACCAAGACTCGTAGCTCTCCCTTCTTCTTGATGAACAAGCTTGAATCCGAGTTAGAAGCAAGGTATCCACAGAATTGCAAGTACTCTGCAATATTCCCATACCACGCTCTAGGAGCTTGCTTCAACCCATAAAGAGCCTTCCTGAGTTTGCAGACATAGTCCGGATGCTTCTCAGAGACAAAACCAAGCGGCTGATCCATGAAGATGTCCTTGTCAATCTCTCCGTAAAGAAAGACATTCTTCACATCGAGTTGCCACAACCGCCATCCCTTGCTAGCAGCCAAGGCGATCACCACTCTTACAGAAGTCATCTTCGCAACTGGACTGAATGTCTCCTCATAGTGATGAGGAATTTTATAGTTTTAAAATGTATCCAAACTATAATCTCAAATAGGCAAGTGTACCTATCGAAATATAGTATAGGAAATATCGTATTAGACTCGGGGCTTGTTGAGTACTTATACTCACGCAAATTGATATTATTTTATCGGAATATAAATTTAAGGTAAATTAAAACTAAAGCTAGAAAACAACGAAAAGATAGCACTTGATCTAGAATCCATTGGATTAAAATGACCCTTCATAAACATAAATTACGCAAGACTCTTAAATTTCTCACTCGACGTGGAGGTTCCTACATTACAAAAAGCGTCTCTCTCGAGCTCATGCTTTTGACTAACCTTAGGTTGATTGATTAAGACCTCTCGGCCAGTCGAAACCCCTAAGCTTGCATTAGGCGGTGAACCACTCTATTGGATTTGACTCCAATCCGGAGGATTTATGTCGTCCTCTCTCGAGGAGTACATGTAACTCCTTTTATCTTTGAGTGATCTACTCGTATCCGCAACCTCTCGGTCATTTAAGATACGGATCTTGGATCGAAAAACATATCCGCGAAATATGAATTCGACGAAATATAAATCAAAGATAAATCGTAAGCGAGCAAAATTAAGAACAAGACATTTGATAAAGAAAAGAAGAGTTTATTTTATTCCAAGCTTCATCATGATCAAGTACTTATGGAAATTTAGCTACTAATAATTGAAAAGTACATTCTATCACTATGAAATAAAAGAGTACAATTGCATGAAAAGAAAAATCTAAACTATATTGCAAATAAAATAAATTGCATAAATAAAACTAACTCTAAAGATATCCCGAAAATAAGCCACCCAACCCGATTTTCAACCTCAATGGTGGACTCTTCTCATCATTCCCCTTAGCCATTATTTATAGGAAAAAAGAAAGGATGAAAGACACATGAAAGGTTGGAAGGCCAAGGGTAATAATAATTAAATATTAATGAAATATATGAAAAAATAACCAAATTAAATGAGGGAGTTTCATAGTTTATAAAGAGGAGATGAATGGTGGACATAAATACTAAAATTAAGATGGAGTTGAAACATCAATATTTTATCAAATATTTAAGAGGAGGTAAATGGAGGAGGAGATAATGAAGAAGAATATAAAGTTGGTGGTTTTCATGGAATAAAGAGGAGCTAGCGGTTTCATGGAGAAATGAAGAGGGGAAGTAAACAGTTATATTAATATTAATAATAATAATAATATAAGTGCATGTATTTAACTGTGGAGGTTTTTAGAAAGAGAAATGGGTGGTGATGTAGGTTGTATGATGAGATGGGGGCTTTGACATGAAAAGGTGACGGCGATGGCGTTGTGCATGGGAATGATGAAAATAGTTGAATGTCGAAGACTTGATTGGCACCGGTCATTTTGAGAGTTGGCGATGATGGCATGGCAGCATAAATGCATAATAATATATTTGTCATGAGCTTGCATGAAGAAGAGCTGAATGGTAGTTGCGACATGAAACGCTTGATCGGCGTGAACGAGTGCAGCGAGACTTTGACTTGGTTTCATGTAGACTGCATGAATTGCTCGGCCAACATGATGACTTCGTAAATATTTCTTTTGCAAACGGCGGGAGCGCGACCACGTCAATAAACCTACAAAAATAAATATATATAAAATTAGTAAACTAAAATAAAAAAAATGATTTGTAAATGAAAATATATAAATTATTATTAATTTTATATTAATTATTAAACTAAAATAAATACTAAAAATAGTTATAAATCCTACAAAAATAAATAAGGCTTAAATTATTTAGCAGATATCAAAAAGATATAATTTATTAAACAGAATAAATAAAATATGATTAATTAAAACTAAATATTAAACTAAATATTATAGTAAAAATACGCGTAAATATTACTTATCAAATTCCCCCATACTTAAGCTTTTGCTATTCCAGAGCAAAAATATGGGAAGTACTTATAAGATATTAATATAATTTTTAATCAAACTAAAAATTTATTAAATCAAAAGAAAGTTTAAAATAAAATTTTTGGAGATTAAAAATTTTAAGTCCTAAAATATGAAAGTAAAATGTGAAGAGCTAAATATTTAGCAAAGTTTTCTCTAACAAATTAATTAGAACTCAAAATTAAGTATTTAGCAAACAAAGTTAGATTAAAAATTATTAACACTTTTTCACTAAAAAGAAACTTAAAGGAAAATTTAAACTACTACTTATGCTCTCTTAAAATTTTAATTTAATTCTAAAGCAATAATATTGGCTATTGGGTTGGAAAAAGGAAAAAGGAAATTGAAGAGATCTTAGATTGGGGGTGATGAATTTTATCCTCTCACCCCACACAATTTTTTTCCTTTTGATGTTTTTTTTTCTCTTCAAACAAAATTGCTTATGAGTAATGAATTTTATCCTCTTACTCTTTTTTTGGGTGCATATGTTTACCAAGGAATACTTGATTCTCATGACATATGATCTAACCAAAAGGGAAAATTGCATATGTGTAACAGGGGATAATGAATTTTATCCTCTTATCCCCGTGACATATGATCTAACAAGAAAAATTAAAAACAATGGAAGGCTAAACAATATTTAGAGTAAATTAAAATAATTAGAGAGCAGCTATAGTAAATTAAAATTTCCTAAGAATCTTGAAGCATAAGTGATTATAATTAAAATCTAGAATTTGTTTAACTAAGCACTATAAAATTGAAACTATTTGAATTAAAAGAGAAAACGGGCTAAATAGATTACTCTAAACAAATTTATTTCATAATTTATTTCTTAAATCAAATCGCCTAAAAATTAAATCTACTAACTATGATGAAACAAAAAATTAGAAAATCAAAAATTACAGAAATTCTTATAAATTAACTCAAAATAAATTTCGAAAAAGTCACAAAAATTTAAGCAGGGGTTTATTATATATTTTTTAACTTTTTGTTTCTTTTTTTTCTATTTTTTTCTATTTTTTATATTAAAAAGAAAAAATTTAATTTTTAAAGATTTTTCTATTTTTTTTTTGTTTTAATTTTAAAGATTTTTTTTCATTGTTTGGGATAAAAATAATAAATAAGAATCCACCCCCTACTTAAAAATAAACATTGTCCCCAATGTTTATAAATCAAGTAGGAGGGGGAAAGAAAAACATTTGTGAAAATTTTAAGAAAAATTCATAAAAATTAAAAGATAAGCAAGGGGTGTCTCCCAAGAGCGCTTTTCTTTTTCCCGTCTTTAAGCTAGACGGTTATTGTTAGGAGAATGGAAAATAAAAATGTAAGTGAAGGGGTAACTCCCTTAATTCTCGCTTTGGCGAAGATGCCAAAGTCGCACGCCCGGGTACTCCTCCGCTTGCCTCTTGATTTTCCTTCTTACAGTTGACTTGAAAATTTAGATTCAAATCACCTATGCATACCTGAGGTGATTTGAATCTTTCTAGATGAGCGGCAAATGGGTCGGGGACAACATTTGATTGCAACGGCTCATCTTCTTCCTGAAACTTGTTAGGGAAAGAATAATCAAAAAGAAGTGCGTCAGAAAAATCTTCGCAAGGAGGAGACTCTTGCGAAGTTATAAGATTAGGCTCGGGTTGTTTATTTTCTAAAATTAATTTTTGTCCGAAAATTTATTTAAAATAAAATCATCGGAAGCATCATGTTCATAAATTTGCGCTGCTAAAAATCATAAATTGTGCAAGGAGATTCATTAATAGGAGGAAAATGGGGAGTAGTAGGAGGAGAAACATATTCTTCATCTACTCCGTCCAGCGCATCCATACACCTAACGAGCTCTTGAAATAAAAGTTGCTGTTCTTCTTCGGTATAAAACAACTACTGGGGTACATGAGAAGTCATGTTCCTCATTAGCAACAGTATCCGAAGGAGAAGAATCACTAAACGTAAGAAAATTTTCATCCAATTTTGGGGGGAGGAATCATATTGCAAATGAGAGGATTCCCCAAAATTAAGGGAGAAAGCTTGCGGTGCGGAAGAAGAACAACAAAATTTGGATCCAAATATTATTCTCATAACTCGGGAAACCTTCCGTTTGATCTTGCGACCAAGAGAAGTTTTCATCCGAGTTGGAAGAATAATTATTCACATCAAAATAATTATTCGCATTATCACTTGAAAAATTATTTTCATGAAAATAGGAAAAATTAGAAAAATTATTTTCATAAAAATTTGAATTATCATAAAAGTGAGAAGAATTATTATCATAATTACTATCAAAATTATTTTCATAAGAATGATTTTTATAATAATTATAATGATAACAAAACTCAACGGCGCCAAAAACTTGATGAGGAATTTTATAGTTTTAAAATGTATCCAAACTATAATCTCAAATAGGCAAGTGTACCTATCGAAATATAGTATAGGAAATATCGTATTAGACTTGGGGCTTGTTGAGTACTTATACTCACGCAAATTGATATTATTTTATCGGAATATAAATTTAAGGTAAATTAAAACTAAAGCTAGAAAACAAACGAAAAGATAGCACTTGATCTAGAATCCCATTGGATTAAAATGACCCTTCATAAACATAAATTACGCAAGACTCTTAAATTTCTCACTCGACCGTGGAGGTTCCTACATTACAAAAGCGTCTCTCTCGAGCTCATGCTTTTGACTAACCTTAGGTTGATCGATTAAGACCTCTCGGCCAGTCGAAACCCCTAAGCTGCATTAGGCGGTGAACCACTCTATTGGATTTGACTCCAATCCGGAGGATTTATGTCGTCCTCTCTCGAGGAGTACATGCAACTCCTTTTATCTTTGAGTGATCTACTCGTATCCGCAACCTCTCGGTCATTTAAGATACGGATCTTGGATCGAAAAAAACATATCCGCGAAATATGAATTTGACGAAATATAAATCAAAGATAAATCGTAAGCGAGCAAAATTAAGAACAAGACATTTGATAAAGAAAAGAAGAGTTTATTTTATTCCAAGCTTCATCATATCAAGTACTTATGGAAATTTAGCTACTAATAATTGAAAAGTACATTCTATCACTATGAAATAAAAGAGTACAATTGCATGAAAAAAAATCTAAACTATATTGCAAATAAAATAAAATTGCATAAAATAAAACTAACTCTAAAGATATCCCGAAAATAAGCCACCCAACCCGATTTTCAACCTCAATGGTGGACTCTTCTCATCATTCCCCCTTGGCCATTATTTATAGGAAAAAAGAAAGGATGAAAGACACATGAAAGGTTGGAAGCCAAGGGTAAGAGAAGGAAAATAAAGTGGTAATAATAATTAAATATTAATGAAATATATGAAAAAACAACCAAATTAAATGAGGGAGTTTCATAGTTTATAAAGAGGAGATGAATGGTGGACATAAATACTAAAATTAAGATGGAGAATAAATATTGAAACATCAAATATTTATCAAATATTTAAGAGGAGGTAAATGGAGGGAGGAGATAATGAAGAAGAATATAAAGTTGGTGGTTTCATGGAATAAAGAGGAGCTAGCGGTTTCATGGAGAAATGAAGAGGGGAAGTAAACAGTTATATTAATATTAATAATAATAATAATAATAAAGTGCATGTATTTAACTGTGGAGGTTTTTAGAAAGAGAAATGGGTGGTGATGTAGGTTGTATGATGAGATGAGGGCTTTGACATGAAAAGGTGACGGCGATGGCGTTGTGCATGGGAATGATGAAAATAGTTGAATGTCGAAGACTTGATTGGCACCGGTCATTTTGAGAGTTGGCGATGATGGCATGGCAGCATAAATGCATAATAATATATTTGTCATGAGCTTGCATGAAGAAGAGCTGAATGGGTAGTTGCGACATGAAACGCTTGATCGGCGTGAACGAGTGCAGCGAGACTTTGACTTGGTTTCATGTAGACTGCATGAATTGCTCGGCCAACATGATGACTTCGGTAAATATTTCTTTTGCAAACGGCGGGAGCGCGACCACGTCAATAAACCTACAAAAATAAATATATATAAAATTAGTAAACTAAAATAAAAAAAAATTATTTGTAAATGAAAATATATAAATTATTATTATTTTTATATAATTATTAAACTAAAATAAATACTAAATATAGTTATAAATCCTACAAAAATAAATAAGGCTTAAATTATTTAGCAGATATCAAAAAGATATAATTTATTAAACAGAATAAATAAAATATGATTAATTAAAACTAAATATTAAACTAAATATTATAGTAAAAATACGCGTAAATATTACTTATCACATAGTCTTCTCCATACTGCTGTGAGAATCCTCTAGCGACCAGGCGAGCCTTGAACCGATCAATGCTCCCATCAGCCTTCTTCTTCAACTTATACACCGACTTGCAAGTAACCGGAGTAACGCCATCAACCTTGGGCACAAGGTCCCAGGTTTCATTCTTCTTCAGAGCATCAATATCTTCCTTCATGGCATCATCCCACTCATTTACTCCAGTGGCCTCGTTGAAGTTTGCAGGCTCTCGCTCATCCAGAGGACCTGCAAAGAAGCAGGAGACAAAGCTCACTGCATTCCCATCACAGTACCGAGTCGGTGGCTTAACCACCCTCTTCGATCTCCGAAGAACCGGCTCCTTGCTCACGGCTTCCATTGCTTCTTCGGGCTCCACTCCTACCTGGGGCAAGCATTGAGCAGTGCTCCCCCTGCTTCCTGAGCCAGAAGGCTTAGCCTCGAAGTTCGAAGCAACAGGAGCTGCTGGTGAAACAGCAAGCTCCTCTTCCAAGCCTTCAGCAGCCTCCACCGGTGCTTCATCAACCTTGCTACTTCCGGTTAGCTCCATCGAGCCACCTCCATATGATGTCAGCTCGTCAAAGACAACGTCTCTTGACACCACGAACTTCTTCGTCACAGGGTCCATGCATTTCCATCCCTTCTTCCGCTCATCATAGCCAACAAAGACAAGTTTCCTTGCCTTCGCATCCAGCTTTGTTCGTGAAGCATCCAGGACATGCACGTAGCAAGTTAAACCGAACACCCGAAGGTGTCCAACACTCGGCTTCTCCTTCAACAACAGCTCAACAGGAGTCTTCATGTTGATAGGGCTGAGTGGCATCCGGTTGATAACATAAGCAGCACAAGACATTCCCTCCGCCCAAAAGGACCTTGGGATATCTTTCGCATGAAGCCAGCATTTGCAGGTCTCCGTCAGATGACGAATCTTCCGCTCTGCTACCCCATTTTGTTGTGGAGTGTGAGCACAAGTAAGCTCTCGTTGGATCCCTTGCTTCCTGCAGAAGTTAGAAAAATCGGAGGAGACAAATTCACCCCCGTTATCAGTTCTAAACTTCTTAATCCGCAAGCCAAGCCGGCCTTCTACCAACTCCTTGAACTCCACGAACAAACGGAAGGCTTCTGACTTCTCCTTTAAGAAGTACACCCAAGTATACCTTGAGTAGTCATCAACCAAGACAAGCATGAATCTGCTTCCGCCAAGGCTGGCAGTAACCGTTGGTCCCATTAGGTCGCCATGAATACACTCCAGTGGCTTCTTGCTCCTTGTTTGTGATTTATCAAACGGAAGGCGATGTGCCTTACCGTATTGACAGACAGCACAAACATGCCCATCACCAAAGGAGGACAACTTCGGCAACCCCCTCACCAAACTTCTACTCGCCATTGCCTTCAGCTTGTCCATGCCAACATGCCCCAGCCTCTCATGTCAGATAGCAGCGCTATCATTGGCCCTCATTCTATCAACATAAGCATTAGAGGAAAGAACAAACAAGTTCTTTACCCTCCTCCCAACATGAGCAACATCAGCCTTCACCGCTGATACGTTGCGAAGGAACCTCACGTCTGTTGGCCCAAACAGAACGTGATACCCAGCGTCCACCGCATTGGTCACCGAGAAGAGGTTTTTCTTCATGCCCGGCACGTGATACACACTCCTTAACGTGAGTGGCCCCTGATCACTACCCAAAGACACGACCCCCTCTTTCTCTACTGCATAAACAGTATTATCAGCAGTGATAATAGCTTCATTACCTGAGTAAGCCTGCATGGAGGTGAACTTCGATTTGTCTCCGGTGAGGTGATGACCACACCCGGAGTCCACGATCCACTCACTGTTGAAGTCCTCAGCAGACAAGGCCCGGACACAAGTGCCCGTCATGAAAGCTCCGCCCCATTCTGCTTCTTCACTTCTCGAGCAAGCCTCATCCTTTCCCGCAGCATGCCCAGGCTGCAGTTTGACCTTGCAGTCCCGCTTGAAGTGCCCTCACTGATGACACCGGTAGCACTTCAGATTCTTCTTCTAGTCCTTAGGAGCATTGCTCCTCTCCGGCGGATATGAAGTTGAAGTCTCCTTCTCAACAGCGGCCTGCACCTTCTTCTTCTTCTTCCCTTCCCATCCTTTCTTCTTTCCTGAGAAGAGGGCTTCGCTGCCTTCCTGATTCAGGTTCACTCCAGCCATCTGCCTTGCTAAGCTCTCCTACGAGGCAAGCAGATTCTCCAGCTCCAGCAATGATGGCTGAGTAGCCCACCCTTGAACAGATGTAACAAAGGCCACATACTCCTTCCGTAAGCCGCGGATAATGTGCCTTTTCATCTTTGCCTCAGAGATAGGCTCATCAGGATCCAGTGCCGACAGCTCAGCACACAAGCTCTTCATCTTTAAGAAGTACTTGGAGATTGGAGGATGAAGGTCTCCCTGAGTTGCCCTGGCCAACTCATTCTCCAGGAACTGAAGCCGCGCCACATTCTTCCTATTGAACAACTCATCAGTGGTTGTCTAAATATCAGCAGTCGACTCACATCCAATGATGTGATCAACTAGTTCCGGAGACACAGCTCTCTTCAGAACGAACTCCGCCTTAGCATTTGTTCTTCTCCAGAGCCTAACCTGCTCAGCAGTACCGAAAACAGCAGTGACTTCCTGTCTGTTGTCACAACCGACGACTTCCCACAGCTCCTCGCCAAGAAGATAACTCTTCATGCACGACTTCCACTTCTTGAAGTTAGTCGGCGTTAAGAGTTCAATGCCCAGACCCCTTGCAAAACTCCCTTCCATTGCAACACCTGTTGGCAACCTTTCAGCAGCTCCGAGCAACAACACAGGTTGATCACCACTCAATCACTGAGTAACAACACTGGCTGACTTCCGCTCACGCACCTGAACCTCAGAAACCTCCCTCTGATACCATGTTAAATTTTCTCAACGTGGTCAGCAAGATAGCCCAAATGCCAAATTAATATCTTCGAAACTACCCAGTTCGCACGTTGAACCAGCGGAAACCAAGGACTAGAGGTACAAAGGTTAGTCCCAACAAACAATGGAAGCAGAAGCAGGTCTATTATTCATTCACTTCTTTACAATGCGAGGCATACATAGCGAGACATGATTTCGCTAGTATCACAGCTGTAAACAGAAAGCACCAAAAAACAAGCCGGGCGGACAGCACCGGAGTCCGCCGAGACCGCGAGGTCGCCGAGGTCGCCGAGTCCGCTGAGCTCGCCCAAGCTATGCTGCAATTCGCCGAATAGACACGAAGTCCGCCGAAGCTGCGAGGCCGCGCGGACACACCGTTATTCGCCTCCTGCTGAACCTGAACTGAGGAACACCCCTACCCGCCTGAAGCTGGCGGACAGGTTATTGAAGCTGGCAAAGATGAAACAGAACTGACAAGCCGCAGAGCGACCTCCTGCTGAGTCCGCAGAGACCGCACACTTTCAAGCA
Source organism: Platanthera guangdongensis (assembly GCA_039583875.1). NCBI lineage: Eukaryota > Viridiplantae > Streptophyta > Magnoliopsida > Asparagales > Orchidaceae > Platanthera > Platanthera guangdongensis. The sequence continues at coordinate 55,350,870 of CM077153.1, read as the reverse complement.
CTTGACCGAAGTCACAGCCAAACACCTGGCTCCTTGAAGCTACCCGCGCGACCTGCACACATCAAACCGTCAGCCTGAACCAATCCGCGCTGACTGACAAACACAGACCGCAGCACTTCGCACAACCCAACTTACTGTTCACTCTAGTTACTTTAGATATGTCAGGGGGGTCCTATTTATAGGCAGGGTGAGGAGTGTGGTCACCGCCCAAGAGATAGCGACACCACCCCAGCCCGCGCGATAGCAAAAACACCGTCCGCTGAGTCCGCAAGGACTTAGCCGGATACCAAGGCAAACTGCTAGGAGCAAGGCAACCATTGACGAACCCTCTCCAGTCCGCCCAAGCTATGCGGACAAGGCATCAGCCCGCAAAGCTCCAACCACTGCAAGACAGCAACCCCCTTCAATGGCAGTCCGCACCAACCCGAGGCAGTCCGCAAGACTCACACCTCAATCCGCCATAAGTCCACGACCAAAGGAAGACAACAACAGTCCGCCCGGTCACAGCGGACTTGGCGGATACTGCGGACACCATGGCCTTGGCACAAAGTGTGACCAAGTCCAAAACCATCAAGGGCCAATGCGAGCATGGCGGACACAAACTTTCGTCTGCCAAACACCCAAGCACAGACCGCCATGAGTCCGCGAGCTCCTCGCACTTCTGTCCAACGCAGCAGCCAACCCCGGACTCCAAACCTAGTCTGCCGATCGTCCACAGCAAATCGCCTGCTGTGCCACCAGAGCTCGACAAGGCCTCAGCTAAGCTCTAAGCCCAGTCCGCAACAGCCCACACCGCTGACACTCCAGTCCGCAAGCTTCCCGCGGACATGAGCCAACCCGCCTATCACCACAAGCTTGCACCCGCGGCCACTGAGCAATGCACCAATCCGCAAGCCTCCATCCGCTCAGGCCGCTCCTTGGCAAAGCCAATCAGCAAACACCCTATCCGCAGAAACCAGGCCGCATAGTCCGCGGACTCCATGCAACAGCCGCTCAGAAGACAGCCGGTTTTCCACTAGACATTCCACTAGGCCGCACATCTCAGTCCGCGCCAGTCCGCCTAGTCCGCCAAAGCTGTCCGCCCCAGGCCGCCCGGCTTGTCCCGTCACCCACTTCCACTTCACAAATTTCAACAAAGGCTTCGTGCCGAACGGACAAGGGGATGTCGACCCACGTTAGTCTAGTCATTGAACTGATAATTTGAGCAACGGGCAAGGGCTGAACTGTATCCGCGTTATGGTTGTCTGATATGAGTGCCTGGGATATTGGCGTTCGTCAGGTTCACATAATGAGAGTCTTAGGCCTGCGTGCTATTAAGACTAAAGTCTCTGGATGTAGGTCGTGGAGTGAAATGCTCAAGTTTTCCATTGTAAATGGTGGTGGGACCCTGGTTTTACAGTACACCGAGAATGTGCCCTAAGTGCGTGGAATGTTGGGTCGTATGGTAGACGTTTGTGATATATTGGTGGTGCGTGAGTGCATATCTTGTGATATATCTGCTTGTGAAATGCTATGCCTGTAGGGAAGGAATACCACTGCCCTGAGTTGTTATAAATTGGTCAGCTGAATGTTAACCATTGCCTTGTTTACCATTGTTGCGGTGGATTGTCCCCATGCAGGTGCTGGAGAGCCGAGTGGAAAGTAGTGGGTTGAAGCCCTTGTTGCTATTGTTGCTGGCCCTAGAAGGCCGAATGAAGAATTTTATTATTTTCATGTATGCCCGGCCTGTGTGGCGATGTTTGTAATCAACACATGTACGACTTAACTGTAAGGGCTTAAGGCCAGACTTGTTGTGTATTTTGTATACATTCATTTGTGGTGTTATATATATAAATGCTGGTTTATATATTCTGGACATTCAAATGTGTTGAGTTCAAATAACTTAAAATCTTTCGTTAGTATGCTTTGGATTAGGATGCAAATAGTTTTTGATATTAATATGTAAACTCCACCACTTGTTTGTGATATATGGTGTGGGGGCCCGACCGGACCTTCTACTATATGTCATGTAACGGATGGATGCGCTATAATTTGGTATCATCTTGTCTCGGCATTCCTCTTTCGAATTCGTGGTCGAATTATTTTTTGGGGTGGCGCGCACGTGTATGTGTGACCCGCTTTAACTGTAAATGAACTCAATAATGTCCACGAAGGAATGCACATACACCTGTTTGAGGAACATGCGCATTCCTATATTGTTGATCTTACTTTTGCAAAGTCGCTATAGTGTGTCATTTCCACCTATAGGTGACTCGAAGTGGTGCTGGGCAGTCTGAGCCCCAGCATTCTGATGAGAGTGCGGCACCAGTTGAGGTGCATATACCTCCGCCTTCTGCGGAAACAGTACGTTTAGTTGTTGAGGTGTTGTTTGCAATGATTCATGCACAGCCTACTGGGCAGGCGCATCCTGTAATGGTGCCAGAATAGGTTGGTGTGAGGCCAGAACCTGTTGAGGTTGTTGTTGATCCTCAAGCAGCTGAACGACAGTTGAAGCAGTTTATGAGCTTCAATCCTCCTACGTTTACGGGTGTGGGATCCCCAACGCAGGTGGAGGATTGGTTGTCTCGCGTTAAGAGAATATTAACGGCGATAAGGACGGAGGAAGAAAAGAAAGTCACCTTGGCCACCTTCTTGCTGGAAGGCGAGGCCCGGCTATAGTGGGATGAGATAGAGTTGCACCACTTAGCGGACAGACATTTAATAGAAATCTTGATAGAGGAGTTTTCGAGATTGTTCTTGGCAAAGCATTTGCCAGCACCACAGCGCATCACCATGCAAAATGAGTTCCAGCGTCTAACTCAGGGTGAAAGTAGTGTTGACACCTACCTACATGAGTTTACAAGGTTGGGATGCTATGCGGGGTCTATCTTCGCTGATGAACAACGTAAAACCAATCGATTCTATGAAGGGCTGTGGGATGAGTTGCGATTCCTGCTCTCGAGTTCGGTTAACTAGGGGTTTCAAGCGTTGATAGATACGGCGTGTGCGTTGGAAAAATATATGAAGCGGATGCAAGGAAAAGTGACTTGGCTGAATTCCAAAAGCCTGGCGGTTTCCTGAAGTCGCTGTCTATTCCGGAATAGAAGTTTGATGAAGTTTCAATGGATTTCGTGCATGGTTTGTCGAGATCACAACGCGATAACGATTCGGTTTGGGTGATCATAGACCGGTTGACTAAAGTGGCTCACTTCATTCCGAATAAGAGGGACGATTTAGTGGAAGTTTTGGCAAGGCTGTATGTGGAACAAATAGTACGATTACACGGTGTTCCCCATAGCATTATAAGTGATCGAGATTGGCGCTTCACTTCGAATGATTGGAGGCTAATCCATCAGTTGTTGGGGACAAAGTTAACATTCAGTACGACCTTTTATCCACAAACGGATGGTCAAACTGAAAGGACCAACAGAACGATGGAGGACATGCTCTGAATGTGCCCCTTGGATTTTGGAAAGAGATGGGAAGATCATCTCTATATGGTAGAGTTTGCCTAAAATAATAGCTATCAAGCTAGTATAAATATGGCACCGTTTGAAGCTTTGTATGGTAGGAAGTGTCGTACACTGTTAGTTTTGGCAGAATCAGGCGAATCTAAGTTATATAAGCATAAAGAAGTCGAAAAAGCTAATTCAACAATACGCTCTATTCGGGAGAGGCTACTGATAGATAGCCTGATACATTTTGGGGTGTTACAACCCACCCCTCCTAATAAAAAATTCGTCCTGAAATTTGGATACAACATCAGAACACAGAAACTAAGAAGTTATAACATAACTTTTCTTCAACAAAAATTTGTTACAACATTTTATGTTGTCTAAATAAACAAAACTTGTTATACCAGGTTAGATAAATAGTTTGGGAAATTCAGCCCGCATTGTCTGCTCCCGCTCCCATGTTAGCTCCTCACGGCCACAATTGTCCCATCGGAGCTTGACCATCCCGATTGTCTTGTTCTGCAGCTGATTATCTATTTTATCTTCGATTCGAATGGGCTTAACCTTCGTCGTTAGTCGAAAAGATGGATAAGACCGAGCAGTGTCTTGTGTCAGGTGGATGGTGTGCGGACACTGAGCGGTGGTTTACTTTTCAGCTTCAATCTCGCGTCGTTGATGTGTTTTGAGGGGAAGAAATTGTGGCTGGAAGATAACCAGATGCCTTATCTGTAGAGAATGGAAATTGGAACTCATTAGTCACTTTGTCTATTCTCTTTCTTCCCGAGTTCTGGAGTAGGCCCTCTCGGCTATTAGGGTTTGAGTGCTCTAGTTGTGCTGCTGAAGGAGGATTTGGGGTTAGAATCTAAATCCAAAGCGAGATTTGCGAAGAGGAAAGTGTGGCGATCATTTCCGCCCGAGTAGAAACGTTTTGCCATGGCTCCAAAGAGATCTTCAAGGGAAACAATCTTTCTTCTTGGAGAAGTGAAGTCCTTCTTTTGGCATATGCATGGAATCCCCCACCAAAAGGTGAAAAGTCGAGGGAGTTCCTTTGGGATGATTCATGAAATCCCTAGTGAGTCTTGCATATAGATCCGGAAATATGTAGTACAGAATAGACATACTGTGTGAAGCCCATCTGGACAGGTTGGTCTGGACTAATGATGTTTTATTTTGTACACCAGAGAAGACTCCGCGTATAAACGAGTATTTTGTGGAGTCGGTAGGTTGTTCCTGTGAAGGGTAGTAGTAGGAAGTACTAGAGTGGAATTCCGGGAAAATACCAGCAAAGTGCATGTGTTGTATGCTATGAAAGACCAGTGTTTCTGGCACTGCAGGTGGCTGCAAGGATTTCTGGATGGTTGGTACAGATAAGGTTAGGGCTGGGGACGGAAAGAGAGTTCTGTTGCTAACGTCGGGCGATAATACATGTCGCTGGCGATGGATCCTAGCTAACATGTGATTGTGAAGCCAGTCCTTAGGGGACAGTGTGGCTATTATGAGCTATGTGAGCTCTTAAAAAGGCTTTGTGCCGAACGAAAAAGGGGATGTCGACCTGTGTCAGTCAAGTCATTGAACTGACGATTTGAGCAACGGGTAAGGGCTGAACTGTATCTGCGTTATGGTTGTCTGACATGAGTGACTGGGATATTGGCGTTCATCACTAGGGATTTCGACTGTAGTCTATGGAGCGAAATGCTCAAGTTTGTCATTGTGAATGGTGGTGGGACCCTGGTTTTCCGGTACACCGAGAATGTGCCCTGATTGCACGGAACATCGGGCCATGTGGTCGATGTTTGTGATATATTGGTGGTGCGTGAGTGCACATCTTATGATATATCTGCTTGTAAAATGTTATGCCTGCAGGGAAGGAATACCACTGCCTCGGGTAAGGGGTAAGGTCATTATAAATTGGTCAGCTGAATGCTGACCATTGCCTTGTTTACCACCGTTGCGGTGGATTGTCCCCATACAGGTGCGGGAGAGCCTAATGGAAAATAGTGGGCTGAAGCCCTTGTTGCTGTTGTTGCTTGCCCTCGAATGCTGAATGAAGAATTTTATTATTTTCATGTATGGTCGGCCTGTGTGCCGATGTTTGTAATCCACCCATGTACGGCTTAACTATAAGTCCTTAAGGCCAGACTTGTTGTGTATTTTGTATACTTTCCTTTGTGGTGTTATATATATAAATGGTGGTTTATATATTGTGGACATTCAAATGTGTTGAGTTCAAATAACTTAAAAGCTTCCGTTAGTATGCTCTAGATTAGGATGCGAATAATTTTTGATATTAACCTGTAAACTCTGCCACTTGTTTGTTACATATGGTGTGGGGCCCCGGCCGGACCTTCTACTATATGTCATGTAACGGATGAAGGTGCTACAACAAACACCTCTTAGTATCTTTGGACTGAATGCTCTTAAAGGAGACTCTTGTCTGTTTGCAATTTTGACATGCAGGACATAAGCCTTCTTTAAAGCATTTGAGCTGGGGACTGTTTCTAACCAAGTCCATAGAGAATAGCTTGCTCATAGCTTTATAGTTTAAGTGAGCCAGCCTCTTGTATCATTACACACACAATGAGTCTTTCTCACTAGCAACCAGGCATAGAGGTGATTTCTCATTTACACTTAAGAAATTTAGAAAATAAATGTTCTCACTCCTAGTGCCTGACAAGATAATATCTTGATCACGTGGATTCTTTATCATACATTTATCATTGTGGAAAATAATTTCATACCATATATCACAAAACTGATGTATGCTTATCAGATTGTGGTTCAATCCTTCCACATAAGCCACTATTGTGATGGAAACGAGGCCATTAGAAATGTTACCATATCCCTTGGTGAGTCCTTTCTCTTACCCTCCAAAAATGACTTTTGGTTCATTCCTAACTAGAGTGTAATCCCTTAGCAGACTCCTTGTTCTAGTTATGTGCCTAGAATAGCCACTATCCAAGTATCATATTGCCCTTCCTGTGGTACTTGGTTCCACCTACAAACACAAAATTAATTCACCTTAGGCACCCAAATAGTTTTGTGGCCTTGGTTCCTGTTAGGTCTTGTTGTGTTTCACATAGCAGGCTTTCTAAACAAAACTGGTTGAGTCTTATATGAAGGTGATGTTGGATTATACCAACAATCTAGGGCAAAATGCTCAACCTTCCCATAACACCAACACTCAAATCGGTTGTATCTTTTCTTTGGTTGCACATTTGAAGTTGTTCTTTTGTGCAACTTAGACTTGACATCCAGCCTCCAAGGTAGTTATGCAAAATTTACACCCTTACCTTCTAGGTTTTATTGTGGTGCATTGGGACCAGATCCAAGGAATCCTTGGCTTCTTGGATTGATCACCCTTTATGGTGGTTTTTGGCCTTTATTGCCTTTAGATGTTTGTCCCTTCCAACAAGGCTTTTTATTAACCTTGCCGGTAGTGCACCCAGAACTCATGTGTCCAGGAACACATGAACCCTTCCATCTATTAGAAGTCAGATGCTTGGGAGGTAGCTTAACTGGACCCATTGGGGCTTTACCCTTAGGTTCTGACTTCTTAATAACTTTTTTGGTTTTTTCATACCCTACACCACTTCTAAATGGTGCAGAAAAGGTATCTATGATAGGTAGCACTGACTTGGGTTTTGAGAACTGAGTCAGGAGCTGTATTTCCTGGGTAAGCTTTGCTTCCAGGTCCTTGACAGTCTTGACATGTTCTGCTATGACCTCTATTTGGCTATCTATCTTATTAATTAGATCTATAAGCTTCAGTTTTTGTAGGTCCAACTTTATGTTGACCCTCTCCAACTGAAAAGATACTCCCCTCAGAAATTCTAATTCTCTGGCCTGATCCTTAGCAAGCTCTTTGCTTGCAATCAAGGCCTTTAATAACTTCCCATATATGTTGATAAGGGTGTTGAAATCAGCTTCAGAGTCCGAATCATGTTCTCTATTATTAGAGGAGTATGAACATGATTCACTTTCTGATGCAGAAAAAGAATCTGAAGCAAAACTAGGAGAGATTGGTTTTACATTAGAAGGACTTGAATAGTCCTGATATCCTTCTCCTGATTGGGTCTCCTTAATAGCCATCAGGCCCATGAGAGCCCCCTCCTTTTCTGATTCTGATGAATCAAACTCACTACAGACAGTGTAGAATGTTTCTTTGTCAAGAGGCTTTTGTCAGCCTTCTTGTGCTGTCCAGTCTTCTAGTTCTCTGACTTTTTCTCCTTTCTTTTTGTTGGGCAATCAGCTATGACATGCCCTTGCTTGTTGCAACAATAACACACAATATTAGTCTTAACATATTTGTTCTATGAATATCCATACTTGTCCCCAAATTTCTTCTTCCTGGGTTTCTCTGGATGATTGGTCTTCTTGAGAGAAGAGTCTTTAGCTGGACCCTTCCAGCTGCCCTGCCTTCTTCTCCTCAACATCTTATTGAACTATCTAGAGAAGAGAGACAGTTCCTCCTCAGTTAGGTCTCCTCTTGATGAGGATGATTCTATACACTCAAAGACTGTGTCTTGTCTCTCTGAGAGTGTTGACTTTTCTCTGACATTCCTAAAAGTCTCATCCTTTAGGGTCAAGGACTTTTCTCTATTGTGTGCTCTAGCTAAATCTTCTTCAGACTTCCTGAGATTGAGCTGTAACTCATGGGACAGTAGCTTGCAAAATTGATCTAGGGGGTCTATGTTGGCTAAATTACTCATTTCTCTTATTACATAGTGTTGAATTCTGTGAAGTGAAAGTGGGTGAATGGAAGGCTTGGGAAACCTATCCGCGCGGACTACGCGGACAGGGTTGGCGGACTGCTAGGTCGGCAGGGATGATGCAGGCGGTTTGCTCTGTGGCGGCCTGGGTGGTCTGTTCGCGCGGACTACGCGGACAGCAGCAGCGGTCTGACAGGCCAGTGTATGCTCAGCAGGCGGTTGACTCCCAGGAAGTAACCAGGCGGATAGAAATGCTATCCGCGGAGTCCGGCATGAAGCGGACTGATGAACTGGAGCTCGGCAGACCGGTTTGGCAGTTGCCTTGGTCTTGCTCTAGTGAAGCGGCAAGAGGAAGCCGCGGAGATCGCCGGTCAGCGCGGACAGAAACTGGAGGTCGCTCGGTATGGCGGGCTAGATCCAGTGTCCGCCAGTAAGTGCGGACTGGCCCTTGTGGCCAGTGGACTGGACTTGGTGTGATCTGAACCAAGTCCAGGATGGCTCAGTCCGGGGAGATCGCGCAGTGGAGCGCGGGCTGGTTTCTCAGTCCGCCAAGCGTAGTAGAAGTGTTGTTGCCTTGTTTGCTAGCTTGGGGAAATGCAGACTGGAGAATTGCTTGTGCAGGAGCGTGTGGACTGGAGCCAGAGTCCGCTGAGTCTAGTTTAGCCTTGTGATGAGGTTATGGACTCAGGAGTTGCGGACTGGAGTCTGCTGTTAGCAGACTGGATTGGCGTGTCCGCTAAGTCCGGAGGTGCCTTGGCAATGAGGCAATGGACTTGGGATATGCGGACGGAAGCCGGGTGTCCGCTAAGTCCGGAGGTGCCTTGGAAATGAGGCAATGGACTTGGGATATGCGGACGGAAGCCGGGTGTCCGCTGAGTCCGGCAGGTGCCTTGATGGCGAGGCTGCGGGCTCGGGTTTTGCGGGTTGATGCCTTGTCCGCAGAATGGCGGACACGGCTGTTGTGGAGTCCGGCTGTGGTGGTCCTGGCTTGGTCTCTGGCGGCAAGGCGGGCTGGATATTGGAGTCCGGCCTTGGAGAAGCTGGGGCGGACTGGCTATCTGCACAGGAGCGGCGAACTGAAATGTGTGTCCGCGGGCTGGCGGACACACTTGTTCTAGCTGCGGGATGTGGCGGTGATCCTATCGGCTAGGGCGGTGACCATACTCATCGTCGTGCCTATAAATAGGACTCATGTCACATCAGGAGAAAGGAACCAAAAAACCGAAGTAAGTGAACAGTAATTGAGCTCGCGTAAGTTGCTGCGGTCTGGACCTTGGTGTCCGCGCGGATAGAGAGTTGACCCAGTTGTGCTTTGCAGGTTGTGCGGATAGCGCTGGAAAGCCAGGACTTGGCTCTGATTGCGGTCAGGGACAGTGCGGACTCTGCGGTTAAGCAACAGGCGGAAAACAGCAGGTCGCGGATAGCGACTAGGCGGTCTTCTCTTTGGCAACTTGGTTCGGGGTTCAGGAAGTCGCCTGCTTCAGGCGGACTGTTCCATTCGGTGACGCAGCTTGTGCGGTCTGGCGGCTAGGCGACCTCGCGGTCAGGCGGCCTGCAGATCGGCGGGGAAGAGCTAAGCATTGGAATAAGGGGTGAGTCTGCGCGGCTTGGGTTGCGGTCTGGCGACCTGGCGGACTGAGCGGACTCCACAGCAGTAGGTCGGCGGCTTGTTGTTTGAGTCCGCGCGGCTTGTTTTTTGTTCTTGTCTTTGTAACTGTCTCTGCTCTCCCGGTGTTGGGTTTTAGTGAAGCATGTCTCGCCTTGTAAAGAAGTTTGCTCTTGATCAATAAAGAAGCTTGTGCTGCATGTGTTGCTGGTTGTTACTGCTTTGTTGAGATAACCCCTGCTAACTCCACGATCCGGGAAAACTTTCAACATTATAAGTGGGCGTATCCTCCTTCGGTTTGTTGAGTTTTCAACAGGGTATCCAAGGGGGCGTCTGCGGTTTGTTGAATTTTAACATGGTATCAGAGGGAGGTTATTGGAGTGGTCAAGCAGTGCTCAATGGAAGTAGTTGCTCTTCTGTAAAGGAAACCAGTGGTAGAACTATGGCAGTGGAGGATGCAAGTTGTCTTGGAATTGATCTTCTTACAGAGATGAACTGTGAACGGTGGAAGTCCTGTATGAAGAGCTTTCTTCTTGGCGAGGACCTTTGGGAGGTTGTATGCGAGCAGGAAGACAAGAGGATACTGCTGGCAATGCTGAGGCGATGAGAGCTTGGAAGGAGGCAAATGCGAAAGCGGAGTCTATTCTCAAGCAGGTGATCTCATCGGAGCTCTTGGACCACATCAGTGGATGTCGGTCAGCTGAAAGATATTGTACCTAACCACCTAGAGGGGGGGGTGAATAGGTGACTTGAATCTTTTTAACTTTTTAAGGCAGCAATCAGATTTTATCTCAGAGTTATATCTATTTGTACACAGCAATCACACAGCAATCACAGAATATCACAGCACACAGTAGACACACAGTTTTATAGTGGTTCCCCAAGGTTTGGGTACATCCACTTTCCCCCTTCGCCTATCTAGCAGTGTACTAGATTTGGCCAAACTCCTCCACTATCTCAGAACCCAAAACAGGTTCCTACACCTCAGGCCCAAGGCCCTACAACTCAGCTTCTTCACAAAGCCTACACTCAGCCACCAAGGCCTACACTCAGCCACCAAGGCGTACACTCAGCCACAATAGGCCTACACTCAGAGATTCCAATCTCCTACACTCAGGCTCTCAAGCCATACACTCAGCCTTTATAATTACAGGCTTACAATACTCAGATCCCTAAGGATCCTACAAGATAAAATGAAGTACAATAATTGTAACTCAACAACTCAGAGAAAAGAGAGAAGAGTTGTGAGTTTCTGATGAGTTCTTGGAAGAACTCAGCTGAAATCAATCTCACTTGGCTTTCTTCAAAGCTTCTTGAATGTAGAACTCAATAAGATTGACCTCTTCTGCAGTTGATCCTTGATCTCTGCTACTTAAGATTCAGAATAAATCTGAACCCTTCTTCTCAGTCTGGTTCCAATGACTGATTTCTTGGATGGAGCTCTCTCTCTCCAACTTCTTAGATCTTCACTAGATTCTTCAAGGAATAGCTAGATCTTCTTTGTATATTGATCACTTGTACTTTTGTTCAATCAACAACTTCAACAACATTTCTGTAGACTGTATAAGCCTATTTATAGGCCTTCTTCATGGTAACCGGCTGGTCCGGTTCATAACTGAATTCTGACAACTCTGACAGGTGCAGTAGACCGGCTGGAATGGCAGCTGTCAAGTCATCCAGTCAGTTCTTGAAAATTCTGTAACTGTCTGCAAGTGTCGAGACTGTCTGTCTTTAAGTGTCGACACTTATAGTCCAAGTGTCGACACAAGTTGTCTAAGTGTCGACACTAGTCTACAAGGTGTCGACACAACTCCTTGTGTTGTAGATTTTATATCTCGACACTGCTTCTTCTTCATGTGTCGACACTGATAATGTGTGTCGACACAAGTCCTTGTACTTCAGTATTTTGCTGAATTCTTCTAAGTGTTGACACAACACCTTTGTGTCGACACATCTTCATATGTTGAACTCGCTGAGTGTCGACACTTCTTCTTGGTGTCGACATATGTCTTCAGTGTTGATAATTGCTGAGTGTCGACACATTGCTCTGGGTGTCGACACATTCTTCTTCTGTCGAGACTCTGGCTGAGTGTCGACATAACTCCTTAGTGTCGACACTTGTACTTAGAATATTCTTGAACTTTGCTAAGTGTCGACACAGCTCCTTGTGTCGACACTTTCTTCAAGTGTTGAGTATTCAGCTGAGTGTCGACACATACTTTCTTGTATCGACACTTTCTTCAAGTGTTGACTCTTCTGCTGAGTGTCGACACATTGCTCTGGTTGTCGACACTTATACTTAGTCTCTGCTGACTTTTGCTGAGTGTCGACACAGCCTCCAAGTGTCGACACTTTTTGATGTAGACACAGTCTCTCTGGGTGTCGACACAACTGCTAAGTGTCGACACTGCTTCACTGCACTTTTCTTCACTGAGTGTCGACATAGCTCCTTGTGTCGACACTTTCTGTCTGGTGTCGACTCAACATCCCTGGTGTCGACACAAATACTCCAAGTGTCGACACTGCTTTCCTGGGTGTCGACACAAGTCTTCTTAAGTGTCGACACTTTGTTCCTAGGTGTCGACACATGGACTTAGAAACATTTTCTTCTTTCCTGCAAATACTTAACATGCACAAGTAAACTCAAAACACATCAAATACATTTTGATGTATATCATTGAGTTGGGTGAGACTTCTTCAAATCAGGTACATTTGAACCAATGTACCCAACAATCTCCCCCTATTTGGAGAAGTCATAACCCTTGGTCAATGATATACATCATTCATAATAAAATTACAGAATGATGTGAAACAGGATTATGTAATCAGGAAAGAAACATCACATGTATTAAACAAACATGCATACATAGATATCATCACAGAATAATTATGAAATAAATTTATCACATAGCAAATTTATCGCACAGACATTGTTCTAATAGCTTGTCATATTCATAATTCTAAAGTTTACAGAATGCTTTACATCAAAAGATTACATAGTAAACTTAAGAAAATTTTTATGCTACTTTTGTTCAGCCTCCTTGATTACTATTCCTTTTCCAGCTTGTACTTTGGCTTGAACAAGTGCTTCAGCAACTTCAGTTTCAGCTGGCTTCTTGCCTTTCAGATCCTTTTTCTTAACTCTTCTGCTTTAATCTTTTGCCTTTCAAAATAATGATAAGGCTTGGGAAAGTACTTGCTAGGCTCCTGGGCAGTAGGAGGTAGCTTTCCCATCTTGGCCTTTCTCCTGTATTGGACTATGGCTTCTTTCCTTGTCTCATGTTTTCTCCATTCAAGTTCAGAAAACCATTTATTTCTGTCTTGTATATTATCTTTTGCAGCTTTCCATGCAGTTAAGATAATATTTCTTGAAGTAGGGCTCCACTGCTCAAAGTCTGGTCTCTGTTCAGCTTGCTCCCTAAACCTCTTTTTAGACAATCTGGTTTCTTCTTCTTTCTGTAGAGCTTCTTGCATAGCTTCAGATATTGGCTGAACAACTTTCTCTATAATAACATTGTCCTTTCCCCCAGGTGGGCTATACATGGACTATATATCAGCATGTATCATGTCAAAATCTGGAGGAGGGTAGATGACTTGAGCCACTTCAGGTTGCTCCCCTCCTATATATGCAGGATTAATTCCAGATTCTGCCACATTATCATCATCACAAAGAGGAGGATAACCAAGAGTGGCTCTGATGGAATTAGAAACCCATTTTGCATGGTCAGAGCCAGCTTTGACTAAGACCCTCTCCCCCTTTATGACTTCTCTTTCTATGTGATCCCTTAAATTATCTTTTTGAAATCTGATTTGGGCATTTAGATAATTGACTCCATCCCTGTAGAAAGGTTTTAACCTTTGGAGTTTTTCAGTTATGATCTTCTGAGAGTCTTGAATGGCAGTCTTAACAGCAGTTATTTCTTCTTGGAAGGCTTTATCAATTCTGCTTTAGCAGTAGCAGTAGCTGGAGTCTGCCCTGTAGCTAGATTCTTCATCTCTGTTACTATGGCATTGTGAGAAGCAGTCAAGTTATCATTCATTCTAATTTGATTTTCAAGTACATATCCTTGCTTGACGGCAAGTTCATCAACTTGAGCTTTTATCTTCTCCTGATGTGTAGCCAAGTACACCACTACATTCCCTCCCTTGTGGAAGCAGTCTGTCATCTCCTTCTTATTGAGATTTATCTCAAATCTTATGGACTTTATGTCATGTGCCAGATAAAATTGAAGAGACTTCTGTCCTTCATCTACATACTTCTCAACGGCTTGCCTGTGCTCATCCAGCTTTATCTGCATAGCAACCATAAGAGCATTATAATCTATTGATGGTGCAGGTTGTACTGTAGGCTGTGGTGATATGGTTTGCAAAGCCTTTTTGTAACTCTGGCTCCTTCTTCTAAATACTTGAAATTTCTTTTTCTTTGCCCTTGTAGCCTCCTCATCTTCAGATGCTGAGGTGCTGGCTATGTCTACCCTCTCCTTAGGTAGCTCCTCAACAGTTGGTTGTTTCTCAGGCTCATGCCTTGCAGGTTCTTCAAGAATTTGTATTTGCTCCCCCTCAAGTGGAGCATTCTCTCCTTCAGCAGCTGTACTTTCTTTTCCAAAGTCTTCTTAATCCAGATTAAGAAATAGATCTTCCATAGTAAATTCTTGTGGAGAATGAGCTGGAGAAACTCTTGGCTCATCAACCACTTGATCAGATACAACTTGAACTGTAACAAATGTGTCCTCCATGACAACATCTGGGACTTGACCATGAATCTGAGTTTGCTGATTGTCATAATTTAGGGAATCAGACAATACATTATCCATTATAGGGAAATCTAAAGCATTAAGCTCAGTGATTACCTAAAGGATGATGTTGGTTGCTTGCTCACTCTCAAGAGGAGTGGGCTCTTCCACAACTAGTGGCTCCCCCTGGATTGGATCCTGGTGTAAGGGGCTAACTGGTGGTAGCTCCTCTTGCCTTTCAGCAACTACTTGTTGAGCTAGATTCTTCTCAATAGTCCCTTCTTCATGCTCATCAGGTGTGAAGACAACTTGCTCTTCACTATCAGAGCTGCTAGGTGAAACCTGAGTCACTGGGGCAGCTTTCTTCTTCTTCTTTTGAGGTGTTACTTTCTCAGATGTTACTTTCTCAGGGGTTGGCATCTCCTTTGACAACACCCTGTCCCACCTTGAGAATATCCTCAAGTCCATTTTCCTCATATGGTTGATTTTACTTCCAGCAGCTTGACCCATAACTTCTGGTATAATACCAGCAAGGTATAGACTTAAGATCCTGCCCATGTTGGGCTTCTTTAGGCTTTCCTTAATCTTCTCAAAGATTACTACAGACCAGTCAGTTTTCAGAGTGAAGATTATCCTTGTCATAATACTGAACATATGGGTTGATACCCTATCATGCCCTCCTGGCTTACTTAGGATTACTTTTCCAACAATTTCAGATAGAAACTTTCCTTGGCTGTTCATGCCCTTTCTATTAAACACTGATCCAATCTTCATCTTAGAATCCAGACCACACCATGTCAATGCATCTCTGGTCCTGGAAGCTGTAACCTCTTCTTCTTCCTTAGTTCTTGGTAACTGAAGGATTTTCCTCAAACTTTTTGGTGAAACCTTAACCTTCTCACCATGGACCCTGGACTTGATCTTGAATCCAGATTCGTCTAACTTAGCTCCATTGAGGAATTCCAAGACTTCTTTCTTCCAGATTTTAGTTGGCTCTGAAATAAGATATTCTAACCCTGAGTCTGCAACTAGGGTTACTACAGTCTTGATCTTCGGGTCTGCATCAACAAATGCGTCTCGCACCAGTTCATAGCCTTCATTGACGTTGTCCTCAAGCTTTGGCGCCATTAGGGTTTGAAGAATTTGAACTGAGAGAAGAGAGGTGTCGACACACAAGTTTGGTCTCGAAACTTTTGAAAGCGTGTCGACAGACAAAGGCAAAATCCTATTTATACCTTTCTAGGTTTGAAGATGAAAAGGCGGGCAGCTAACTTAAATTGTGTCGACACTGTCAATAAGTGTCGACACTGACTGATAATGTCTCGACACCTATGTGTCGACACAAGTTTATTCAACATATATATGTGTCAACACTTGTTTATGTGACGACACCACATAACTCGACATTTAGTCGAGACTTTACTTAGATAATTCTGAGTAAAACCTAAGTGTCGACACCACCTTGGATGTGTCGACACCTACTTGTCATGTGTCGACACTAATATTCTGAAGTGTCGACACCAACTTCCTAGATGTGTCGACACCTTTTCACGGAAGTGTCGACACCACTTTTCTGTGTCGACACAGATATCTCTGTGTGTTGACACCTTTTTACCTAGCCATTTCTATAAACTTATTCTAAGTTTATCATTCCTAGTTCAATTTTAAACCTATTGAACTTAGTTTCTTCTAAGGGCTTAGTATACAAATCAGCTAGTTGATTATCTGTTTTAACATATTCCAGTAAAATATCTTCTTTCTCTACATGCTCCCTAAGAAAATGATATTTTATTTCAATATGTTTAGTTCTACTATGGGAAACAGGATTATGTGCAATTGATATAGCACTTGCAGAATCACAAAAGAGTGGAGTTCTACTTACCTGAAATCCATAATCCTCAAGCTGATGTTGTATCCATAGAAGTTGAGCACAGCAACTTCCTGCAGCCACATATTCTGATTCTGCAGTGGAGATAGCCACACTTGTTTGCTTTTTGCTACTCTAAGAAATCAGTCTTCCACCTAGGAATTGACAGGTTCCAGTTGTGCTTTTTCTGTCTTCTTTGCATCCTGCAAAGTCTGCATCTGAATAACCTGTTAGTTCAAAATCCCCATTCCTAGGGTACCAGAGGCCTAGATAAGGAGTGCCCTTTAGATATCTCAATATCCTTTTGACTGCTGTCAAATGAGACTCCTTAGGGCATGCTTGATACCTTGCACACACACATGTAGCATACATGATATCTGGTCTACTTACAGTCAAATATAATAGGGAGCCAACTATCCCTCTATACATAGACTCATCTACAGGTTTCCCTGCATCATCCTTGCTAAGAGACATACTTGACCCCATAGGAGTCTTCATGGTACTGGATGAATCCATACCATACTTCCTTATGAGTTCTAGGGTGAACTTGGACTGGCATATGGATAATCCATTCTCAGTCTGTCTTACTTGGAGACCCAAGAAGAACTTTAGCTCTCCCATACTACTCATCTCAAATTGACCTTGCATTAGTTTTGCAAACTTTTTGCAAAGGCTACTTTCAGTAGACCCAAATATAGTCATCTATATATATTTGGACTAATATTACTTTGCCTCTGGATTCCCTAAGGAATAGAGTCTTGTCTATTTTCCCCCTTGAGAACTTATTCTCAATGAGGAAACTAGACAGGGTTTCATACCAAGCTCTAGGGGCTTGTTTTAACCCATATAATGCTTTCTTAAGTCTATAGACATGATTAGGTAGAGTTGAATCAACAAAACCTGATGGCTGTTCCACATAGACTTCCTCTTTAAGATTACCATTCAGAAATGCTGACTTGACATCCATTTGGTAAACTTTAAATCCTTGAAAGGTTGCATAGGTCAGGAACATCCTTATGCCTTCCAGTCTGGCTACTGGAGCAAAGGTTTGATCAAAGTCAATACCTTCTTCCTGCCTATATCCTTTAGCAACCAATCTTGCTTTGTTCTTAATGATGACTCCATGTTCATCCATCTTGTTCCTATAGATCCACTTGGTCCCAATTATGTTGTGGTCTTTAGGTTTAGGAACAAGCTCCCAGACCTTGCACCTCTTGAACTGATTCAGCTCTTCTTGCATTGCTTCGATCCAATGAGGGTCTAGGATGGCTTCTTCAAACTTCTTTGGTTCAACTTGGGATAGAAAACTGGAGTAGATTGTTGCATTCAGATTTCTGCTCCTTGTTTGTACTCCTTATCTTGGATCACCAATGATTTGTTCTGCTGGATGATCTCTAAGATGCCTATTGGCTGGAGGCATTCTAACTTCAGGTTGAACTTCTTCAACTTCTTCATCTTGCTGTACTCATTGTACTTCTTCTGCATTAGGTACATGTAGTACTCCCCCTGGACAACAGCCACTGTCTTTTACCTGCTGTCTTGTAGTAGGTCTTTCTTCAATAGTGAGCTTGTCCAACTTCTCAGTTATACCTGTGGGGCTGCATACACTACTAGACAACTTATTGTTAATAAGTCTAGTTTCATCAAATACTACATGTACAGTCTCTTCTACAACTTGTGTAGACAAGTTGTAGACTCTATAAGCCTTACTGTTGTTGTTGTACCCAACAAAAATTCCCTCTTGGGACTTGGCAGCAAACTAAGTTAAGTAAGACTTTCCATTGTTAAGTATAAAGCACTTACAACCAAAGATCCTGAAGTAGGATAGGTTTGGTTTCCTGCCTTTCACAACCTCATAGGGGGTCTTATTGTGGCTTTTAGTAATGGTAGCCCTATTAATAACATGGCATGCAGTATTGACTGCTTCAGCCTAGAAATATTCTGGTTGTGATGTATCACTTAATAGGGTCCTACCAGCCTCAATCAAGGTTCTATTCTTCCTCTCAGCAATGTCATTTTGTTGAGATGTGCTTGGTGAAGAAAACTCTTGAAATATCCCAAATTCTTCACATAGTTTTGTCATACTATCAGACTGAAATTCAGTACTATGGTCACTTCTTATTTTGACCACTGTACTATTTAGTTCATTCTGAATTTGTTTAACAAAGCTATAGAAGACACTGGATGTTTCAGATTTCTGTCTAAGGAAGAACACCCAGGAAAACCTTGAGTAGTCATCTACAACTACAAAGGTATAGACCTTCCTACTTAGGCTGTGAACTGGCATTGGACCAAAGAGATCCATATGCAAGAGGTATAAACACCTCACAGCATCTTTGATTTCAATGCTACTAAAGGTGGATCTTGTCTGCTTGCCCTTTTGACAAGATGAGCAAATACCATCTTTAATACACTTAACTTGAGGACCATTCCTCACTAACGTTTTACTAAAGAGTTTGTCAATTGTCTTGTAGTTAAGATGGGCTAGCCTCTTGTGCCATTTGACACAATGAGAGACTGTCTCATCAGCTACAAGACATACTGGAGAACCATTATTCTCAACCATAATGTCTAAGCAATAGACATTCCTTTTTCTATAACCAGTCAAAATGATCTCTTGATCATTTGACCTCCTGATATGACAACCATCTTTCACAAATGAGATGTCATATCCTACATCACTCAATTGACTTATACTAATAAGGTTATGTTTCAAACCTTTAATATAGGCCACTTGAGTAATTGTAATAAAGGAGTTAGATATGTTACCAAAACCCTTGATGATCCCTTTTTCAGAACCACCAAAGGTGACTTTTGGACCATCCTTGATAGGTGTGAAGTCCTTTAGTAAACCCCTTGTTCCAGTCATATGTCTGGAACATCCACTGTCCAAGTACCATATTGGGGCATGGCCACTTGGACTCACCTGCAAAACAGATTAGTGAACCTTAGAACCCAAAGAATTCTTGGGTCCTTGGTACTGGTTAGTTTGCATCCTAACAAAGCTACCTGCAGGTTTTCCAACAGGCAGTTTGCTACTCACTTTGTCACTAGCATTGTGCCAACAGTCCATTGCAAAGTGGTCTACCTTGCCACAGCACCAACACTCAAACTTATTGTACCTTTGCTTAGGTACTGTCTTTGCTGTTTTATCTACAGCTGACTTGTTGACAGTTGGGGCTTTGCCCTTGGACTTGGACTTGGACTGAACAGTCCTTGCAGGTCTAGTAAATCCCAGTCCAGCTTTACCTTTGTGATGAACAAATTCATCAATTATGGGTAGAACTGACTTAGGTTTAGAAAACCTAGCAACTAAGTCTTTCTCCTTCTGAAGATTAATCTCCAGACTCTTGATTTGATCATTCTTAAATGATATAGTCCCCATTTGAATCACAGTTATGTGCTTCAATCTGGCTATCTCATTAAGCTTTTGATCAAACAACTTCTCAAAATCAGTTGCAGCAGCTTTGAGATTAGCAATTTCCTTAGCCTGACTTTTGGCTAGGGACTTGTTCTTCTTATAAGCTTGCAACAGAACTTGATATTCATCTATCAACTGATGAATATCTTCTTCAGACTCAGATGCACTCTCATCACTTGATGATGATGAATCTGATTCTGTACTGGCACAAGAAATTGAACTGAAAGAACAATGTTGTACCTTACTAGGTCCTGGCTGCTCCAGGATTTTGTCACTTTCTATCAATGTCATTAGTCCTTGGCACTGACTGTCCTCTTATTCATATATAGAGTTCATGATCTAAATGAACTCTTCTTCTTATTCCTCAGCAAACAGTCCTATATATGCCTCAGCATCTGACTCAGTTTCTGATGAAGAAATATCTGACAGGCTCTTGTCCTTTTTGGCAACAAAAGACTTTTCCTTCTTGCCCTTGTATTGAGTCCTTTTCTTGTCACTAGACTCCTTCCTTTTTTCTGTACAATCTGCAACAACATGGCCTTGTCTATTACAGCAATAACATACTATTTTTGAAAGAGTTGCTTTGCTAGACTTAGTCTTTTCCGGTCTTTCTTTGTAGACTTTTTATTCTGATAATAGTCTTCTTTTCCCTGTGAAGTAGATGGTCTTGTCCTCCACTGTTTCTTCTTTAAGAACTTCTGAAAATGTCTTGTGAAGGCAGTAAAGTCCTCATCACTTTCACTGCTTTCAGACTTTCTACTTGCTGACTCATCTGACTCAGTTTCAGCAACCTTTGGTGGTGGAGTTGGTGACTTACTTCTGTACTTTCTGGGGGCTTCTGTTTTGAAGGCCACTGTCCTTTCCTTATGTTCACTTCTTGTTGATTTCTCCTCTTATTTCCTCACCATTAACTGCATTTCATAGGACAGCAGTTTGCCAAACAGTGTTGGTGGAGGAATTTCTGCTAACTTTGTCATTTCCCTAATGGCACAGATCTTGGTGTCCCAATCTTTTGTTAGGGACCTTAGAAACTTATCATTGAGTTCATAATTACTAAACTCTCTGTCATAGGACATGAGCTCATTCACAATCCTGTAGAACTTCTTATAGCACTCAGTTATGCTATCAGCTATACCTTGTCTAAAACTTTTATATTCTTGGTTTAGCAAGGATTTTCTGTCTTGCCTTACTTCTTCAAAACCCTCCATGTACACAATAAGAGTATCCCACATTTCTTTAGCTGTCTTACAGTGTATCAAATTCTGAAAAGTTGCATCATCTATAACACTCACAATAATATTTTGAGCTCTTTTGTCCATAGTGGCTAGAATAATTTCATCCTTTGTCATTTCAGAGAAATCCTTAGGTTTTCTCTGATTTGCATCTAAGACTGAAACTTTCATGGGCACATAAGGCCCTTCTTTCACTGTGATATAAATCCTAGGGTCTGAGGCTTCCATAAATAGTCTCACCATTTCCTTCCAGATACCAAAGATCTCTTTCCTACATATGGGTAGCTTCATGGATCCCAATTCCTTATGATTCTCAGTGGAACCCATGGTTCTTGATGTTCTTGATTCTGTAATATCACTTAGACTGAATCTGCCAACAGGATCGACTCAGACAGTTATGTCCCTTTTTGAGTAACCTCCCTCTGATACCACTTGAAAGATATTGTACCTAACCACCTAGAGGGGGGTGAATAGGTGACTTGAATCTTTTTAACTTTTTAAGGCAGCAATCAGATTTTATCCCAGAGTTATATCTATTTGTACACAGCAATCACACAGCAATCACAGAATATCACAGCACACAGTAGACACACAGTTTTATAGTGGTTCCCCAAGATTTGGGTACATCCACTTTCCCCCTTCGCCTATCTAGCAGTGTACTAGATTCGGCCAAACTCCTCCACTATCTCAGAACCCAAAACAGGTTCCTACACCTCAGGCCCAAGGCCCTACAACTCAGCTTCTTCACAAAGCCTACACTCAGCCACCAAGGCCTACACTCAGCCACCAAGGCCTACACTCAGCCACAATAGGCCTACACTCAGAGATTCCAATCTCCTACACTCAGGCTCTCAAGCCCTACACTCAGCCTTTATAATTACAGGCTTACAATACTCAGATCCCTAAGGATCCTACAAGATAAAATGAATACAATAATTATAACTCAACAACTCAGAGAAAAGAGAAGAGTTGTGAGTTTCTTGATGAGTTCTTGGAAGAACTCAGCTGAAATCAATCTGACTTGGCTTTCTTCAAAGCTTCTTGAATGTAGAACTCAATAAGATTGACCTCTTCTGCAGTTGATCCTTGATCTCTGCTACTTAAGATTCAGAATAAATCTGAACCCTTCTTCTCAGTCTGGTTCCAATGACTGATTTCTTGGATGGAGCTCTCTCTCTCCAACTTCTTAGATCTTCACTAGATTCTTCAAGCAATAGCTAGATCTTCTTTGTATATTTATCACTTGTACTTTTGTTCAATCAACAACTTCAACAACGTTTCTGTAGACTGTATATGCCTAATTATAAGCCTTCTTCATGGTAACCGGCTGGTCCGGTTCATAACTGAATTCTGACAACTCTGACAGGTGCAGTAGACTGGCTGGAATGGCAGCTGTCAAGTCATCCAGTCAGTTCTTGAAAATTCTGTAACTGTCTACAAGTGTCGAGACTGTCTGTCTTTAAGTGTCGACACTTATAGTCCAAGTGTCGACACAAGTTGTCTAAGTGTCGACACTAGTCTACAAGGTGTCGACACAACTCCTTGTGTTGTAGATTTTATATCTCGACACTGCTTCTTCTTCATGTGTCGACACTGATAATGTGTGTCGACACAAGTCCTTGTACTTCAGTATTTTGTTGAATTCTTCTAAGTGTCGACACAACACCTTTGTGTCGACACATCTTCATGTGTTGAACTCGCTGAGTGTCGACACTTCTTCTTGGTCTCGACATATGTCTTCAGTGTTGATACTTGCTGAGTGTCGACACATTGCTCTGGGTATCGACACATTCTTCTTGTGTCGAGACTCTGGCTGAGTGTCAACACAACTCCTTAGTGTCGACACTTGTACTTAGAATATTCTTGAACTTTGCTAAGTGTCGACACAGCTCCTTGTGTCGACACTTTCTTCAAGTGTTGAGTCTTCAGCTGAGTGTCGACACATACTTTCTTGTGTCGACACTTTCTTCAAGTGTTGACTCTTTTGCTGAGTGTCAACACATTGCTCTGGGTGTCGACACTTATACTTAGTCTCTGCTGACTTTTGCTGAGTGTCGACACAGCCTCCAAGTGTCGACATTTTTTGATGTAGACACAGTCTCTTTGGGTGTCGACACAACTGCTAAGTGTCAACACTGCTTCACTGCACTTTTCTTCACTGAGTGTCGACACAGCTCCTTGTGTCGACACTTTCTGTCTGGTGTCGACTCAGCATCCCTGGTGTCGACACAAATACTCCAAGTGTCGACACTGCTTGCCTGGGTGTCGACACAAGTTTTCTTAAGTGTCGTCACTTTGTTCCTGGGTGTCGACACATGGACTTAGAAACTTTTTCTTCTTTCCTGCAATTACTTAACCTGCACAAGTAAACTCAAAACACATCAAATACATTTTGATGTATATCATTGAGTTGGGTGAGTCTTCTTCAAATCAGGTACATTTGAACCAATGTACCCAACACATACTCTGTAAAATCACTATAAAATAGTGTGTGTTGTGGTTGTTTGTTTGTGTTTCCTATTCCATTATATTTGCTGAAACTGAAAAGAAACCATCAATATTGCTAGACCACCTATTCACCACCCTCTAGGTGAGACTACCAACAATAATAATCTATCAAATGACAATGGAACAAAACTATCTTTGGATATGTACAGTAGTGTGAAAAATATTGTCCTTCTATGGTCATCCTCAGTAGATTCAATAGGGGTGATCAGGCTATATCATAAGACACGGACTAAGTGTTCAACGTGTTTTCCATCGACTTCTACGACATCCTTTGACTCGTGATCAAGATTAGGCTTAGGGTGAGACTCATTTACGTAAACTCCATACTTAGGATCACGTCCATCAGGAGAATCGATAATATCGACGAAGTGACATCGTAGACACTCAGATGATTTATGCCCCGACTCCATATACTTGAAGCATCAAAATACTCCACTGTTGGGCTTAACCCCAATAATATCCTTACCCTTGGAAGGGATAGTGAATGGGGTCGAAGTCCCGACAGTGACGAGAGGGTGAGGGGAATACAAGACCCTAGCGGTGGTTGTAGTGGTCTCTCTTATTATAGATCTATCAGAAGACCTAGCTCCGCAGGTCCTCTTCTGTAAAGACTCCACTCTCCGTGCGTGACTCAAAATCTCTCTTAAATCCTTAATAGTCAAAAAGTTCTAGCTGATCTCTAATGGAGTAGCGTAACCCATTCAAATAACGGGACATGATCATGTCATCATCCTCTTGGAGGTCGAGGCGAGACTTCAATGTTCGTATACTCATTCACCAATAATTTGTCAGGTTGTAGGTTGTGAAATTGACAGTAGATGGTTTGCAAATAATCAGGTGGAACGTACCGTTTCTGAAGTTGTATTTTAAATTCTGCCCATGTGCTGATGGGGGGCATGCCTAAGTTAAAACAAGAATGCTCTAGTTGTCCCAACCAAACTATGGTGAGGCCTTTCAGTGTAAGTGTGGCGTACTCAACTTGCTTAAGTTGGGGCAGTTGCTTCCAAGGCGAGAAATGATCCATTTGCTCACACCAGCCTAAGCAGCGAACAGGTTGTAAATGTCCATCAAAATCACCAACGTCTAATTTGATTCCTACATCCCAACGGGGGTGATTACGTGATTCAGGTTTTGCAGGCTCTAGTGGCCTAGGGTTAGGTTCTACTTTGACCACTAGGGCAGGTGCTCGATTTAAGTGAAGGGTAGCTTCTAGTGTTGACTAATGTGTAATCCGTTCACTACGTGGCTGAGACCCCCCCCCCCCCCCCCCCACCCCAACCCCTACCCCCACCCCCACCCCCATGGTGGTGGTGAGATTATCGACCGCTTTCATTGTGTCGCTCATACGTTGGGTCAAATCCCCTATGCTATTTTTTAGGTGATTGACTCGCTTTTGCATTTTCTTTTACAAAAAAATTGATTTTATTTTCCTCAAAAATAATTAATTGATTTTAAGAAAATAAAAAAACTTTTTAAATTTGATTAAATCGAGAGAATAACTGAGTGGGTAGAAAAGACATTTTTTTAAAAATTAAGTCGAAATAAAATTTGAAGATTTTTTTGTAGATAAAAAATTAAATTTAAAACTTTGATAATAAAAAATTTATAATTATGATTATTTTTTGAAAACCAGACCTCTTGATTCACAATAGGCGTGAAACAAACTTAGCATTGATACCAAACTAATGTACACTCAAATTAGGATTTCAAAAATTAAATATTTTTAAGCAGGGTATTATTATTTGTTATAAAATAAAATTGGGGTTTTGAAAGTAAGTTGTTTTTTTTAATTTCGAAGAGGGGCAGAGTGGCCGAATCGAGGCCCCTGCGCATAAAACTACTTTTAACGATAAATTTCAGCAAAATTGTTATTCGTTATTCAGAAAAATTCGTCGATGCCTAACAGATTGAGTCGTACTGGGATTTGTACGATCACATGCATAAACCGCAAGCATCAAATTATAGAATAACAAAAATTTAAGTGACTAGAACGTTCATGTCAAGCTCTTAGGCTCCGTTTGGGGGGACTTATCTTCACCGGTCAAGCGGTTACGACTCATGAACTGTACCATAATTAAGGTCCGGTTCATGCGGTCGTAACCGCTTCACCGGTGAAAATAAGTCTTCCCAAACTGAGCCTTAATTATTCAAGTGGATGCATAAATTTAAAACTAAAGAATTTGAGCAATAAAGGGCGAAGATACAACAGAAGAGCAAATCTCGTCCAAACCCGTTAGCAGAGGTGAACTAGTTGTAACCAACTATTTGCAAGAAGGATTTGTTGTAGTCGACAACAGGTAGTAAAGGAGGCAATCGGGATGGCCGTCGGGGCAAGGGGTTTGAAGCACTCGGCTGGCGTGGACTGAAGGAGGCCGCTAGAGCGCTAAATTTGGAGTTGGCTGTAACGACAGGTGTACCGCCAGGATCGATGTGATTAAAGTAAGATATATGGGCCACAGGATAGGCTACACAGCAGGCTTTAATAATTAGTTTAGGAATTATGAGCTGGCTACATGTGTCAGGCCATTTGACCGTTGGAGGGGATTATGACCGTTGCTATTATATCTTTTAAATACACTTGTAAATAGATTAAGGGGCTAATGAAGAATTATTGTTGCTTTTCTCTCCTAACTCTGTCTCTCTCCCCAATTGCTACGTCTCTCTCGTCTCCGGCAGACATATCATTCTCCAACCGACGAGTTCGTCGGAATACGTAACAACTTGGTGCTCTCGTTGAGAGGCACGTCATGGACGTGCCACCATCTTCCTCCTGCAGTTCGGCATCAACCACCACGGTCACCTGGCAAGATCTGAATAAACGACATCAGGTTTATTTGGATCAGAATACCGC
The DNA here is from genome assembly GCA_039583875.1 of Platanthera guangdongensis. NCBI lineage: Eukaryota > Viridiplantae > Streptophyta > Magnoliopsida > Asparagales > Orchidaceae > Platanthera > Platanthera guangdongensis. The sequence goes on along the minus strand of CM077153.1, from coordinate 55,324,509 downwards.
TCTTGCAGATCTGGTTCATACCACGCAAGAAAGATTCGTAAATGATCTATCACAGGTTCGGGCAACGTTAGTATCATCCCAACAACATCATGATGAATTACAGGCATCGCATCAACAGTTTTATCAGGAATTCAGAGATTTTCGAACCGAATTACAAACTCTGGTGCAGCAGATTACTGTCACCACAAAAGGGACCAGATCTTCTAAGCTACAGGTTCAGTCAGTTAATCAACATATTGAAGATCTTCAAGCTCACATGGGCAAACCTGGTGTGAGAAACAAGAGGAGCGAAAATGTTCCACAACTCCAACAAATTAAAATACTTATATAAGTTAATTAAAATCCCGGGTAGGTATATAGAAAACTAACAACTACTCTTTTAAAAATGTCTTAATAAATGTGGAGTCACGATTGAACAAGCGTCGCCAAAAAACATCGCTATTAAATAAAAATTTTGTAGTATGAAGTCGGGAAAAGATTATCGAGGGTTTGTGTATGTGTTAGAAATATTGTTTTTATAAAAATAATTTTTAAAGTAATAATTTGGCGTGTGAGAATAATAATTTTGGTTATTCTTAATTTAATTTTTAGATAGCACTTTTAAAATATTACAAATTAATTTTTAAGAAAACAGCATATCATAATTGTTGCCTAAAGTGAATTCTCATGGACAACATTTCAAAAATGTTCCTTATAAGAGATCAGAGAACAGTTTTTGAATGTTGCACAAAATGTGCTGCCTAAATATGTAAATCTATTACAACACTTAAAAAATGTTCTCTAACAAAGTTTAGGCAACATTTTTATAACTGTTGCCAAGTCAGGTGTTGCTAAAGACCAAAAATATTGTAGTGAGAGACTTTGAAGACTCAAGATTCCCTCCCCTCACACACCCATGATACCTCCTGGGCGGGGTAAGGGGTTGAAGGCTATTCAAGGCCACGAGTTCCAATTCTTGATATTGGGGGATCAGTTACATCATCACCTGGCTTATTAGGAACTCCGCCCCCTGCAGTACGGAAAATTTTTGCGGACGGGACCCGGACGTAGAAGTAGGAACGGGTGTAAATAACCTGCTCGTGGGCCCCACCATCATTTCAACAGTTTCCCCATTTCAAATTCCCGATTCCGGCGATTCCCGTCTTCCGTTCCCCTTCCGAACTCGCAAAAATTAACCCTAGAACACTGTATCGCATTCTTCATTCACCCTGGTACGCCTCGCTCTGCGCTCGCCTCCTCTAATCTCTGCCGATGCTATAATCTCAGGCGACAGCGACACCCTCAACCGCGGAACCGCAAATTAAATTAAACAGAACACGGAAGGAGAAGATAAAGAAGGTGCGAGGTTCTCTTGTTCAACTGTATTTCAAGTTCTTTTTTTCAAATCCAACTGTATTTCAAGTTCGATAATGTTCAAATCCAACTGTGTTTCAAGTTCAATCTGTCTGAAATCCAACTGTATTTCAAGTTCTGTGTTGTTGAAATCCAATTGTATTTCAAGTTCTGTGTTGTTGAAATCCAACTGTATTTCAAGTTCTGTGTTGTTGAAATCCAACTATATTTCAAAGTATTTGAGTTGTCCAACTGTATTTGAGTTCGATTATACTATTTGTATTTCTTGTCCAACTGTATTTAATTTAGTCTGTACAACTGGATTTCTTTTGTTGTACTCAGATGCCGGGCAGCAAATATTTGAGTTGTCGTTGCGTAGTCTCGACTTTCGTTGCAAATGCTCGTCCCTTACTAGATGTGATTTCAGATGATTCGAAGGGTGTTCTACGGGAAGCCAATGTCTTGTCTTTATTCTCTATGCCAGCATTACCACAGAACATTCCTCTATTGTATGTCCTAGTGAAGATGTACAAAAGGGACAAGAGGTGTTTCTTATTAGGAAATCATTACCTAAAGTTAACTGTTAATGAAGTAGCGATGATTCTTGGGCTACCGAACAGGGGTAGGGAATTCCTTTTTTCTAGACTCCCTTTCATGGAGTTTTCTCACAAAGATTTGCTTAATGAAATGCATACTCTTGTAAATGAGGAATGGTCAGAGAATCTCGAGCAGAAACGAGTTAATTTACTCATTAGATATTTGCTAATTGTCTTTTTATTCCCCCTTAAGACCCGCAAGATCCCAAAATGTCTGGGCGTGTTGGATGATGGCGTGGGTGCATTGAGAGATTACAATTGGCCCAAGGCCATTCATGCTTTCTTGCATTTACAGCTAGACTGTCTAAGTCGGGCCAACGCTGTTCGAGAGGCTGACACATGTTTAGGCTACTTTGAAGGCTGCTCGATAGTATTATTGGTAAGAGATGCATTTATATCTGAAAAAAATGATTTACTAATTATAAGTTTTCAACTAAAATGTGTTTTTGTAGGTGTGGTTCTTTGAGCACACCAGTGTGCAGAGAGTAGTACATTTCCATGTTCGGCCTCGAATTTGTCGATGGTCAGACAAACTAAGTTACAGTGCGAAGTTCTGTTTGGACTTGCGTAGTGAGCTTATGAAACCAAATCAGGTATATTTATTTAATTTGTTTTCCCAATTATACAAAGAGCTTGTCACGCATACTACTTTTTGTTATATCTTGCAGCTTAGATTCAAGTTTAGTAGTGTAGAGGAGGTTGAGAAGCCGCTACTAGGGTCGTCGGAGGAGGAGTCTGATTTTGAAGAAATGAATAGCAAGAAAAAGGGAAGAGGAGTGAAGGCTGCCAGGAAGAAGATGACTAGCGTTAATGACTCCGACTTTGAGGATATTGAGAAAGAGAAGGAGAATATGAAGTTGGAGGAGGTTACTAGAAAGGTTTTTAAAAAAAACGAAAAGATATTACTTAGGCAGGTGGATAAGGAGAAGAAGAAGAAGGAAAGGAAGAACGATAAGATAGGCAAAACAAGTGAAGATTGGAGAGGAATGGAAGCTCGTCTTCGTGGTTTTATACGAGAGGAGGTTAGTAAGGCTGAAGGATCTTTGAAGACCTTCTGTGAAACTTGGTTCAAGAGACTGCAAGCTGACATGCCCCAATCCCATCGACGTACACCATCACCCAAACCATCTACTCCTCATCAAAAAGTGTCCCCCACCACATCCTTTTTCACCCAACCAAACCTCGATCTCGCACTTATCAACCTGGAAAGCCCTGCAAAAGTAGACTGTTCGGAGTCAGTGCAAGGGCAACTGAAGACTTACAGGAAGAAGAAGGAAGTGGTCAACTCTCAATTTTACAAAGAGCTTGTCAAGGTGCCTAGCTATCCCGGCAGACCGCATATTGCACCTCGTATGCGAGACACCGTTGATTTTGTTCTTAATCGGTTTGAAGAGAGGTACATTTTGGTTGTCATGCACGTAGTCTCACACTAATAATTACTTTCCAGTCATGTATTGACTTTAAGTATTGTTACAGATCCAACGTTATTTTTTCAAGCGGGAACCTTCAACTCACAAGAGGGGCAGCAGATGATCTGTTAGGAACTGGTTGGATATCTGACAGTCATCTGGATGCTTATGCAGTGTTCCTCGGGTCAAAGCAAAAGCGGTCAATGGGAGGAATGAATAGTTTCATATACGTTTCACCAAATCACGCAGTATGTTTTTTGCCTGTGTCCACGTTTTAACATGATTCATGTTGTTTATTATTACAATTTTGAACTCATATCATTTTATTGTGCAGTATTATAAGACCAACAATGTCCCAAATTGCCAGACCTTGTTGAGTCACATAACATTGACCCGTGTACAGGCAGTTGATCTAATACTTATGCCATGTCACATGTCTAGCCATTGGACATTGCTCGTTTGTCGCCTCAAAGAACATTATTGGGAGTTCTATGATTCGCTTAGGAGTAGCCGCCATCGCGCCACTCTTCAAAATTTGGTACACTCGCACCACCGTATGAAGGCTACGGTTTCATTCTTCCTAACAATTTAGCTTTCATGCAGGTTAGGTGTTTATACGAGGATGCTAGTGATGCTTTGCAAGAAGCTATAACCCACTGGCCTATCAACGACGTCGACGATCTGCCACAGCAAGACAATGGAAACGATTGTGGTGTTTTCGTGATGAAGTTCATGGAGGCAGTGTTGTCAACCAAGACAGTTGCTTGGAAAGAATTAAAGAATTGGTGTGAGGAGATGCCTACATTTCGCGCTAAAATAACAGCAAACATATTCCGGGCTTTTTCAAATGTAATTGAATCTAACGACAATTGACAATGTTGTAATTATTTATAAGACTGATTATGATCCTGCACTAATCATTTGAATGCTTCTCACGTATACTTACACATGTTCTATACACTTCTGCAAATACACATAATTAGAGTCCGATTAATTTGTGAATGTTAATCATATGAACTACAGAGAGAGAATATGTTCTACATTATTAGGCATTACTTTTTTGTTATTTTAAGAATTGCAGATAGGCAAACAATACCTGCAAATATAAACTCCTTATTTCTATTGTGCCTAAATGTTTCTCCTCCGTATATTTGTAGCCTTCTTATTTTCAAGTGTTAAAAGACAACATGAAACTATGATGCAGCATCAGGGAACTCATATTAATATAGAATAATCCTGCATGCCAACACAAAACTCATGTGGGCTGTGTGTATTTGGACAATGGCAAATATCATCACATATTGTATTATAATTTGAAAAACAAGTAGTTTATCACTAGGAAGGGTACTCGGCTAATAAAAAGAGTCCTCTAAAATCGACAAAGACATCCATCTCTCCATGGCAAACACATTGTTGCAGAAGGTTAATCATATGAATGCTGAGAATTAATCATGTCTAACGTCAACATATCATATCACATCATATGTACCCGCTTAATCATGGTTTGAATACATCAGGGATGCTCGAAAAATTAAACGACAAATCCAAGTCAAATTCTTCTTAAGAATCAAAATCTCTATTATTGGCCGGTGGAGTTGACTGGTGCGCATGAGCTGGAGAATCCAGGAAGTTGTACACCGGGATTGGTTCTGTCTTTAATTCAACTTTTTTTCCTACATTTCGAAACATAATTTTTATTAATTTTTAATGACATAAAGTAAAAACATAGAATATTTTGTAAACATTGAAATAAATTAAAACATTACTTGACTTTTTGATATTTTTCTCCCAATGTCCTTTAAGTCTTGCGTTTGAAAAACCTTTCGGCCGCTTCTTGGGAGGGTCCCTTAAACATGATTCTTTTTTGTCGTTATGATTTGCATCTTCAATGACTAAAGCTTCAACCCTCCTAGCCAAATCATTCATTGCAGTCATAACAAGTTCTTTTGCTGGTTGACAGCTCTCAATTTGGAGGGATAAATCATATGTAAACCTCATTAAATGATTTCTAAAAATCACATTTGATTCCTTTTGGGCCATTGAAGGCGAGTAGGGAAGGTAAATACCTCTCTTAGCATTCACACTGAATCTTTTGAGTAAATATTGAGCGGGAACCTGCTTTACATTTCTATGTATGAATATTCGCAAAACATGCTTGCATTGAATACCTTTGGTTTCAAATCCTCGACAAGAACATTTTGCTTCATCGGTACTCATATTGAGGTTTACGAACCAATTTTTACCATCTTGATCTTCATCACACTGTGCGGTCCCATATAAAATACTATTGTCATCGTATATCGTCTCATTAACTATGCTAACCCCAATAGCACCCTCCATGAAGGATTTCTCAAAAATAGAAAACATCTTCCTGGTATAAACCTTTGAAACTTGCTTAAGTAAGTTGCTACCTTTATATTTCAAACTAACACTCCCGTGTATGCACTTGAAATCTTCATCAAGCTCAGCTGTCCGCCATGTTGACACAAGTTTCTCAAAACCGATGAAACACTCTACAAGAGAGTTTGTTGCTTTCGAACAACCATGCAACCCGTTATTTGCAGATTCACTCTTTGAGTCGACAAAATGCCGAGATCCAAAACATCCTTGTTGTAGGCAGTGGACCACTTTTGCTTAACTGAATATAAGTCCTTCAACCATCTATTGTCATGTAAGCTTCCTTTCAACATCATCTCATTCCAATACTGTTCAAACTCAAACTCAGAGTCACACTTGCTCATGCATTGATAGAATAAACCTCGCACACCTTTGTCAAGGTTGAAACAATGGACTTTCGAAGGAGCTTTCTTTGAGATGTGCCATTGGCACAATCGATGCCGGCTGGTGGTGAAAACCCGCTCAATAGCCACCGACATAGCCCGATCTTGGTCAGTGAAAATAGTGATGGGTTGTTTACCACCAACGAACTTAAGAAAAGTATCAAAAACCCAACAGAATGAATCAATGGTTTCTTCTGCTATGAAAGTACAACCGACGCAAATACTTTGCCAGTGATTGTTAACAGCAATGAAAGGTGCGCATGCCAAGTTATATTTATTTAGTCTATAGGTAGTATCAAAAATAATAACATCCCCGTAACAATCATAGTCAATCTTAGCACGCCCATCCATCCAAAAAAAATTGGTCAACCGATTTAGCTCATCTGTTTGAACTTCGTACGAAAACATACTATCCTCAAGTTGTCTTGCCTGTAGCATTTTCAGCAAACTAATCGAGTCACCAGATTCAATTAAAGCCTTTTTACTACGATGAACATAATTATAGGCATCAGTTTTACTAAATCCGACATTTTCAATACCTCCAACTTCTTCGGAAATAAAATTGTACGCATGCACTGTTTTAATACCAGCCCCTGTCATATTTTTTATAAGATCGCCCTGCAAATCTGATACCTTTCTATTTGACCTCAACAAATGCTTCTCTTTCTCCAATGCAAGGGGGTGATTATGCTCCTCCACAAACTTTGAAACAGTCCAATTCTGCCCTTTTGTATCAGTTCTAAAATGACAACAAGCAAGACAACCTGTTCGAGTGTCTAATTTACGATACTTAATTGGTGACGGTTTTGGGTGTTTCTTTCCATCCTTCGAGCACGTATATTCCCGTACTTTTATAGTTCGGGTGTGTGTCCAGTAAATAATGTGTTCCTTACGAACACTAAATCCGGTTTTGTGGGCGTAGTCACAATACAAAGCATAAGCCTCTTCTTCTGACTGGACAACAGGAAAAGTATGATATTTACTTGGAATCTGCAGAAAAATATGAAGTTCGATATTAGAATACAGTCGTACTTAAACAATACAATTGAAGCTCAATATTAAAATACAGTTGTACCTTAAAAATACAGTTGCAGTTCAATATTAGAATACAGTCGTACTTTAAAAATACAGTTGAAGTTCAATATTAAAATACAGTTCAAGTTCAATATTAGAATACAGTTGTACTTTAAAAATACAGTTGAAGTTCAATATTAAAATATAGTTGAAGTTCAATATTAAAATACAGTTGTAACTCAGATGCAGTGCTACCCTAAGAAACAATACATACAGTACAGAGCATACAAAAAAGAATGACATTTTAAGTTTAACATTAAAATACAGTTGTAAGGATGTACAACATGTACTCGCCGAAAAAGTAGGCAACCTAACAGTCCAGGGAACAAGCTTAAAGAAGAACTTGAAGGTCGATGGAGGTACAACAGTTCATTAAAATACAGTTGTAAAGGAAACTTACATGTTCTTCTTTATACATTTCGTCACTGCAGGCCCCCAAGTCATTACCCCCCTGCTCCATTGATCCCAGATGCAGCGACGGAAGCTTGGCGGCGGGAAATTTTCCGGTCGATGGAGGTAAAAGGTAATGACGGAAGATGGAGATCGATGGAGGTTTCTGCAACTTTAGCTTCCGGGAAGAGAAAGACCGAAAAGACGGTGGGGCCCACGAGCAGGTTATTTACACCCGTTCCTACTTCTACGTCCGGGTCCCGTCCGCAAAAATTTTCCCTGCAGTACAGACAGCAATTAATTCAGTTCAAGTTAAGCCAACAATAAATGCAAATACCATACAAATGTCGGAATTTCCTATGCCGCAATGTCACGACACCAGCATTCTGACGTCGGGCCTGACGGATACAACCAGGCACCGGTGAAAATGTTATGTCCCAGATTCTCTTCGGGCCACCCAACGGATTCGCTGTACAAAATCGAAATGTACTTTAGGTATAACAACATAAATCCCATGGGTTTTCTTTTTATCGCCTCTATGCATTTGGATCGTTCGGCGGCTCGATGGTTTCAAGGCTTAATGTGCGACCGGTTATGTCAAGATTCGGGGTGCTACTTGAGTTGAGCCGGCTCGAAAATAGCTCGACTCGCGCTCGAGCATGTCGAGCTCGAGCTCATCGAGCTCGAGCCTGATTTCGAGCCAAGCTCGAGCCTGATTTCAAGGCAAGCTCGAGCCTAAGTAACCCTGTTCATGAGCTCGCGACCTGACTCGCGAGCTTTTTTTAATTAAATAATATATATTATTAGTATTAAATATTTTAATATATTATAATATTAACATGATATTAATATAATATTATTAAAGTAATAGTTTTATATTATTAACATAATATTAAGTTCGAGCCGAGCTCGAGCTCGTCGAGCTCGAGCTCGAGCTCGAAAAAAGAAGCTCGAGCTCGAGCCAGCTCTTTTTGATGAGCTCGACTCGAGCTCGACTCGTTTGCAGGCCTAGTCAAGACTGGCGCGCTTTTAAGGAAGCCATCCACGATAGATTTGGTCCCACCGAATATGAAGACCCCTACGGTAAATTCACAGAACTAGTACAAAATTCTACTGTTTTTGCTTACCAGGAAAAATTTGAAGATCTTTCTTGTCAATTTGATGGACTTTCTCAAGTAAAATTACGAAAAAATTTTATTTTCGGGTTAAAACTGCATATAAAAAGGCAGTAATTGCCCATAATCCGACCACTTTATTCAACGCATTTAAATTAGCTCGATTATACAAGGATCCTAGTCCCGAGGAGTTTAAGGTGCGAAAACCCTGGTCCAATAATTTGTCAAATAATCAGGCTGCCCCAAGAAGCCATCCATTTAGGCGTTTAACACCGGCGAAAATGCAACTTAGGCGGGACCGTGGCCAATGCTTTACATGCGAAGAAAAATATGTACAAGGACATAAATGTAAGAATCGACCGACATTGTATTTTTTTGAAGGAGAACTAGAGGATCACCTGGAACCGATAGACAACGGAAAATGAAGATGATTTAACACAGGAAATAGATATAAGCCCAGAGATTAGTTGCAATGCTCTCTTGGGAACTTATTCTTCTAAACCCTTACGCGTCCAGGGAACCATAGGACACAATCCAGTACACATTTTTATAGATAATGGGAGCTCCCATAATTTTATGACAAAACGAACAGCAAGGTATAATAATCTTTTCACGACCGCTATCATTCCTTTTAAAATATAAGTAGGAAATGGGAATGTAATGTTTTGCCATGAAAAATGCAACAAAATTACTCTTACTATACAAGACATCGCATTTACCTTCGACATGTTCCTAATTGATTTACATGGCGCTGACATCATTTTAGGTATCCATTTGCTAGAAACACTAGGTGACGTGACCACGAATTACCGAACATTTGAAGTATCATTCTTCTTTAACGACAGTCCCCACCGTATTCAGTGTGAAACTTCCCTTAATTCTGATCAGGTTACTCCTGTTGAGTACATTGGTTTAAATGTACCTGATTTGAAGAAGCCTCACCCTACTCAATGATATACATCAAAATGTATTTGATGTATTTTTGAGTTGTGTTATGCAGGTTAAGTATTTGCAGGGAAAGCAGAAAAGATTCTAAGTCCATGTGTCGACACCCAGAAGGAATGTGTCGACACTTAAGAAGACTTGTGTCGACACCCAGGCAAGCATTGTCGACACTTGGAGTAATTGTGTCGACACCAGGGATGCAGAGTCGACACCAGACAGAAAGTGTCGACACAAGGAGCTGTGTCGACACTCAATGAAGAAAAGTCCAGTGAAGCAGTGTCAACACTTAGAAGCAGTGTCGACACCCAAAGGAACTGTGTCTACATCAGAAAGTGTCGACACTTGGAGGCTGTGTCGACACTCAGCAAAAGTCAGCAGAGTCTAAGTATAAGTGTCGACACCCAGAGGAATGTGTCGACACACAGCAGAAGACTCAACACAAAGGAAAAGTGTCGACACAAGAAAGAATGTGTCGACACTCAACAGAAGACTCAACATATGAAGAATGTGTCGACACAAGGAGCTGTGTCGACACTTAGCAAAGTTCCACAAAATTCTAAGTACAAGTGTCGACACAAAGGAGATGTGTCGACACTTAGCCAAAGTCTCAACAGAAGAAGATGTGTCGACACAAGAAGAAGTGTCGACACTCAGCGAGTATCAACACAGAAGACAAGTGTCGACACTAAGAAGAAGTGTCGACACTGAACAAGTTCAACACGTGAAGATGTGTCGACACAAAGGAGTTGTGTCGACACTTACAGGAATACAACAAAATACTGAAGAACAAGGAGTAGTGTCGACACACAATATCAGTGTCGACACATGATGAAGAAGTTGTGTCGAGAAGTGAATTCTACAATACAAGGAGTTGTGTCGACACCTTGAAAGCTAGTGTCGACACTTAGTATACTTGTGTCGACACTTGGTCTATAAGTGTCGACACTTAAAGACAGATTGTCTCGACACTTTCAGACGGTTACAGATTTTTCAAGAACTGACTAGATGACTTGACAGCTGCCGTTCCAGCCGGTCTACTGCACCTGTCAGAGTTGTCAGAAATCAGTTATGAACCGGACCAGCCGGTTACCATGAAGAAGGCCTATATATAGGCTTATACTGTCTACAGAAACAGTTGTTCAAGTAATTGTAAAAGAAAGAAGATCTAGCTATTACTTGAAGAATCTAGTGAAGATCTAAGAAGTTGGAGAGAGAGAGCTCCATCCAAGAAGACAGCCGTTGGAACCCGACTGTGAAGAAGGATTCAGACTTTGTTCTGAATCTTAAGTTGTAGAGATCAAAGATCAGCTGCAGAGAAGATCAACCCTATTGTGTTCTACATTCAAGAAGCTTTGAAGAAAAGCCAAGTCAAGTTGATCTCAGCAGAGTTCTTCCAAGAACTCATCAGGAAACTCTCAACTCTTCTCTCTTTTCACTGAGTTGTAGGGTTTACATTTTGTATTCATATTATCTTGTAGGATCCTTAGGGATATGAGTTGTAAGCCTGCTATTATAAAGGCTGAGTGGTAGGGCCTATGTGCCTGAGTGTAGGAGATCTGTATCTCTGAGTGTAGGCCTGTTGTGGCTGAGTGTAGGCTTTGTGAAGAAGCTGAGTGTAGGTCTTTGAAGAAGTCTGAGTTGTAGGGTCTTGGGCCTGAGCTGTAGGAACCATTGAGGGTTCTGAGTGTAAGATCTGAGGATCTGAGATAGTGGAAGAGTTTGGCCGAATCTAGTACACTACTAGATAGGCGAAGGGGGAAAGTGGATGTACCCAAACCTTGGGGAACCACTATAAATCTGTGTATCTACTATGTGCATGTGTGATTCTGTGATTGTTGATTGTTTGCTGTGTTAAAGTAACTATAACTCTGTGATATAATCTGAAGTCTGCCTAAAAAGTTAAAAAGATTTAAGTCACCTATTCACCCCCCCCCCCCCCTCTAGGTGAGTAGGTACAATATCTTTCAAGTGGTATCAGAGCCAGGTTACTCAAAAAGGACTTAACAGTCTGAGTAGATCCTGTTGGCAGATTCAGTCTAAGTAAATTGCAGAATCAAGAAAATCAAGAAACATGGGTTCAACTGAGAATCATAAGGAACTTGGATCCATGAAGTTACCCATTTGCAGAAAAGAAATATTTGGCATCTGGAAGGAAAGGGTGAGACTTTTTATGGAAGCCTCAGACCCTAGGATATACATCACAGTTAAAGAAGGGTCATATGTGCCCATGAAGGTTTCAGTCTTAGATGCAAATCAGAGAACACCTAAGGACTTCTCTGAGATGACAAAAGATGAGATAATTCTAGCCACAATGGACAAGAGGGCTCAGAATATCATTGTGAGTGCTATTGGTGATGCTACCTTTCAGAATTTAATACACTGTAAGACATCTAAGGAGATGTGGGATACCTTGATAGTGTATATGGAGGGTTCTGAAGAAGTGAGGCAAGAAAGAAAGTCTTTGCTAAATCAAGAATATGAAAGTTTTAGACAATGTAGGTCTGATAGCATCACAGAATGCTATAAGAAGTTCTATAGGATTGTCAATGAACTAATGTCCTATGGAAGAGAGTTCAGTAATTATGAGCTAAATGATAAGTTTCTAAGGTCCCTAACAAAGGATTGGGACACCAAGATCTGTGTCATAAGGGAAATGGCAAAGTTAGCAGATATCCCTCCACCAACACTGTTTGGAAAATTGCTATCCTATGAGATGCAGTTAATGGTGAGAAAAGAAGAGGAGAAATCTACAAGAAGTGAACATAAAGAAAGGACAGTGGCATTCAAGACAGAAGCCACCAGAAAATACAGAAGTAAGTCACCAACTCCACCTCCTAAAGTAGCTGAGACTGAGTCAGATGATTCAGAAAGCAGAAAGTCTGAAAGTAGTGAAAGTGATGAGAACTTTACAGCATTCACAAGACACTTTCAGAAGTTCTTAAAGAAGAAACAGTGGAGGACAAAGCCATCTACTTCACAGGGTAAAGAAGACTATTATCAGAATGAAAAGTCATCAAAGAAAGACAGGAAAAAGACCAAGTCAAGCAAAGCAAATCTATCAAAAATTGTTGGCTATTGCTGTAACAGACAAGGACATGTTATTGCAGACTGTACAGAGAAAAGGAAGGAATCTAATGATAAGAAGAAGACTCAATTCAAGGGCAAGAAGGAAAGATCTTTTGTTGCCAAAAAGGATAAGAGCCTGTCAGACATATCTTCATCAGAAACTGAGTCAGATGCTGAAGCATACATAGGACTGTTTGCTAAGGAAGAGGAAGAAGAGTTCATCCAGATCATGAACTCTATATATGAATAAGAGGACAGTCAGTGCCAAGGACTGATGACATTGACAGAAAGTGACAAAATCCAGGAGCAGCCTGTACCTAGTAAGGTACAAAATTATTCTTTCAGTTCAATTTCTTGTGCTAGTTCAGAATCAGATTCATCATCATCAAGTGATGAGAGTGCATCTGAGTTTGAAGGGGATATTCATCAATTGATAGATGAATATAAAGTTCTGTTGCAAGCTTTTAAGAAGAGCAAGTCCCTAGCCAAGAGTCAGGCAAAGGAAATTGCTAGTCTCAAAGTTGCTGCAACTGATTTTGAGAAGATGATTGATCAAAAGCTAAATGAAATAGCCAGACTGAAGCATATAACTATGATTCAGATGGGGACTATAACTTTTAAGAATGATCAAATCAAAAGTCTGGAGATTAGTCTTTAGAAAGAGAGAGATTTAGTTGCTAGGTTTTCTAAACCAAAGTCTGTTCTACCCTTAATTGATGAATTTGTTCATCAAAAAGGTAAAGCTGGACTGGGGTTTTCTAAACCTGCTAGGACTGTTAAGTCCAAGTCCAAGGGCAAAGCCCCAGCTCTCAACAAGCCAGCTGTAGATAAAACAGCTAAGAATGTACCTAAGCAAAGGTACAATAGGTTTGAGTGTTGGTGCTGTGGCAAGGTAGGCCACTTTGCCATGAACTGTTGGCACAATGCAAGTGTCAAAGTGAGTAGCAAACTGCCTGTTGGAAAACCTGCAGGTAGCTTTGTTAGGAAGCAAACTAACCAGTACCAAGGACCCAAGAATTCTTTGGGTTCTAAGGTTCACTAATCTGTTTTGCAGGTGAGTCCAAGTGGTCATGCCCCAATATGGTACTTGGACAGTGGATGTTCCAGACACATGACTGGAACTAGGGTATTGCTAAAGGACTACACACCAATTAAGGATGTTCCTAAAGTCACCTTTGGTGGTTCTGAAAAAGGAATCATCAAGGGTTTAGGTAACATTTCTAGCACCTATATTACTATTACTCAAGTGGCTTATGTTGAAGGTTTGAAACATAACCTTATTAGTATAAGTCAATTGAGTGATTTAGGATATGACATCTCATTTGTCAAAAATGGTTGTCATATCAGGAGGTCAAATGATCAAGATATCACTTTGACAGGATATAGAAAAAGAAATGTCTATTGCCTAGACATTATGTGTGAGACCAATGGTTCTCCAGTGTGTCTTGTAGCTGATGAGAAAGTCTCTCATTGTGTAAAATGGCACAAGAGGCTAGCTCATCTTAACTACAAGACAATTGGCAAACTCTATAGCAAAGAGTTAGTGAGGAATGGTCCTCAAGTTAAGTGTATTAAAGATGGAATATGTTCAGCTTGTCAAAAGGGCAAGTAGACTAGATCCAGCTTTAATAGCATTGAAAACAAAGATGTTGTGAGGTGTTTATACCTCTTGCATATGGATCTTTTTGGTCCTATGCCGGTTCACAGCCTAGGTAGGAAGGTCTATACCTTTGTGGTTGTAGATGACTACTCAAGGTTTTCCTGTGTGTTCTTCCTTAGACAGAAATCTGAAACACCTAGTATCTTCTATAGCTTTGTCAAGCAAATTCAGAATGAACTAGACAGTACAGTGGTCAAGATAAGAAGTGACCATGGTACTGAATTCCAGTCTGATAGCATGACAAAACTATGTGAAGAATTTGGGATATTTCAGGAGTTTTCTTCACCAAGAACACCTCAGCAAAATGACATTGCTGAGATGAAAAATAGAACCTTGATTGAGGCTTGTAGGACCCTATTAAGTGACACATCTCTTCCAGAATATTTCTGGGCTGAGGCAGTTAATACTGCATGCCATGTAATTAATAGGGCTACCATTACTAAAAGCCACAACAAGACCCCCTATGAGATTGTGAAAGGCAGAAAACCAAACCTATCCTACTTCAGGATCTTTGGTTGTAAGTGCTTCATACTTAACAATGGAAAGTCTTACTTGACTAAGTTTGCTGCCAAGTCCCAAGAGGGGATCTTTGTTGGGTACAGCAACAATAGTAAGGCTTATAGGGTCTACAACTTGACTACACAAGTTGTAGAGGAGTCTGTACATGTAGTATTTGATGAAACTAGACTTATTAACAATGAGTTATCTAGTAGTATTTGCAGCTCCACAGGTGTGACTGAGAAGATGGATAAGCTCACTATAGAAGAAGGACCTACTGCAAGACAGGAGGTAGAAGATAGTGGCTATTGTCCAGGGGGAGAACTACATGTACCTAATGCAGAATAAGTCTAAGGAGTGCAGCAAGATGAAGAAACTGAAGAAGTTCAACCTGAAGCCAGGATGCCTCCAGCTAATAGGCATCTTAGAGATCATCCAGCAGATCAAATCATTGGTGATCTAAGACAAGGGGTACAAACAAGGAGCAGAAATATGAGTGCAGCACTCTTCTCCAGTTTTCTATCCCAAGTAGAGCCAAAGAAGTTTGAAGAAGCCATCCTAGACCCTCATTGGATTGAGGCAATGCAAGAAGAGCTGAATCAGTTCAAGAGGTGCAAAGTCTGGGAGCTTGTTCCTAAACCAAAAGACCACAACATAATTGGAACCAAGTGGATCTTTAGGAACAAGATGGATGAACATGGAGTAATAGTCAAGAACAAAGCAAGATTGGTTGCTAAATGATATAGGCAGGAAGAAGGTATTGACTATGATCAAACCTTTGCTCCAGTAGACAGACTAGAAGCCATAAGAATGTTCCTGACCTATGCAACCTTTCAAGGTTTTAAGGTATATAAAATGGATGTTAAGTCAGCCTTTTTGAATGGCAATCTAAAAGAAGAAGTCTATGTGGAACAGTCATCAGGTTTTGTTGATTCAACTCAACCTAATTATGTCTATAGACTTAAGAAGGCATTGTATGGGTTAAAATAAGCCCCTAGGGCTTGGTATGAAACTCTGTCTAGTTTCCTCATTGAGAATAAGTTCACAAGGGGGAAAATAGACAAGACTCTATTCCTTAGGGAATCCAGAGGCAAGATAATACTAGTCCAAATATATGTAGATGACATTGTATTTGGGTCTACTGAAAGTAGTCTTTGCAAAAAGTTTGCAAAACTAATGCAAGGATAATTTGAGATGAGCAGTATGGGGGAACTTAAGTTCTTCTTGGGTCTCCAAGTTAGACAGACTGAGAATGGTTTATCCATATGTCAGTCTAAGTTCACCCTAGAACTGATAAGGAAGTATGGTATGGATTCTTCCAGTACTATGAAAACTCCTATGGGTTCAAGTATGTCTCTTAGCAAAGATGATGCAGGGAAACCTGTAGATGAGACTTTGTATAGAGGGATAGTTGGCTCCCTTCTATACTTGACTGCAAGTAGACCAGATATAATGTATGCTACATGTATCTGTGCTAGGTACCAAGCATGCCCTAAAGAGTCTCATTTGACAGCAGTCAAAAGAATACTGAGATATCTAAAGGGCACTCCTTATCTAGGCCTTTGGTACCCTAGGAATGGAGACTTTGATCTAACAGGTTATTCAGATGCAGATTTTGCAGGCTGCAAAGAAGACAGAAAAAGTACAACTGGAACCTGTCAATTCCTAGGTGGAAGACTGATTTCATGGAGTACCAAAAAACAAACAAGTGTGGCTATCTCCACTGCAGAATCAGAATATGTGGCTGCAGGAAGTTGATGTGCTCAACTTCTATGGATACAACATCAGCTTGAGGATTATGGTATTCAGGTAAGTAGAACACCACTATTTTGTGATTCTACTAGTGCTATATCAATTACAAACAATCCTGTATCCCATAGTAGAACTAAACATATTGAAATAAAATATCATTTTCTAAGGGAACATGTTGAAAAAGAAGATATTTCACTAGAATATGTTAAGACAGATAATCAACTAGCTGATATGTATACTAAGCCTTTAGAAGAAACAAAGTTCAATAGGTTTAAAATTGAACTAGATATGATAAACTTAGAATAAGTTTATAGAAATGGCTAAGTAAAATGGTGTCGACACAGAAAAGTGGTGTTGACGCTTCAGGGAAAAGGTGTCGACACATCTAGAAAGTTGGTGTCGACACTTCAGGAAATTACTGTCGACACATACAAGGTCAGTGTCGACACAACCAAGGTGGTGTCGACACTTAGAGTTTACTCAGAATTATCTAAGTAAGGTCTCGACTAAATGTCGAGTTGAGTGGTGTCGACACATAAACAAGTATCGACACATATATTCTGTCAACTATACTTGTGTCGACACATAGGTGTCGAGACATTATCAGCCTGTGTCGACACTTTTCCACAATGTCGACACAATTTCAGTTAGCTGACCCGCCCTTTCATCTTCAAACCTAGAAAGGTATAAATAGGATTTCTCCATTGTCTGTCGACACGCTCACAAAAGTTTCGAGACCAAACTTGTGTGTCGACACCTCTCTTCTCTTAATTCAAATTCTTCAAACCCTAATGGCGCCAAAGCTCGAGGAGAACGTCAATGAAGGCTACGAACTGGTGCGGCATGCGTTTGACGATGCAGAACAAGAGATCAAGGATGTGGTAACCCTAATCGCAAACACAGGATTAGATTTTCTTGTTTCAGAACCTACTAAGATCTGGAAGAAAGAAGTATTGGAATTTCTAAATGGAGCAACCCTAGACGACTCTGGATTCAAGATCAAGTCAAGGGTTCATGGAGAAAAGGTGAAGGTCTCACCAAAGAGTTTAAGGAAGGTTCTAAACCTACCAAGGACAAAAGAAGAGGATGAAGTAACTGCTTCTAAGACCAGAGAAGCATTAACATGGTGTGGTCTAGATTCCAAGCTGAAAATTGGATCTGTATTCAATAGGAAGGGCATGAACAACCAGGGCAAATTTCTTTCAGAAATTGTTGGAAAGGTTATCCTGTGCAAGTTTGGAGGACATGATAGGATTTCTGCTTATATGTTCAGCATCATGACAAGGATTATCTTTCAACTAACTACTGATTGGTCTGCAGTATTATTTGAGAAGGTTAAGGAGAGTCTGAAGAAACCCAATTTGGGTAGAATTCTAAGTATTTACTTGGCTGGTAGTATACCAGAAGTAATGAGTCAAGCTGCTGGAACAAAGATCAACCATATGAGGAAGATGGACATGAGGATCTTCTCTAGGTGGGACAGAGTTTTAACTAAGGAGATGCCTACTCCTGAGAAAGTAACACCCCTAAAGAAGAAGAAGAAAACTGCCCCAGTGGCTCAGGATTCATCTAGCAGCTCTGGTAGTGAAGAGCAAGTTGTCTTTACTCCAGAAGAGGATGTAGAAGGAAATGCTGGGAAGTCTCCAGCTCAACAGGATGCTGCAGAGAGGCAGGGGGAGCTACCACCAGCTAGCCCCATACACCAGGATCAAATCCAGGGGGAGACTCTAGTGGTGGAAGAACCAACTCCTCTTGAAAGTGAAAGAGCCACCCACATCATCCTTGAACAATCTCAGATTGATAGTCAACCCCCAGATGTTGTCATGAAGGACACATTTGTTACAGTTCAAGTAGTATCTGATCCAGTGGTAGATGAGCCAAGAGTTTCTCCAGCCCATTCTCCACAAGAATTTACTATGGAAGATCTCTTCCTTAATCTGGATCAAGCAGACCTTGAGCAGGACAGTGTTGTTGCTGAGGGGGAGACTGCACCTATTGAGGGGGAGCAAGGAGTTAATGTTGAGGAAACAACAAGGCAAGAGCCTGAGAAGCCCCAAGCTATTGAGGAGCTACCTAGAGAGAGGGTAGATATTGCTAGCACATCAGCATCTGAAGATGAGGAAGCTGCTAGAGCTAAGAAAAGGAAATTTCAAGTTTTTAAAAGAAGAAGCCAGACTTATAAGAAGGCATTGCAAACCATAGCACCACAGCCAGCACTACAGCCAACTCCATCAGTAGATTACAGTTCTCTGCTGGTTGCTATGCAAATTAAGCTTGATGAGCAGAGACAAGCACTGGAAAAGTATGTAGATGAAGGACAGAAATCTCTTCAGTTTGATCTGGCACAGGACATTAAGTCCATAAGATTTGAGATGAATCTCAATAAGAAGGAGATGACTGACTGCTTCCACAAGGGAGGGAATGCAGTGGTTTACTTGGCTACACATCAAGAGAAAATCAAAGCTCAAGTGGATGACATTGTACTGAAGCAAGGGTATGTTCTTGAGAATCAAATCAGAATGAATGACCACTTAACAGCTTCACACAATGCCATTGTCACGGAGATGAAGAACATAGCTGCTGGACTGACTACTTCTAATGCTACTGCTAAGGCAGAGTTTGATAAAGCATTGCAAAAGAGTTTAACTGATGTTACTTCTGCCATTCAAGACTCTCAGAAGTTGATAACTGAAAAGCTCCAAAGGTTGAAACCTTTCTTTAAAGATGGAGTAAACTATTTGGATAACCAAATAAGATTTCAAAAGGATGATCTAAGAGATCACATGGAAAGAGAAGTCATAAAGGGGGAGAGGGTGTTAGTCAAAGCCAGCTCTGATCATGCTAAGAGGATTTCTAATTCTATCAGAGCTACTCTTGGTTATCCTCCTTTATGTGATGATGACAATGTAGCAGAATCTGGGATACATCCTGCATATCTAGGAGGGGAGCAACCTGAAGTGGCTCAAGTCATCTACCCTCCTCCAGATTTTGATATGGTACAAGCTGAGATCCAGACTATGTATAGCCCACCTGAGGGTAAGCAAAATGTCATTCTAGAAAAGGTAGTTTAGCCAGTATCTGAGGCTATGCAAGAAGCTCTGTAGAAAGAACAAGAAGCCAGACTGTCTAAGAAGAGGTTTAGAGAGCAAGCTGAACAAAGGCCTGACTTTGAGCAGTGGAGCCCCACTTCAAGAAACATTATCTTAACTGCATGGAAAGCTGCAAAAGATAATATTCAAGATAGAAACAAATGGTTTTCTGAAATGGAGTGGATAAAGCATGAGACAAGGCAAGAAGCCATAGTGCAGTATAGAAGAAAGGCAAAGATGGGAAAGCTACCTCCTACTGCCCAGGAGCCTAGCAAGTACTTTCCCAAGCCTTATCATTACTTTGAGAGGCAGAAGATTAAAGCTAAAGAGCTAAAGAAGAAGGAGCTGAAAGGGAAAAAGCCTGCTGATACTGAAGTTGCTGAAGCCCCTATGCAAGCCAAGATACAATCAGGAAAAGGAATTGTGATTAAAGATGCTGATCAGAATTAGAATAGAATTTATCTTGAGTTTACAGTTGTAATATTTTGTTTTTAAAAAAAACACTATAATTTTTTGTATAATGAATTTGACAAAGTGTTAGAACAATGTGCTATGCGATAAATCTAATTCATATTGTTCTGAAATGATATCTATGTATACATGTTTGTTTAATACATGTTTATGTTTACCCTGTTATATAATCCTGCTTTACATCATGCTATGATTTTATTCTGTATGGTGTATATCATTGACTAAGGGTTATGACTTCTCCAAATAGGGGGAGATTGTTGAGTACATTGGTTTAAATGTACCTGATTTGAAGAAGCCTCACCCTACTCAATGATATACATCAAAATGTATTTGATGTATTTTTGAGTTGTGTTGTGCAGGTTAAGTATTTGCATGGAAAGCAGAAAAGATTCTAAGTCCATGTGTCGACACCCAGAAGGAATGTGTCGACACTTAAGAAGACTTGTGTCGACACTCAGGCAAGCAGTGTCGACACTTGGAGTAATTATGTCGACACCAGGGATGCAGAGTCGACACCAGAAAGAAAGTGTCGACACAAGGAGCTGTGTCGACACTCAATGAAGAAAAGTCCAGTGAAGCAGTGTCGACACTTAGAAGCAGTGTCGACACCCAGAGGAACTGTGTCTACATCAGAAAGTGTCGACACTTGGAGGCTGTGTCGACACTCAGCAAAAGTCAGCAGAGTCTAAGTATAAGTGTCGACACCCAGAGGAATGTGTCGACACACAGCAGAAGACTCAACACAAAGGAAAAGTGTCGACACAAGAAAGAATGTGTCGACACTCAATAGAAGACTCAACATATGAAGAATGTGTCGACACAAGGAGCTGTGTCGACACTTAGCAAAGTTCCACAAAATTCTAAGTACAAGTGTCGACACAAAGGAGATGTGTCGACACTCAGCCAAAGTCTCAACAGAAGAAGATGTGTCGACACAAGAAGAAGGGTCGACACTCAGCGAGTATCAACACAGAAGACAAGTGTCGACACTAAGAAGAAGTGTCGACACTGAACAAGTTCAATACATGAAGATGTGTCGACACAAAAGAGTTGTGTCGACACTTACAAGAATACAACAAAATACTGAAGAACAAGGAGTAGTGTCGACACACAATATCAGTGTCGACACATGATGAAGAAGCTGTGTCGAGAAGTGAATTCTACAACACAAGGAGTTGTGTCGACACCTTAAAGGCTAGTGTCGACACTTAGTCTACTTGTGTCGACACTTGGTCTATAAGTGTCGACACTTAAAGACAGACTGTCTCGACACTTTCAGACAGTTACAGATTTTTCAAGAACTGACTGGATGACTTGACAGCTGTCATTCCAGCCGGTCTACTGCACCTGTCAGAGTTGTCAGAAATCAGTTATGAACCGGACCAGTCGGTTACCATGAAGAAGGCCTATATATAGGCTTATACTGTCTACAAAAACAGTTGTTCAAGTAATTGTAAAAGAAAGAAGATCTAGCTATTCCTTGAAGAAACTAGTGAAGATCTAAGAAATTGGAGAGAGAGAGCTCCATCCAAGAAGACAGCTGTTGGAACCTGGCTGTGAAGAAGGATTAAGACTTTGTTCTGAATCTTAAGTTGCAGAGATCAAAGATCAGCTGCAGAGAAGATCAACCCTATTGTGTTCTACATTCAAGAAGCTTTGAAACAGAGTCAGGTTGATCTCAGCAGAGTTCTTCCAAGAACTCATCAGGAAACTCTCAACTCTTCTCTATTTTCACTGAGTTGTAGGGTTTACATTTTGTATTCATCTTATCTTGTAGGATCCTTAGGGATCTGAGTTGTAAGCCTGCTATTATAAAGGCTGAGTGGTAGGGCTTGTGTGCCTGAGTGCAGGAGATCTGTATCTCTGAGTGTAGGCCTGTTGTGGCTGAGTATAGGCTTTGTGAAGAAGCTGAGTGTAGGTCTTTGAAGAAGACTAAGTGTAGGGCCTTGGGCCTGAGCTGTAGGAACCATTGAGGGTTCTGAGTGTAAGATCTGAGGATCTGAGATAGTGGAGGAGTTTGGCCGAATCTAGTACACTACTAGATAGGCGAAGGGGGAAAGTGGATGTACCCAAATCTTGGGGAACCACTATAAATCTGTGTGTCTACTGTGTGCATGTGTGATTCTGTGATTGCTGATTGTTTGTTGTGTTAAAGTAACTATAACTCTGTGATATAATCTGAATTCTGCCTAAAAAGTTAAAAAGATTTAAGTCACCTATTCACCCCCCCCCCCCCTCTAGGTGAGTAGGTACAATATCTTTCAACTCCCTCACAATTTAATAAACTTTTAGCCCAGCAATCTATCGAATCTATGTTACTCTGTTTTCAAACAGAGCCAAAAAATGAACACGATGAAAAGGAAGAATGTCTAACAACTACGACACCAATCCAGCACTTAATAACAAAATTTAGTAACATTTTCACCATACCTACTGGTCTTCCTCCACAAAGATCATTGGACCACCAGATTCCTCTAATTGATAACACCGCGATAGCTAAGGTTAAGCCCTATCGCTACCCATATGTTCATAAAAATGAAATCGAACGACTGATATCAGAGATGCTGGACATCGGAATTATCCGACACAGCCACTCATCATTTAGTTCTCTGGTACTATTAATTAAAAAAAGATGGTAGCTGGCGTTTTTGTGTAGATTACCGGGCTTCAAACTCATTAACAATTAAGGACAGTTTCCCGATGCCTACAATTGACGAGTTATTAGATGAATTGCACAGTGCTTCTTATTTTTCCAAGCTAGATTTATATTCGGGATACCATCAAATTCGAATGTGGCCGGAAGATATCCATAAAACAGCCTTCCGTACCCATCAGGGGCTTTACGAATTTTTGGTAATGCCATTTGGCCTTACTAATGCCCCAGCCACTTTCCAGGCGTTAATGAACACTATATTTAGAATATTCCTCTGCAAATTCGTCGTCATATTTTTTGACGGCATTCTTATCTATAGTCCCTCGGAAAACTCACACTTAGAGCACCTCCACAAAGTATTCCAAGTATTACAATTAAATCAGTTGTTGTTAAAGTCATCCAAATGTGTATTCAATGTTAAGTCTATTGAGTTCCTAGGTCATGTTATTTCAGCCACAGGGGTACAACCGACTCCAAGTAAAATATCAGCTATTCAGCAATGGCCAGAGCCAAAAAATATTAAACAACTAAGGGCATTCTTAGGACTAACTGGCTACTATAGATGCTTTATCAAACAATATGCTATGATTACTGCCGCATTAACTGACTTGTTGGTTAAGGATAAGTTTTGTTGGACACCCTTATGCGCTTCAGGCATTGCTATCGGAGTTGTACTATCACAGAACGCACATCTGATTGCTTATTTCAGTAAAAAACTTACTCCAAGGGAGCAGGCAAAATCCACATATTTTAGAGAAATGCTGGCAGTAACATCTGCAATTAGCAAATGGAGGCAATACTTAATAGGATCGTTTTTTACAATTCTAACCGATCACAAAACCTTACACAATTTATCGACTAAGACCCATACCATGCCTGAACAACAACGATTCCTTTCTAAATTATTAGGTTTTAATTACACTATTAAATACAAATCTGGAAAGGAAAATTGTGCCGCTGACGCACTGTCGTGTCTACATGAGGAATCAAATGAAGGAATTCTGAATAGTTTTCAACGAACATTTATTCATATTCAAATATATTTGATGACCTAGAATTATTATATAAAAAGATCCTAAAGCTCTGGAAATTACTAAATTGTTAAATGATAATCCAGCCGAAGTTGCGGAATGGACTACACATGGGCCACGACTGTATTTTAAAGGCAAATTATATATTCCAGATTCTTCGATACGACAAATATTATTATATGAAGCTCATGATACAAAAATGTGAGGCCATTCGGGTATCACAGCAACCACTAAACGTATTTCTCAATACTTCTTTTGGCCGCGACTACATGAGGATGTCATACATTATATTAGACATTGAGAAATTTGCCAAAAGGCAAAAGGCCGCAACACGTTTTCGACCGGATTACTACAACCTTTACCAATCCCTACCCAGATCTGGGTGGATATATCAATAGATTTCATTACCCATCTACCCGTTTCTAAGTCTTATACCACAATCTTAATCATGGTCGACCGATTTTCCAAAGGCGCACATTTTGCACAGTTACCAGCACATTTTACTACACCACATGTAGCCCAAGTTTTCTGGGATTATTGTGGTAAAATTCACAGATTTCCGGAGACAATTGTCTCTGATCGTGATTCCATCTTTTTAAGCAAATTTTGGTTATCATTTTTCCGTCAAAATGACACCAAATAACGCTTTAGTTCCTCTTATCATCCGCAATCGGATGGTCAAACTGAGTGGGTCAATAGGTGCATTAATCAGTACTTGTGCATTTTTGCGTTCCAGCACCCGCGACAATGGGCCCAAATATTAAGCTAGGCCGAATATCACTACAATACGACTTTTCATGCATCTGCCGGGATGACTCCATTTGAGGCGATATTCGGCCGCCCGCCACCCTGCTTTGTTCCATTTGCAGTCGGCAGGCCAAATACCATAGTGACCATACCTGACATTCATCACAGATCTACTTTACAACTACAACTACATCATAATTTACAACAAACTCAAATGAAAATGAAGAAAAATGCAGATCGCAAATGGAAGGAGGTGGAATTTGCAGTAGGAGAACAGGTTCTGTTGCGGCTCCATCCTTATAGACAAGCTACCCTGCACTCCAAGAAATGCAGGCGTTTAAATTTATTGTACTATGGACCCTTTACAATACTAGAACGAGTTGGTGTTGTGGCATATCGTTTGGATCTTCCCGATAATTGCAAGATCCATCCGGTATTCCACGTTTCACTCCTCAAACATTATTCTGCTTCTGCAGATTCTTGTATGCATTCATTACCGGAGGATTCCTCTTTAGGCCTCCCAACTCTCACTCCAGTAACAATTCTGGACTTTCATCGCTCCGATGCTAGCGGAGAGGATCAAGCACTGGTGCAATGTGAGGGCCTGCTGCCGGAGGAAGCATCATGGACAAATGTATCACAACTTCATCCGGATTTAGTCACCAATTTCCTCCAGGACTGCAACTGCAGCCGACTCAGGGAGGCTCTCGACAACGAATCTCCTAATGTCATCCTTCCATCTCAACTTAATCAATTGTCTGATGATGTTCCTTTAACCATTGATTCAGGAACGCCTCAGGATACAACATCATCATCAGTGAATATGACAAAATTGAGGCATCAACATAATTTAGCAAGTCCAACTTCAGAGCTGCCACGACCAGCCATAGATCCAATACAACAACCACAAAATCTAGCCCTTCCAAGCAAAGATCTACCAGTTCAGTACGCATCCAAACCACAACAAATAGATTTATAGAGTAAAAGGGCCGCAAAACGTTCCCATACTCCAGATCACTACTCAAACTTAAGGAAAGGGAAGAGCGAGTTACTTGAAGGATTTTCGAGCGAGGATACAGATACTAACACTACGAAGCCCTTGTTTCATCCTCGGCGCTCCGTCAGAATTTCTTCTTCCCTCAGTAGACGTCTTCGTGGCCTACCCTCCTTGCTCCGCCGACCGCGCTCCTCACGAGTTCGTCCACCACCACATTAGAGGGAACTCCCCATTAGGGTTGAGGACCTGCCGACAACAACAAGGATGTAACGACAGGTGTACCGCCAGAATCGATGTGATTAAAGTAAGATATATGGGCCACAGGATAGGCTACACAGCAGGTTATAATAATTAGTTTAGGAATTATGAGCTGGCGACATGTGCGAGGCCATTTGACCGTTGGGAGAATTATGATTGTTGCTATTATTGCTTTTAAATACACTAGTAAATAGATTAAGGGGTTAATGAAGAATTATTGTTGCTTTTCTCTCCTAACACTGTCTCTCTCCCCAATTGCTTCGTCTCTCTCGTCTCCGGCAGACATGCCATTCTCCGACCGGCGAGTTCGTCGGAATACGTAACATTGGCCCACTGGAGCGTTGGAGTTTCCATTCGACAAAATTGGAACAAAGGTGGCAGATCCAGTTGGAGCATCCACGGGAGGCTAGGGCAGCGGCTGAAATAGTTTGAGGTGGTTTTCAGAGGGAGGAGTTGAAACAGCGACTGGCGGATGCTGGATTCGGGCTCGTCAAAGTCAACAGCGTCTGGCCGGGGAAGGTCGTATCCGGCGTGGAAGAGGTCGGCGGGTGCTGACGGGCCGCTGGTGGCGCGAATAGAGGAAGATAATGTCAAATCAGTACTATGGCGTCCTGGCTTGGAGGTGGTATCGGCGAACAGAGACAAGATATAGGTCTTGTCCCTGTTTTAGTTTGGTCCCCCGTTCTATTCGGAAATCAGGATCCTCTCCATTTCAACTGAAATGGAGGGGATTCATTTCATGATGTAGATTGATTTCATTTTGATCTGACGGGTTCACCAGTCTATGGTCTATTCGGATGGCTTGTCTTAAATAGAGAAGTGGCTAATAGTATTTAATTCCCAAATTATTTCCTTTCCAAAGCAAATTCTTTTCCCAAATTTATTCTCACGTTAATAACTTCCTAATGCACTTCTTTTCACTAATTTTCAAAGAACATAAAATACATATTTTGAATTTTAATATTTAGGTTTATGTCTTTTAATAAATTTTAAGGTTTTTTGCTATGTCCTAAAGACTACTTATATTCTGACCTTTTTATTCAAGGTCTCATCAGGCGGTCAACTCAATGAGCCAACCAAATTTAAAAAGAAAATGTGCGAAAGAAATACATGCTAATTGTTGAATTGTGCTCGAAGCATCTGTGTGACCGTCAAGTTTGGAACGATCTACTCGTTGCCCCTAGTATGGATATTTATAGGCAAACCATAAATACCCGACTACGGGTTGTTGGATTCCTTTCGGATCCTAACGACAACCCATTAAGCACCTGTCACATCTATTTCAATATACCTCAACAATCTTCTCTTATATTGTAAATAGGTATTAACACAGTACAGATTACTTCAACAAGAGTTAATAACGACCAGAAATGAGTTTTCAAAAAGCATAAATATGAGTTTTAGAATGCAGAATATTTAAACTCAAACACATAGTCTCAAACATAGCAATAGGAAATCTGAAAGAAAAACTCAAAATTGAAAAATTGATTTACGCAAATAGCAGATCATTTTCATCCGGGTCGAAATCAACTTTCTCTCCTCCAATCTTCATTTGATCTACAAACAAATAACATAAGAATGTCATGAGACAAATCTCTATGAATTCTAACATTTGTCAATTAAAAAATTAAAGTTATTAGTTCTAGTAGTAAAAAAACGTAGTATTCTAAGTAGGAAGAAAAAATCACATATCAGCATCTCTATCTAATTTACAGAAAATTAGAAAAATGATTTCAAAGAATCAAACCATGTTCCATCGATTATTAAGATTATTATTCATCATTTCACAATTGTGTTATATCATCAAGTTTGGGATGATACAACAAGCTGTGACCATCATATCATCAAGTTTGGAATGATATAATTCATAATCATAACATCAGGACTCATATCAGCAACTTCAGTATTCCTTTTTGGAATGATACCTGTGCGAACAAAAAACAAGTACACTGAAAATTTGGAGTAACAAAATTTTATTATCCAAAAAATATATCTATTACAAAGGTATGACCTCATTTTTATAGAATGAAGCAGAGAAGAGAGATTACAAATAAGTAATGTGAGACTAATAATTATAGGGGCAAGCACCTATACAAGCCGCATAAGCCACGCGGTTAGACTACCCACACGACAACTATAATGTGCAGAAGACAACCCGACAATATCTACAAGTCATCATAGATAAGCCACCCGACCGCTAGACACCAATCAACAACAGCCGACTATCAAGCCGCTGGGATAAGCCGCCAGACCTCCAGACACCAACCAACAACAGCCCGACTATCAAGCTGTTGTGATAAGCCTCCAAACCCCCAGACACTAACCAACAACAGCCCGGATACCAAGCCACTGGGAGAAGCCGCCAGACCGCCAGACAGCCAGACAAACCGCCAGACCGCCCGGTCTCCATGCTGCAACACTCCCCCTCAAGCTGGAGCATAGATATCAATCATGTACAGCTTGTCACAAATGTGAAACAAGGAAGTGGTCACCGGCTTGGTGAAGACATCTGCCAATTCGTTGTAAGAAGTGACAAACGAAGTACAAATCTGTTTCTTCAAAATCTCTTCTCGAATAAAATGACAGTCGACTTCTATGTGTTTTATTCTCTCATGAAAGATCGGATTTTTGGAGATGTATATCGCGGCCTTGTTGTCGCAGAACATAGAAAGAGGATAGTTGTAGACCTCTCCTAAGTCAAGCATGAGAGCTCGTAACCACTTTAACTCACATGTAGTCGACGCCATACTATGATATTCTGCTTCTGCACTAGACAGAGAAACAATAGACTGTTTCTTACTCTTCCAACTCACAAAATTTCCTCCAACAAATGTGCAAAAGCCCGATGTTGACTTGCGGTCTCCTTTATCATCAGCATAGCTCGAATCTGAGTACGCTTCAACCCTCAAGTGACCATTCTTCTGAAAAAGCAATCTTTTCCCTGGTGCTGCTTTGACATACTCCAATATCCTCAGGGCAAACTGTAGATGGCACTCCTTAGGAGCTTGCATGAAATGGCTAACCTTGTCTACATCATAGGAGATGTCGAGTCTGGTCACCGTGAGATAAATTAGTTTGCCCACCAAACGCTGGTACCTTGTAGTATCAGATAGAGGAGGCGAGTCATCTGTCCAAGTTTTGTCTTCTCAGTAGCCACGGGACATCGGGCAGGTTTAGCACCAGTCAACCCTGCCTCTTTTAGTAAATCAAGAGCATACTTCCGTTGGGAGAGGACCAAAGAGTTGGGCTTTCGAGAGATTTCAATCCCTAGAAAGTATTTGGGGGAGCCCATATCCTTCGTGACCAGGTGTTGACGGAGGTGTTTCTTTGTCAAAGCTACCCCAGCCTAGTCATCGCCAGTAAGAAGAATGTCATCCACATATACAGCAACAATCACTAGACCCGAGGAGGTTTTGCGAATGAATAAGAAGTGATCAGCAGAACTTCTTGCAAAACCAATGGCCGCAACAATGTCGCTAAACTTGTCAAACCAAGCCTGAGGGCTTTGCTTTAGGCCATAAATAGCCTTCTTCAGCCGACATACTCATGTCTCCCCATGAGCAACATACCCAGGAGGTTTCTCCATGTATACATCTTCTTGAAGATCACCATAGAGAAATGCATTCTTGACATCTAGCTGTGAAATGGGTCAATCCTCGTTGACAGTCATAGAGAGAAGGACCTGAATGGTGCTGAGACGAGCAACGTGAGAGAAGGTGTCAAAGTAATCAACACCATAAGTCTGAGTGAAGCCTTTGGCGACCAGCCGGGCCTTGTATTGATCCATGCTGCCGTCGGGACGAAACTATACAACAAAGACCCAGCGACAGCCAACCACATCAGTGCCCAAAGGGGGAGGAACAAGCATCCAGGAACCCCTTTCAGTGAGGGTAGCAATTTCCTTATCCATGACAGCCTTCCAATGAGGAACAACAAGAGCTTCCTGGTAGGTGTTGAGAGTGGAAGGGGCAGAGATATCCAATGCAAACGCCATGCGGGAAGGAGTTAGACGATCATAGGAAACAACAACAGCTAGAGGGTGCTAGGTACACGACCGCACCCCTTTGAGAAGAGCAAAGGGAAGATCCAAGTAGGCATGTTCCTCAGTAACCGGAGCATCCGTGACGGAGAGAGCTAGCCTGGGAGAGGATAGAGACGACCACGGAGAGGAAGGAGAGAGCAGCGATGGAGAGGGAGAGAGAGGAGGAGACGGTGGAGACAACGGTGGAGAAAGCTCGATGGGAGTAGACGTGGTGATGGGGACGGTAGGAGGAGCAGAAATATCTGGAGCGGGAGAGGAATCAGAAGAGAAATAGGACGCATTCTCGAAGAAGTTCACATCTGCGGATACGTATTGTTTACGAAGAACGGGGTCAAAGCAACAATAGCCTTTCTGAGTAGTAGAGTAACCTAAAAAGACACACTTGGTGGCACGTGGGGCGAGTTTGTTATGAGTGGCAGAAGGAGCGTGCACAAAATTCGTGCACCCAAAGATACGTAGAGGGAGAGGAAACAGATCCTTGGCCGGATAGAGAATGGAGAATGTGGTTTGACCATGGAGAACCGTGGAAGGAATTCGATTAATGAGATAGCAGGAGATGAGGACGGCGTAGCCCTAATAGTAGCGAGAAACTTGCATCTGTGTCATCAGAGTGCGAGCGACATCGAGGAGGTGACAATTTTTACGTTCCGCTACCCCCATTTTGCTGTGAGGTATAGACATAGTTAGTTTGATGAATAATACCATGTTGCAGACAAAAAGAAG
Source organism: Platanthera guangdongensis (assembly GCA_039583875.1). Taxonomy (NCBI): domain Eukaryota; kingdom Viridiplantae; phylum Streptophyta; class Magnoliopsida; order Asparagales; family Orchidaceae; genus Platanthera; species Platanthera guangdongensis. The sequence goes on along the minus strand of CM077153.1, from coordinate 55,293,881 downwards.
AGAAATCATTACTAAGATATTCCTTAGCATTGTCAGAGCGAAAAATTTTAATAAATTGATCAAACTGATTCTTAATCATATTATAGAACGATGTCTATACAAAAAATAATTCGGAGCGATCCTTTAAAAGATACACCCACGTACATCGAGAGAAATCATCAATAAAGGTTACAAAATATGAACTACCCTGACCTATGGTGATGGTAGGAGCAGGACCACAGATATCGGAGTGCACCAGATCAAACGGTCAGGAAAATCCACGACCTTGCTTCGGTAGGAAAGAGGAGCGGTGATGCTTGTCAATCTGACATGTGTCACAGTTAAGAGGAGGATCCTGCGAAGGAAGGTGGGGCATAAGTTGACGAAGAAGTCTTGGAGGAGCATGACCAAGACAAAGGTGCCATTGGAGAAGATCAGTAGAAGAGGAGGAGAAGGCGGACAGTACGGAAATGTTGTCGAGGAAGTAGAGGTAGCCAATCTCAGTCCCAGTAGCAATCGTTCATTTGGAGACCGGATCCTGAAAAGAACAAGTAGTAGAAGTGAATGTGACGGAGCACTGTAATTGCTTGCAATGAAAAGTAACAGATAATAAATTACAAGGGAAAGTGGGCACGTAGAGGGTGTCCGCCAAACGAAGAGACGAAGTGACCTGAACCACTCATGTTTTATTGACCGGTGAGGGAGAGCCGTCCACAATAAGGACCGGGGAAACTGATCATGTTGTTCTAGGAGAGAAAAACATTGCAGATTGACAGTCATATGATTGGTAGCACCAGAGTCGATCAGCTATTTACCTTGAGTAGTGACGTGCGCACTACCTGAAAACATGACCACGGAGGCAGATAGCTTCGAGGAAGAAGTTGTCATAGAAGAGAGCAGAGAGAAGAACAAGTCGCGGGTTATAAAGGAGGGTGTGATGACTAAGTACAGGGCGCGGCAAGAAGAGCAGGTTGCGGCGACTTAAGAACAGGTCGCGACGAGAAGAAAGGGGAATCAGAGAGGGCGCGCACACCAAGGGCAATGACAAGGAGAGAAAGAAACCGAGCGAATAGTGCTCAAACAAGCGAACAGACAGGTCGTGACGACTTAATAACAGGTCGCAGCGAGAAGAAAGAGGAATCAAAGAGGCCACACACACACAGGGCAACGACAAGGAGCGAAAGAAATCGCACGAACAGGGAGAAAGCCGGCGGAAGAAACAAGTCGCGAATACAGGTCACGAGAAGAAGAATCAAGCCGCGCAGACAAAGAGCACTCACAGAATCAGGAGAAAAAGATCGAGTCCTCTGATACCATGTGCGAACAAAAAATAAGTAGACCGAAAAATTGGTGTAATAAATTTTATTATCCAAAAACGGTATCTATTACAAAGGTATGACCTCCCTTTTATAGAATGGAAGAGAGAAGAGAGATTATAAATAAGCAATGTGGGACTAATAATTATAGGAACAAGCACCTATACAAGCCGCATAAGCGGCGCGGTGAGACTACCCGCATAACAACTACATTGTGTAGAAGACAACCCGACAATATCTACAAGTCGTCATAGATAAGAGACCAGACCGCCAGACACCAATTAGCAACAGCCCGGCTACCAAGCCGCTTGGATAAGCCGCCAGACCGCGAGACACCAACTAGCAACAGCCCGACTATCAAGCTGCTGTGATAAGCCGCCAGACCGCCAGACACCAACCAACAACAGCCCAGCTACCAAGCCGCTGGGAGAAGCCACCAGACAAACCGCCAGACCGCCCGGTCTCCATGCTACAACAGTACCCAATTCAGCCTTTGAATAAAATAATTACGTAAGTTATCAAGTTTGGAAGGACTAGCAACTAATCATCTCTAGCTTTCATCAGATAGCATCTGAAATACTTCAGTGTACTCAACTCTAGATGTTTTAATGTAGGCAGACTACGGTTCTAAAATTTAAAACATAAGAAAGGTATTAAGTCCTATTAAATGGACTTTAATCTCATCTCCCCTGATATTTTAGTTGTTAGAACCTTACACAAGCCCTTAGTAAGGACATCTGCTACATTATCTTTTGATCTCATGTCCAAAAGGGAGATTATCCCCTAATTGGTGAGATAAGTGAACCAGGTTACAAAATTTTATTATACAAAAAGGTATCTATTACAAAGGCATGACCTCCCTTTTATAGAATGGAGGAGAGAAGAGGGATTACAAATAAGCAATGCGAGACTAATAATTACAGGAATAAGCACCTATACAAGCTGCATAAGCCACGCAGTTAGACTACCCGCACGGCAAATACAATGTGTAGATGACAACCCGACAATATCTACAAGTCGCCATAGATAAGCCGCCAGACCGCCAGACACCAATCAACAACAGCCCGACTACCAAGCCGCTGGGATAAGCCGCCAGACCGCCAGACACCAACCAGCAACAGCCCGGTTATCAAGCTGCTGTGATAAGCCGCCAGACCGCCAGACACCAACCAACAACAGCCCAGCTACCAAGCCATTGGGAGAAGTCGCCAAACAAACTACCAGACCTCCCGATCTCCATGCTGCAGCAATACCCAATTCAGCCTTTGAATAAAATAATTGTGTAAGTCATCAAGTTTGGAATGACTGACAACTAATCATCTATAGCTTTCATCAGATAGCATCTGAAATACTTCAGTGCACTCAAATATAAATGCTTGAATGTAGGCAGACTACGGTTCTAAAATTTAAAATATAAGCAAGGTACTAAGTCCTACTAAATGGACTTTAATCTCATCTCCCCTGATGTTTTAGTTGTTAGAATCTTAACAAACCCTTGGTAAGTACATCTACTATATTATCTTTTGATCTCACATCCAAAAGGGAGATTATCCCCTAACTGGTGAGATGGGTCAACAAGTCATATTTCATCTTTAATTGCCTTCGATTTCCATTGAACAACGTATTTGTAGAAATGGTCTTTGTGGCTTGATTGCCGCAATAAATTGAAATAGAGTGCATTTTTAGACTCGTCATTGGAATGTCCATTATCAGATCTCTTATCCACTCTGCTTCTTCTCCAGCTGAAGCGAGAGCATAGAGTTCTGATTCCATAAAGGATAGTGCAATACATACCTGCCTCTTAGACTTTCAAGTTACTGCTACTCCGCCTAGGGTAAACACAAAACCACTAGTGGATCTACTATCAATAATTTCTGAGCACCAGGAGGCATCAGAATACCCCTCAAGAATAGGATGATATCCACTATAACACAAAACATACTTCTCAGTATATTTTAAGTATCGCATTAGCCTTTCTAAGGCATCTTAGTGATCCTTCCTAGGGTTACATGTGAATCTACTTAACATGCCGACCGTAAAGGCTATGTCAGGTCTAGTGCAGGTTGTAGCATACATTAGACTTCCTATGAGTTTGGAGTAATCCAACTGTCTAATAGGTGAACCTTCATTCGATTTCAGTCTATTGTTGTAGTCGTATGAAGTCTCAGTCTTTTTGCTACTAACGCAACCTCACTTTTCCAGTAGATTCTAACGTAGTGACTCTGACTTAAGGCAATACCCTTTTCAGTGAAGTTCACTTCCATACCTAGGGTGGTCTTCACCACTCCCAAGTATGTCATGCTAAATTTAGCCGTCAAGGCAACTTTCACGTCTTCCACCTCAGACTGATTAGTGTCAAGAATTAGCATGTCATCAACATACAAGCATATAATTGCGACTTTATCTGAACTAGTTCTTACGTACAGATATTTATTTGATAAACTAGACTTGAAGCCCAAGTTTTTAACACAAGTGTCAAATTTCTCGTACCATAATTTTGGTAGTTGCTTCAATCCGTAGAGTGACTTAATTAACTTACAGACCTTATTCTCTAGACCTTCTACGACGAACCATTCAGGTTGGTGCAAATAGATCTCCTCAGCCAGATCTCCATTAAGAAATGCAGTCTTGACATTCATCTGATGAACAACAAAATATTCAATAAATGCTAATGCGAGAAGAATCCTAATTGTTGCACTGTGACAAACAAGTGAGTATATATCAAAGTAGTCTATACCAGTCACTTGGGTGTAGCCCTTGACAACTAAATGTGTTTTGTATTTAGCGATACTCCCATCAGGATTAAACTTCTTCTTCAGAACCCACTTACTTCCAACGGTTCTAGCCCCTTTGGGCAAATCGACCAAATTCCAAGTGTGGTTTTGCAGTAGAGTATTCATCTCATCATCTATGGCTTCTTTCCATAACAGAGAATCCCTAGATCGCATCGCCTCCTTATAGGTCGATGGATCAGCTTCCACTTGGTAAGTCACAAAGTCTATACTGAAGATTGATTTTAGACACTCGTTCTCTATTAGATAACCTTTTAGATGTTAATTCACTAGTGTTTATAGGCTCAGTTTCAATGTTTCTCATTCTGGCTCAACAATAAGCTCAGTAGTAGTAGCTGGCAGACCTGGAAGCATTAGGTTTTTATCTTTAAGGAACTTATCCTCAAAAAAAACCACATCTTTAGATTCTATTGCAGTATTAGTTGAGAGATCTAGAAATCTGTCGACAGCACCATCCTCTGCACATCCTAGATAGACGCAGGTGTTCGTCCTAGGTCCAATCTTTGCTCTTCTAGAGTCTGGTATCCAAATATAAGCGATACAGCCTCAGGTCTTAAGATTGTCAAATCAATGAGGTATCTTAAACCAAAGCTCATATGGTGTTTTAGTAAACTTTGCATGAGCTACTTTATTAAGAATATGATTTCAACTCTATTTTTGAAAATACAAAATTTTTCAAAATCTTCATCTTTGTATTAAAGTAGGTAAATGTGATTGAATCTAGAGTAGTTGTCAATAAAAGTTATCAGACACTTCTGACCACCTCCAGTGACAAAACTTTTGTAGTCACAAATATCAGAATGTATTAACTCTAGCAATTGTGTGCTCCAGAAACCTGATCAAAAGGTGTTCTAGTTTTATTAGTTTGATCACAAATTTCGCATTTATCAAACTTATTGGTTGTGTCTAAGGGAATGTTGTGAGTTCTAGCTAGTAGAAGTAGTTTCCTATAGTTCACGTGTCCTAGTCTTGCATGTAAAGTCTTAGGATCTATCAAATTTGAACTAACCAAATTGACTAACTCGTTTGTTAGACTGAGCCTATACATCCCATTGACTACATAAGCACAACCAAAGTAATGTGAGTGAACCATAAGGGTTACTCGACCACCACAAATGTTAAACGACATACCCACATCGCATAACAGACTAATAGAAATTAAATTAGCAGCTAACGAAGGTATAAATTTAGTATTCTTTAAAAGTGAATGCGTACCTGAAGAGAGAGTCAGAGTAGCATTCCCCAGCCTCAACACATCAGCTATAACGCCATTTGCAATAGTGATAGTCTCCTTAACTTCTTTGACATCCTCCATAAGCGCAGAATTGTTGCAGACGTGACAGGTAGCACCTGAATCGAGCCACCACACTGAACTGGCATTCCCCTTTCCGACCATGACAACAAAGTCGGTAGGCGCAGTTTGATAAACCATATTGGATTTGTTATCAGTCTTGGGTGTGCTGGATTCGCCCCATTTGGGCTGCTTGCACTCGAAAGCGCATTGACCCCACGTGTTACAGTTGTAGCACTTGCCTTTGAACTTTCTAATCTTTTTGCTGGTGGCAGTAACTGCGAGTGCATTCGCTGGTGGTCTGGTCTTTCCAGGTTTGGGTTTGCGCTTAGGATGTGTGAGCATGTTAGCAACAAAGGTCTGATTGCTAACTGTCTCTAAGATGTGCCTCCTCCGATTCTCATCTGTAATGCATATGAAGCGCTTGAGGTCTTTCAGACTCACCTACATCTTTTTTCGATACATTTCAGTCTTAAAAGAGTACCATGTCGAGGGTAATTTGAAAATTATCGCTCCTGCAATGAACCCATCTGGCAGAGGGATGTTCTCTCTATTCAGCTTGTCCACGAGATTCTCAAAATCAACAACTTGAGGAAGAATCTCCCTGTCTTCTGTGAAGTTGAAGGCCATGAACATGTCCACCAGGTGCGTCTTGGACATGTTCTCTTCCTCTATAAACTGCTCCTCCAGTGCGTCCCAGATCTCCTTTGCAGTTTTCAACTTGTACGTCTCTGCAGGTCTGTTTGAGAGGCAGTTGAGGAGGTAATCACGACAAAAATCCTCGTCGTGGATCTAGTTATCCTTGTCCTCTCCTCCTCTATAAGACTCAAAATTAGACTGTATGGTATAGAAAATATTCAAATATGTTATGCCAAACTGCGTGTTCCGCTTCCAAGCATTGAACTCAGAGTTGGAGAATTTCTCCAGCTTGATCATCGGCACTGGAGAATTACTCTTCGCCATCGTGTGTCTCTTTCCAATCAATAGTATTTCACTAGCAACCTAAATTACAAGCAGAAAAATAAGAAAGAGATCACCTGAGCGTGGAAACGACAGAGTCTTCGGATCCAATCCAAGAAAATTGCTTGCTCTCTCCTCTTCGACTGAAAAAACAAAACTTTGAAGACTAGATCTCGATCAAGAGTCTGCAACAGTATTGATAGTTTCTCGTCATTCCTTCTCCGATCTCAATCAACTCGATCTGATGTTGATATGCAGGAAGAATGAAGAATGCCAGGATCTGGATCAAATCTCTTGACCAGTGAGCTTCAGGATGAGGGATATAAGGACCGAACAAAAAACAAACCGAAATGGTTTTAACTGAAACTTTATTATCCGAAAACTGTATCTATTACAAAGGTATGCCCTCCCTTATATAGAATGGAGGAGAGATGAGAGAATACAAATAAGAGATGTGGGACTAAAAATTTACAGGACTAAGCGGACTATACAAAACAAACTGCACAAGCCGCGCGGTTAGACAGAAGGGCTAACCGCACGGCTACCACCAGAGAGAAAGAGAGATTGCCAGGGGATACCGCCAGACCGCCCGGTCTCCAAGCCGGCTGAGACAAACCGCCAGACCGCGCGGTCTTCAAACCGCCAAGACAGACCGCCAGACCGCCCGGTCACCAACTTCAACACTCCCCCTCAAGCTGGAGCATATATATCGATCATGCCCAGCTTGTCACAAACATGAAGAAACGAGGCGGAAACTGGCTTGGTGAAGATGTCAGCCAGCTCTATATCAGAAGTGACAAATGGAGTGCAAATTTGTTCCTTTAAGATCTCTTCACGAATGAAGTGACAGTCGACCTCAATGTGCTTTGTTCTCTCATGGAAGACCGGATTTTTGGAGATGTATATGGCGGCCTTGTTATCACAGAATATAGGTAGAGGATGGTTGTAGACCTCTCCTAAATCTAGCATGAGAGCCCGCAGCCATTTTAACTCACAAGTGGTCGATGTCATACTGCGATACTCAGCTTCTGCACTGGACCTGGAGACAACAGACTGCTTTGTGCTCTTCCAGCTCACTAGATTTCCCCCAACAAAGGTGCAAAAACCTGAGGTTGAGTTGCGATCCCCTTTGTCATCAGCATAACTTGCATCTGAGTATGCTTCAATCCTCAGATGATCATTCTTCTGAAAAAGTAATTCTTTCTCAGGCGCTGCTTTGACATACTCCAAGATCCGCAAGGCGGACTGTAGATGGCACTCCCTAGGTGCTTGCATGAATTGACTCACCTTGCCCACAACATAGGAAATGTCGGGCCTGGTCACTGTGAGATATATGAGCTTACCAACCAGACGCCTGTACCGCGGACTATCTGAAAGAGGAGGCGAATCATCTGTCCAGGTTTTGTCTTCTCCAGTTGCCATGGGGCATCAGGCAGGTTTTGCTCCAGTCAATCCTGCCTCTTTTAAAAGATCAAGGGCATACTTACGGTGAGAGAGAACTAAGGAGTCGGGCTTCTGAGAGATTTCGATCCCCAGAAAGTACTTTGGAAGCCCATATCTTTCGTGATCAGATGTTGGCGAAGATGTCGCTTTGTCAGGGCTACCCCTTCCTGGTCATCGCTAGTGAGAAGAATATCATCGACGTACATAGCAAGAACAACCAGCCCGAAGGAGTTTTGCGAATAAATAGAGAGTGATCAGCAAAGCTTCGCGCAAAACCAACGGCCGCCACAATGCCGCTGAACTTGTCAAACCAAGCTCGAGGGCTCTGCTTGAGGCCATAAATTGCCTTCTGCAGCCGGCATACTCGTGTCTCCCCCTGAGCAACATACCCAGGAGGTTGCTCCATGTAAACGACCTCGTGAAGATCACCGTAAAGGAAGGCATTCTTGACATCCAGCTGAGAAATCGGCCAATCCCGATTGACCGCCACAGAGAGAAGGACCCGGATAGTGCTGAGACGAGCTACGGGGGAAAAGGTGTCAAAGTAATCAACCCCATAGGTCTGAGTAGCCCTTAGCAACAAGGCGAGCCTTATACCGATCCACAGTGCCGTCTGGGCCAAATTTGACCACAAAGACCCAGCGACAGCCAATAACATCAGTACCAAAGGGAGGAGGAACAAGAGTCCAGGTACCCCGCTCCGTGAGAGTCGTCATTTCCTCATCCATGGCCAGCTTCCAGTGGGGAATAACAAGGGCCTCCTGATAGGAACGAGGCGTGGCAGTGGCAGAGATAGCCAGTGCAAAGGCCCTGCGAGAAGGAGTAAGACGATCACATGAAACAACAACAGCAAGGGGGTGTAGGGTACACGTCCGCACCCCTTTGCGAAGAGCCACAGGGAGATCCAGGTCGGCGGCCCCCTCGGTATCCGGAGCGTCCGTGGCAGAGAGAGCTGGCCCGGGAGAAGAGAGCGATGGTGGCGGAGAGGATGGAGACGGAGGTGGAGAAGTAGGAGAGAGAGGTGGAGCGAGAGGAGGGGACGGAGATGGCGGAGGGGTGGATATCTCGGTAGGAGACGAGGGAACGAAGGGAATAGCAGAAGAATCAGAAGCTGGGGGAAGAGGAGAGGAAGCGGGGAAAAGAGAGGAGGAGTGATAGGAGGTGGGTCATCAACGAGATGATGGTGTTTGCGTTGTGAGCGAAGTAGAAAGGTGAAAGAGACGCTCCAATCCGGGTAGTTGGAGCCAACAAGCTTGGAAATGGTCCCAAGGTTGTCGGAAGGAGTAGGAGGAAGAGGCGGAGCCGGAGTGGTGACAGGGGTGGTGGCAGTAGAGGCATCAGAAAGAGCCATAGGAGCAGAAAAAAGGAAGTCGGGCGGTTAGGAAACAACCCGCACGGATAGGAAAAAGATAAGCTACAGCGATCACGAGGGTAGAAACCAGCGGCCAGAAAAGCCACGACCAAGCTGCATACCCAAGCAGAGGGGAAGAAGTCGGACGGCTAGAGGACATGCCGCGCGAACAGAAGCAGGACAAAAACAGGTCGCTGCGACAGGAGGCGGCGACTTAGAACAGGAAACAAAAAGTCGCACACACAGAGGGCAACAAGAAGAAGAGGAAGAGGCCGCGCGGACAGGGAGCAAATCGGCGAGACAAGCCGCGCGGACAGCGAAGGCACAGAATCAGGAGGAGTAGATTGAGCCCTTTGATACCATGTAAGGACCGAACAAAAAACAAACCGAAATGGTTTTAACTGAAACTTTATTATCCGAAAAAAGTATCTATTACAAAGGTATGCCCTCCCTTATATAGAATGGAGGAGAGATGAGAGAATACAAATAAGAGATGTGGGACTAAACATTTACAGGACTAAGCGGACTATACAAAACAAACCGCACAAGCCGCGCGGTTAGACAGAAGGGCTAACCGCGCGACTACCACCAGAGAGAAAGAGAGATTGCCAGGGGAGACCGCCAGACCGCCTGGTCTCCAAGCCGGCTGAGACAAACCGCCAGACCGCGCGGTCTTCAACCCACCAAGACAGACCGCCAGACCGCCCGATCACCAACTTCAACAAGGGAAAGAACTGAGAATTTTTTTTTGCCTTCCTCCGGTTGAGCACAATCACCAAAAGTCTTATCTGAACGACAATAACTCCACAGAGGCACAAATAGACCAACCACACAAGGCTGGTTTGATCCTTTGGCAGATCCGATAGCACCAGGTTCCGGCAAGATCAACAACACAAAGAGTTGATCTCTCCTCCTCCTTTGATAGAGACAGTGAGGGAGAAGCAGATCGGCGAGCGACGACGCAAAACAAGCGAGCGGCGTTTGTTATTCCTCCTTCTGATCGGCAACAACTAGGCGACTAGATCTGCGCAGAGAAGTTCGCGACGGGCTCCTCTTTCCACGTGACTGGCTTCCTTCTTCGATCGAGGGGCCAAAACACCACAGGAAAATCGCAGCGGCAGGCTTCTCCTTCTCCGATCGACAACAACCAGGCGACTATAGTCGCGATTTCATACATGGAGCGGCGGTTGGAATCCCTAGCGGTGATTAACCATTTTGTAATCGGCTAGGGCAGATGGAAGACGCAGATCTCCTCTTCAGGAACAGCGGCGACCACGATCCAGAAGATATCGCGAACGGGGGGGAGGCCATTGGAGCGGGGGCTAGGGCAAAACCAAACGTGCTTCGAGAATGTTAAGTGTGTTCAAAGCATCCGCGTGACCGTCAAGTTTGGAACGATCTACTCGTTGCCCCTAGCATGGGTATTTATAAGCAAACCCTAAATACCCGACTACGAGTTGTTGGATTCCTATCGGATCCTAAGTGCAACCTATTAACCACCCTCCATACCTATTTCAATATAACTCAACACTAATTATTGCGGGTCACCTGGTTTATTAAAGGCCCGAGGAAAAGGACTGTCTTAGCTCAAAATTGGACCGGGCGCACAAACAGTCAATGAAAAATAACAACAAAGGGTAAAAGACTTTTTTGATGTGGAATACCCGAAAAGGGTGAAAAATCACATGGTCAGATCTGTGTCGGGCTGAAATCCACTATTTTGTTTGATTTTACAAGAGTTGACAGTTTTCACGGAGACTGACAGGTCACGTCTCTATTACAAGTTTTGAATATGAAAGTAGTAGAAAATAAACTAAGTCTTTGGAGCCTTGGTTGGAGGGCTCCAGTGGGGAAAAATGCCAAGTCCCCGGAGCCTCAATGGGAGAGCTCCTCCCAAACCGGAGGCTTGATGAGAGCGCTCCTGTGAAGAAGAATGGCACGTCCTTGAATCCTTGAGATGTCTTCGCATTAGAGAGGGATCAGAGCAGATTCTGAGAGGAGGAACGATCTAAGTCTCATGTCCTCACCGAAAAATGTTAGAGCTCTCTCTAGCCTCTATAGTTGCTTGTTTTCAAATGAGGGCATGATACATATTTATAGTATTCTAGAGGGGTATGCTGGTAATTGCGTTAGGGCGGATTTTGTGCTGACAAATGACGTTGCTCCATTACGGTCACCAGCATCACTAATTTTCAAGAAATGACAGAAAAGCCCTCGGACGATCCGGGAAGCCAAAGACGGGTGCCCAACATCGGCGGCGCTCGGCGAAAGACAGCGGCGGTCGGCGATAGTCGGCGGCGGTCGGCGATAGTCGGTGGCGGTCGGCGATAGTCGGTGGCGGTCGGCGATAATCGGCGGCGGTCGGCGATAGTCGGCGGCGATTGACGATAGTCAGCGGCGATCGACAATAGTCGGCAGCGCCAGCGGCCAGAGGCGCGCATGCGTGCACGGGCGACGCTCGTGCGTGCTGCTACCGATGCAATGCTTATGTGCGCGCTGCTCTTGCTCGTACGCGAGGCCCGCGCACAGCGCTTGTGCGCGTGCTACGACGTTCACTTTGTAGCGCACGTGTGCAACGCCTATGCATGAGCTGCAGTTACGTGTGTGCTGGTTTTTCGTGGGCTCCAAGCACACTTGGTCTCGTTCTCCCTTCGGGGTGGTTTCAGACCCTTTAAGCGAGTGTGGCTTGCGCGTACAACTCGCTTGGCTGGGTCTCACTGCTTGAACATTCTCGGTCGGATTCGTACCAGTTTTGAGTTAGAAAATTCAAGGGGAACCCATCAAATGCACTCAAATTTTCACGGGTCGTGATCCGCAAAGTGCAGAGCTCAGAAATTTTTGTCCTTGATTACCTCGTCTTAGGGTTGTGGACTCTGGATTACTTCACCAAGCATGTGTCATAAGGCACTTCTTGTTCGCAGGTGCTGATCACATGGCGCTACTCGTGTTTTACGGTGGACACCTAGACGGTGAGTCTTGTAGTTGATTGCTCGTGCATCATTCTTGCTTGTTACACAGTGCTTGCGGGGCATTGCAGGACCGTCCTTCTGCTTTGCACTTCATGTGTAGCGTTGGTGAATAAGCATGTCAATTTTCAAACTTTCGCGTTATATGAATTTTGTGTATGATGTTGCATGTTAGCTTGTGCAATTGTTGCGGAAAGTTAGCGTTGGTGGCGGAATCTTGGACATGACATGGAGGGATGTTCTGCTCCCCTTGTCTTGGTGTTGCGGAGGGACCAACAAGCCTGTTCCTACTAGAAGATTCATAAGGAATGTGTTCGTTCTTGCGCGAAAGCATAGGACTTATTGCCCATTCTTATTAATAGGTTGAGGCGGAGCCTTTTAAGGTGGAGGCCGTTGATGGCATCTATGCATTAGGATGTTGGAGCAGCGTGAGCTTTTGTTGTTCTTGATCACAGAGAGTCCTAGGGCCTTGAAGCGGAGCGGTGCTGGATGGTTGTGTGGGCCCTAAGGTTACATTTATTGTTACGGGGGTAGGTCCGTCACAATAGGACAGCTCATCATCATGCTCTGACCGAAACTTGGCGAGAGGTCCCGTGTGGTATGAAGGATGCAGGGGTATTCCATTCGTTGAATAGGTGATTCCTCAAGGGTGGGTGCTGACATTGGGGGAGTACTCGATTGCATCTGTGCCATCCACGCACTTTGTTCCTTTTGTTTGTGCACTGTCCTTGTTTCTTCCTTTGTTAGGGCGCACAAGTGCGTGACGCGCTGAGCTCGTGACTTTCCTCGGTTGTCAGTCTTGCGTGGTGAAGATCCTACAATCATCATTAGATGGGGGATCTTGATAGTTGTTGAACAGTGCTTTGCTTTTGCCCATGTGGTGGCAGACACGACTTAGCGCACTATCATGTTTTTGCGCATCATTGGTTCGAAAGTATCTTCTGCCTCACATTCCTTGTTCTTCATGTGGTTTTGCTAGCAATGGTTATAGAGCGTTAATTGCGGGGTCTTATTGCTCGAGAGTGATAATTGGGGACATCTGCCCCCTTACCCTGGCATTGAAGACAGATCCAGAGTCTGTTATTTTTATCAGATGATGCAGGAGGATTCGAGGTCCGTCCTGAGGATGAATCCGAGGGAGGATTTGCATCTGGCTTCTATCTTGAAGAGTAGAAGGACTCAAGATCCATTCTTTCCATGGGGATCGTTTGCTCGGGAGATACCAAAGGTCCCAAGTTCAACTCTTATGAGGAATCATCAGTGGACTTGGTGCCTGAAAGATATGGTACCTAAACACCTAGAGGGGGGGGGGTGAATAGGTGACCTAAACCTTTTTGAAACTTTGTTGGCAGCAAAACAGTTATCTCACAGATTTCTACAGCTAACAGCAAAAACAAAATATAAACTGCTAATCCACAGCACAGCACAGCACAGCAGACACACAAATTTATAGTGGTTCCCCAATCTTTGGGTACATCCACTTTCCCCCTTCGCCTATCTAGCAGTGTACTAGATTCGGCCAAACTTCTCCACTATCTCAGAACCCAACTAGGTTCCTACACCTCAGGCCCAAAGCCTTACACTCAGCCACCAAGGCCTACACTCAGCCACCCAGGCCTACACTCAGAGTTCTTCAACTCCTACACTCAGGCAACCAAGCCCTACCCTCAGCCTTTATAATATAGGCTTACAATTCACTCAGATCCAATGGATCCTACAAGTTAAAATTGAATTACAATAACTAACTCTACAACTCAGAAAATAAGAGAGGAGTTGAGAGTTTCTTGAAGAGTTCTTGGAAGAACTCAGCTAGATCCAAACTAACTTAGCTTCCTTCAAAGCTTCTTGAGTAGAACTGAATTAGTCTGAATCCTCTGCAGTTGATCCTTGACCTCTGCTTCTTGAGATCCAGATGATTCTGAATCCTTCTTCTCAGCCTTAGTTCCAAAGACTGAATTCTTGATTGGAGCTCTCTCTCTCCAACTTCTTAGATCTGCTGTTGGACAGCAAGATCTTCTTGTGTTGATACTCTGTGTACCACTTTTCTGATTACTTGAATAATCTGATCAATTACTTCAAATAGCTTTAACAACAACAGTTTCTGTAAACTGTGGGTGCCTATTTATAGACATTCTTCATGGTAACCGGCTGGTCCGGTTCATAACAGACTTCTGACTTCCCTGACAGTTGCTGTAGACCGGCTGGATCGGCAGCTGTCATATCAACCAGTCACTTCTTGAAATTCTCTAACTGTCAGATAGTGTCGAGACTTTCTGTTCTTAAGTGTCGACACTTATAGACCAAGTGTCGACACATGCTGTGTAAGTGTCGACACAAGTCTACAAGGTGTCGACACAACTCCTTGTATGTCTCGACACAGATTCTTCTGCATGTGTCGACACTGAAATTAAGTGTCGACACAAGTACTTGTTCTTCTGTAACTTGTTGAATTCTTCTAAGTGTCGACACATCTCCTTTGTGTCGACACATCTTCATGTGTTGAAACTGTCAAGTGTCGACACTGCTTCTTGGTGTCGACACAAATCTTCAATTTTGTTTCTTCAGCTGAGTGTCGACACATTTCCTTAGTGTCGACACTTGTACTTAGAATATTTTGTAAACTTTTCTGTTCTTTGCTAAGTGTCGACACAGCTCCTTGTGTCGACACTTTCTTCAAGTGTAGAGTCTTCAACTAAGTGTCGACACATTGTGCTGGGTGTCGACACTTTCTTCAAGTGTTGGCTCTTCTGGTTGTGTGTCGACACATTGTGCTGAGTGTCGACACATACTTCAAGTGTTGACTCCTTTGAGTGTGTGTCGACACATTGTGCTGAGTGTCGACACATTCTTCATATGTTGACTCTGCTGATTGAGTGTCGACACATTGTGTTGTGTGTCGACACTTGTCCTTGGTCTCTGCAGAATTTTGCTGAGTGTCGACACAACTCCAAGTGTCGACACTTTCTGATGTAGACACAGCTCTTCTAGGTGTCGACACTTCTGCTAAGTGTCGACACTGCTTCTCTGCATTTTTCTTCACTGAGTGTCGACACAGCTCCTTGTGTCGACACAATGACTCCAAGTGTCGACACTGCTTGTCTGGGTGTCGACACAAGCTTTCTCAAGTGTCGACACTTTCCCTCTGGGTGTCGACACATGGACTTAGAAACTTTTAGCTTCAGTCCAGTGAATACCTAACCTGCACAAGTAACTCAAACAAACATCAAATACATTATGATGTATATCATTGAGTTAGGTGAGGCTTCTTCAAATCAGGTACATTTGACCAATGTACCCAACAATCTCCCCCTATTTGGAGAAGTCATAACCCTTAGTCAATGATATACACCACTCATAATTAAAAATTAGAAAATGATATAAAGCAGGTATATGTCAACAGGGTAAACTTAAACATGTAATAAAGCACACATGTATACTCATTAAACATTGCAGAACAAACAAGAAATAGACACATGCTTCTGAACAATCATGAGATATATTTATCAAAAATTGTTCTAACATTGTTTTAATACATTTCCATTGTTTTACAAAAATATTTCATATGTAAAAGATTACAACAATGTTTCTTAGTCTAATCTTAGTCTAGTTCTGATCAGGTTCTTTTATAACTATTCCTTTCCCAGCTTGTACTTTGGCCTTTACAGCAGCAGCAGCAGCAGGCTCAGTATCAGCAGTCTTCTTTCCTTTGAGATCGAGCTTATCAGCCTTGATCTTTTGCCTTTCAAAGTAATGATAGGGCTTAGGAAAGTACTTGCTAGGCTCCACAGCTGTAGGAGGTAGCTTTCCTAACTTAGCCTTCCTTCTATACTGGACAATGGCTTCCTGCCTAATCTCATGCTTCCTCCATTATTCTTCTGAGAACCATTTGTTTCTTTCATGAGCATTGTCCTTGGCTGCTTTCCAGGCTGTGAGAATGATGTTCCTAGAAGTAGGGCTCCACTGTTCAAAATCTGGTTTTTGCTCAGCTAGTTCCCTAAACTTCTTCTTTGACAGCCTTGTCTCTTCTTCTTTGTCCAAAGCCTCTTGCATAGCTGCTGTTATAGGTTGAACAACCTTTTCCAGAACAACTTTGGACTCTCCAGCTGGGGGGCTATACATTGTGCTTACTTCTGCATGAACCATGTCAAAATCTGGAGGTGGATAAATCACCTGAGCTACTTCCTGTTGCTCACCTCCAAGATATGCACTTTGAATTCCAGATTCAGCAACATTATCATCATCACACAGGGGAGGATAGCACAGTGTAGCTCTGATGGAGTTAGATATCCATTTGGCATGGTCAGAGCTAGCTTTGACTAACACCCTCTCCCCCTTTATGACTTCTTGTGCAACATGGTCTCTCACATCATCCTTTTGGAATCTGATCTGACTGTCCAAGTACCTGATGCCATCCTTAAAGTAAGGTCTAAGCTTGGTAAGTTGTTCAGAAATGACCTTCTGTGAATCCTTGATTGCAGTCTTGACAGCAGCAATTTCATCTTGAAAAGCTTTATCAAATTCAGCCTTTGCAGCAGCAGATGTTGAAGATTCAGCTGGCTTACTCTTCAATTCAGTGATTATAGCATTGTGTGAAGCTGTCAGATTGTCATTCATCCTTAGTTGATTTTCCAGCACATAGCCCTGCTTCAATGCTATATCATCTATTTTTTCCTTTATCTTCTCTTGATGTGTTGCCAGAAACACCACTGCATTTCCACCCTTGTGGAAGCATTCATTCATCTCCTTTTTATTAAGGTTCATTTCAAACCTTATTGACTTGATGTCCTGTGCCAGATCAAATTGTAGGGTCTTGTGCCCTTCATCAACATAAGTCTCTATAGCCTTCCTTTGCTCATCCAGCTTGATTTGCAGGGCTACCATTAAGGCACTGTAATCAGGAGATGGAGCTTGTGTGACTAAGGATTGTTGAGCAACAGTTTGTAGAGCCTTCTTGTAGCTCTGACTTCTTCTCTTGAATACAAAGAGTTTCTTCTTTTTAGCCCTAGCACTCTCCTCATCTTCAGAGGCAGAAGTGCTGGCAATATCAACCCTGTCCTTAGGGCTTTGTGGTTTGTCAGCTTGCACATCTAGTGCCTTCTCAGTGTCTAGCCTTAAAGGCTCTTCCAGAACTGTCATGTGCTCCCCCTCAGCAGCAGCACCCTTCTCTTCAGCAACAGCAACCTTATCCATGTCAAAGTCCTCTTGATCTAAATTCAGAAAGAGGTCTTCCATTGTGTATTCAGGAGGTGACTGTGCAGGAGAAGTACTGGGTTCATCAACTACTTTATCAGGAACCACTTCTAGGATAACTGATGTGTCTTGGAGAACAACATCTGGTTCTTGATTTGCTTGCTGAGTTTGCTGATGGACATCAGACAAATCAGAATCTATTACAGAAAAATCTAAAGTATTGAGGTCAGTAAGTACCTCGTGGATAATGATTGTGGCTTGCTCACTGTCCAGAGTAGAGGGTTCTTCTACTGCTGG
Source organism: Platanthera guangdongensis (assembly GCA_039583875.1). Classification (NCBI taxonomy): domain Eukaryota; kingdom Viridiplantae; phylum Streptophyta; class Magnoliopsida; order Asparagales; family Orchidaceae; genus Platanthera; species Platanthera guangdongensis. The sequence continues at coordinate 55,276,296 of CM077153.1, read as the reverse complement.
AAGCTCCCCCTGGCTTGGATCCTTATACTTGGGGCTAGCTGGAGGCAGCTCCCCCTGGATTTCAGCTGTCTCTTGAGGAGCAGGAGACTTCTCTGCAGCCACTTCCTCTTGACTATCAGGAGTGAAAAAACTTGTTCTTCACTACCTGAACTGCTGGAGGACTCCTGTGTCACAGGAGCTATCTTCCTCTTCTTCTTTGGAGGTGAATCTTTCTTAGAAACTTGCTTCTCTGGGGTAGGTATTTCCTTAGATAGTACTCTTTCCCACCTGGAAAATATCCTCATATCCATCCTTCTCATATGGTTGATCTTGCTACCAGCAGCATTGCTCATTACCTCTGGTATTGTACCAGCCAGGTAGAGACTAAGTATTCTGCCCAGATTGGGCTTCGTCAGACTCTCCTTAATTTTCTCATACACAACCATGGACTAGTCTGTTTTTAGGTTGAAGATAATTCTGGTCATAACACTGAACATGGAGGCTGACACCCTGTCATGCCCTCCAGTCTTGCTGAGTAGAACTTTACCTACAATTTCAGACAGAAATTTTCCTTGGTTATTCATTCCTTTCCTGTTGAATACAGATCCTATCTTCATCTTAGGATCTAGACCACACCAGGTAAGTGCTTCCCTGGTCTTAGATGTAGTCACTTCCTCTTCTGCTTGAATTTTAGGTAGCTGAAGTACCTTTCTCAGAGTTTTGGGTGAAATCTTGACCTTGGTTCCATGCACTCTTGATTTGATTCTGTAACCTGAGTCATCTACAGAAGCTCCAGTAAGGAATTCAAGAACTTCCTTCTTCCATATTTTGGTTGGTTCTGAAACCAAGTACTCCAATCCAGAATCGGTGACTAGGGTTACCACCGATTTGATTTCTTGATCGCCATCGTCGAACGCGCCACGAACCAGTTCATAGCCTTCATTGACGTTCTCCTCGAGCTTGGGAGCCATTAGGGTTTGTAGAATTAGTCTTTAGAAAAGAGAAATGTCGACACAGTAGTTTGGTCTCGAAACTCTGAAAGCGTGTCGACAAACAAAGACAGAATCCTATTTATACCTTTCTGGTTTGAAGACGAACAGGCGGGATGGATTACTAAAGATGTGTCGACACTGGCAATAAGTGTCGACACTGACTTATAATGTCTCGACACTCATGTGTCGACACAAGTTTAGTCAACAGATTTTATGTGTCGACACTTGGTTATGTGTCGACACCACACTACTCGACATGTAGTCGAGACGTTACTTAGAAAATTCTGAGTAAAACTTAAGTGTCGACACCTCATTGAATGTGTCGACACCAACTCGACATGTGTCGACACTAACATTCTGAAGTGTCGACACCAACTTCCTAGATGTGTCGACACCATTTTCCTGAAGTGTCGACACTTACTATTCTGTGTCGACATAGACTTGTCTATGTGTCGACACCTTTTTACTTAGCCAATTTTTAGTTCTGTAAACTTAGTCTAAGTTTATCATACCTATTTCAATTTTGAACCTATTGAACTTAGCTTCTTCTAAGGGCTTAGTAAACATATCAGCTATCTGATTATCAGTTTTAACATATTCAAGTGCAATATCATTTCTTTCTACATGCTCCCTAAGAAAGTGATATTTAATCTCAATATGTTTAGTTCTACTATGTGATACAGGATTATTAGCTATTGAAATAGCACTTGTAGAATCACAGAAAAGTGGAGTTCTACTTACCTGAAATCCATAGTCTTCTAGCTGATGTTGAATCCACAGAAGTTGAGCACAACAACTTCCTGCAGCTACATATTCTGACTCAGCTGTGGAGATAGCCACACTGGTTTGCTTTTTACTACTCCATGAAATGAGTCTTCCACCTAGGAATTGACAGGATCCAGTAGTGCTCTTTCTATCTTCTTTGCATCCTGCAAAGTCTGCATCTGAATAGCCTGTTAGATCAAAATCTCCATTCCTAGGGTACCAGAGGCCTAGATAAGGAGTGCCCTTTAGATATCTCAAAATTCTCTTGACTGCAGTCAAGTGAGACTCTTTAGGGCAGGCTTGATACCTGGCACAAACACATGTAGCATACATGATGTCAGGTCTACTAGCAGTCAAGTATAAAAGGGAGCCAACTATCCCTCTATACAAGGTTTCATCTACAGGTTTCCCTGCATCATCCTTGCTAAGAGACATACTTGACCCCATAGGAGTCTTCATGGTACTGGATGAATCCATACCATACTTCCTTATGAGTTCTAGGGTGAACTTGGACTGACATATGGATAGACCACTTTCAGTCTGTTTAACTTGGAGACCCAAGAAAAACTTCAGTTCTCCCATACTACTCATCTCAAATTGACCTTGCATAAGTTTTGCAAACTTTTTGCAAAGGCTGCTTTCAGTAGACCCAAATATAATGTCATCTACATATATTTGGACTAGTATGACTTTGCCTCTAGATTCCCTAAGGAATAGAGTCTTATCTATTTTCCCCCTTGAGAACTTGTTCTCAATGAGGAAACTAGATAGGGTTCATACCAAGCTCTAGGAGCTTGTTTTAACCCATATAATGCTTTCCTAAGTCTATAGACATAATGAGGTTGAGTTGGATCAACAAAACCTGATGGCTGCTCCACATAGACTTCTTCCTTAAGATTACCATTTAAGAATGCTGATTTGACATCCATTTGGTATACCTTGAATCCTTGATAGGTTGCATAGGCCAAGAACATCCTTATGGCCTCCAGTCTGGCTACTGGGGCAAAGGTTTGATCAAAATCAATACCTTCTTCTTGCCTATATCCTTTTGCAACCAGTCTTGCTTTATTCTTAATGATGACCCCTTGTTCATCTAACTTATTTCTGTAGATCCACTTAGTTCCTATAACATTGTGGTCTTTAGGCTTTGGAACCAGCTCCCAAACCTTGCACCTTTTGAACTGATTAAGTTCTTCTTGCATAGCTTCAGTCCACTGTGGATCTTGTATAGCTTCTTCAAATTTCTTAGGTTCTATTTGAGACAGAAAACTTGAATATACTACAGCATTCTGATTTCTGCTCCTTGTCTGAACACCTTGTCTTGGATCTCCAATAATCAGCTCTACTGGATGATCTCTTAGATGCCTGTTGGCTGGAGGCATCCTTACTTCTGGTTGTACTTCTACAGCATCTTCATCATGCTGAGTTCCTTGTACTTCTTCAGCTCCTGGTACATGTAGTTCTCCCCCTGGACATAAGCCATCTTCTTCTACTTGCTGTCTTGCAGCAGGTACATCTTCTATGGTTAGCTTGTCCATCTTCTTAGTAAGACCTGTGGGGCTGCACACACTACTAGACAACTCATTGTTAATAAGTTTTGTCTCATCAAAAACTACATGCACAGACTCCTCTACAACTTGTGTAGTCAAGTTGTAGACTCTATAAGCCTTACTATTATTGCTGTACCCAACAAACACTCCCTCTTGGGACTTGGCAGCAAACTTAGTTAAGTAAGACTTCCCATTGTTAAGTATGAAGCATTTGCAACCAAAAATCCTGAAATAGGATAGGTTTGGTTTCCTGCCTTTCACAACTTCATAGGGGGTCTTATTTAACCTTTTAGTGATGGTAGCCCTATTTATCACATGGCATGCAGTGTTAACTGCTTCAGCCCAGAAATACTCAGGCAGTGATGTATCACTAAGTAGGGTTCTACCAGCCTCTATCAAGGTTCTATTCTTCCTCTCAGCAATGCCATTTTGCTGAGGTGTTCTAGGTGAAGAGAATTCTTGAAATATCCCAAAGTCTTCACATAGTTTTGTCATGCTTTCAGATTGAAACTCAGTACCATGGTCACTTCTAATTTTGACCACAGTACTATTTAGTTCATTCTGAATTTGCTTGACAAATCTGTAGAAGACACTAGGTGTTTCAGATTTCTGCCTTAAGAAGAACACCCAGGAAAACCTTGAGTAGTCATCAACAACTACAAAGGTATAGACCTTCCTACCTAAGCTGTGAACTGGCATTGGACCAAAGAGATCCATATGCAAGAGGTATAAGCACCTCACAGCATCTTTGTTCTCAATGCTTTTAAAGGTGGATTTGGTCTGCTTGCCCTTTTGACAAGCTGAGCAAATGCCATCTTTAACACACTTAACTTGAGGACCATTCCTCACTAACTCTTTGCTAAAGAGTTTGCTAATAGTCTTGTAGTTAAGATGAGCTAGCCTCTTGTGCCACTTGACACAATGAGAGACTGTCTCATCAGCTACAAGACAAACAGGAGAACCATTGTTCTCAATCATGATGTCTAGACAGTAGACATTCCTCTTTCTATATCCTGTCAAAATGATCTCTTGATCACTTGACCTCTTGATATGACAACCATTTTTAACAAATGAGATGTCATACCCTACATCACTTAACTGACTTATACTTATAAGGTTGTGTTTCAACCCTTTAACATAAGCCACTTGAGTAATGGTAACAAGGTTTGAAGAAATGTTACCAAACCCTTTGATGATTCCTTTTTCAGAACCACCAAAGGTCACTTTAGGACCATTTTTGATTGGAATGTAGTCCTTCAGTAGTCCCCTTGTTCCAGTCATATGTCTGGAACATCCACTATCCAAGTACCATGTTGGGGTATGGCCACTTGGATTCACCTGCAAAACAAATTAATGAACCTTAGAACCCAAAGTAAACTTGGGTCCTTGGTGATTGTTAGTTTGCAACATGACATAGCTACCTACTGGCTTTCCACCAGGTAGCTTGCTACTCCCATTGACACTTGCATTGTGCCAACAGTCCAAGGCAAAGTGGCCAACTTTGCTACAGCACCAACATTCAAACTTGTTGTACCTTTGCTTAGGTACAGACTTGGCTGTCTTGACTACAGCAGGCTTATTGAATGTTGGGGCTTTGCCCTTGGACTTGGACTGATCCTGAACAGTCCTAGCTGGTTTAATAAAACCCAATCCAGCCTTTCCTTTATGATGAACAAATTCATCAATCAAGGGTAGCACTGATTTAGGTTTTGAAAACCTAGCAACTAGCTCTCTTTCCTTCTGAAGATTGATCTCCAGTCTCTTAATTTGATCATTTTTATAGGTGATAGTTCCCATCTGAATCACAGTAATGTGTTTCAGCCTGGCTACCTCATTGAGCTTTTGATCAAATTTCTTCTCAAAATCTGTTGCAGCTGCCTTGAGATCAGCAATCTCCTTTGCCTGACTTTTGGCTAGGGTCTTGCTTTTCTTATAGGCTTGCAACAGTACTTTATATTCATCTAAGAGCTGATGAATATCTCCCTCAGATTCAGAAACACTTCCATCACTTGATGAAGATGAATCTGACTCTGAACTAGAACTGGAATCTGAACTTTGAGTTGGACTTTGAACCTGACTAGGTCCTGGCTGCTCCAGGATTTTGGTACTTTCAGTCAATGCCATCAGTCCTTGGCACTGACACTCTTCTTGTTCATAGATTGATTCCATGATCTGCATAAACTCTTCTTCTTCTTCAGCAAATAGCCCTATGTAGGCTTCAGCATCTGTCTCAGTGTCTGAAGAAGAAATGTCTGAAAGAGTCTTCTCATTCTTTGCAACAAAGGACTTCTCCTTCTTTCCTTTGAAGTGAGTCTTCTTTTTGTCACTGGATTCTTTTCTTCTCTCAGGACAATCTGCAATAACATGACCCTGTCTATTGCAGCAGTAACACACTATCTTAGACCCAGTTGCCTTGCTAGTCTTTGTCTTTTTCATGTCCTTCTTTGAAGGCTTCTTCTCCTGATACTGGACTTCTTTCCCTTTGGAAAATGAAGGTCTGGACCTCCACTGTTTCTTCTTCAGGAATTTCTGAAAATGTCTGGTGAATGCAGCAAAGTCTTCATCACTTTCACTGCTTGTAGACTTTGTGCTAACAGACTCATCAGATTCTGATTCAACTACCTCTGGAGGAGGAGTTGATGACTTAGTCCTGCCCTTTCTAGGTACTTCTGACTTGAAGGCAACAGTCCTTTCCCTGTGCTCAGTCCTTGTTGATTTTTCCTCCTCTTTTCTCACTGACAGCTGCATCTCATAAGACAACAACTTGCCAAACAGTGTGGGAGGAGGAATTTCTCCCAACTTTGCCATTTCTCTGATGGCACAGATCTTGGTGTCCCAATCTTTGGTTAGGTACCTTAAGAACTTATCATTCAATTCATAGTTAGTGAACTCTCTTCCATAGGACATGAGTTCATTAACAATTCTATAGAACTTCTTGTAGCATTCAGTGATGCTATCTCCTCTTCCTTGCCTAAAGCTCTCATACTCTTGATTAAGCAAGGACTTCCTATCTTGCCTAACTTCTTCAGAACCTTCCATATAGACAATGAGAGTATCCCACATCTCTTTTGCTGTTTTACAGTGAATTAAGTTCTGAAAAGTGGCATCATCAATGGCACTTACTATAATGTTTTGTGCCCTCTTGTCCATAGTGGCTAGGACAATTTCATCCTTGGTCATCTCAGAGAAATCCTTTGGAGTTCTCTGTGTAGCATCCAAAACTGAAACCTTCATGGGCACATATGGCCCCTCTTTGACTGTGATGTAGATTCTAGGGTCAGAGGCCTCCATAAATAGCCTAACCCTTTCTTTCCAGATCCCAAAGATCTCTTTTCTGCATATGGGCAGTTTCATTGAACCCAATTCCTTGTGATTCTCTGAAGAACCCATGTTTCTTGATTTTCTTGAAACTGTGTTCTGACTTACACTGAATCTGCCAAACTGGATCTCCTCAGACAGTTAGTCCTTTTTGAGGAACCTGGCTCTGATACCACTTGAAAGATATGGTACCTAAACACCTAGAGGGGGGGGGGGGGGGGAATAGGTGACCTAAACCTTTTTGAAACTTTGTTGGCAGCAAAACAGTTATCTCACAGATTTCTACAGCTAACAGCAAAAACAAAATATAAACTGCTAATCCACAGCACAGCACAGCACAGCAGACACACAAATTTATAGTGGTTCCCCAATCTTTGGGTACATCCACTTTCCCCCTTCGCCTATCTAGCAGTGTACTAGATTCGGCCAAACTTCTCCACTATCTCAGAACCCAACTAGGTTCCTACACCTCAGGCCCAAAGCCTTACACTCAGCCACCAAGGCCTACACTCAGCCACCCAGGCCTACACTCAGCCAATTAAGGCCTACACTCAGAGTTCTTCAACTCCTACACTCAGGCAACCAAGCCCTACCCTCAGCCTTTATAATATAGGCTTACAATTCACTCAGATCCAATGGATCCTACAAGTTAAAATTGAATTACAATAACTAACTCTACAACTCAGAAAATAAGAGAGGAGTTGAGAGTTTCTTGAAGAGTTCTTGGAAGAACTCAGCTAGATCCAAACTGACTTAGCTTCCTTCAAAGCTTCTTGAGTAGAACTGAATTAGTCTGAATCCTCTGCAGTTGATCCTTGACCTCTGCTTCTTGAGATCCAGATGATTCTGAATCCTTCTTCTCAGCCTTAGTTCCAAAGACTGAATTCTTGATTGGAGCTCTCTCTCTCCAACTTCTTAGATCTGCTGTTGGACAGCAAGATCTTCTTGTGTTGATACTCTGTGTACCACTTTTCTGATTACTTGAATAATCTGATCAATTACTTCAAATAGCTTTAACAACAACAGTTTCTGTAAACTGTGGGTGCCTATTTATAGGACATTCTTCATGGTAACCGGCTGGTCCGGTTCATAACAGACTTCTGACTTCCCTGACAGTTGCTGTAGACCGGCTGGATCGGCAGCTGTCATATCAACCAGTCACTTCTTGAAATTCTCTAACTGTCAGATAGTGTCGAGACTTTCTGTTCTTAAGTGTCGACACTTATAGACCAAGTGTCGACACATGCTGTGTAAGTGTCGACACAAGTCTACAAGGTGTCGACACAACTCCTTGTATGTCTCGACACAGATTCTTCTGCATGTGTCGACACTGAAATTAAGTGTCGACACAAGTACTTGTTCTTCTGTAACTTGTTGAATTCTTCTAAGTGTCGACACATCTCCTTTGTGTCGACACATCTTCATGTGTTGAAACTGTCAAGTGTCGACACTGCTTCTTGGTGTCGACACAAATCTTCAATTTTGTTTCTTCAGCTGAGTGTCGACACATTCCCTTAGTGTCGACACTTGTACTTAGAATATTTTGTAAACTTTTCTGTTCTTTGCTAAGTGTCGACACAGCTCCTTGTGTCGACACTTTCTTCAAGTGTAGAGTCTTCAACTAAGTGTCGACACATTGTGCTGGGTGTCGACACTTTCTTCAAGTGTTGACTCTTCTGGTTGTGCGTCGACACATTGTGCTGAGTGTCGACACATACTTCAAGTGTTGACTCCTTTGAGTGTGTGTCGACACATTGTGCTGAGTGTCGACACATTCTTCATATGTTGACTCTGCTGATTGAGTGTCGACACATTGTGTTGTGTGTCGACACTTGTCCTTGGTCTCTGCAGAATTTTGCTGAGTGTCGACACAACTCCAAGTGTCGACACTTTCTGATGTAGACACAGCTCTTCTAGGTGTCGACACTTCTGCTAAGTGTCGACACTGCTTCTCTGCATTCTTCTTCACTGAGTGTCGACACAGCTCCTTGTGTCGACACAATGACTCCAAGTGTCGACACTGCTTGTCTGGGTGTCGACACAAGCTTTCTCAAGTGTCGACACTTTCCCTCTGGGTGTCGACACATGGACTTAGAAACTTTTAGCTTCAGTCCAGTGAATACCTAACCTGCACAAGTAACTCAAACAAACATCAAATACATTATGATGTATATCATTGAGTTAGGTGAGGCTTCTTCAAATCAGGTACATTTGACCAATGTACCCAACAGTGCCTGTTTCTATCAAGAGTCGAGGCAGAGCCATTTGAGGCGGAGGCCGGGTTGGCATGGTCGGAGGGTGAGCGCATTGCTACGTTGTGCATTGCACTTGGTGAGAGGTTCCGTGCGATGTGAGGGATATGAGGGCATTCCATCCTTTTTATGGTTGATGCCACAAAAGGTGGTGCCAATGTTTACGCTGAGATATTACTTGATTGTATCTGCATTGCGCTCACATTCTGTTTCTTTTGTTGGAGCTCTGCCATTATAGTAGCGGGCACAAATTAGCTCGGTAGCTTGCCTCCTTCTTGCGATATATATCCAAGGGCATCACGAAGTTGTTTTCTTGTTTGAGTCTTGGGTGTCTCTCTAAACCGGGGGCACTTTTACCCCTTGCTTGAACGCGCGTGTTTAACGTGGTGTGTTGACTTTGCAATTGCCATTGGGTGTATATGACAAGAGTTGATGCCTGAGTGTTGTGTGAGGGGACGTTTTCCCCCATTGTCTGGATGGCGCCCGAGGACTTGTAGTCCGCTTTTGACTAAGTGGTGCAGGACTCACGGTTTGCCATCGTCAGCCTCCATGTGAGGATTAGAGACTTAGTCCCTCCTTGCGAGTGTATGGGTTCTGCTCCCTTGGAGGTGGCGAATGATCTTTGCTCGTTTGTGCCTTAGATCGACTTGGAGTCCGTTCTATTGTTCGTGAAGGAAGTAGAGAACCTTTGTTTGTTCGCGCCTTAGGAGGATCGGGGTCCATACAGGTGGAAGTGACGAAGAATCTTTGTTTGTTCACACCTTAGAAGGATCAGAGTCTGTCTGGGTGGAGGTGGCGAAGAACCTATGTTCATTCACCCCTTAGAAGGATTGGGGTATGTCTGGATGGAAGTTGCAAAAAACCTTTGTTCGTTCACATCTCAGAAGGACCGGGGTCCATCCGGGTGGAGGTGTCGAAGAACCTTTGTTCATTCGCGCCTCAGGAAGACCTGAGTTCGTTCAGGTGGAGCTGCTGAAGAACCTTTGTTCATTGGCGCCTTAGAAGGACCAGAGTCCATCCAGGTGGAGTTGGCGAAGAACTTTTGTTCGTTCGCGCCTCAGGAGGACCGGAGTCTGTCCGGGTGGAGGTGGCGAAGAATCGTTGAACGTTCGCATCTCAGGAGGACCTATGTCCGTCCGGGTGGAGCTGACGAAGAACCTTTGTTTTTTCACACCTTAAAAGGATTGTGGTCCATCCGTGTGGAAGTGGCGAAAAACCTTTATTTGTACGTGCCTCCGGAGGACATGGGCCCATCTAGGTGGAGGCGGTGAAAAACCTTTGTTCGTTTGCGCCTCAGGAGGTCCGGGGTCCGTCCGGGTAGAGGTGCAAAAAGACCTTTGTCCATCTCGCCTGAGAGGTGACGGACTTCCATCCGTCTCACCTGAAAGGTGTTGTGAGCGCACTGCCAAAAGGCAGGTGCTGTTAGCGCACTATCCTGAGGCTTGTGTTGTTAGCGCACAGTTAGAAGGCAGGTAGTGTGAACGCACTGCCTGAAGGCAGGTGCTATAAGCGCACTGCCCGAAGGCAGACACTGTGTGCGCACTGCCCGAAGGCATGCACTGTGAGCGCACTGCCCGAAGATAGGTGTTGTGAGCGCACTGTCTGAAGGCAGGTGCTGTGGATGTCCTTTCTTTTGGATAAGGTATGTTCGTAGTCTTGATAATGCAGAAGATGTCTGCCCTTTATAGGCCCAAAATGATCAAACTTCAAAAATAATTAGTCACAATCACGAGCTTGATCTTGCGGTAATTGACGAAAAATAAAGTTGGCAAAGTAGCATGGAAGCGCGTGTAGAGCAATGATGATGGATATAAAGCTTCCTCCTAGGACGATTGCCTTAGGCGTCCCGCTGATCGATCATTTGTCTGGTTCTGTAAGAACCTCTCTAACTACCCTTGCCTGACGAGACGTGTGATTTCTTCCTTGAGTTTGGAATAACTTTCTGTGTCGTGTCCTTGTCCATGGTGGAACTCGCAGTATTTTGACTGGTCGCCTGCATTTTTAGCGAGTGGCATGGGCTTACGGAGTGTCTCAGTGCCTTGGATCGCGAAGAGTATGTTTACTCTGGAGGTATTGAGAGGGCATGAAGGCTTGACGAACGGAATGCCCCTGGCTCGGAGGGATTCACCGCGAGGTCTATCACTCCTCTTGAGCATCTTCGGTGAGTCGTATCACTTATTTTTCTTTTGGCTGCCTTTGAATTTTTGTTGATGAACTCTTGCTGCCAATGGCAGGTGGCATTGTGTGGGGCGCTGGGCCAGTCTGGCCCACTGCTCGTCTTGTCTGTGCTCTTCAACAATTATATTGTGAATTTCATCACATACGATCCCTTGAGACGAAGGTTCGAGGTCTGCTCCTTCCGTGCGGTAATATGATTGATGAGTTTTTAATTCTTCGACTGGATGGACTAGGCGTGCTGAGCTGTCAGTGTTAGTGGGCTCTGTAGGCGTGTGGTTCTTGTAGGCAAAATGTTTGGCCATGGAGCGATCCAATGTTGGCGGAGGTGGGCTGCCAAGCCCAGAAGTTTAGTGGGTGGCGCGAGAGGCATGCAACTCTCTTAAGAGCGTGAGCGCTTGACTTTGGCTCTTTTCTATATGGCATAGGTTTTCCTCCAATTCTGCATGGGGCGCAAGCATGGCCTCCTCTACGAGGGCGTGTTGTCGACGACATAGTTGTTGGGGGATCGGTTGTCAGATTCCTTGCATGTGCTTGGTCTGCGGCGGGGGCACCTCCATTTGTCATTGCAGCTGTTTGGGGATTGCGTGCGCAATGCAGATGTTGTTTCCAAGGAATTGTTGCAGAGTATAGGAACACTTTTCCATAGACGGTGTCAAACTGTTACGGGTCACCTAGTATTCCCCGGTTCGGGGAATCAGACTGTCTTAGCTCAGAATTGAACAGGGTGCGCAAACAGTCAATGAAAAATAACAGCAAATGACAAAAGACTTTTTTGACGTGAAAAACGTGGTCGGGTCTGTGTCGAGCCAAAATCCACTACTTTTTTGATTTTACAAAAGTTGACAGTTTTCTCCGAGGGTGACCAGCCACCTCTTTGTTATAAGTTCTGAATATGAAAAAATCAGAAAATAAACTAAGTCCTTGAAGGCTTGGTGGGAGCACTCGAGCGGGGAAAAATGCTAAGTTCTCGGAGCCTCGATAGAAGCAATTATGCCCCGACGAAGCTTTGATGAGAGCGCTCCTTTGGAGAAGAATGCAACGTCCTTAAAGCCTTGAAATGTCTTCGCACAAGAGAGGGAACAAAACGGATTCCGAGTGGAGGAACGATCTAAGTCTCATGACTCACCGAAAAACGTCAGAGCTCTCTCTAGCCTCTGGATTTGTTTGTCTTTAAATGAGCGCCTGAGAGCCTATTTATTATTTTCTGGAGGCGCATGCAGGTAATTGCGCAGGGTTGAATTTTGTGCTGACAACCGACGTTGCTACATTACGGTCACCCAGATCACCAATTTTCATGAAATGACAGCCCCCCCCCCTCCCTTGTGCGTATAGGTAAGGTGCCCGACGGTGACGACCTGAGGTGGCGATAGAGGCAACACCCGAGGCAGTGTTTGGCGTCAGGGCACGCGCTAGGTGTGTGTCATGCTCTAGGGTGATGTCGCGCGGGCGAGGCGCGCAATGGCGCACACACAACACTTGCACGTGCTTGCTTGCGCATGTAGCACTTGCGCGCTCCCGAGGCGTGCACAACACTTGAGCGTGCGCATGCGCGCGGCGGTTGCGCGCGTGCTGGTTTTACGCGGCCTCCATGCACGCTTGGTCCTGTTCTCCCATTGGGGTTGTTTCGAACCCTTTAAGCTGGTGTGGCTTGCGAGCGCGCGACTTGCTCGGCTGGATCGCACTGCTTGAACATTCCCGACCGAAGTCCTGTCAGTTTGAGTTATAAAATTCAGGGAAAATCCATCACAAATAAATAAATGCTGAAAAATAAAATGCGTAACTTAGAACACACTGATATATGCATCACTTTTGCTAATTCAAAAATTCCCAAATTTTGAATGAGGCTTTATACTAGCATAAAGAGTCGCCCATAATTTTATTAAATTTATTTCCCCAATCAAGAGGTCTATGTAATATTTAAAGTAAAGATGAGATGACAAATTAATTCATTACAAAGATAATATTTCAATAAATCATACAAGTTTTATAGTGGGTGAATACCAACCCGACAATCATCCCTAAATTTTCTCAAATATTTATGCCAAAATTAAAGGCCTCTCATAATTAAAAAATAAATAAATTCAGCTCTATATAAACTTTCATAAATATCAAAAATACTTAAAAAAAATTTCTAAAATTTTCAGAGTCTGGGTCAACCTCCAAATAACATCTTATAAAAATTTCAGTCATTTTCATCGAGTAGAATGCCCTATGGAATTTTTGTAATGAAAAGGGCTGAATCATTTAAATCTTTAAAAAATAGTGGATGATTATAAAAAATCCTAAATTAATTACAGAAAATGTACATAAACTCTATATATCTCCATGATTTTTCCAAGAATTTTATCACATCTCTAACATCCTTTGTTAAATTAAAAACAGTAAAATCCTCTGTTTTTTAATTATAGAAATTACTAAATAAGTTCGGAAAAAACCCCAAAAATTTATGGGGATAGCCCTCCTTATCGTGCACAACTTTCATATTCATCACTTTCTTTTTTGAGGCCTAGATCTTACTCAGAAAAATATAAATCAAAAATCTTATACAAATTAAACACAACAAGAATCCTGAAGCAAAGTCTGTGACTGAGATAGAGCTAGAACACCAATAATACCGACCCCACAAAGGATCAAGCGCGGATCCGCTGTGCTGGAATAATCATGAGTTCGATTTGGTTAATAAAATTCGATCTCCTGGTGGAGAGCAGACCGTACATGTACTGTCCCAAGTGACAGAGGCTAGCGGGCCTCTGTCGCCGCGGTCCAGTGGTCGAACGTCCACAGCTCTGCCACGGCCGACTCTCTGGGGGCCGACGCTCCTTCCGACAGAGGTCCGACGGTCTGACACCGTCGGCCGCCGCCGGTGATGTGCTTCCAGAGCACAACAGAACCAAGCACCGCTGGAGCTCCTTCCGACGGTGCCATCTCCTTGACCCTTCCTGAAGAGGGTCACCGACACTCTCCGGCGAGGCATGGCCTCCCAGCAACACATAGGAGCGATGGTAGGCTCCCCTGCTCGACCACCACCCAAGCTTGAATCTTGGCTAGGATGGCGGCAATGGCAGCGCTCTGATAGCAACCTGAAGTGTCACGCATCTTGTCGGCGAGCAAGGGAGGGAGGGGGGAAGGATGATGCACTTGAGCAGGGGGCCTCTGGGAGCTCCCCGCTAGAGTTTCCATTAAAGGGGGCGGAAGGGTGGTGGACCTCGGCTAGGATTTCTCTTGTGAGGTAGGGTTCCGACGAGGGGTGGCCGAGTTCGACTGGGCTTGAGGAGAGGGGTGAGCTATGGTAGGAGTGGGGGCCTTTATATAATAGGCAAGGCCCATCCCTCTCCCATCCTTACAGTGGGGATAAATCGCCCCCTCCTAAGAGACTTGGCCTTGGTTAGAGCATATGGTAGCCATATGGTAGCCATATGGTAGCCATCAGGAGGGAAGGTACAACCACTTGTCATCATCAGAAGGGGCGGGACTTGGGTGACTTGGTTTTGGGCTTAAGGAAGAAAAAAGAAATGGTGGCCTCTTGCCTTGGCCCAAGACCCTTTCCTCAAGGATTTTGGCTGAATATATACAGCCCATTTAGGGCTGAGGTGTGGGCCAAAAGAGGCTTGGGGAAAGGGGTGGTGAGCCAATTCTCAGAAATTGTGATTTTTGGAGTATTTGACCAAAGTAAATCCTAAGGTGGGTCCCCTATATGGGTCAAGGTCAAAGTAAGTGAAAGCAAGTCAAAGTCGTCGAGTGACGAACCAAGGTTGGGGCATTGAAGTAATATTAGTGTGTGCACACTTTTCGGTCCACTATAAAATTTGATTTGACCAAGTAGACCAAACGTCATCGGAATTGAGCGCAACAAATTTGGTAGTTCTTGTATTGACCACACGGATTCAATGCAACTGACTGAGATCAATTCTGAGTACATATATTCAATATTCTAAATTGATGTCGTCGTGACATGCAATGATATTCAAAATGGTCATTTTCTTTAAATGAACTCAGATTGGAACGGAACGAGTTCCATTGCTTTTGAATCGACTATACAAGTCCAATACAATTGACAAAACTCAATTCAAAGTATGTAAACTCAATATACTAAAACAGCGTCGTGAAGATGCACTATAATACTCAAAATGATCATTTTCTTCAAATGCCCTCAGATTGGAACAAAATGAGTTTATTGCACTTGTATTAATTATACAAATCCAATGCAACCGACAGAACTTAATTCAAAACACATGCTCAATATACTAAAACAACATCGTCATGACATAGTACGATACTCAAAATAATCAATTCCTCCAAATGCCTCGGATCGGAATGAAACAAGTTCCATTGCACTTGTATCAATTAAACGAGTTCAAAGCAACCGACAATACTCAATTCGAAGCACAAATGCACAATATACAAATTTGGTGTCGTGATGCGCAAAGATATTAAAAATGATCATTTTCTCCCAATGACCTCGAATTGGAACGAGACGAGTTATGTAGCACTCATATTGACTATACGAGTCTAATGCAATTAATAGAACTCAATTCAGAGCATATATGCTCAATATACAACTTGAGTTTCCTCCTAGCCTTAGGGTATCATACAAATGATTAAGTCACTTTTATTGGGTCAACTAGGATCCTAGTGGGCCAATAAAAGTCGAGATGTTATAAAAACAATCTATGATACCCCTAAGTGTCTCTACCTTCTTCATATAGATCTATTTAGTACTATTGTAAGATCCCTCTCCCGAGTCAGAGAGAAAATCTTATGCCCAAGGTAACCGTCCCGCAGTAGTACCATCCCACAGTAGTACCGTCAAACATGGTCAATTGGTCATCATCACCACGTAAAGCTTACACTACCGGTCGATCATCACAATATTCCATCAGAGTATATACAAATGTAAGAGTACAACGAAAGTATGAAATAGGAAATATACTAGCATATCATTGTCACAACATCCACACACACACATATATATCCCAAATAACAATGTAGCATACCAGGGAAAACATAGGGCCACATGCGCCTTGAACAGTCAACAAAACACAAGCTAATCAAAAACTACAACTTGACGACACTCACATTGACTGGATTATCGGATGAATCAGTGGAAGGCCCAGCACTTAAGGTGTAGAGGGGAACATTCTAACAGAACGTCTCTTACCTTGGTACAGGTTGAACCTCAGAGGGTGCTCTTGTCGGGGACTTTCTACTTCCTGCTCTTGTTAGTGTTTAATAATAAAATATTAATCAGTAACAATTAAGAAACATCATCCCGCCAGTCGGTACCTCTAGGGCACATGGCAAGTAGGGTCAACATTTTATTAACACATTAAAACAGTTTAGCCTGTTAATTTATGTGAGAAGTAATAAGTATCATCATAACAACATATAATAAAAACTCATCATATGAGAGCCCAACTAACTCATATGATAAGGGTCCAAGGCGATTCATAAGTGTAAAAGTAATTTCTCTTATTACAGTGCCCATACATTAAATAAGACAAGGGTTAAGGTACATAAGCACAGAAACAATAAAACTTCCATTAGCCACAAGGACGTGTATAATACTTGGCAATAATGACACATGAGGACTACTGCAACCCTAGACACTAGAATTTTATTATGTCGACATATTTAACCTTTTCAGTAGGTAGCAATCCTACGGGTCACGTCGTAGTAACAAGACGACAACAGTGGTATGATCACCACCGCTTCTAGGTATGTATGTAACACACAACTCGTCCTAGTCTCTCATATAGGGTCAAGCATGTACTATTTTGGAGTAAATAAACAAGTCAAATGCACACATTGCAAAAGACTCCCAAAGAATATGATAGCACAGCCTGCCGAGAAAGAGTACCCTAGAAGGTAACTAAGGCTCTCCTCAAGACGCGCTGCTTTCAAGAGTCGCATACCATACTCCTCGTCAGTGTGCTCTGTTCGGGAGAGTCAAAAGAACCCACCACACAACTATTGTGACAATGACTCATGCATGAACACATTGATAAGCATGTTACAAGACAGCCCGTTTTTACACTAGTACTGTTATAACAATGAGCACTTACAATAATTTAATGAGTGGGGTATAACTGTTGAAGTCAAATATGACCTCAACGGGAGTTCGAAGAAAAGGGGGTGCAGCCAACACCTACTTCTCTCAAGCCTCAACCCTCGACTGGATTCAAAGGACCTAAGACTGACCCAAGGCCTCAGCAGGGAGGTCCCACCTCACACCCGAAAGATCTCTGAGAGCTTCCCCTTCAAAGCCTAAGCTGGGCTAGGAGCTCCTCAGAAAGCACTGGAAGTCGAGAGATAATGACAGCTTGCCTTCTAAAGAGTCCTTATGGGTCTATTTATAGCATCGTGCTGACCTGAAATTACTGAAAAGCCCCTAGTTGGTCTGCCAATAGCCGAATCCCGCTGTTTTCCTGAGGGCACAGGGGTAAATTTACCTGAGGGCAAACTGGTCATTTAACCCTAGGCCTTGGGCCCCACTCGGCGAGAGCTCTGAACCGAGGGCTTTTTACCCAGAGACGGTGCGAACGGTCTCGCCGGCTTACAGGCGGAACCCCCTTTAAGATTGGAACTTGGCGCTAGCGTAAGCGCTCCCGCGCTGGCCGCGCTCGACGATCTCGGCCCGTTGATCTCCATTCGACGACTTGACGCGAACGTTCCCGCCAGCTTGGGCGAGACCTCCTTTTGGGCGGGAACTCCTTTGGCTAGCTCAACTGTGACCATTGCGCCTCCTGATCTGACTCAGGGAATATGGGGTTGTACAATAACAACCATATACAGTACTGCTTCCAACATAAAACATGAAATAATACATTTATTAATAACATCACAAAGTCTTATGTACAAGCTTATCATGTATTTAACCATGGACTAGGCTTTGTTAGGCGTGGTGGCGGTCATGAATGCGGTGATCATGAACCATCGTTCGAGAACGCGTGGCCTCAACTATAAAAATCCATGCATTTTATGCTCAAAACTAGTTTATTTTCTTGGTAGTGGTCATATCCTTTTTCTTGCCAAAGGATACATTATATGATAATGACATTTTTTACTAAACACATCGGAGCAAATAAGCCACATCAAACGAAGCCTAAGGCTTCGTTTGGAAGGACTTATTGTCACCGGTCAAGCGGTTATGACCGCATGAATCGAACCTTAAATATGGTCTGCGGTCGTAACCGCTTGACCAGTGAAAATAAGTCCTCCCAAACGGAGCCTAAATGTTATAGTTCATGTAAACAATTAACAACTCATAATGAGCTATGAGCAAATAAGTACTCGATAAGTAATCAAAGCCTAATAAGCAAGTATATTACCAATAAGAGACAAAGCGCTCTGAAATTTCAGAGATCATGAAACCCATAGACAATGCCCTTTCACTATATGAACAAATATCATTTCATACAACACTAGTGAGAGTAACACATACTATGTCACCACATATAATGGGACAAGGCAAATGCCTCACCCAAATGCCCTCAAACTCCATTTATAGAAAGATAATGGAAATACATAGGCTCTGTGCAAATTCAACGCTAAAGTACTTTACACTTAAAGAAATATTCAAATAATAGAGTTTCACTATAGCTTGGTGTGATATAATTATCAAAATCGTACATGTGTGATAAATAGAGATTTTCTGGTCCAAATGACATCAAATTTGGGCCACAGAGACTTCATGTCATACCAAAGGGCTCTCCAAAAGTTGAGACCAAGATGAACAGTATATGAACTATTTAGTTCATTTATTTAAATCATGTCACATTCATATTTTAATAAAAAAAATTGGAAGTTATTACAAAAATTCTGAAACTCTTGCCAGAGCTTTGTCCTCACATTTATGTCCTCTATACCAAATTTCAGCCAAAAATAATTAAAAATAATAGAAATATTCACTTAATTTAAATTGGCCCCAAGTTATGAGTATCCTCGCTAAAATGAGTGCATAAGAGCCTATAGTGGTCACCATGAGTGGTGCCACCCGAATTTGGAAATGTCTCAATGTCCCAAATATTTTTCATGTTGGGCACATTTTCTGAAAATGAAAATGATCAGAAGCCCACTAATTTCTTAGTGCAAGAAGACTGGTTTTATTTAATAAATGTGTCACACTTATTATTTCATTAATATTAACTCTTGGTCTGCGGATAGCGCACATGTATCTCTCAGTAGATAAATCTATGGCGTTGATGAAGCCATACCACAGTCCTTACACAAGAATACCAGATCAGGTCGTTATGATCCGTTGTGTCAAGGTCAATCATTATCGGGGTTTATTCAATGGTTGTGATTTCGTCTTCTTCCTCCGATCAACGCTCACCGTGATCTCGTCGGAAGATCGTGATCACCACCACTCTCCGGGGATCACCAAGACAGAGCACCATTGCTAATTGACTTGCCTAAGGACGATGAAGTCTAGGTGGCAATCCAGTGGCCGACCACCACCACTGATTCTCGTTGGAAAAATTAAATCGTTTCCCGTGGCGTGGCGCGACAGCTCGTAGTTATCTTCTTCTGAGACGTCCCCGCCTCAAGGGCCTTGGGGAAAACCAGGGAGTTCTTCCCTCCACTGTGGTGCCTTCTAGTGAACCAAAAAGGTTCGGGAATGATTCCACATGACGGTGGTGGTGCGAAGCATTGGTGGCCGGGACAGGCCGTTCCGGTGGCCGGGACAGGCCATTCCGGTGGCCAGGACAGGCCGTTCCGGTGGCCGGGACAAGCCGTTCCAGTGGCCGGGACGGGCCGTTCCAGTGGCTGAAACGCCTCTATCTACCTACATGATCTAGGTACTAAGTTTGTTCAGATAGCTACATGAGACATGGGGTTGAATGAAGGTGTGACGGCATGTTGAAATTACGGCGGCGCAAATCTCCTCCTTGCTCTCCGGTCGCCGGCGGCAATCACCAACACTCAAACTCGATTCTGTTGGGATCGGGAAAAAGTGTAGAGCCTTCAGGGAAGGTTTGGGCTTTTTTTTAATAAAGCAACATGCCGAATGCCATGAGAGACACCTCTTCATGGACAGTTATGCTTGGGTGGGACCCACAACAACCCAAGTCAGCAACCCCATGATTGAGAATGGAGAGACACATCCCTTTGAGGCATTAGATGATCGAGCTAGCTTTGAATGAGCCTAAACCGATATGTTTGGGCTCGGGCAACCCACAAATGGTCGGGTTTGACCTTTTCTGGTCAATCTTTGACCACCATGGTGACATGACATTACCAAAAGGTTGCCTGAGTCCAATGAAGGCTTAATGGGACCTTGGTGTCATCCAAAATAACCTAGGTAACCTAATAAGGCTAGAGTTGACCTAAGTTAACTTTTATGGTGATGTGTCACACAATGATTGGCCATAGATGGTCTTGGTGTGTTCAACTTCACCAAGGCTCATTTAGGACAGCCATGACTCAACTCACACACACGGACATTTACATGACCCCACACACATACCTTCAAGCACCATGAAAGGTAACAAGGTCAACTGGGCATAGGGCTCACTTAGGGCTTATGCTACACCACTAGAGCGCCATGTGAGACTTGGAAGACTCCAAGCTCAGAGAGGTAACTTGAGTGTACCAAGCCAAGTCACCAAGCTCCTAGGTTCCTAAACAAAATAAAATTGGGATGTTACACACTTCTTCATTTTTAGTTTAGGAGGAAAAAGATATTCCCATGTATGATTTCTCAAAGTTCGCTTGGATGTTCTTGGGAGCAAATCTGGTAACTATGAAATTCTCACCAGCTTCCTCAAGCAAATCCAAAATGAGATGACTATTTTAGTTGTCATGATCAAAAGTGATTACGGGTTTGAACTTGAATCTCATATGATGAGGGAATTTTTGAATCCATAGATATCAAACAATGCTTCTCATCCCATTGAACTCCATAATAAAATGAAGTTGTTGAGAGAAAGAACAAAACACTCATTAAGGAAGACATGACATTACTTGTTGAAGCCGAAGTATCCATGTACTCTTGGCTGAAGAAGTAAACATTGCTTGCCATGTCTTGAACGGGTCACTTATCAACAAATTGCATGTGAAGACTCTTTATGAACTACTAAAGGGAAGGACGCCAAACATTGCACATTTTAGGACATTTGGTTGCATTTACTAAATTTTGAATAATGGTAAATCAAGCCAAAGCTAATGAAGGAAAATTTCTTGATTATTCCTTCACTGGTAAGGCATATAGGTGTTACAATAGGAGAACTTTGTGTAGAAGAGCCTTTTTCATGCAACATTTGATAAGTCTAACATTCTCTAGGTGTACAAAAACCCTTCTGAATTAGTTAAGCTGATGGAAAAAATCTCCCTAGGCAAGGAAGTTGAAGGCCAAGCTATTTGTTAGAAGACACAAGGATAAATGATGTAAAGGCCCATTTATAGGCCCTTCTCTTCACTCTCCTTTAGTTCCACATCCATTGTATAGGATCCGTCCTCCCTCTCGTCTCCTATATATTTGTATTCTCTCTTGTATTTGATATATGAAAGATGTTTATACAAGGTTTGCCCATTGTTTTCTACATTGTATCAGAGGGAACCGGTCCGGCATGTTTCTTCCCGATCGGCTCTCTTCTTCCCTAACCGCTCGGTCTATCCTTTTGACCGGGCAGCTTGATCCTTCGGCTTACCACTCGTTTATGTGGTTTCTCTCTTCTCTCACCGCCTCCTTCTCTCTCGTGGATCCACCTTCTAACCGCATGTGCCTGTCTAACCGCCTGGTCTTCCTGTTAACCGGACGGCTTGTTCTCCTGCTTATCCGCTCTGGCTTGCGTTCTCCTCACTTTCTAACCGCGTCTTCCTGTGCGGTTAAGTTTTTTTCTTGCCCGCTCCTCTTGTTCTCTCTCGTGGCTTCCACCTCCACTCCCCCCTTCCCTTTTATAAACTTTCTATCAGGTGGGACCTTCCCACTTGTTTCCCTCTGACCGCGCGACTTCATCTGTGTTTACCCATCCACGACTCTTTTCTCTCTCACCCCTCGTGTATTTGGGTGTACCTGTTATGTCCACCATCTTGGTCCTTCCACTGACAAGCTAGCCCCTCGTGCTACAAAAGCTATGTTTGTTGGGTACTCCCATAGTCAAAAGGGATATGTCTGCTTTTATTCTATCACTGATAAGGTGGTTGTGTCTGTTGATATCTCCTTTCATGAAGACCAACCATATCACGCCAGTCCTTCTGATCCCCTTCTTCCTCCTCCGCTACCTCGACTCATCATTCCAGTCACGTCTCCGCTTCCACCACTTCTCCCTACTCATCTGCTTCAGATTCCTACACCACCACCAGTACCCTCCAAATCAGTCCCCTCCAAACCTCCTATCAATGAAGTATACACTCGTCTTCCTCCACGTCCAGATGCACAACAGCAGCTTCCCTCTACCGGTGTGATCTCGCGGCCTGTTGATCTGGCATCCTCCTCGACGGCTCATCCCTTGACAAATTATGTCTCTCTACATCGGCTCTCTCCACCTCTTCTTACCTTTGCTCTCTCTCTCTCTCCTCTATCTCTATACCTAACTTTGTGTAGGAAGCTCTCCAGCATCCGGCGTGGCGAGAACTTGTGTATAATTCATCTTCCTCCCTTTCTCTTATTGCATACTCTGATGCGGATTATGCGAGCTCATTGGATGATCGACGTTCTACTGCCAGTTTTTGTACATACTTTGGAGATCTTATCACATGGCGGAGTAAGAAGCAGACAGTGGTTGCCCGCTGGTATGCTGAGGCTGAGTATCGTGCGATGGTAGCTGTAACATCAGAACTAACCTGGCTGGAAAGTCTTTTAATGGATTTGGGAGTTAGGTTGTCCTCACCATCAACGTTGTTTTGTGACAGTTAAGCTGCAATACATATTGCAAAGAATCTTGTGTTCCATGAGCGGACTAAACATATTGAGGTTGATTGTCACTTTATTCAAGAAAAGGTTCAATCAAAGGTGCTAAAGCTTGAACATGTTCCTACTTCAAGGCAAGTTGCTGACATCCTTACCAAGGCATTACCTCGCAAATTGTATTACCAGTTCTTGTCCAAGCCTGGTGCCTACGACTTGTACACTCCATCTTGCGGGGGAGTGTTAGAAGACATAAGGATAAATGATGTAAAGAACCATTTATAGGCCCTTCTCTTCTCTCTCCTTTAGTCCCACATCTATTGTATAGGATTCTTCCTCCCTCTCTTCTCATATACATTTGTACTCTCTCTTGTATTTGATATATGAAAGAAGTATATACAAGGTTTGCCCATTATTTTATACACTATTGATGAGAGCTACCCAACTAAAGAAGATAGTGATGAAGAGGAAACAACAATCCGGGTAGTCAAGGTGGATGAAGCCAACCAAGAAAATGTTGTAGATGGCACATCAAAACATGGAGCTGATGAAACATTAGAAGGTAATGATAATGCAGTTGTTGAAGATAAATACAATGGAGAGATCCTTCCAACACGACTCCCTAAAGCATATAGATAAATCAAGGACCACCACTTATATCATGAGATTGGGATCCAATGGAGACAAGGGAAGGTATAGCTAATGAAATGATATTCTTTATTTTCACTTAGGTGAAACCCAAAACCATTGAGGAAGTAAACACTGATCCACAGTGAATCATTGATATGCAAGAAAAATTGGAGTAATTTGAAATATAATAGGTATGGAAGCTAGTAGAGAAGCCAAGATCCCATCCTATAATTGGCAACAAGTGGGTGTATAGGAACAATCTAGACCCAATGGTGTGCTCATAAGAAATAAGACTAGACTTGTTGCTAGAGGTTATAGGCAAGAGGAAGGGATTGACTATGATCAAATTTTTTCTCATGTTGCTAGGTTTGAAGCAATAAGACTTTTCATAGCTTATCCAACACACCATGGTATCAAAGTATGCCAGATGGGATGTCAAGAGTGCATTTTTGGATAGTAAGCTCCAAGAGGAAGTGTATGTTGCACAACTCCTGGGTTTCATCTCTTCCTCTCACCTCTCTCTTGTCTATGAGCTAGAAATAGACCTCTATAATCTCAAACAAGCACCTAGAACCTGTTATGAGACCATATCCACCTTTCTCCTAGAGAACAATTTCGTTAGGGGACAGGTCGATAAGACTATTTTAGGAGGAAGTACAAGAATAAGCTTTTAATTGTTCAAATTTATGTGGATGATATCATATTTGGCAGTGAACGGAAAAACCACTTGATTTGATATATAAGATTAAATAAGTGATATTGAAAAGTCTTATGAAAAAATAGAAAAGGTATATTTGTAATGTATGTAAGAAGGAAAAGCTACCAGTATTGAAGGTTGAATAAAGCTTAAGGAAATGCGTGGAAAGAAGGCTTCATACGTCGAGAAATATTCAATAGATGTCAAAGAGCTAAGGCAGACTTATGTCGAATTCCCTCAAGGCTTAACAGAAGAAGTCAATGTTAAGTATATGAGAATTCAGCTTACGTCAATTTTTTTATACATAGAAATTGACATACGTCGAGAAGTAATCGATTTGACAGTTTGCTAGAATTACGTCGAATTCTCCAAAGAATGTCAGTTAAAGTAATAAGCAGATTAAGACTGTAATTGCAGTTCAAATCTGGTCGTTAGTGCTCCACTTAAAGAAAGAGATGATATCAAATCAGAGAAGAAAATGAATGAACTTATTCAGATAGTCTCTTTTACATAGAAAAGATACAACCCAAGAAGGTTAATGAGTGATTTAAGAAATAGAAAACGAAAGATCATTTCTTCTCCTCTCTCATGGTCTTAAGAAGGACTCACCTTCTTTTTGATTCTCATCTTAATTTTTTTCTTCTTCTTCTCTATAATCTGAAAAGGGTCATTCAGGCGCAAGACCTAAAGAATAGAAAAAGGAGTTGTTGAATGTTGTTTTGTACTCTTCCTCTCAATAAGAACAGACTATCAGATTCGGTTCATCTACTTCATCTTTCCATTTCAAAGAGTTTTAAGAATCTCTCTCTAAAGGATTTAGTGATAGAGTTTTAAGAATCCATCATTAAAGGATTCAGAGATAAGAGTTTTAAAATTCCTTTTTAAAGGATTCAATGATAGAGTTTTAAGAATCCATCTTTAAAAGATTTCAGTGGTTCTACGAATCTCCTTATCAAAAAATTCAATTGTGGTTCTAAAGGTCTCTTTATCAAAAGACTCATCACTGCTTAGTGATTTCCTGTCAAGTAGTAGAAGAGACATACCGAATTTTGAGAAACCTCTACAAAACATTTATGTCGTCTGGATATTTGCTCTATTGTTTAGATTTATTTTACTGCATAATCTTTAGTTTACTGATTTTATGATCTTTGGTATGTACTGTGATTGATTGTGTTGAAAAAAAATCTCTATTCACTCCCCCTAGAGTAATTCTCAATTACTATTCCGCACTTTCAAATGATATCAGAGAGAGGTTAATTAAAAAATGGTTAACACCTTGATTAATCAAGATTCTCATATATGAGAATTTGTTTTATGATAAATCTTGGATAATCAAGAGTTTGATACAAATTAGATATTATGCCACATCAAGCCTACTAATGAATAAGCTAGATAAATTTTCTTTATGAAAATCTAGAATAAAAGTGTATGGGTTCTATTAATGAGGATATATTTGACTATGTGCTTATAAGTCCATATATTCCAACAAAGCAGAACATCAATGAAGAAACAGTACCAAAGTCAAAGGCTAGATGGAGTGAAGGAGATAACAAGGTTAGGTCTTGTGATGCCAAGGCCATGAACATTTTAGTCTCTATAATGAGTGATGACATCTACTAAATAGTGATATAATGTTCTCCAGCTAAAGAGATCTAGGAATCTTTTGTGAGCATTGTGGAAGGGAGCTCAAATGAAAGAAAGGACAAGAGGCTCCTCTTGACTTCTCAATGGGAGAACTTTGCGAAGAATCAAGAAGAGAGCGTTGCTGATATGTACAAAAGGTTCAGTCAGATTGTGAGTGAACTAAGAGGCCTTGACAAGAAAATCTCACTCATTGGAATAAATGACAAACTTCTTATGTGCTTCCTTAGCTCAAGGGATTCTAGAATCTGAGCTATAAGAGAATCTAGATATCACAAAGACATCACCACTGACACTCTCCTAGGCAAGTTAAAGTCTTATGAGATGGTCCTCAAAATAAGAGGAGAAATTGACTTGAAGGAGAAGGTTGTCTCCACTTCAAGGGAGAAGCCCATGACATTGAAGGCTATGGATGATGGAGGCTCGACTCTTGGTGACGGCTAATGACTCGTGGATAAAAGATTCAGAAAGTAGATCAAGATTGGAGATTTCAAAAAAGGAGTAGAAATCCAGAGATAAGCCAATATTTGATCAAACTTCATCTAATAAGATTGTCTTCTATACCTACAGGAAAGCTGAACATATTTCTCTAGAGTGCCTAGAGAATAGCAAAGAGACATTCCCAAAAAAGAAATATAGAGTCGAAAATGACTCTAGAAAGAAAGGAAAGAAGAGAGAAAATGGCTTCATTGTTGAAACATTGAAAGCAAATGTCTGATGGCATTGGATCTTCCTGTTCAGGAAGATGAGGTAATTAATTTAGATGATTTTGATTTAGCATTATATGACTTTAAGTGTGCATTTGAGGGATTTTGTAAGAACCAATTGACTGTAAAAAGAAAGATTAAAATTCATTTAGAACAAAATTATTCCCCCTTAAATGAAAATAATCTATAAAAAAGTTTTATCTGCAAACCAACTTAAAGATGATATATATCAGCTTAGAGTTGACAATGTTTTTAAGATAGACTTATGTATTAAAATAAAATTTTAAGAGAGGAATTAACTAAAGCAAAACAATTCAAGGACAGCCACAATGGTAGAAGTAGCTAAAATCCATCTCAAAAATCTGTTTATCAGATTCAAGAAGTTGGTCTTAGGAGCTGATCCTATCACATAAAGGGATTCTGATAAAATTCTAGCATGAAAGGATCATGTCACGTTATTAGTAAAAATGGGAAGAGGCAAATTGATTGTACAAATATTTCTTCTATCTCTCAGAAGAATAACGCAAATTAGAAAAATAAAAGAAGAAGAAATCACAAGGCTACCAAGAGCATTCCGCCACAACAAGGAATTTTGGGCAAACCTCTAGTAATATGGAAACATGTATAGAATTTTGCTCGGAATAATATCCAAGGAACGTCGAATATTAATCGATGGCGGCTGAATATGCGACGAATACTAATCGACGTACAATGCAATATGCGTAGAATTCTGTTCAGAGCATGCCTTTTAGAGAAAATTCAATTTTCATAATAGAGTTAATCCTCCCCCAAATCAGTGAAAATCGTAATTGATGTGGTCCTCGGGGTCCTGGATCAATGGAAATTCTCTGGGCGATACCTTCCTTTGGCACTTTTTCAGCGCCTCAGAAGAGCACACAACCAGGTCCATGAGCCTCTTTTCCTTGGGGTCGGTGCTCGGCACTTCCTCTTTGACTGCAATCAGCTCTAAGGGCGTAGTAGGGGAGCATTATCTTTCCCCGCACGAGAGGCAACGGTCTCGCAAACTATTGCGCTGACAGGAAGGGAGCGATGCCCTGTAAAAAACGCTAAAAAATTAGTAAGTCAGTTGGATCGTAACAGATAGACGAGGTGAAAACGAGCTCGCCTGTATCTTCTCCCAGGTTGACATGGGGCAACTCATCGACACATCATTGCAGCTAGACGACGTCAAACTACCTCTGGAAGAGCGAGGTGTACAACGACACCGACTCCTCCGGTAGGCGAGGTGATGCATAGATCATTGCTTTTCGCTGAACCGGTCGGAGGGTAAGCGAGCTGAATTCACGTCGCATAATGAAAACATCTTGGTCCACTTATGGACCTTATTCCTTGATCTTGAGGGAATCACAACTGAAATAGGTCGGCTTCATGATTAGGAGATTCCTAAAAATAGCAAAGCCAAATACCACATTGGCCTAGCGCGAGAATTTGACCAGGGCCATGATTGTCGCGATTCCGTTCAGATTGATTTAGCAGGAACGAGGTCATAGTGGATGAGAATCAGTTGAAGCTCGGGCCAAATGGGGAGTCGAAGTCTCATCTCGAAGTTAGCCAAGAAGAAATTGAGCTCATCACAAAAAATGGGTTGATGTGCGCGCCCATCTCAGCTCGCAGCACCCTGAACTCGAGCGGTTAGTGCTTCATGGTGAAGGCCACGACCACGTGATTCATGGTCATCGAGTCTGAAAACTGATGCGCGCTAAATTTCGACGCGCACTACTGGTGACTTGGCTCTGAGTCGCCTCTAGTTGAATTCATCTCAGTAAGAAGGAAAGGAGGAGAGGCGATCTGGTCTCGAGCTTGCTCAATCAAGTCGCCAGGAAGAGCACAATAAAAGAGTGCATTAAATGTAGTGGAGGTCACCTATTTATTTAGGTGGGCAGCTGATTTAGCGTGGCCGGGCTAAAGTCCTAGCCAGCGAGGCGAGCTCATGGCGCGTGAACACGGTGACGCGAGCTCCCTTATCGATGAGGCCTAGAAAATTTGAAGAGAACTTAATCCCCTTCGGTTTGACAAGCTGGCCAGGCGATTCTTATGACGTGAGCTCTCTTCAAAAAGCTAAAAAGACCTCTTCAAAAACTATTAAGACCTCGCCAAGAAGCGACCAAACTGAACTAAAAATTAAGCATCACATAAAAACAAACATAATGCAAGAAATACCACAAGTTATTACAAATATGGTATACAAATGACCTAAAAAAATACTACAAGTTAATGCAAATACATGGAAGATTGTAATGGAATCAATCGAGGAACCAAGGACCACGGTGATGCGGGGTTGAGACATGGCTGGATTGTCAGCCGAGATCGCACGTGACCCTGAATTCCTCTAGGGCCCTATGCGAGTTCTTCGGGGTCTAGCACACAAAATCCTCACCGCGTCGGATGTGCTCAGCCATCCTCGCAATGTCGCATGGAATGCCCGCGCTCTGAGAAAGATCGAACAGGTCATCTTCTCGTAGGTTATGGTGGTGCTCCACGTCGCACAACCCCCTCTCCATGTCCTGGATATCAAATCCCTCAGTTCTGGTCAATCATACTTCAACTACGATCAGGTGGGAATTCAACTAAAATGCAGTCGATGACTTATGGTGCGTGTCGAAGGAAGTGACCACCACGAGAAGGGGGGCCGAATTCGCTAGAAGGTGCATACAGGTTGGCAAAGAGCTAGCTAACTAGCGTGGTGGCACAGTGGCGAGATGGATCGGCAAGAGGAGTTGGGCCGGGAAAAGGTTAGCTTTAGTAATGATTCTATGTAGTATCTTACTTGGCAAAACAATATCCCAGGTGTTGGTTGCCTACCACGACGACGATTCCGGGACTTCCCACCCTGGCGAGGGTGAATGACGATGAGGCCGCGTGAGCTCATGGTTATGATGGCGATCTTGGGAACCATGTCTCATGCGAGATTCGCTAGTCTCGTCGGCGTCGAGAGGATAAGGCACCATAGGGTCCTTCCGACAGGAAGGATACCTGATGACGACCACGCCAAAGGAGACGGCGGGGCCCTGAGCTTGCGGAAGAATTGGCGGCGGCTGAAGGGTAGAGCGCGAAATTGATAGTTTACGAGCTTCCGACGAAGGAGGTTCAAGAGGAGTCGACGGAAAAATCATCTCAACGGATGAGTGACAACCCAGGTTGCGATGATGTTGGTCGTTGGAAACAGGGCGAGTTCTTGGAGCACTTGAGGCAGTTGGTCTCCGACAATGGACGAGGCGGTTGTGGTAGCGAGGTCCCACAAGAAGCGGGTATATTCGTCCTCCGGAGTAAGCCCCTCGATCACGGCATTGGTGCGAGGAGTTGACCACGCGCCGGGGAGGGTTTCCAGAGGCACACCTTCAGAAGGTGGAGTCTGAGCCGCCTCGCCAGAGACACAAGCTGCAAGGAAATTTGGTCAGCAAAGGCATAGACAAGTATTTTCCATATACAAAAAACATTGCTCACCATGCGAAGTAACGAGATTTTCCCCCGACAAACTCGAGGGAATCTCTGCGTTACCCTCCTGGTGAGGAAGTGTCAATGTCGTAATAGGTCACGATTAAGTCCGTGAAGGACCCCAGGGCGCACTGAAGGGACTGACAACAAAGAGAAAATGAATCAAATGTCAGGTCAAATACAGTAGTCAGCTTAGAGATCGTGACCGCAAAATTACCTCACAGAGCTTTTCCGGACGGTGGTCCTCGGGTGGGTCTGGGATCACGAAAAAGGGGAACTTCTTATGAAGGGGCTCAGACCCCTCTCTGGAGGGCTCACACCCCTCTCTGGAGGGCTCGACATTGCTTGGGCACGTCCCTAGCCCTGCTCGCTCGTGTACTCTGATTTCCATCGAGGAGATGCACCAGGTGGTCGTCCGGGCTGCAGCCCAAGCACCCCAAAACCTCTACGCGCATGTTTCTCGGCCGCGACCCATTTTGAGGCCGGGTCTCGAACCCGCAACCCCCTTGATAAGAAGCCTTCAAACCACGAGGGGCCCAGGACTAATTATAGGCCCCTAAACATCAGAAGGTTGACCATTGATCAGAATGAAAGATGTCATCAAAGAAACCTGGAGGTCATTCGAAGCTCAAGAATTTGGCACATCGGCTTGCAGACGAGCTCCTCCCGAGCTCACTTGCTCTGCCTCCCAAACGACCTTCGGTCTAATGAGCTTGGCCCAGAAAAGGTGGCTCTGGCGACCTCGTTCAGCTCACCTGCTCCAGATGCTTTCAAGAGAAAGATACCTGATGACGACCACGCCTAAGGAGACGGCGGGGCCCTGAGCTTGCGGAACAATTGGCGGCGGCTGAAGGGTAGAGCTCGAAATTGATAGTTTACGAGCTTCCAACGAAGGAGGTTCAAGAGGAGTCGACAGAAAAATCATCTCAACGGATGAGTGACAACCCAGGTTGCGATGATGTTGGTCGTTGGAAACAGGGCGAGTTCTTGGAGCACTTGCGGCAGTTGGTCTCCGACAATGGACGAGGCGGTTATGGTAGCGAGGTCCCACAAGAAGCGGGTATATTCGTCCTCCGGAGTAAGCCCCTCGATCATGGCATTGGTGCGAGGAGTTGACCACGCGTCGGGGAGGGTTTCCAGAGGCACACCTTCAGAAGGTGGAGTCAGCAAGGGAAAACTGTGGACGCTCAGACAGACATCTACTTAAACATGAAAAAGATTCTTTCAGTTATTTTAAGGAAAATCAGCTAAGTGCAATAGTTAGCCGTATCCTTCGGCTTAGTGTTTCACTTAGTCCACGAATCAAAATATAGTTATACGCTGCGGAAAAATATTTGTTTAGATTGACTCAAACATCCTACATGAGTATAAACGTCCCCAAGGACAACTCATGGTATGCAAGACTCTAAATTTATAATAGTAGTAATGATAGCTTTTACGGTCACCAAATATAACAAGTTAAGTTAGAGTTTTTAAATTATGCAATGCAAGAAGTAATAGTAGTAGCTTTTATTCTTAAAAATACCTAACATGCATTCCTAGCGTAAATCATCCCCGAGAGCAAGCAATCCACATCCACATATAGAAAAACTAAGCAGCTAGTAAGTATCAAAAAGTAACAATACTGTGGGCTTCAACAAACTGACACGAGCCCACATACAGGAAAGTATGTTTGAATCAGTAACTAAATAAACAACAAACTACCTCGTTGAGACGAGGTAACAACCACGGCCAACACTGCCGCCCAGAAACTCCAAAACTAGCTCTGCTATCTGTTACTGCTCTGAACCTGAGGCATTCCAAAGACACAACACCTCAGCAAGAAGGAACAAATGGTGGAAGAAATTAATAAGCCCAAATAAACAAAGGTCAAAGGGGTACCAACCCAAGACCAACAGTACTGAAATAAAGTACAAAAGAGCAACAAGTCATCATCATGAAGAAGAACTCTTACGTGATTCGTCACGTACAACAATAGTGCACCAGACTCACAAGGCTATAGGGTGACAACATGAATAATTCGTAAGGAAGAAAATACAAATCCTTTATTAGGCACCTGTGGTCGACTTTACCCAAAAACACGGGCGAGGTGGTCACTCGTGGACACACCACCCAAAAACACGGGCGACGTGGTCACTCTTGGACACACCACCCAAAAACACGAATATAAAATCCGTCTAACTGCGAGGGAGTCTCATACTCTCCACCATACACCGCAGACACCCAAAAGCCGGGTAGACTTCCACAGGGCACTAATGAAGGAAACAACCACTGTGCGGAGGTGGAATCGTCCACTAACTCCCGCAATCAAGAAACCCAAAGAAAGCACAACACAAATATCTCGATATTTGGCTCGACAGATTCTACTTGATATTACCAGATTCAAGACGCGGTTGATCGACCTTTAGGAGCAATTTACAATCCTAGATAAACTCTAACGCGTTCAATAACGAAAGCTAAGACATTTATAGTCATCATTAAGACACATCAGGAACGATTAAACATAACCAGACAAGATCGAGCTTACCATAACAAAACCTTACAACATCATGTGATCGTTGAAACGGTTAATTATAACAATAACTTGGAAGAATATGCGCAGAAAATTTTAAAGACGTGAAAATATAGTCGTTATCATCAAATCGGACAAGGAGAAACGAGGGGAAACGACCACTTGCCTTGGTTTAGCCGAAAAGTCCACCGAATCACTCCACGTCGTAGATTGGGGCAAAAGAATGCGGGAGGAGTTGAAATCTGAACAAGAACGGCCGAAAAGGAGGTTAGAGCCGAAAAACCCTAACGAGAAATCTCTAGAAACGGGGAAGATATTACCACGATGGCGTAGCTCTCGGCGAGAGCTTTCCAGATCTATACTCGGTTGAAGATTTCGAGCATCGGAGCACCGTCGGCGGCCACCGGAAGAAGTACGGACGGACGACCTATTTCTCACACGCCGTCTGGTTCGGGAAGAAGAAGAAATTCTCGATCGGTTTAATGATGAAGAAGAAAAAAAAGTATTTATACTCAAACAGCAGAAATAAACCGGGTTCAGCTAAAACCGGTTTTCCGAGACAGAAGGAACGGGCCACTCGAGTACTATAGGGGTACTACTCGGGTACATCAAGTGATACTCGAGTACAAGAAAAGGACTACTCGAGTAGTAAGGTAACTACTCGAGTACTCGAAAAGAACTACTCGAGTAGTAAGATCACTACTCGAGTACATGAAAAGACCTACTCGAGTGTCAGGCAACTACTCGAGTACTCGAAAGGAACTACTCGAGTAGCAAGGCAACTACTCGAGTACAAGAAGAGACCTACTCGAGTACCTATAAGGCAGCTACTCGAGTCCTCGAAAAGAACTACTCGAGTAGTAAGGCAACTACTCGAGTACAAGAAGAGACCTACTCGAGTACCTATAAGGCAGCTACTCGAGTACTCGAAAAGAACTACTCGAGTAGTAAGAAAACTACTCGAGTACAAGAAGAGACATACTCGAGTAATTATAAGGCAGCTACTCGAGTACTCGGAAAGAACTACTCGAGTAGTAAGACAACTACTTGAGTACAAGAAGGGACCTACTCGAGTACTTATAAGGCAACTACTTGAGTACTCGAAAAGAACTACTCGAGTAGTAAGACAACTACTCGTGTACAAGAAGGGACCTACTCAAGACGCAGGAATTTCACTCGAGTCAAGCCTTGCAGAAAAACAATTTCTTTGCAAATGTAACCTTTTGATCAAACTATATGAATGAATAGTAAAAGACATTTTTGAATAGTACTATAATATTAAAATAATCATACTTATATATTTTTGAACAAGGAAACTACGAGATCAAAACGGAGCCCCAAAATGATCGCCGAATTAAACGAAACTCACGCCGTAGGCGAATACTGACGCTACGAACACAACGACGAAGTCAAAAACAAAATCCGACGAGCCATTCCCGGGATATTAATCTTCAAAGTATACGGCGAACATAAACAATCCAAAACTTCAAACGCACGCCGACACTCCAAAAATGCTCGGATTGCGACAAAATTTGACGAGCAAGCCCAAAATTACATAACTTAAATTCTAAATGCAAAATTTCTCATTACAACAAGAATTCGGCCGACTCGACCGCACGGACAAGAAAATACCTTAACGGCATTGCGCCGTCAACTCGACGTTAAAAGTAACGCCACGACGTCATAAATATGACGTTACCCATTCGAATAAAATCATCGAAAAATCGGGGGCGTTACAGTGGTCTCCTGGGCGAGTAGATTGAATAGACTGTGCTAGTTGAAATTTGTATGCACTCTCTGTCCGAGTGAACATTGGTGTCATAGTACTCCAGTTGGAGCATGACGGTAGATGAGACAGACTAAAGGATGGCATGTTTAACATGATTTGGTGTCTAATTGATTTTGGAAGTCATAACACTATTCATGGAAGTAAAATATGGTGACAGAGTTGTACCATCAACGTGTCCCCATAAACGGTAACTCTTTAAGTGTCTCTTCACCCTAAGAATCAATATCCAATGGTTCAACCCCTTAGAGATAATACAAAAGGGGAGATTTGGTTGTGGTGAGAATCTCCGACATAGATTGAAGTTAGTCTTGAGATCGCGAGCTTGAAATTTATCAAATGAGATCGATACCATGGGATCTAAGAAAAGTGAGACGACACGCCAAAGCGAGAATATGTTCTAAAGTGGGATCGATGGCAAGTGCTTCGTGAGCGAGAATGGTGGAATCAACTTATATTTTGAAGGAAACAAATGAAATATGTAATAAGGCAACAAAGAGTGTCATGATTGGTGAGTTTGATCGGCTCGGGCTAGAACAAACAAGAGAAGGGATCAAAAGGCAAGTTCAGCAGCAAACAAGTTCTCATGATGGAAAGTTTGGGTGGCTCGGGCTCAGCAGAACCCAAGCAAGCTCGTGCGAGCAAGATCATCTGCGAGAGCTAAAGCAGTTGCTGGTTAAATTGAGACGAAATTGTTGTTGGTGAAAATAAAAAGGTTGGAATGACATCTGACACAGAGTACATGAGTTGAGCGAAGGAAATTTGTGGAATCAATCGATGTTTGATAAAAAAATTTGCTGGATCAAGAGATCGCTCAGATACAATGTTAGAGTAAAAAGAATTGAATGTTGTGTATATCCCCAAGGGCAGTATAAAAAGAGAAAAGAGGTATACAATAATTCAATCTACAATGTAGGATTAATGTGGCATGGGCTAAGAGACATCAACATATATTAACAAAATTGACTTGAATCAAGAATGTCTAATCATCCTGTAAAAGTAGTGGATAAAGAAATTAAATCAAGGATGTGTAATGCACACAGAGAATAAAGTATACTCGCAATTGTGAAACTCAACTCTATTCCCAAAACCATGAACTCAAATCAGATCTCACATGAACAAATAACACTTCACTGTAACAAGAGAGAACGTAATCACACTACCAAATGAGGAGCCTGAATGATGGCATGTCATATAAATGTTGTATGTCTTCTAGCAAAAGCTCACGCTCCATCTGCCGCCGTGTAGCTTTCATTACTGCCTGCAAGGATCGAAATAAAGAGAGGAGGCACTATTATTATTAGTATTATAAAAGAATAGTATATAAAAGAAGAATGAGAAGCTGGAAAGAAGTAAATTTCTCACAATTTTCTAGCTTTAAAACTCTACTTTAATTGCACGTGACATTTCATCTACTATTACTTAGAAGCCCTCTTCAGCCCACGTGCCCCAACGCCAGCATTCCTTGAGCCTTCAAAAGCCCTGCTCTCAAACCATGTGCCCCATTGAAAAAACAATGGATGCCAAAAATTCAAATTGTGGATAGTTTGGCTTCTTCAAAAAGTTAATAGGCCTTTCGCGTCCCATTCATCAATTCTAGCAGACGATGGTTGCGAGGGGTCATTTCCTTTGGCAGAGAAGAGAAAGACTGCGACAGATGTTGTGGAAGTAAGTTGCCGCCGGGCCATTGTTATCCATGGGGAGAAGGGAAGGGAGGATCACTCGCTTGGATACCAAGATGTTACGAGCCTCTGATTGCGAGCGGGTGTGCAGTCTTGCAAGGGAGAAATCTTGGAGAGCATCGTCGCGACCCTTCCTCGACCTAGCCTTCCCAATGAAGGAAGATACAACGGGAGTCGGGATTGGCCGAGAGAGGAGAGAAGAGGGGAGCCATGCACAACCCTAGCCCTAGCCAAGAAAATGAGGGAACATGAGAAGATTCGAGAGAGAGGATTAAGGTTTAATTTCTCATACCATCAAGTCCATTCGCCCGCACCTATATATAGAGAGAGGAAAGGGTATAACAAAAAGTACCAAATACTCCTCTCACCCGGGCTGCATAAAGAGCGAGAAATAAAGTATGCGAAAATAAGAAGAGAATAACAGTGCGCGACAAATAAAGATACAATGTACTAGAAGATACACATCCTCCCGAGCACGCGTCGTCACCCCCATGCATGGGCCCATAACACGCCAGCACTCGAGCTTCTAAAAGCACCGCTCTCAAACTACGCGCCACTTCAAAAAAGGAGGCCGAAAATTCAAAAAGTGGATAGTTTGGTTTCTTTAAAAAAGTTTAATAGGCCTTTTGTGTTCGCTTCATCGCTTCTGCAAATACCTGAGTATGCCGCAGTTTCTTCTCCCTAAAATCACGAGCACTGTAGCCCTTTCTCGTGACGTTTCTGCTTTCCCAGGCATGGCATTCCCGAAGCGAATCACTCTGCTTAGGACTCCAGCGATCGTCCCTTCTGAATCGTTATGCTCAAGCTTCCAATAATCGTCTTCCACTCCAATCACTCAAGTGCTTCAGAATCTCCTTGTTGTAGAATCCACTGATGCTCCTCTGCACTTAGAATTTGGAATCTCCCAGCTCTAGAATCCATTGATGCTCCTCTGCTCTTAGAATAAAACAACTTAACTCCTTTGAGTCCTCTTCATTGATACAGACGATCAACACATCCCAGCATCATCCCTTGGTTAAGACCTCTACTTCTCTTCTTCCCTTATATTGGTTTCTTCAAAAAGCACTATCATTGGATTGTTGTTCGCTTACGGTTCTCACTGCTCTTCCTCGGACTCCAGAACTGCTCTTCCTCGTGATGCAGAGCAAAGACGAGGACCTGCAGTGGTGGACGAGTTTTGGGCCCGTTCGGGGCCGATTGACGACTTTCCATATATGGCGTGCCCAGATCAATGATCGGACTCTGCAGATGCGTCCGGATTTGTGTTGCGAGTCAAATCCATATATTACTTTGGTATTTTTGGTTTATTATCATTGTATTTGAGTGGCCCCACCTTCAGCCAATCATAGTCGTCGAAGGTAGGATGCCCTAGCTTTTGTATTATTATAAATAGACATGTAGTGGCTGATTTTGAGGCATTGCAGAATTCGGTGAAAGTATTCCGGATTCTCGCGATCCCGCCATGATGCCGATTCCATGGAACACTAGGTGATGATTCTTAGGCTTGTATCTCCCTCCCCAAGATTTTCCCAAACCATAGACCCCTTCTTCTCCCTCCCACGCCCCCTCTCTCAGCCTCCACAGTCTCAAATTCAACCACCTCTTCAATTCCTATTCCATTTTCAGTTCATTGTTCATTAATGAAATTAACTGTTTACTTCCTATAGTTTCTACAACCCCACACCACCGCCTCCAAGGTTCCCTAGAACCCTACCGCCGGACGCCAAATCCTCTCTACCTTGCAACCGACGGCCCAGCCGCCTCACCCCCATCAGGCCGTCAACCCTTGTTGATTCCCTCACCCGTCCGCCCCTCTCTTCCAAACCCTGAACCCACCACCGGCCTCCCCCTTTCACCCTGCAGTCATTGCCCCCTCTTAAGCCTCACCAAGCCAAAACTGTCAGCCCTCTTCTCGTGGAACCACCAACCCTAATCCACCCCTTTCCAGATCAGTGAAGATCTGGGATTTTCAGCCCGGATCCGACCTTTTATTGTCAGATCTACCCTTCCTCGCCTGGATCTATCTATACGTGGTCGGATCTATCCATTTCCAGTCTGATTCCACCTTCCACCATCGAGGATACCCACCTATGTCGTTTTCCACGCCTCTGGTTCCACCTCAGATCGTCGTACAAGCATCTCTGGCTCCAGATTCCTCAGTGTCTTGGTCAACCCACTACTTGGTGAGATTTTGTTGTATCGAATAATTATTTCAACATTATTATCAGTGGTTGGATCTTATACTTGCATGGATCTCTTAGATGGTGGTTGTTTGTTTTAAATAATTATCGTGATCTGTAGGATTTATTTGTCGTGCGCTCTTGCTTTGGCTCTCCACGCGGAGGAAAGCCTAAGCTTGCTTTTCCCTAATTAATTATTTGTCTTGCTGTGAATTTTTTGTGTGGGATGTCTATAATTATCAAATTGTGATTTAACTGTAGGATTTCCCTAACATGTAAGAGTGAGGTGACCGTTTATCCGTCACCTATAGATTCGTCCTGCGTCAGGCAGAGTCTCGTCACGGTCGAAGTTAGGGATATGAACGAGGCCCTGTGCTTGACAGCTCCACAAAACAAAAGTCAATCATAGGGGCACAGACCCATCATGATCGCAATTAGGGATATGGGTTAAGCCCGTACCCAGCAGCTCCGAACAAAAAAGGTTCAGCATAAGGGGCAAAGCCACTTCAAGTTACGATTAGGGATAGGGGCGAAGCCCCCTGCCTATCACACATTATCTATATGATGTGAGGCTGCCAACATATTCAAGATCAAGGCTGATCTATAATGTCCAGAGAAATGGATAAATTTACTCACATTGAAGTCCATGTATGAAGCCTGCATGGTGAGCCATTGATGATCTAGCATCTTGAAAGTGATGCAGTATAAAAGATCGAAGGCTCGCTTTTCTTCTGCAACGCAATTATTGATCATATATTCAGATAATAAAAATGTATGAATAAAATAAAAATAAAACTTAATTTCCTAATAAAAGGCGTATGGTTTTCATCTAGGCGTTCTGCACATTCTGGAAGACATGTTTCACAAAAATCCAGTTCAATAAGACAATTATGGAAAGGCAAATCAATCTTCCTTTTTTGCTGAATCACTAAAATTTGCATGTCAACATCATGACTGAAACAAAGGATGACCTTTTTCCCACTTTCTTTTTTCTTCTAATCATGCAGAAATATAAGAAGACCTCGACAGTACCAAACTATTTTTATTCACGGCGAACAAAATCATATCGATAAGCCATCAATTGTTAGCTAAGAAACCATGGCACGCAAACTAAATAACTTCGGCAGCAATTTGGTAAGTGGCAATGCATTAATGATACAGTTTTGATTCCGGAATGAAAATGCCAAAAGAAGCCCAATTTAGCAAACCAATAATAAATTTACGAGCTAAACAGAGAATAGTGACCAAAAAAATGCTTTCCATTAACCATAATTATTTCTCTTTATAAAGCAAAGGTTTCTCGAGATTGCAAGCAGGAATCAATCACAAAACATAAATATGGAAGGATATGCATACCTGCAAGTAACTTTAAGAATACTGCCCCCATCATTGTCCTTGGTTTAGCTGCAAGTTGCCATGCTAAAGAATAAGTGATGAACGTCAAAGAAATCAAAAAGTTAAGAAAAATAGTTTTGGTGGGATTTCGTGAAATATTAAAGTGGTCTAATTGGGTCAACATGACCATGATCACGACCGGCTCGACGAGACAATTCAAACGGGCCAAATTTCGTGCGATTCAATGTCCGTTTGACTCAAACAGCCTCATGAGTGAAATGTGGAGGAACCAACCCAGCCTACCGGCCCGGCCGGACTCCTCCTTCCTCACACTAGGGCCGAGTACGACCCTAGCGTGAGGAAGCGAAATGAGGGCAAAAGCTGCCGACGCCCCTCATTCCGGAAGTCAATCAGCATCTGGATGGTTTGGGGAGGTTCGCTCGATCCCTTTTGGGAAGGTGGGGACCTCCTCTCCTTCCTCCAAGAACTTATAAAACCACCATTAATGATGACTTGAACCCGGATCCTTGGAAACTAATAACTTTTCATCCGCAAAACAAAACTAAGATCAGAAAGAGACATGGAAAGAGCTACAAGATAGGCTATACAATCCTCGCCTTTTTTGCAAACAATTGTCAGAACTCTAGACCTTCGATCGAGAAACTGTCAACACCGGCGAAACCGTGGAGGCGAGACGAAGCTTCCCTGAAACTTCCATCATGTTTCGAGCACTTTAATTTTTCCAGCGAAGCGGTGGCCGCCACTACTCTGGCGAACCTGACCGGACTGGCCAAATCCGCCCGGGGGGGAAAGTTGCCCGACAAACAAAATTGGTGATAATGTGCATTGCGCTGAGGCACCAAAAAACCTCTGACGAAAGCCCAATAGAACCCCCGTAATTCGCTCCCCGATCGCGCACATAAGCATCCCCAATGCGCGCTCCGATGAACATGCCACACCGGTGCACGCTCCAGAGAATACCAAACAATAGTGAACAAGTCGCTCTTGTGCCTGCTCTAGTGAACATACCGCTCTAGGGAACATGCAATTAAGTGAACGTGCTGCTCTGGTGCCCGCTCCAGTGACATGCCGCTCGAGAAAACAAACGATTATAGTGAACATACCGCTCTGATCTCTTGAGGACGCTCACATCTCTCCATTGAGCGTACCCACGCCCCACACCCTAAAGACGCTCTCACCGCTACAGTGCATGCCCCACGCTCTGCTCTTCTAAGAAAGCTTACGTCACTCCATTGAACGTCCCCCGCGTTCCGCTCTCCAGAGGACGATCACACAGCTCCAGTGCACGGCCACGTGCTTCGCTCTCTTGAGGCACTCCTAAAATCTCCGGTGCACGCCCTCAACTCCGCTCTCTTGAGGACGCTCACGTCACTACAAGCGCGCCCCCACACTACGTTCTCCTAACGATGCCCTGTCACTACAGTGTGCGATCTTGCGCTCCGCTCTTCAAAGTGAGATCCCACTCCCTGCTCACCAGAAGGAGCACCACTCTTCAGAAGGCCTTCTCATCCAAAAAGCACTCAATTGTACAGTGTGCGCCCCCACACTCAACTATCTAGAAGGCGCTTCGCTCACCAAAAGACAATCTGCCCTCTAAAGGGCGCTCCACGTTCCAGGGCAAGTCTCGTGCCACTCTTCCAAACATATCGCAGCAGGCTGACCTCCGGGACGCTCCCTCAAGTGCAGCTCTCCAAATAGTGTCCTTGACACATGCAACCATTGGAAGGCTATTTAATATTATAGAATGAGGTGGCATGTCACCCTCATTAAATCAGCTGTGTTCTCTAACAATATTGCAATGGATTTGTTTGTGCTGGAACAAGTGATGCAGTGACAGGTTGACTCGGGTGGATTTACTAAATGCAATCCTATATGCGATGAAATGTAATGCTAGTGCAAAGAGCGGTTCGCTGAAAATTTATTACAGTAATTAATTTTATAAAGAAAATTAAATGAGGCGCGTACAATCACAAATAATGATTAAGGCTCCATTTGTTTCCACGTTTTTTATCTGTTGCGTTCGAAACTCAACGCCTTTTAATTTTTCGTCCAGTTTGTCTCGGCGGTAGGTCGAATCGCGGGATTAAATCTCCTTTGAATCAGAGCTTTCTCCACAGCTTTGCAAGGCTCCTTTTCAACGCTCTGTTCTGAAAGCGCGTTGCAACCACCACGCGATCCTTCCCGGCAGGTAACTCCTCCAATCTTCTCTTCCATTTCTGGTGGTAACTCCTCCCATCTTCTCTTCCATCTCCAGTGGTAACTCCTCCCCTCTTCTCCGGCGGTAACCTCCAGGACGACATTAGGTCTCCGCTTTGATGACGATGCCAACAACAGATCCGGTGCCGGTGAAGATCTCCGGCACCGATCTGTCCATGTTTTGCCCTAAAAAATCTAAAATTTGTTGAATCAGTCCGTTTATTGATGGATTTGTTTATTGTTGGCGTATTTGTTGTGATTAGGGTTTTTTATTGTGTTTTGATTCGTTCATTGATGGATCCGTTTATTGTTGTTTTGATTCATTGATGTAGAAATGTTGTTTTGAGTTATAGCTATAGAACTGCTGGTTATTAGGGTTTGATAACACCATAAAACATGTTTATTGAAAACTGTTTTTGTGAAGAATCTGTTTCCATTTATTTTTCCTTCGATCATTTTTATCATCAGTACAACTCTATCGATCAAGCCAAATTTTGCATTATGATAATGTGTATTGTATTCTGAAATCCTCTCATTCTATGTACTATAATTTGCTTTAGCTTTTTTCGTAGATGGGTAAACCTAAGGAAGGTGAGATGTCGCTACATGAGATGCAAATGAGGTCTTGATCTTTTGTGAGCTTTACGTGAAAAAAATTGAACTCGGCAATAGGCCTACCACACACTTCAATAAAGTTGGATGGAATAATTTATTAGCGAATTTCCAATCACGCACTGATAGACAATAGATCGAGGACAGATGAAAAATAAATGAGATATGCTAAAAAGGAATGGAAATTGTGGAAAGAACTTAAAGGAAGAGAGACCGGTTTGGATAGAACACCATAATTACTATAGATGCATCTGACGAATGGTGGGATGAGTGACTTAAG